>OX387616.1:21556250-22762812 GCA_947568825.1 Sphinx pinastri | reverse complement strand
GGAATTCAATAAGGGTTTCCGCTCTGTTTTGATTATTTTTGCACCTTGATCAATACAAGTTTTAACGTAATATTCAAAATAATATATATTTGCGTACAAGAAAGTATAATATTTTTACCTTTTTTGTACGACAAAATGTTTCCGAAAAATTTATTTAATATCTGTTTTATAATTAACTCATTATTTGCTTCTTAAATTTGTTGAAAAGCGAAACTGTCAACTTTGTGAACAGTAACTGACATTTGTCGCTATAGCACTATGACCGCGGTAAAGCCGAAATACCGCAAATAAAAGGCATTGTCCAGCGAGCGTTAGCCGAGAGCTGGCGCCATAAATCCCGTCCAATAGCGCTGTCCCGGGAAACATCCCGGTGCAGTTTGGAATCCGTCCAAACGCTGTGAGTTGGAGACTTTAGCGAGTTAATGAGCTGAATTTACCTGCACTTCGTGTTCTGTGGGCCGAATTAACAATGATATTTAATGCTTATTTATGATAGCGAATTCATTTAAATGTTGAACAAAGTCTATGATGAGTACCTATCTGAGAGTTTATTTGCTAAAATGACTGTCACTTAGTTAATATTTTTTGAAAATATTAAAATCCCATTCGCCAAACATGATGACTCATAAAGATTTTACATTTGCTATGGTTTACATAATTATCCAGAATTATAATTTGTTTTATAATTTTCTTATTTGTAATATTCAATACCGATATAAATTATTAAAGTAACTAGAAAATGTATTAATAATAATTTAGAACATTCGAACATAAAAATATGCGACGACCCGAAACGCATTCGCTTCACAGCTCGCACCGCTCAAATATTATGCAGATAAACAAACCCGGACATGGCGCATAAAAACGTCGACGACCATGCAAGAGCTACAAAAAATCTTTAAAAAGTGATCATCACTCGTGCCCCATTAAACGAAAAACAGAAGAACTCACTGACTTTATCACTATAATTTTATTAATTTAAGTTAGCTTGGAAGCGTGCCAAGTTCCGCGTCAGTCGACTTACATTTACAGCATTATTTAATTATTCTTACAAAATTAACTTATGCTGTGCCTTGGTGTTAACTTGTTCACTTTAATAAGTTTACGGAATAAGGCAACCGTGGAATTAAAGGCGTAACAATATTACAATGTTTAGTTTGTTTATCACCTTGTTTGCGGAAACTCTAAAAAACACTATCGAAGTAATGTATACTTCTAAAGTCTCGAGTCTCTATGAAGCCCTTGCCGCGTATATACTCCTTCCCTCTCAAGGAAGATAGTCCATTATCACAAACGTCGACACGTATGAGACCGTCATAATGATACTAGATCAGAAAATTATGTTTTCTTTCTGTATTTTTCGGCGTCATGCCATAGATAATCAGAAACGACAGTAGTCACAATAGCTATCAAAATATTGCATACCACTCGAATCCGTAAACCCATACAATAAATTAAATTTTGAATGGGAGCTTATCTGAAACGGCGCAGGCGGGCGAGTGCGACAGAGCCCAGTCTATTGTGCCGAAACAATGGCACGACTCTCGGTTTACTACATTAGTGTCGTTCAACGTTCACGTACTAATATTCTAATTAGTTTACAAATTTTCTTGTATTGTAAACATACATGTGTTAATAATTACGTTAAGCTTTCAATCTGGTGTATATGCGAGCTCATATAAAGTAATTTAAGATAAAATAAAATATAATGTTTTACTCACATTAATTTATGACAAAGCTAATAAACAGTTCCATCAATAGTATATACTATAACGTGTAAAAAACAGCAAGTTTTTCTTGAACCCACTTTGTCCTCCAGTGGACAAATTGTCCGCTGATAATCCTCTACAATTTCACCCATTTCCGCACTCAAAATGGAAACAAAACAATCTTCCGCATTTCAACGTATTTTATTTAGAGATTTCTCACTATAACGCTATTATCGTGTCATTCTTAGAGCTGAGGTACAAAAGAGGAATGTTAATGGGTTATATTAAATCTAGCACTTAGTTAAGCAAGTACTGTCGAGTGAGGAAGTGCAGACATCTTGGCCGCCGTCACACAAAATGGCGCGTGTCCATTGTCGGCCATTAAATCTTTTCATGCAGAAATACGTTTCCTTCGCTAAGTGACAATTATAAATGCGTAAAAGCTGCGTGTCAATCTTCTCTTATTAATCACTGTAAATGCCTTCATAGACGTGCTAAGGAAATATAAATAATTGGATGGTTTGAGGACAAAACACTGAATATGTATTTGAAATTTAAAGACAAAAGCTTACTATGCACTTATTTATTGTCAATATCGGATACTTCATTCGAAGTTACTGGGAAGCCTGGCAAGGTGAGCTAGGCTTTAACGTTCAGTGACGTTTAATTCGTTATGGAAATATCTGACTGTTATATTTGCTTTCACTTTCTTTATCTACAGACCTTAGGGATTACAAATAATCATCATTAATGAATTATTTCAGTAAACAAATAACAAGCTAACAAGATAGGAACCTTATAGTATGTCACAAAGGATTGAAATTAAATTATTAAGTGTCATCAATAAGAAGCGAGGAAGCGCTTAAGAATGCAGTTCGCATTCACAGATTCCGCGATTACTAACGCCTATAAACGTATAAGTATTATGTAAGCTCCTTACATTTGAGCAACAGTCCTAATAACTGAAGTAACTGTTGGTTATATGTTTGCAATTGAATAAAATAAATAGAATGCTTAGTGCTACAAAAAGAATGGAAACAAATGAACGTTTAGTGAGCTCTGCTTATTTAAATGTAATTGTGTAATATTTTAGACTTCGTATAGTAGCAGAATACGTATGTTGCGTCGCGTCGTTGCGAATCTCGAGACCAAACTGCAATTTCCAAACTTAGTATACTACCATGATTTGTCAATGGACGCCACAGATTCGGAATTATGATAATTATTTGACTAGATTCTTTAACATCAGTGAACAATCGATGAATTTTTCAATTGTCATCCTTCGCAATTTTAACTAAGAAAATATAACAAAACCGCCACAACCATGGAAACAAACGAGAACCTAAGTAATTTTAGCAAACTAATGACTCATTTGTAACGGCAATTCAGAAGCAAGGAACCAAAAATAAAAGTCAGCAACGTCTTGAAGTAACTTATTATTCCGTTCAACTGTTCCATTCGAGGCTCAAACATCGAATGAATCCCGACTGAACCGTCTACAACATATATAACTTATTTCGAGTCAAAACACTTCCTTTTTAATTTAACTTAAATCTTTCCGGTATAGTCAATTGACTTTCTTAGAATTATGATAACACACAGTCAATTAACATACTTTAAACGATATTGAAATATGTATTAAGTATTGAAATAATCTTTTTTTTTTATTTAGTAAATATTCCTTTAAATGGTAAAAATATATCAATAATTCTTCTAAATCTATAATATTCATAACAGTCGGCCATTCTGAGTCTTGCGAGTCCCCTCGTAACTGTAAACAGCACAAAGTCGAACAAAACAAAATAAAAGCTTAATTGATTTCCGAATTAATCATGGTAAAAAGAAAAAATATTTTGTGTTGATTGTAGTCACTGCTCCGGCCATCTGCTAATTTCAAATTGTTCCATCAATTTCGTAGTTTAGTAACAACATAACAATATAATTGTTAAATCTAAGCAACAACGCACCATACATTATTATGTAATATTAATATTAATATGTAATTTCATCATAAATTATTAAAATCTTAAGGATCGTCAATTTTCTTATCCTTATCAAATTCAAATAATATGAACCTAGTCATAATATTAATATGTATTATAATTCATATTCATTATCCACTTATCAAAATCTGATAATCCATTGTGTTATTGCATACTCCTTAGTTGGGCTATCGCCCTCCTGTGTATGCAAACCATACAATCACGGTAACGGTCAGATACTTCCCAAGGTGGCTTATCGGCCTCATGCGTATCTGACGCGTATATTATCAAGTTTGCATCCTACATACTCCTCAGTTGGCTTATCGGCCTCATGTGTATGCAGATACAATAACTATCAAACACTCCTCAAGAATGGCTAATTAGCCTCATGCGTATCTGATAGTCGCCGGTCAAAACACCATCAATAATTGCTAATGTCTAATACCAATTCTATATTCAAAAGTTACAAATCATAATCAAAGTATCATATTTAATAATATATAATATATCAAATCACAAATACATCAATTTATATTTCTATTGGCTTTCACCATCGGAAACATTTTCAGCATTGCTTAGCCCTGCAGTCATAAAGTCATCATCACTGTCTATCTCTCTATCCTGTTCAGACTGTTTTTCACAATCGCTTTCTGAATTATGTTCCTCATTTGACCCGTCGCTCTCAGTATCATTTAAATAATCATGCGTGAAAGTTAACCAAGGATGAATTTTATCTATGGAGATAACAGCTGTATATTTTCGATTTTGCTTACGTGTCAATGGAGTATCTTCAATGACATATCGATCACGATCTAACGCCTTCACAACTCTATAAGGACCTTGAAGTTTTGGCTTTAGTTTTTTAGAATTTCCATCATTAGTTGTAATTTCTCTTTCTATCCTCACGAGGTCTCCTTCTTTATACTTTTTTGCAGTCTTACGCTTTTGGTCAAACCTATATTTCTGTTTGCTTTGTGTTTCCTTTATTTTTTTGTTAACTTCATCTCGTACTTCCTCAATAGGTTTAGGAGTATTACCCCCACATTCTAGTAAAGATGATACAACACTGTCACCTTTAGTGCGTAACCTTAACCCAAACAATACTTCTGATGGAGTTTTACCAGTCGATTTATTAATTGTTGTGTTTAGCCCCAGCTGTATTTCCTCTAAGTGTTTATCCCATTCTTTTTCATGGCAATTATGATTTTTAGTCGCTAAAGACGCCAATATTGTCCGATTATATCGTTCAACCTGGCCATTGGCTCTCGGCGTAGCAACAGCGTTTAAAACATGTCGTATACCCGACTTATTCATAAATTCTTTGAAATCTTTACTCGTGAATGACGTTCCCCGATCACTAATTATTCGACTTGGTATACCGAATAGACTAAAATAATTGTTAATAGATTTTAAAGTGGTTTTAGTTTTTGTATTTTTCACCCCATACAAAGTAATATATTTAGTATACGCATCTATCATAACTAATATATAATCGTTTTTATTCTTGCTTTTTATAAAAGGACCAAGGTGATCTACGTGCACTGTATGAAAAGGAACATCTACTTTTGGTATGGGATGGAGCATTCCTTGTCTCTTGCCACTAGGTACTTTGTGGTAAGAACACTCTAGACAAGACTCCACGTATTTCTTAACAAATTTTCTCATTTTTGGAAACCAATATAAATCTTTTAACTTGTCTAGTGTCTTCTCTACCCCAAAATGTCCCATCTCGTCGTGATTTCTTTTTAATAACTGCCATCTCACTCCTCTTGGTACTAACCATCTTAATTGATCATTAGTAACTCTGTAAACCTTGCCATTTTTAATTTTATAGTTAAAATGTATATCTACAACGTTTTTTGTTTCTGGATCTTCTAAAATTTGTTTAATCCTAGCAATTTCTGGATCTACCTTTTGCATGGTGACTAGCCAATCCTCAGTTTCAATAGTCAATACATCAAACACCGATTCAGGCTCCTCAACTCTTTCTATAGCGTTTCTACTGAGTGCATCAATGTGGCTCATACGCGTTCCGGGCCTATATTCAATACTACAATCATATTCTTGGAGTTGCAACCACCATCTACTTATTCTAGGTATTATATCCCTTTTTGACAAAGTTGTGCGTAATGCATTGCAGTCAGTAACTATAGTGAATTTAATTCCTAAAACGTACACTCGAAACCTATTTAGCGAAGCGATAACTGCTAAAGTTTCAAGTTCAAAAGAGTGATATTTTTGTTCTTGTGAGTTTGTTTGACGAGAATAATAAGCTATTGCGCATTGTCTACCAGCAGCATCCTCCTGAAGGAGCATACCTGCGATACCGGATTTACACGCATCTGTATGAATTTGTGTCCTGGCTTTGGGATCATAAATTGCTAATATCGGTCTATTCACTAAATTTGATTTTAAGGTAGCAAATGCTTTATCTTGCTCAACGCCCCATTCCCATTTATTGCCCTTTTTCAACAATTTAGTAATAGGGACAGCTATAATTGCAAAATCTTTCACGAAACGTCTAAAAAAACTAACTAATCCAATAAACTGCCTAACTTCATGTTGATTGGAAGGAGTTTTATAATTAACCACTGCTTCCGTTTTCAGACTTCCCGGACGAACTCCCTGCTCTGATACTTCGAAACCTAAATAATCAATAGTAGTATAAAAGAACCTGCATTTGGCTGTCTTTAATGTAAAACCGGTTTCGTTTAACAGTTTAAGTACCCGTTCCAATCGCTCCATCCCTTGTTTTACATCTACAGAAGGTATAATTATGTCATCCATAAAAGCGAAAGCTTCTGTGTTATGTGATGTGCTTATCATTTTATTTATAGCTTTTTGGAAAACTGACGGTGCGTTTGCCAAGCCAAAAGGCATCCTTGTGAATTCGTACTGGCCATCAGGCGTTACAAAAGAAGTTTTATCTTGAGAGGAGGGAGCGATAGGTATCTGGTAATATCCGGACGCCAAGTCTAGAGTGGTGTAATATTTAAAACCCCTAAGTTTATCAATCTGATCTTCCACTCTTGGCATCGGGTAGTGTTCCTTTACAGTTTTAGAGTTTAATGCCCTATAATCAACGCAGAGACGTTTGTCTCCAGTTTTCTTCTGCACTAGGATTATTGGGCTAGCATACGAAGAAGTGGATTCTACTATAATACCATTGTTTAACATATCTTGTATCATCTCTTTAACCTTCTCTCGTTCACTATATGCCAACCTATATGGGCGATATACTACAGGAGTATTATCTTTTAACGTAATCGTCATTTCCGTCAAATTTGTAAGCCCCAAATCTGCAAGACTAGATGAAAAACATTTTTGATATGCCCCTAACAATCTTTCTAGGTTATATTTATCTGCCATATTTAAATTATCGCCTACGTTTAACTGTTCTTCCTTCAGTGTCGGTTCTAGTAATTCTAACTTGTTTATATTTAGTGATTCATTGAAAAAATTAGCTCTAGTTAATAATTCTCCCCTCTTTAAAGTTATTTGGCAAATGTTACTACTTAAGTTTACTAACATTATACAACCAACACCCTTATTTATATTATATACTCCTGGTAATACATAGTACGCCCAATTTTTAATATTTCTAACAGAACCCTTTATACACACTTTGCCTGTCACCCGTTCGGCTGCTGTAACTGGGACAGCGGTCATAAACTCTATATTTGAATCGCAACTTACAAACAATTCAATTTTATTATTATGGTTTAATTTTTGTTCTTTATATAATAGCAAATGTTCATCTGTCTTAATTATTATCACTCCTGCTTGTTCAGTGAAAGTTTGCCCCAGAAGTATTGAATGTTTAAGTAAGTTGTCATCAACTATCAGAACTTCAGTATCCAAGTTAACCCCCTGAACCTCTAAACTAACATTACATTTACCTAACGGTTTTATCAAAGAATCACCAAACCCCTTAAGCGATGGCAAATCTGTTTCTATACTAGTTATACCTAATTCATCAAAATCATCTTTCCTTATTAAACTACACTGACTGCCAAGATCTACATAGCAGGTTTTCGATATCCCATTAATGTTTATAGGTAATACATACTTCTTATCCAAACGACCAACTATTTTTACTTCAGATACTGTTTCAACATTTCCCCTTGTATTAGAATTAGTATTTAATCTTCTACACGAAGTGGCTTGATGTCCTAAACGTTTACATATACTACATGTAATTAATGGTTTACTACATTTAAAACTAGGATGTCCAGTTTCTCCACAATTAAAACATTTAATAGTATTATTATTATTAATCCCATACTTATTGCCGTCATTTTGGGTTTCGCTTCGTTTCCTGATAAAAGGTTTTTTATCATTGACGTTGTCACACTTTACTGTTTTTAAATACGATAAAAGTTGTTCTGGCTGAGAATAATTCGCAGCCTGTGCTCCTAAACGTATCCCTTTATCATCTAACCCATAAATAATGCAATCAATAGCCTTTTTCCCAGTAATTCCGCATCGATTCAACAAATTCATTTTATGATAAAAATATGTTTCTAATGTTTCATTGTACCTTACTTTTCTATCTAACATTTCATGCAATAATTGGGCGTAATTTTGAACGGAGGGGAATGTTCGTTCCAATTTTTCCTTCCAATCTACCCACGCGAAGTCAACAGAGGGCAATCCCTGATACCACACTTTTGCTACTCCTGACAATTTTGGTAATGCATAATGAATAATTTGAGCATCACTCCAGTTATAAAGCTTAGCGCACTCTTCAACCTTATTCATCCACACATTTACGGTTTGTTCTCTATTTGACGGGTCAAATTCAGGAACTACATTAGCATTCATGGTAAAGTGGTTCTGTGACGTCGAGGCAGGCATTGATTTGAGTAATTGTAAAAGTTCACCAGCCGTAAAATTAATCTTGGTATTACCTCGGGATAAGCGGCGGGAATTACTTCTGCTGCGAGATCTTTTGCGCCTGCGAGTAGATCGACTTCGCCGGCCCCGTTGTCTAGATGATGATCTGCTGCCGTGCTTCCGCTTGCGGTTTCTCTCACGCGACCGGCTGCTCCGCTTCTTGCTCCGCTCCCGATGTCTGCCAGGAGTAGTTCTTGTTCTTGACCGACTGCGCCGCTCAACCGCAGGAGATTTAGTTCGCCGTACACTGCGTCCTTGGTTCTCAGTCACCGCGTCCATTACAAAACTTTGTTGCCGATGAATATTTTCCGTCAGATTACTATTTGTAGACGTGGGAAATTTGTGTACCCTGTTTTTTTTTTTCGATCCCACTTCTGAACTGTAACGGCAATTCAGAAGCAAGGAACCAAAAATAAAAGTCAGCAACGTCTTGAAGTAACTTATTATTCCGTTCAACTGTTCCATTCGAGGCTCAAACATCGAATGAATCCCGACTGAACCGTCTACAACATATATAACTTATTTCGAGTCAAAACACTTCCTTTTTAATTTAACTTAAATCTTTCCGGTATAGTCAATTGACTTTCTTAGAATTATGATAACACACAGTCAATTAACATACTTTAAACGATATTGAAATATGTATTAAGTATTGAAATAATCTTTTTTTTTTATTTAGTAAATATTCCTTTAAATGGTAAAAATATATCAATAATTCTTCTAAATCTATAATATTCATAACACATTAAACAAGCTAAGCACTTAATTGTTTATTCAGTAAAGCAATACTTATAGAACCAGCAATATAGTTCGCCAATTACGGGTACATTGTATCTAACCATATATGGTTTTATTAGCATCCGATAACCTCTACTTTCGCTCATACTTCGTTACTGATCGCAAGCGTTTCAGATTTCCTTTTATGATGTGATATCGATTCCGTAGGTCACGAATTATTGCAATTAAATAATTTTATTAGTACGATGGTAATGTTATGCAATAGGAAACAATGTAGTGATAATGTGTTTGATGTTTTGGTGTGGTGTGAGATTTATCACTGCGGTGAAAGGAGTAGCAACTTACATTATTATGTTAGAAATAACAAGTAGTAATTGTTTTACATTCTTGGAATAATCAGATACGAAATTAAAAATGTTGAACTTAAAAATCAATCATATTGTTTTAAAAGATGTTAAAATCTGAATAACTCAAACGGCTTCTTCACAAAAGCCGTTCAACCTGGTACATATCTAAGAAGATATGTGTTAAGATTCAACCAGCCTTTCAGTAACACATCAAAAATAAGAAACGGTCCTCCACGAAAAATTCAGACGAAAAGAATACTAACGTGCGTGTCATTCACGCATGGAAGCCTTAAGTACCACATTCGCATTGGCGCAGCGGCTTGGAACAAAACCCAGTGGAACAAAAGATCTCACTCAGCTAACCTAAATATGGCCGCTTGCTGAATGCAGGTGTCAAGAGAGTGCTCGCGGCTAATGCGTTTTTATTTTACCTCTCTGGATTTGTAGCTAATTTAAATCCCTTTGAGGATGAAAGGGTCTATTAAGGCATTTTATTATGTTGTAATATTACAGTGAATAAATATGCAACTAGCTGTATATTTTTCTTCGAGATCTATTTGGATGTTTTACTTTTTTTCATAAGAGCTTCTATCACTTCAAAATATTATTCAGAATTTGGGACTCACTCAATTAGTAGAGTTATCTAAAACCACTCAGTTGATTCCATCTTCTATTTAATGTCATCAGCCACTTGTTTCCAAAGCAACAAATTACCTCAACACTTTATATAAGAAGACATTTCACGGTGATGAGAAATTTCAACCTCTATCATGTCAAGGACCATCCTACGACCATTAACCTAAAACTAGCAAATTCTGAGTCAAGTGTACACTTACGTTCATTTTAAGTGTTTCCAATTTGCAAGCGGTGCAGTAAAGATGTGCGTGTGGGTGGGAATACCATTCGTCATCTGGAGTGCATCACGTGGGATGAGCTTAGCCGGTCAAGGTTGGGAATCTAGTACAAAGGGAACCGATTGTTGTGTGATTTTATCTTAGAATATCATTGTATATAAAATGTTTATAATAATATGATTCAGGAAAGGCACAGAAGATATTAAACACCGCAGATTAAGCATACAATCCAGCCACATTTTATTTTTCAAATTCATCGTATTCTATACTGAGCTTTCGAGGCTCAATAAGCTTAAGAGTTACATTACTTCGCTATAATTCCAAACATAAATCAGCCTCCAATTCTAACTCATCAGACAATTCCGTCTCAAAGTGAACGTCAAGACCTCGTAAATCGGTAGAATCCATTTAAGACTAACTGTGTTTGTTACCAAGTGCAATGAAATCGTGTATCAATCCATATAAGAGACCAAAAATAAATTACGGTAACCACGTGGGTGTGTCATAAATACGAAATCAATACATACAGCTTTGCAGCCGAAATAAAGCATATTCTTTACGAGTACGTCTTTTATGGCCACCGATGCAATATTAATTTCGTTTAGTGTCAATGAATTGATTCTTACGAAAGATACTGTTTAAACGGAATGATGTAATTAAGTTCGTACTTTGAAGTGTCACCGGTGCCAAGACGGATTTCGATGTTAAGGAGACATGAATGTATAATGATGACTAAGGTTGAGGACAACTCTAGAAAAGGGATGGTCTTGTCGAGAATTTCAATGATTCGGTATTTTCTGTGGATGCAATCTACAGAACGAATCTACGCTAAGGATTTTATGTTAGTAAGTTTGTTTGATGACCTGTATCGTTTATTAAAATATTTACTAACAGAAAAACTCGTTGACCATAAACAGCATAGACTAATACTTAGTTTTCTTGTGATTATTTCAAGAGAATTTACCCATGCGGATGTAGCTACAATCTATAATTCCTAATCAGCAAAATATTTTTTGAACGCTCGATGCGAGCGAGATCGATGTTTAAAAAATAATCTCAGGTGAAACTGTGAAATTGAATCTTTCGCACCAATGACAAACTATCCGACTCATTCTTTACCGAACAACGTTAATTCCTGCCAAATTATCAATTATAATAGTGTCATGTCAATTTTATTCTCCTACAACTGACATCTCCGCAAGCCTTTAAAATCAGGCAAGTCATAGCCATGCATTAATTTAAATTAATTGTTATGCTACATTAAACGTTTATTAAACGATGATTGCTTGATATCAGGCCAAGGCTCACACCGTTTAAGGGTGAACGAGTATTATTGTTAGATTAATATCGATTTATTGTTTGTTTTGCAATTCGTGGTTTTAATTAATACGGAGGCATTAATGTCTAATTGCCTATAAAATTGAAAATAGTGTCATTTACAAGGCGATTATTTTTCTTCTGCGTCATGAAGTCGGGGCAACACCCTTTTTAAGCTTATTGCATAAACGACTTGGCTTAGTTTTTAGGATCAAGCAACTCTAAAGTCAACATCTTCTGGTGGAACCAGATCGTGGCTAGTGTTAGAAATTCACACAAATTGTTGCCCGGCCTGGGATTTGAAAAAATAAACTCCCTGACCAAAGCCTGAAGTATACCCGCTGAAGCACCTAAATTTACCATGTTTATGGATTACAATACATACGGTATCTATTCAAACCATAACAATCTCTATAGATTTCCCGAAGGGTAAATGTGATGATGTAAATCCAGGAACACGCTGGATGCAGATCGCTTTTGACAGGTCCGTCTGGAAATCTTTGGGGGAGGCCTATGTTCAGCAGTGGACGTCATGTGGCTGATGATGATGATGAAATGTGATGATACTACGACAAGGCTAAAAACAATGAGAATAAGAAAATTGCACCTGTTTGAATCAATTTAAATGTCATATCAATTACGTTTATTTCAACAGATAAAGTTTTTATTATCCACTAATCTAATAAATGCTTTTAAGAGTAAAATAAGGAAAAATCTCTAAAGGTGAATCCAATTAAGTTCATTAAGCTAAACAATTCACTGCACGTAATAACCGGTGTTAAATATTAATGGGAAAGTAGAAACAATGGAGACAGTTTTACCTTGAACTGATGACTTCCAACTCTCATTATGGAAATGGCATATGGCTCTCAACCCAATAGCACAAGCGTTAATTAAAGTTTATCAGATAAGGATAAAACATCTAGTTTATTCAGTTGCCATTCGTGAATTGCAAATTGCACATGTTAAAATTATTCCCATGGCTTCGATTTTAATAACATTGCACATTAATTAATTAGATCGGTTTGGTAAATGGAATAAAGCTTATTACATGTTTCACAATATAATAAAAATTGAAAATAAGCTTAGTCTATCCTTACTAATATTATAAATGCGAAAGTAGCTCTGTCTGTCTGTCTGTCGCGCTTTCACGCCAAAACGACTGAACCGATTTAAATGAAATTTGGTACATAGATATGCTAGAGCCTGAAAAAGGACATAGGCTACTTTTTGTCCCGGGAAAATATAAAGCGGGACTTTTATCCCGGAACAACTTTTTCACGCGGGCGGAGCCGAGGGCAAAAGCTAGTAAACTAATAAATAACTCAGTACATTTATAAGCAACGTAGCCTATTTCATTTCACTCCAATTGGTCTGATTGCAAATAATAACAAGAAACTAATGACACGCTCACAATCGAATCATTAATCGATAATCATGATAGAAATTATAACGTTAATGTGCAAATAAATCTGTAATTAGATTTGTTGTTTCACTACAGGGGGGTTATTCCAACGTAATAGACATTATGATTCCTTATGTTTACGCGAATGTTAGACATTGAAATTAAACTATTATAACGGATTTTATCGCGGTTTTTTTATTTTATTTTCTCCCGACGTTTCGAAGGCTTTGCAGCACTTCGTGGTCACGGGGCGGACTGAGGTGTTGGTGGTCCGAAAAGTTAGTGTTACAAATCTACCTTCAATTTACAATTATACAATTTAAAGATGTTAGTCATTGTTTGCGGTCCGGTCTACGCAGTAAGAGCTCACAATGTCTTGAGGTCTGGCAGCAGGTCTTTTGGGGCCCGATTTAATTAGATGTATGACCGGGTGTAGGAATGAAATAACACCGAGTGTAGGAATGGAACGCGCGCGACCATAGATCATACACACTCTTGCGTAAACCATGAACAACGCGCGGTCATAAATCTGTCAAAACAAACATTGGATGAAAACACAATTCAGGTTTTATCGAGAGGCTTAAATTTTGCTGTAACACCACGAAGGATGCCGTATGAAGATATTATCTGCAACGTTGAGAATAATCTCTTCAGAAATAATTTAAAAAAGGAAGATTCGGAGGCCATACGCCAAGACATTTCGTCAGTATTGCGTCATAACAAAGTGCCGAAACCAAATCTCCCAAAACATCAATACATCGCTTTAAAGAACTTGCGATCAATGAAGGACATTATAATTCTCCGTGCAGATAAAGGGAATGCGACAGTAGTAATGGATACGTTGGATTATAACAACAAAATCGAACAACTTTTATCGGATGTAAGTACTTATAAAATAGTCAAAACAGACCCGACTAACAAAATATTAAAGGCAACTAGCTCTTTAATCAAGAATCACTCCGATAAGTTAAATCTAGACGTAGACTTACTCGTTCTATCGTGTGCAAAACCGCCTAAACTGTATGGGTTACCTAAGATTCACAAGGCTAATGCTCCGCTGCGTCCCATTGTGAGTCAGATCGACACACCAACCTACAGACTGGCTCAGCACGTAGCTAAAGTGCTTTCACCACTCAGAGGAAACACTAGAGCATCTGTGAAGGATTCATACCAATTTGTCAGCGACATTGAACACCTTAAATTAGCTGACAATGAAACAATGGTCAGTTTTGATGTCCAGTCATTTTTCACAAGTTTACCAGTTCAAGACTGCATTAAAATTGTTTCTAAGAGGTTAGCAGAAAATAACATCCCTGTTGAATATGCAGAACTACTCCAACATTGCCTCACATCTGGCTATATGTTGTGGAATGATCAGTTCTATGTACAAGTTGAGGGGGGTAGCGATGGGCTCACCTGTATCTCCAGTAGTCGCCGATATCTTCATGGAGGACTTCGAGGAGACAGCCCTGAACACAGCCCCGGTCTCACCAAGGTTTTACAAACGGTACGTAGATGATACTTTCACAATATTACCATCTGACAAAGTAACTGCATTTTTAAATCATCTCAACTCCATTAATGATAAAATTCAATTTACCATGGAGTTGGAACAGGATAACTCTCTTGCTTTCTTAGATGTTTTAGTCATCCGTAATCCTGATCAGTCCCTAAGCCACACTGTGTATAGGAAACCGACCCATACAGATAAATACCTGAACGGTGAATCTCATCACCATCCAAAACAGTTAGCTACCGTGGGCAAATCTTTGTTTCAGAGAGCACAAGGAATCTGTGACGAGAAACATCTGGCTGCTGAGCTGCAACATGTCAAGCAAGTACTGCGAGACAACAAGCTCCAAATTCCACGCCGCCGTCACAGAGACCGAGTGAAACCAGCCACAGTTGATCGTGTCCCAGTTGTATTACCTTATGTAAGAGGAGTCACCGACAAGATTGGCTACATCCTGAAGCGCGCTTCCATAAAAACTTATTTTAAGCCGCCTAAGAAGATTAGTCAATTTTTACCACCTGTCAAGTGCCATATACCTCTACAAGAACCGGGCGTATACAAGATAGATTGCGACTGTGGCCTCTCTTATATTGGACAAACAAAAAGACATATAGGGACCCGCGTAAAAGAACATATAGCTGATGTTAAACACCGACGCTCTACGAAGTCTGCAGTAGCTGAACACTCAGAAGAAGGCTCCAACCATTACCTTAGATTCGACAAGCCACAAATCCTTGCCAAAGAACACCGATTCCTGCCTAGGATGATCCGCGAGGCTATTGAGATCAAAAAACATCCTAATTTCAATAGAGAAGATGGTTGGAAACTTGCACAAGCCTGGGACCCGGTCATACATCTAATTAAATCGGGCCCCAAAAGACCTGCTGCCAGACCTCAAGACATTGTGAGCTCTTACTGCGTAGACCGGACCGCAAACAATGACTAACATCTTTAAATTGTATAATTGTAAATTGAAGGTAGATTTGTAACACTAACTTTTCGGACCACCAACACCTCAGTCCGCCCCGTGACCACGAAGTGCTGCAAAGCCTTCGAAACGTCGGGAGAAAATAAAATAAAAAAACCGCGATAAAATCCGTTATAATAGTTTAATTTCAATGTAATAGACATTTGTATAATACGACATGTGTGACATGAATAACAGTCTTTTAAATAGAATAATTATTACTAATTAGGACATACGAATGTTGCGTCTGTTTGACAAATGACAACGCATTGCATGCCGTACAGTAGGAATGGTCGAATGTCTCATGCGACATGCTAAGGAAAAATAATTTTATAACGCACTCGCCGTACTTGTTCGACATTATATCTATTATACATAAATCTAAGTGAGAATCAGACCCCAGCTTTGATCAGCCGACATGATTAATGATTGTAGGCGCCAAATGTTTGCAGTTTGCAATAATTGTCATTATTTAACGTCAAAAGGACAATGGCAGGTCTCCATACATGATTTTAGTTGATGTAAATGTGTAGCGTTTAGAAGTAAAAAAAATATTTAACAATTCAGCAGCAATTCCTAAACAATTATGTATCAAGATTATTAGTGAAAAAAGTCGAAATCTAAAGATTTTTCATTTTAAAGATTTTGAGGTTATGATTTAGTTGACATTTATGAATTGATTCTTACATAATAATATGAATAATGAAACTCATAAAATGTTTGGTAATCTGTCTATTGTCACGCGAGACCCTCCCTCATCACATTCGAACCTAACATTTCACTAAACATGGAGAAGGGTGATCTGCCACACGGCATACTAGCGCGCGGCATGCACCTTCCTCAGCTATACAAGCTTATATATCTAATCATTTTTTATTTATAGATACCACTATAGTAAATAGTAAAGGTTTCTTTGTTGTTTTTTTTTGTAATAAACTCTGAAACTATTGGGAAAAATACGTTCAGACCCTAAGTCCTAGACTTTGGGAAATAACAATTAATAAAAACGAGTTCTGAAAAAAAATAAAACACATTTGTTTTTTTCTTTAATGTTTATTCATCTTCTTCATAATAATTCTCTCTGATAAATATCTCATCTAAAAATTCTCCCGGGGCAGATACATTGCCTTGTCTGGCGGCCCAACCCAAATACCAGACAACTGTCATGGTATGAGCGCAGCAACCTACAGTACGGTTGCTCGACCAGGTACATTATTTTCAATCAAAACATATTATCACACATTTTACAAAAATACTACATGCCAGAAACGAAATGTCGGAAATAGCTTTTTTTTTTCTAAAATGATATAAGCAATGACCGTAACTATACAGCCAACAGGCAGCTGGTAAGAATGTATAGAATAGAATATACATAGTAAAAAAATGTGGTAAGAAAGCTGAAATCTTTGTTGTTATTCCTAATGAACATTTTATAGTCAGATATATTTTTTGCAATTTTTAGAGACCTGATGAAAATGATGTTTTGGTAGCCTAAATAATCTTATGTCATTCATAAAATATGGCCGTGACACATTGCTAAAAAGTCAATTAAGTTTTTTTAATAATTTATGCAACTTATACACACTTGTACAACTAAAGTTAGTATGCTGAAAAATCATACAAAATAATTATATTGAGATTACCATGTATGGAATTTCTAAACGCATAATTTATTTATAAATACGATTTCGCCATTGTCCTTTGTATTGCTCGTGATCGGATATTCATTTTGTTTAACCTTGCGAATGTAATCACTGCCGTATTTGGTTGTGTATGTGATATAACATGAGAGCTTTATATTAAATGTGTCAGTCAAGCGTAGGCTCGTTTTATTGTAATTGAATGTAGACTGTATGTAACATGACATAGTGTATATATTATTTTTGTTTACACACACACACACACTCACTCACGCCTTTTATCCCCGACAGGGGTAAGCAGAGGCGCAACTGGTGCACCCACTTTTCGCCGTGCATATTCCGTCCCATTATGTGATAGGGGGCGAGCCTATCGCCATATCGGGCACAAATTCCAGTATCTAAGCTGATCCTGAATAAAAAAAAAAGTGTTAATCGGTTTTCCTATTGGAAAACCCATTATCACTTTGCCCAACCCGGGGATCGAACCCGAGACCTCAGCATTGCAGACGTACCGGAATACAACTACGCCACCGAGGCACTATTTTTGTTTACATTTAATAAATAACCATTTAAACTGGAAGGATATTATAAAAGAACACTAAAGTTAACGCGCCTTATATTACGATACAGCAGTCTAGTAGCAAGTTACAAGACTGAACATTGGTCAAATTCTTACATTAAATCTACAGGTTTAACAATCAAGTGTTTATCTATTCAATAGACTCGCGTGAATTTCGTTCAATATGGCAGCATATTAGTAATTTCGGTAGAGTGGTTGCATTAGTTGCACATTCTTACATCTCAACAATTACGGATGTTGACTTATGTATGTTTGTTATTAATACACATGTAACAAACACATGATCATGTAGCAAAATACTATTGGTTTGGCGCTAGGTATACTTAACAAGAACTTAAATTACTCGTAGCTAACATTATAATCAACGAGTAAATCACACGATAAGAGGCCGACAAAGTGTTTGCAGCGTTTATGAAGGTGTAGAGCCGGATTTACAAAGTGAGCGTGGTCGTAGAACCAACACAGAATATCCCCCACTTTGATTAAAAACTTATACATTGCACTTATCCCGAAACATTGATGTTAAACTGTCTCCAGTCGACTAGGTACAAAATTCTTCAAAGCTGAATTGAATATTTACACACATATTTTGCGTTAGATAGTAAATGGGAAGACGTAATTTGGTTAACCTTGGGACCACATTGGAAGACCATGGCAGACTATACCAGTCCAATGAAGAAAGCTGAGACATTGGCAAAAGGCACGCTGAATTTAAAACGTGTTCAACTAATCCTACTAATATTATAAACGCGAAAGTATGTAAGAATGAATGGATGTATGTTTGTTACTTTTTCACGCAAAATCTACTGAACGGGTTTCGATGAAATTTGGCAAACAGGTAGATCATGTCCTGGATTAACACATAAGCTACTTTTTATTCCGGAAAATATAAAGCGGGACTTTTACCCCGGAAAAACTCATTCACGCGGGCGGAGCCGCGGGCAAAAGCTAGTATAAATATAAAAGGCCAACGTTCACAACGGATGGCTACGATAATTACTGTGTTCTAAATTTATTTTCACCTGCACTCAAGTCTAGATTCACACCTGCTGGACACCATTAACATGTAATAACTAAAGCTGTGTAGGCGTGGGACCGTCTACTCAAGTCTCTCTAACGCTCCGGTGAACGTTGATAATTTTGAGTTATTAATACGCCTAATTACATGTTTATGCGTTACGGAAATTGATATAGTAAGACATTCGATCTACTAACTCAGTTGGCGGATGTGAGAACGATTCCGGGTATTGGATGGTTTTTGTACTGCAGTATGTAATAAAATGACTGTGCTTGTTCGTGTAATGAACTATTCTACTACTCTACTCTTACTGATGTTTGTTAGATAGAACCATAGAATTATCGAAACGGATTTGGAAGAAATTTGGCACACAAGTAGATAGGACTCTTAGTAAGGGCACGTAGACTCCAAAGAAACAAGATAACTCTGAAACATGAAAGTATTTTTACAATTTTTCGTAAAGCTGTCACTTAAAGGTCTAAATTTATTTCGATTAGATAAGCAAAACTGTAAGCGTTGTTTGTTTCTAATAAACCCAAAAAACTTTATTTGCATTTTGATTTATTCATTCCAACCGTTAATCCTGATTAAACCCCAAACAAGACACCGTAAACTAATTTTCATTCCACGATAAAAATGCTAATAAGTTACAAAACTGAATAACAAAAGGCACGTCTGAAACTGCCTTAAATGAATAGTTGTTAAAGTTTCAGCCAACTAAGTAGTTAGCGTGCGGGCCGACAACGATCGTTCATTTTGGACATGTTTCATGCAAATTCATGGGTTTTAATTACGCGATATAATTGCGTGTCTCTCTTTATCAAAAAGCTCAATGAAGGAGTTTGTTTTTATTTTAGTATGGTTTTATTGACTGTCCCGCTGATTGACCTTTTTATTAGAAGGATTTAAGCTCACCAGGCCTACTAGTACTTTATAATTATTATCTGAAATGTATACCCTCTCAGTAGTAGAAGAGGTTCGTGTCCAGCAGTGGGACAGTATAAAACTAGGCTGTTATTATTATTATATTTCAAATGCCTGATACCACTCATAGACCCACAAGAGAGCACGCCGAACAAGCTAAAAATACAAAAAAAAACCACCCTCTCGACGTCCGCTTTTCGCTTTCCATTTTACAATCCCACTTTTTCATTTAGGCAGCGCTCGAATCCCACTGAAGGCAGAAGTGCTTCCCGCAAACGCGCACTTAGCGTCGAGAAAACCAATTTGTCGAGTATCCGAGCGTTCCGTTCTGTTAACAGAAAACAAGTGGTACCAAGTGCAAGATGTCTTGAGTGCTTCTATTTCCAACCATCCCCGTTTGATCTAGTACATCGGAACAGTTTTTCGCTTTGATGGAAAAATAATATTTGTTAAACGGTTTATGTTTGGTTATGGTTCATAATTCCTAAAATCTGTGTGAAGTCTCATTTTGAAATAGCAACGATTGGTCTCAGCTTAAACGGACAATAAACGTTTTATGCTTTTTAAGAATATTGACACAATGTAAAAGCTTTTTAGTTAAGTATACAAATCGTGTTGGAAGCAGCTATTTTAAAAGTAGCACGCGGTATAAAAAATAATAATCAAAACGACTAAAATGTTAGACGTGTCGAGTATTTAGGTTGAAAAAAATATTTAGGAATTAGTTAATATAGAAGAGATGTGCATACTACTAGTAAATCTGTTTATGAAAATCATTATGACTTTTATTCTGACTTTGTAAAATGACTATCTTTTCATCCAATGTTAGAATTAATACTAAACAGATATACATTGACTAGATAAATTATTTTTATGTACTATTCCAACTTAAAGTAGTAGCAAGATGTACTTTTCAAATGCAAGAACAAATCATACGAATATCAAGGTATATGTACCTGTTAATTTTCAGATTGAGCAAACTATACAAGGAAAAATTAAGTGTTCTCGTTCTAGGAATCGACACCAGGACGAATCACCCGGGACCCTGCATCAACTGTATAGTCTAAGAAGGCGCTATACAGACTACATGATAACAAATTAATCTGCCAGCCCACAAATGTTAGAAATCGACACAGCGGATGTTTTTACTTACTAGTTTTTGTTCCACGGTGAAAATGCAATTGAAATATAGATACCAACTGTTACACTCGGACGCGGTTATCAATACTTATTCATTGAACTTGGTCATTTTCAAATTTTCGATAAAAAATGTATCGATTGTCCGCGCTGTGTGCATTTGGCACCATGCGAAATCAGGCGAAAGTTTATAACGACTTATGTCTGTTAATTTAATGGTCAAATTCGTTTAAACTGACAGCAAGAGATAGGTTAAAGTAGCACAATATCTCATAGCCAAATAAAAATGATTATAAGATTGTATGGTCACGTAAACGATGGCATTCATGCCTAAACGTTTCTAGCCCCGTGGTGAATTAATTGATGGGATGAGATTTCTATTTCTACGTGAGCTTGAAGGGCAGGCCTTAAAGGTCGCAGAATTTAAAGTTCAAGAGTTCTGTTTATTTTCTTTAGTAAGCAATGTACTTGTTGCGATCCACTTTCCTACCCTACATGCATTAACCGGTTGCAATGAATTCCAAGTTGACACTCGTTTGTGTATGGAAAGGGAAATCCCTCAGTAACGAGAATGTTGTCATAAATTTTCGTCGCTTACATTTTTAAGTATGGTTTTGATTTTGCAGCTTGTCCTTTCCCATTTAGCTCATCATACTACTACTAATCTATACTTAATATTATAAAGCTGAAGAGTTTGGTTGAGCGCGCTAATCTCAGGAACTACTGAACCGATTTTGAAAATTCTTTCACTAATAGGAAGCTACACAATGGGGCCTCCTAGCTCTTGAGTGCTATAGGCTACTTTTTAGACCGGGAAAATATTTATTTCCCGGAAAAACTTTTTTATGCGGGCGGAGCCGCGAGCAATACTAGTCATAGAATATTCCATCTTATTGCCAACATTTTAATACTGTTTTTGTAAATTCCCTATATTACACAATATGCTTCAGCCAGTTTTATAGAAGTGGCAGTAAAAATAATATTTTAAATTAAATTTATTCACTATCGAAAATACAGGAACCCCCTGAATACTCTTATGTACCTAACTCCTATTAAAGTAAACATGAATTCTCTAACAATACCACAATGAGTCATACAGACAAATCATGAAAATCACGGTAATTAAAGCGCCACTTGAATTACCTTCATCCTGCAATCATGAGGGAGTTAACAGGCATTTATAACCTTTGTATATGCGTAAATACGTCATTTCATTGTTCTAAGTACCTTTATCAAGTAAACAAGATTCGCACAGATAAAAAATAATATGAGCAGTAATTTAAATATGGAACGTGAATCGCAATCATCATCAACGCTGACGATGATCTGTTTCTCCCATTAGCATTAATCTTGCAAGCAGGGCGTTTAAAACAAATATTAGAAACTTGGAGGTGTCGTATCATATGATTTGCGTGAAAAGGCCATTATGACGTCATCTGACTTGATGATGGAGGCATATGAGAAATATATAACGTCTTTAGATATGATGGATCTAAATATACCTAGGTATAGCTTAATCGTACTAACTTATAATCTTTACGACACCATCGCCATTCAGTGAAAAAAACGATGTCCTTAAAATTCATTTAAAAAAAACTTATTCAAGCATTAATAAATCTAATAAATAAACAATTTATTTCAAAATTCAATCCTAAACATTTTCTCAAGGCAATAAATGTCTACGACAAATAATTTACATTTCATAAGACCATTAAATAAGTGTTACTCGTACGACCACTTTTCGCACAAAGCTTATTGCAAATAAAATATAAAAGAAAGCACTACGACAGAAAAGGCAAGCGATAAAAAAGCACGTTTCTAGATTTAAATGCTTCCCACACATCTTTTCTAAAATAATATGAAATGTAAACGCTAAATGTGACCACTTTATATTTTTTGTAAACCCGTCCAACTAACATTATAATAACAAATAGGACTGCACTCAAGATGTTTACATTACTGAGTCACGTTTGAAGAGCACTGTAAATAAAATTTCACACGATACATCGGTTTCGCTTGCAGCTATTTGACTGCTTATGTGTGTTTTCACACATGGTCTAAATGTACACGAATAGGGGTGTCAAGAATGTTGAATAGTAGATAACATTTTAATAATTTTAATACCTGTTAATAAAATAGCCAAGTATTTAGGTTTCGGCTCTTTATTTATGCATGTTTTTATGCATTTTTTTTTATAAAATTGCGAATTAATTGCGCATTACTGTCGAAAAATAATGGCTCCAAATGTTCCAAAACCCTTAGTCAAATAAAGATCAATATTATTTTAAGGGCCTTTCGATCTATAGCCGATTTAAATTGCCATGAATACTAAATGAAAGTTAACAACCCTAGCATCGATGTACGATTAATGAACGAAAACCGTCCGAAACACGGTGCCTCGGGTAGAGAGATTTCGGCACCTAATGACTTATTACGATTGACCTTTTAGCACTTAATTACCTATCAGATCATTGTTTACTATGAAAGTGAAATTTCATAAGTGTTGTGCAACTTCCGTGAGTCGTGATAGCTCATCCCCAATTCAATGGTCCTTGAATCGCGATGACCTTTGCTTCAGTTTATACTCGCGAAGTGATTGCCGTGGATCCGCTTTTACCAGCTACTTTATTGCCTATTAAAGCTGTAACAAGTTAATAGATATATCTGGCAACGGTTATTGTAGATGATGCGGAATTGTGTCGTTAGTTTTTATGTAAGTTGTGGATTTTTTATTCAACTTTCTTGAGGAAATGTTTATGTTATTTTGTTGTTCAATATATCCTACAGCATTCAGTTAAAACTTGAATGACAAAAAGCCGAATATAAGAGCATGGTTAGAAATCGATGTGCCCTGTGGTCCGGGGGCATCTAAAGAATTCCGCCACGGCATCCCCTGCCTGTCGTAAGAGGCGACTAAATGGGGTTGGCGAGAGTCGCGGGGTGAGCAGTGGGGGTCGGCTCGCTCAACTACTCCTATGTAAGCGACTCTGAGGTGGACGACAATGCGGGTGGTCGGTCTCCTGCAGTCGTAGACGCCAAAGGCATGCTTTTGAGTTTGGAAGCTTCTCAGCCTTCTCATTTAGAGAGGGGCCGCAATGCGGCATCGCGCAGGGGCGGTTCCGTGCAGCTATCTTCGAGCAACAAGATACCCCGGAGCCCTCCCGTAGGCGCCGAAGAAGGCCACAGCCGGTTTTGGTTGGTATGTCGGTGTAGGGTATACATAGTGTTAGGGACTCGGGCCAATGCTCGCTCGGATGATGCTATACTCCTGAGTGTCGACATTGGGCCGTAAGACTGAGTGAAACCAACATAACCGTTCTACTCACCCCCGCAGTGGTGGTAGCGATAACGCGTTTTTCCCCGCGATAAAAAAAATGGTTAGAAATCGATTGGTCAAAAATTGTCTGAGCGCCGAGAAATGAGAACGAGAATGCAGAACCAACAACCAGAAGAATACTGCACTTGACTGTGTGTAAGAACAAAATTTAAGCACATCTTGTAATGGCTTAGTTAATTGCGAACTACCCATTTAGCAATAATTTAGTTTCAACTACAACGTTCAAAGTCAGAAAACTACAAAGACATTTCGTAAGGAAAACAAAAACCACGATTTGTCTAGAATCTAGATCAAATTTTGTATTGGTTCAGGAATCCTAAATCCAAGTTGTGTGGGGCAAGTCGCACGCGTTCATTGTTCTGTTGCGCACGCAAATCTCTATTTCAATGAGATTATCGACAACAGTATCTTCATTGAACATCTGTACATGCCGCTCGTGATTTAGTATCGTGACGAGCCTTGTCGGTACCGCCTTGTGAAATACAACCCATAGTCTTCGGTTTCGTTTGATTGATCTTATATAACTTAATTCCTACAATTTCATTTTTTTTATGACATTGAATGTCGAGACGAGCGTGCCGTTCGCCTGATGGTAAGCGACATCCACCCATAATCAGTAGCAACACCATCCAGCACCTTGAATTACAAAGTACTGTGTGGCATTCCACTGCGCTCGTCATCCTGAGACATAAGATGTTAAGACTCATTATGTCCAGTAGTTACACTGGCTACAATGTAATGAATAAAATGACGTGGCCTTTAAAATAAATTAGGAAGCCTGTTAATACGTCAGAGGTATGTACCTCTTCTTATGTACCTTCACTGGTTGAAATTCTTCTTGGACGTTATTGCAATTAAGAGCAAATGTCAGTCAGTCACTCTCGTGTCAAGATTGGTAAAGTCTGGTGTTAAGTGATCCGCCAACATGATCACCTCTGGGTGGTGGTATTGTGATCCCGGACGATTAGTTACCAGTTTTTGTTTCTGTGTTTGATTATTGCATGGTGAACAAAATATTATAATAGGCATGTTGAATCAGGGTGAACTTTCAGTTGAAGAAAAAGAACGTATAATAGGACAATTTTCTACAAGGCTAATAATGTTATTATAATTAGATTAGATACACCCCACCACTACATTTCCGAAAAAAATATTAGTGCAAGCATAGAAGACCAAAAATGATATCATAAAGTCGTGTAAACTAATAGTATCATTATATAATAGTTCTGTGAATAAAAACCAAGCTAAATTATCTAGACTGAACGATTTCTTATCGCCTATTTCTAAGAAAACTTCGGTAAACCGTTTAGAAAATACTGTAAAATTTACATGTTATTTGAAAGAGAATCATTTTTGCTTGTTTTTATCCAAAATCTGTATGAAGTGTGAAATAGATGTTCTAGTCAAGATTTCTAAATATGGCAATGGTTTCGACACACGTAATTTACTGCCTGAATTATTGCAGAGAAAACTGGATTTGTTGCAGATTTCCCTTATGGCTGATAAGTTTATTGATTGCTTATTTTCCGCCTATGTCGCAATGCTTCGGCTCAAAGCCTGTCCATAGACGATGGTAGAGGTCAAGTTTGTTATATAAAACAAAATAAAACACCGAACTACAGAAGCTGGTAATTGAATCAGGTCACTTTATTGTACGTACTTCATCTCTTAAGAATGAGGATTTGTGTTATCACTCTAATAGAACCCACTCGTTTACGCTATAGTCAAAAGTGACTTCAGCATGACTACCAAAACTAGACCAATCGGAATACCTTTATCAGCATATTAAAATGTACACAGACAAACAACACGACTTCTCTATATAAAATGACAGATGACCGTCTTATGACAGATCTTTGACCCGGGGTCATGGCAACAATAGCTTTACTTTCGTTTCGGCCCAAAAACAAGGTCAACGCTCTTGAAACAAACCGTTCTTTTCCGGCGAAACCCTGGAGAAAGACTTATCGTACCATCGCTAACGAATGCTGTCCAAAAACTCATTCGCGTGTCAATTCGGACATGTTTCGTGTCATACGATGACCTTTGCATAATGGTGTCGAAGCTTGCGTTTGATAGGATCTCCTTTCTAAACCTTTAGGTTCAGTGATCCAGGATCTAATGATGTAATCCACTAATTCTAGGTGTCTAGAATGATGTTTATTTTTTTAAGAAAGTAGTAACTAGGTAAGTTATTTGTTAAATATAAATTTAAATTGCAAAAAACAACATATGTAATATTCTTCTTTCTGGCAATTGCTTTTTAACAACATTGCTGTCACTGCTGGGCAAAGCGTCCTATCCTTTCCACACACTGACTTCTATAGTAGTTTCTCACTTTGTCAACTAGCGATCCAGAATCAGTGTAGTTCCAGTTCATCAGATTATTTCTAGCAATCGTGTACTGACGACATATTTCTCATTGACCGATATTGTATTTGCGTAGTACTCTCCTTATTATCCAGTGTTCTTATAGGTAAGTGTAGTCATATAGTCGCTGTCTGTTAAAATATAGTATAGCTCTAACATTACTAAAGAAGCGGAACATATGCATACCAAATTTATTAAATTTAATACATTAAGGACATTAGTGTGTTCAAAACATATAATGCAACCCATCATTGCTATACTCGTATTGCCAAATAAAGATTTAGCGATAGTTTCATTCAAGTATTGAATCTAAAGCCTCGTGTTCACGACGATCAAATATATCCCTTCCCCCCTAATCCCAATTACTTTCTCCTAAAACTTTCAGGACATCCATGATTCTTATACTATTGTGGATGATTATGAGCTGAGGGGATCACTTAATATTATCTCAAAAGTAAATAATAAATTCGCAACACGTGGTTGGCAACATTAACTAAGAAAAGTTCAATTGTATCATACAAAATACAGTATATACCGAATAGAATTATGTTGCGCGTTATCCCGTTCAAAATCCCAAATATGTTTTGTTAAATTGACGATAAAATTTCTTATTTACGTGTAGTGACACGCTGTTGTGTAATGTTGCCGAACATGTTAAGCATCGGGTACCTAGTGTACAAGGCTTTACAATCCAAATGCTTTATGGCCTAATGAATGGTACAACCTTTTAAAATGTCATTTTCACACGAGGCACGCACGAGCCTGTGGTTACGCCCTTTTGTTAATTCATGTCCAATTAATGTAAGTGATTTCTCGCACGAAACAGTACGCAAATTCATGCGAGCGACTCTCGTGGATTCGGAAACTTGGGCTTTGTTGTCTAATGAATGCTATATTGTGAATTCAATTCATTATTATTTAAACAGGTGCGGATTTTAAAGGGCAGCATGGCACTGACGGGCTGTCCCGACGTAAAATTCTATCCGCGAAGTAGAATTTGGACAGAAAATGCACATACTGGTGGTAGGTCTCTCATTATGTAAGAGGCCGTCTGGGTGGGTACCACCACAATGTCTATTTCTACCGCCAAGCAACAGTGTGCATGCACTGTTGTGTTTCGGTTTGAAGGACATTGTAGCCAGTATAACTACTGGACATAATGAGACTTAACATCTTATGTCTCAGGATGACGAGCGCAGTGGAATGCCACTCAGTACTTTGTAAGTCAAGGTGCTGGATGGTGTTGCTACTGTTTATGGCTGGTCGTGTCGCTTACCATCAGGCGAACGGCATGGTCGTCTCGTCATTCAATGCAATAAAAAAAAAAACATACTTATTTGAATTAAACGTATAAGACGAGCGCAGTGCAGTATCATGTCTTATTTTGTTTATCGAAGTCAGAATATTGGTTTGAAACTATTTGGAAAAGTGTAACGCTTTTCCTCAGGCACACAAGCTGTCAGCCTTGGGCTTTACCTTACAGTAAAAAAAAAATTATTTGATTTTATGATTTAACTCCTACTTTTCCCTATTTCAATAGTAATAAAAAGACTTAACGGAACGCATTACTGGCGTGTTGTACCGACTCAATGCGCCCCTGAACTAGGATTAGAAACTATCTCTGACTTTGGGAACTGGAGCGACATAGTCGAGTATTGTTGGAACCGAGAACCTTATCATTTAATTTCAATGGAAACATTACTTTTTCAACACAATACAATTTGCTTTCTACGCATTATAGTAGTGAAAAGGGAAATGAATTAATTAGTCATTTATGCAGATGATTAAGTGTTCTTTTTGTTTGAAAGCATTAAGGTTAACTTGTGAGAAATAGTGTTGCCAAGAAATTACTTTATTATAGTCTCGTATACACTTGTATACTATAGACCGTCTGGGTAGATATACTTTATTGATATATTTCTGCTGATCACATGAGTGACATTGTAGTCAATGGCATTACTCACTGGGTATAATAACTTGACATGTAATGTCTTTAGTGGAGGCCTATATTCAGCAGTGGATATCATGTGGATGATGGTGAATGTCTCAGGTGTTGTAATTAGAAATTTTATTAATTTTAACGCTTATAATCGCTACCAACTACTTCTTCACATCATTCAAAATCTATACATATAATAAAGCAGTAGAACCGATGTGTCTGTACATTTAAAGAAATAATATGATAAAGAAGAAAGGGGGTGACTAAGGAAGAGTAATGGAAAAAAATCAGCGATTTTTATAATTATTTTCTGTCTGTTTGTTTGTTACATCACATCTCCGAAACTACTGATCATATTACGAAGAAATTTGGTACACGGGTAGATCATGTCCCGGATTAACACATTTGCTATTTTTTATCCCGGTAAAATAAAAAGCGGAACTTTTATCCCGGAAAAACATTTTTACGCAGGCGGAGCCGCGAGCAATAGCAAGTCATTAAATAAATCAGGAACAAACACGAATGTATTGCCTATATCACAATAATATACATTGACGATAATATTACTCATGAAGTAGTTGATACAATAACCACAACTAACTCTAAGTAAGTCAAGTTGTAGTGAAGATAAAACTAATTAATAGATTGCTTACCTACTTGTCAGTATAAGACAGTCTTTACACAAGATTATAGTAGGTAATCTGGAATTAATTGGGTTTGCAATATCCTCAACTTGTAGAGCCGTCACTATTGGCTACCACAGATATTATAAATTATAATACATTAATTACTAATACAGAATAGGTAAATTAAGATCAGGATACATAAATGATGATAAGAGTAATCGAATCTATACATACATATACATTCACGCCTTTTATCCCCGAAGGTGTAGGCAGAGGCGCAACTGGTGCACCTTTTCGCCGGGTATATTCCGTCCCATGATGTGATAGGGGGCAAGCCTATCGCACCATCGGGTACAAAATCTAGACTCCGGGCTGATACTAAATAGAAAAACCCAATATCACTTTGCCCGAACCAGGGATTGATCCCGAGACCTCAGTACTGCCGTCGTACCGTAATAAAACTACGCCACCGAAACAAACAGTAATTGAATATGTTTATTATTTACTGCGTGCAGTTCAGGCACAAAAATCTTAACGGCAACATTTCCTCAATTGCCACTTTCGACCTTCCTGTACCAATAATGCAGTAGAGTTAGTATGTCGGGATTATTAAAAATGAGATCAAACGTTGAACATCCGCATAAACCGAGCTATCGACACACTCAAGCCACTTTACTGCATAAACCTATCCTTCACAAACACGATCAAATTATTGGCACTAGCTATAATTTAGCAAAAGATAAATTAATCGCTCAATTAACTACACTTATAAGATCTTACTTCCGATGGCACAGTCACTGCGGTCCACTAACACGGGAAGCTATAACGAATAGCAATTAAGTGCCAATTACCTGAGGTAGGTGTCTATTCACTGCCAAGGCAACGTTCAATTGTACAAGCCGTATGAAAACCTATTTACTACAAAAGATATTATGCCTTTGTTGGTTTTATAGAACACACGAATGTTCGGCCATAAAGAATTTCACAAGTTTCAAATTGTCTATATACCGTTATGCGTTCGAAATTTAAAATCGTAAATTAATAAAAGCGTCTTTTACACATCAAGTTATTTTTTAATAGGTATATCTTAAATATATTTTCCTCTTGTAATTCATTTATACGAATGAAATAAGTGCAAAACAATGAACACTTTATTTTGAACTAGCTTTGCCCGCGGCTCCGCCCGCGTGTATAAGTTTTCCCGGGATAAAAGTCCCGCTTTATATTTTCCCGGGATAAAAAGTAGTCTATGTGTTAATCCAGGAGATGATCTACCCGTGTGCCAAATTTCATCGAAATCCGTTAAGTAGTTTTTGCGTGAAAGAATAACAAACATACATTCTTACAAACTCGCGTTTATAATATTAGTAGGATTTATTGGCAACACTGTTCTAATAACGTCAATTAGTAAATGTCATTTGCCTAATTGACGTGTATTTTTAAGTTGTTTATTCAATTACACGACTAAATATTTACAATAAAGCCAAAAAAGATGACTTGGTGTTAAGTAGTCGCCATGAATTTAAATAAAAGGAGTCATAAGTGCTCATGACGATTGACGACTGTCATTGCAAAAAAGAGATCGTCACTTAGCTGGCATACGTCAAATAAAAAATTAGCGACTCAAGATTAAGTAATTACAGTCCAAGAACAAAACATATTAACGCTCATGTTTTTTTTTGCATGTTGTCGTGAATTGGCAGCTTTACTGTTTGGGTGGTCTGAAAGTTTATTGGCGCGAAATATTTACATCGCAATAGCTAGTCCTTTCCTTAAAGATAGGCAACGCACTCTCCAAATTGTAGAATTATGAAACATTTGGCAGCACTTTGTTTAAAAAACCATATTCAATCAAACATCAACCAAAATTCCAATGGTAATTAATCGATATAAATAGAAATACGCGGATTTTTTTTAAAGGGTTATTGTCAATAATTTTACTTAAAAAGTAATGTATTTCTACAACTTATTTTAAGTCAGAACTTGGAATTATCTTCCAATATACAATTCTGTATTCTGCCTGAGGCCGTATAAGCTTGTATTGCATGATTAATCTTATAAAAAGTATGTAATTGAAAACTGCTGACTTTCTAAAACTTGTATGTCGTTACCATATAAGAATGTTTTCATAAATATACCTATTCCCTTTTTTATTGTAGATAATATTCTGAATACCAATTAATATACCATTATCTTAAAGCTAATAAAGTGCAATAACAAAAAAGAGCAGTCTGGAATGAAAAAGGCTTGCTACACTCTATATTTCAAAGTAAAGTATGTATTTATTATTAAAACTGTAATTTTTTACCCGCCCTTGGGTGTCCAATCTCTTTTAAAAATTTCAGCAATAACTATTATGGCAACTTCATGAGTACGCCTGAATTTTTTTAACAATAATTTCCATACTGTTGTATATTTTTTTATTGGATTGTAATATCTCTTTAGTTATGTTTTGTTCTGCTGTAGATACAGTCTAAAAAGTTTTACTAATGACATAATTAATCAAAATTAAGTAGAGTAGAAGGTGCAAAAAATTATTACATCACTAATGAAACTATTTTAACGGCTACATTCATGCAAGAAAAAATAACTAAGACCGTAAATATAAATTAAAATGTTTCACAATTTCGTCTACTTTGACCAATGTTTATTTAAAACTACACGCAATACAAGAATTTCATTGTAAAGTCTATAAACAATTTATTATCTTCAATCATTTCATTAAAAATAACGATAAAAATATTTTTCTTGTTATAATTACTAAAAACCACTAGAACTATTTTACCACTATGACTAGGGCGACGCTAAGATTTAAATAGACAATTAACATCCTTATAGTCGCCATATGAGTGATACTAAAACTAAAATTACAGAAAACATCTTCAAGTCGCGAGTGAATCGGTTTCTTCTGGGCAAGCGTGCTTCACCTTAGGCCGCATCATCGCTTTACATCAGGCGGATAGCGGACAAACGTGAGCCCATTAATAATAAAAAAAAAAAAAAAAAAAAAAAAACATATAGAATTATAATGCACCCATTCCACTCCATGCAACATCCTCTAAGCTTACAATTATAATTTGCCATCAATACAAACTACCTTAATAAAAGCAATGCGATACTCTTACTATTATTACAAACATTAAACTCTGTCTTGTTAACTCAGATAACGTAACAGCTATCTATCACCATCCAGTTAAAAATATAGTAATTTAATTTTATGTTCAAACTCATGGCAAACGTTTTGCTTAATGTATGACACGAACAAATTGATGAAATCCTATTTGGTGTTTATGTAAGCTTAGATAACTACAAATGGCTATTATGTTATTAAATTGCAAGTGATATATTATGTAACAATCGTGTACAGTAAATTAGATTAAGGTAATGTGGAGAGTTAGATATGTCTCAGGATATAGTATTTAATTTGTTTTTAATGCATACGCATACTCACTCCTTTTATCACCGAAGGGGTAGGCAGAGGCGCAACTACTGCACCCACTTTTCGCAGTGCGCATTCCGTCATATGATGTGAAGGGGGGCGAGCCTATCGCCATATCGGGCAAAAATTCCAGACTTCGGGCTGATACTGAATAGAAAAATCCAATATCACTTTGCCCGACTCGGGGATCGAACCCGAGACATCGGGATTGCAGTCGTACCTTAATACAACTACGCCACCGAGGCGTTGTTTTTATCAATATTTTTATGGCCTTCTCTTTCCTAATCAATACGGCTCTGATTACCATTATTATAGGGATTTAGGCCAGAAACTATTGCGCTAGTCCAGTATTTTCTGGATGGGTTTCTGGGTAAACGAGAATCAACTGTTAGGCAACCGGGTAGACGATGTGTTTGGTTCAAATCGTGACGATGTTGATAAGATCCCTAGGTTCTTCGACATTCAAACTCAACACTCTTACTTTTCTTTTCATCTTACAAAGTTTATAAGAAAGTTAAAGGTATAATTGTTTTATTTATAGATCAACAAATCCCGTATTACCTTAAGTTTAAGTGGTTTAGTTTTACTACTGAATATCTGTAGCATTATGTCTTCCTGGAATTCTTGTAATCAATCGTTTATGTCAAATTGGATAGAATAACCTTTCTCCATTACGATCCTAATAGTTATGCATAAACGATTTAGTTGGAACGACGATGTTACCCACAATTTTATTGCAATTTATTCTGCAATTCTCATTTAACATACAGTGCCACTTAACGGCGCTGTGTCATTTACAATAAAACGTCTAATAGATGTAACACTATAAGTTTGTGAAATAGTTGATTACTGTGATTTTATGCTTGATTTATTATATTGTTATGTATTATATGTACTTTATTAATCAGTAATGACAAATTGTATAATAATATCTATGTTCTCCTTCGGAGATCAATGGTTTTTGTTTATTTTCTTTCAATGCTAATGATAATTATAGTATATAAAATACGAATATTAGTTAAATCGATGATATTCAAATAATGCGCTTTACTTTAAACTGGTATACGATAATGACATCATCGTTTTTATCATGACATATCAATCGTACATGACAGTTACAGCAATTCTAAAATCTGAACAATTCTAGTTTTTGCTTATTGCAACCGCGAATTTTTTTCCGATGAGTATTAAATCAGAAATACTAGAAATTACAAAAACTACGCACAAAAACATTATTGAACCGCAAGTATGTAAAGAGTCAAAGACGTCGCGGGTCAACGAATCAGCGAAGCTAACGGTGCACGGATGTCAACCTCTAGAACCCGTTTCAAAGCTGGCAACCGCTGTAACGAGCATAAAATAAGCTCCGATGACAATCTCGGATAATAAGATATATCTGTTTATGACGCTCGAGAAATTCCTACAATGACACTACTGTTTTGACACTTTGACATCGGCCGACCAACGATAGCAAGCGGAACAGGTAATGTAGCATAATAAAAATTGGATAGTGTCTCGAAATTAGTATGTGGCGTTTTTTTCATTTCAAACGCTAGTTATAGTCACGTAGAGTATGGATCCAGTCGAAGTTAGATTACCTTTTGTGAATTCACATCAGATTCCCCTATCTAGCCAGCATTGAAAGGCATTCCTCCCCATCGGAGCATCGCGTCGCATTTATTCCTACAAATACTTTTTTGTTTTGACAGACTCGATATTTTCATTTACTGTACATCTTATTCATTGAGCTATGGATTATTATATGACTTCATTTTAGTAACTGCTACAGTATTTATATTTTTTGCGTTAATCATTATCCAATTTCCTTTCATGTGCTCTCTTTGAAATCAACAATAATGAAATCAACCAGTGTCTCATTACCGATCGTGTGGTAATTTCCGGCACCACAGTACAACATTGTCCCTCCATCTGGCAACTGTCGACAATATTATTTACGGGTATCTGGTATTAACGATTGTTCAGTGTGCACAGCAAATACAAATAACGTTTGTATTTCGATCAGCTTCCTGTTACCATGTTTGAAGTTGAGCTTTAAGCTAACGAACAGTGAAAGTCGAGAAGAAATCAATTTAACAATCCACAAGCTATTAACGAACAAACGTGGCCAGATATGCGAAGGAAACAAATTACATTTGTCAAGAGTGTACCAACATCTGATGCATATGCACACTAATCACTGGCTCGAAAACTTTTGCTTTCTTTATGACTGTTATTTCACATTCACTTTCATCCAACAATGTGGAGTCAACAATATCGATCACAAGTTGTGTGATAACAGCGTTTCAGTTTGTTCAACCTTTGTGTGTGTTTATTCTTGGAATTTCGCGGAACGGTACCAATACAAACCAGTGGAGATTGAGATCGATCTGTTTATATCATAAACATGACTGGAATATTGTTGCGGTGAAATATTAGACACTTACTAGTTCCATTTACCTTTATAACGAAAGATAGAGACACTAGAGTAGTTTCTCCCGAATATTACTACAAAGTGTACCAACCCGCCAAATCGATCAAGTAAATACTCGTTAAAATTTAAATTCATGACAATTTACTGGATTTTAACGGGTACACAAATTGATAATAAACTATGCAAAACCATGTCCGTATCAGAATGCAGGTCGGAACAACACGTGCCATCCCCATCTGCGGAGTGCCGACACACCGCGCGTCGTGACAATCGATCTGTAGTGAAAAGTAAAACAACATGTTTTCTGCACCATCCATTTAAATACTCTCCAGCTGAGACAGGAAAAGCTTACGGAGGGAAAGCGTTCCACAAACAAACGAATTAATCGATACACACAGTTATTTTATATCGATAAAAATTCTCAAAATTACTCGATACGGCTATTGGCGGTAATTATTTATACGAGCCAGTTCAAAGCCAATAGTGGTGACATTTTCCCACAACAATCAGATTCCTAGCATCTCGAGGCGTAAGTGGATTCCATACAATTGCTGTGACTTTCTCGACTACACGAATCGCTTTCATTAGGTGTGCTCAAGTAAAAGCCAGGGTCATGTGTGTTCATGTCGTGACGGTCCCGGGCGTTTATGGACCTCAGTGTTGGTTATTGTTTACCACAGATTACTGTATTCGGGCTAAATGGACGGTTTACAAGTTCTTAACGATTCCGCGAAGTATTTTAATTTAAAATGTAGGTTATGTGAACGCTTTATCGCATTGTTATTCGTTGCCACTTTCGTTGAACGTATTTGTAAACGGCAATACGAAATCATTATCACTTTAATGTTAACAGAAACACGTTAATAATAAAAATAAAATGTATGTTAATATAAGTATAATTTTAACCGACTTACAATAAAGGAAGTTATATGCTATAAAGCATTACTTTAATGTTTATGTTGCTGAAATTTAAAAACGAGATGCACCGAGCAGGATTTGCAACTTTCAATACAAGATAACGGGACGCGATAAGAATCAAGTCGTATTAATCCCATGAATGAACTGGATTTTCTAACAACTGTTATACTTTCAGCAGCCATAAAAAGGCAGATGAACTTAGATGTCTGAAGTGATCAAATTGAGATAAGATCTGTGTGGGACGTGAGAATTGCGAAAAATATTCATAATTCTCAGAAAAACAAAGGCATCACAACCGTGCAATATAGAGCGACTAACAAGTTCGGTAATTATACCGTTATTAATAAAGATACGCGTATGACCTTTGTTTATTTTGTGTGTGATGTGAAAGTAGTTCAAACTAAGCGTTTGTGCCATACAATAAAAGTCGATTGAAGAAAGTTTCACCAGTTAACTCACATTGAGTAACAGTCCAGTCATATCGTCTATGTAATTCCACTCATACAAAATCAAATGAACTGTTTAATTGGACACTGCTCACCTTATCTGGACTCTTTCAATCACCTATCACAGTTAATACGTCTAAACGAGACAAAGGCCTCGGCTAATTTGCTTGTCAGTACAAAATAATCAACATTGATCTAACGTCGTCGTATATACAATGCATTTTCATTTGTTGTTGAAAATTCAACCTTGTCTCCTCATTTTACATCATCAATTTCATATCCTGTGGTGTCGGCGTCTCACAAATGACTATCTATCAAATGTCCAGCTTGATTGCCAAGTGATAAGTTTTCTTTTTCGATAGCGGTCACAACTAAGCTTCTAGTAGGAATAGTGTGTAAAATGAGAGTCAATTTTACGTTGGGTGCCGTTGTACGTCGATAGCCTGAGGTGTAACTCATTAAGAATACTTTCGCTGTTCTCATGACGTGCGATACTTGTTCTTTTACCCGCCGTTGCTTATCTCAGATCTGAATACGATAGGTAAACAAATTGTCGTGAACTGGGACCCGTTCAGTAATTTCCTGTTCGCAAAATTAATTTCGTAACTGCAATAATTGTATCGTTTAAAATTGCGAAGTAATTATGCGGTCCAGATGGCTCGAGATCTACAATCTTTCCGCCTAAATTCTACGTAGTTGTTTCTAAATTAATATTTTAAATTAATTAACTATTTAAAACATATCATTTTAAGCTTACACAAATTCAGATTGCGAAATTTATAGAACTGATTAATGATATAATCGTGACTGAAAAAAATAAACCGCTCTAAGACATGCATCTTTAATTAAGAAAACATACAACATTATAGAAGATTGACTTATTACAGACTTAAGGTTCAATAAATCTCGAAGCTTTGAACTTTAATGAGGTAAAATTGCTGTTTTTCGTTAATGATCACAATACACTCGGCCTTAAAATGGTCAATCAGCTTCTACAGAGATCAAAGCAACAGTAAATTGTGAGATGGAGTCACGATACTCGCATCTTTGAAGTCGAACTTGACATGAGGTCATCTACTGCATTGAATACAAAGTTAACTTTGACGTCTATAAATTAAGAAATGCTCTTTACTACTTCGTGTTTGAAAGTAAATATCAATTGAAAGGCAGCAGAAGTAATTTGGCGCGACTTTATCTCTGCCGTCTCGATTTTGATGGATGAGGCGACGGCACGAGCGCTCGACGACAGGTGTACATCTGTACGCGCATATTTATTGAAAATAATTTGAATATGTAATTTACGACGTCTGTTAGCGTAATATTAATTGCTACGTTTTAATGTACCGCTTTTAATATTTGTGCATTGATGTATGGCGTTGCTTCTGTTTGGTTGTGTAAGGGTGTCGGATTATCTAAACTAGAAATTAACAGTTGATTACAATATAAGTATGTTCTTTGAAATACGAAGCATTTGCTAATTTAATTAAATGACTTATTAATGGCTCATGCAATCCTTTATTTTAAGTCCCAAGTTTCATCAGATGGAAATCCCACCTCTGACACAAACGTTGCATAATTTAGAATGTAACATTACTAGATAAATAAGTTCCTTATGTTTTCCTTCATTGTGACAGAGTGACACATAAACAGGTACCTGGCTGCGAAGATATGAAGAACTCATCTATTCATGCCAGTAGTTGACACCTCGCCGTTTAATACCAACTCGCAATGTCTTAAATCAATTAAACACCCACTTTGTTACATAATAATACCTTAAGCTAAATTTGTTTCGTCGCAAATGCGGGATGCTTACAAATGGTAAATATTATGCGGCATCCAAGCACTTGCTTCATCTACCGATAAATTTCATCACCGTATTATAAATGATATTTCTAGCTCGTATATTTTTAAGGTGTTTTATTGATTTGACATCTACTATTCTTTATACTGACTGATACATCGGTGGGTCTACATGCATAAAATTTTGCACACGATTCCTATATGTGCCGTAGGCTTTGAGCGTGTTAAATGCTCTAAGGCCGTAGGTGACTCAGAATAGTTTTGAATATGCCCTAAACTACTGCACTACATTCGTCACCCTCATATTATAACCTGCTAAAATTGGTACTAGTTCAATATTCTTCAAACCGAAATAACGGTGCATGCACACTGTTGCCTGCCTTAAAATTAGACAAAGTATAATGATTTCTTATGTTTACGCGAATGTTAGACATTGAATTAAAACTATTAGGCAAAGTATTACCTATCCAGACTCTAGGTGACCTATCACTCCATAAACCTGATTAATCATCATATCTTGTCCGTACATATCATAAATCACCGATGGACCTTTCGTCATTTCACTTTCACATCTGTTATTCTAATTTCCTTGTGTACCCAAAAAGTCCACACTCCTTCTAGGGCGGGTGAAAGGGAATCTTTGTTTAACGCTCTTTGTGATGCTAATCTGCGACCCGATATGGCAGTCTATCATCCCATGAGAGTTTTTTCGTTACAAAGCAGAATTTTAGTTACACTACAGTTGTGTCTTTAATATTAGTGGGTAGTCTGGACCGGCGTTGAGCCAATCCTAAAAACCGATGTAGAATAGCAGATGTATTACGTTTCTTATTTCTTCTTCTTTAGCTTTTGGAAGTCCACTGGTGAACATAGGCCTCCCCCAAAGATTTCCAGAACAACCTGGAAGTGGCCTTATAGTCAGATTTATTTCTATTATAATATAGTTTGCGCTTGATTAGTGAAATCCGCGTTGAAATTAGTTGTCGTTTTACTCGATGCGCGAACACATTAACAGACTGTACTGTTTTATTTTTGCATAGATTAAAGAAAGATCGTTTAACTAATCCCGCTTTTCTCCTTTGCCTTACATCTTCACGGATGAATGACGTGATTTCAACATTACTATATGCAAATAAAAACTGTAATGACAGTGCGTTAGGCTTCACTTTCTATTGCTATTAATCACCATTCCGCAGATTGATGTATCGCCATATGTCTCGCGTTTAAGCACGTTAGTCTAAAAATATCTGTTATAATGTTGTAAGACACGAAAATATAAAGAAAGTTGTTGTAACACATATGAATTGCATATAAATTACAATTATTTCTTTTAAATCATTAGGGCTTTTATATGGATATTCTTATAAGTACCTATGTCATACTTAAGTCATACTTTGCGGTCATCAAAAGTACCAAATAAATAATCATTTCTTACTAGTCCACACTTTATTTGGACCACACAAAATTTATTAAACAGTGTATGCCGCGCCTAAAAAAATGTCGTAAACATTTTTTTTTTTTTTTTATAATGGCATTTGTGTTCACATTTTGCCAATGTCAAGTTTGGTTTGTATATTTTATTATCTGTAGTATGTCGAAGTAAAGCAGTGGCTACCTTACCAAGACTTTATCGAGGAGTTTTGGCGGCAACAGAAAAAACACTTGATTAGCACAATTATTTCAATTCACTTCATTTGGGCTCTTTAATAGAACTATATTGGATAATATACCACCATAATTATGCAATATAACACTAAATATCACCAAAATAATGAATTAAAACAAGAGCACCTCATGACACTTCCAAGTTCCCGCCAAAACTCGTCGTAAACATTCAAGCGCGAATTCATAAACAAGCGTGCGCATTTTGCAATCGTCAGCGTGGACCATACTTTTTGCCCTGTTTTGAAAGCCCGCCTGAAAGTGCCCTAAGATGTCAACTTACGTGCGGTGAACACGCGCAATCGCAAGGCCCGTGAAGGTCGAACGGTTGGCCAATGTGCGAGCGATAAGCGTTTTGATTTTAATTTTAGATTTACTGATATTGTCTATATTTCAATAGACAATGCTATTGTTATCGATATAAAAAAGGTTATTTTTTGTTGCGAATCGTATTTTGTTTAGGAGTTTGCCAAAACAAATTGTTGGTGTTAGTGACTTTAAATAAATCACCAGTTCTCTGTCATAATTATGCGACATAGAGTCTATAATATGCTTTAGCGCACGCAAAACTGTTGAGAAAATAAATACCAACTATTTTAATTTACCAATAGAATCAACTACTTTATTTACAATATTATATTACCGGCAAGAATGCGGCAGCACTGCGCGCGGCTCCGCCCGCGTGGAAAAGTTTTTCCGGGATAAAAGTAGCCTATAGCACTCAGGAGTAATGTTAGTGAAAGAATTTTCAAAATCAGTCCAGTAGTTCCTGAGATTAGCGCGTTCAAACAAACAAACAAACTCTTTAGCTTTATATATTAGTATATATTTCGTAAGGCCAAATAACAGACAGTTTATTGGCTTGATTAAAATGGAGCTATTTAAACTTTATCGATACTTCCTCGATACTTATGTAAACATGCTGTTAATGATGTATTGTTCTCTTATGTCAACAACACCGAAATAGCACGAGAGAAAAATAAGGTTTGAATAATTAAGTTGGTATCGCCTTATTCAAATTCAAATCATTTATTAAGTAATTAGGCCCCTGAGGGCACTTATACACATCATTTTTTACAATGTTTTTATCATCTGTGGTGGTAGGTCTCTCATATGAAAGAGGCCGTCTGGGTGGGTACCACCGCAATGTCTATTTCTACCGCCAAGCAACAGCGTACATGCACTGTTGTGTTTCGGTTTGAAGGACATTGTAGCCAGTATAACTACTGGACATAATGACACTTAACATCTTATGTCTCAGGATGACAAGCGCAGTGGAATGCCACACAGTACTTTGTAAGTCAAGGTGCTGGATGGTGTTGCTACTGTTTATGGGTGGTCGTATCGCTTACCATCAGGCGAACGGCATGCTCGTCTCGTCATTCAATGCAATAAAAAAACTAAAAGATTCTTCCAGTGCTGCGGAAAAGCCCACTGACCTGAGAAGAAGCACCAAGAAACTCAGCGTAGGTCTTTTATTATTATATTTTTTTTTATATATATATTTTACAAATTGCAAGTAACAATATATATAAGTATCAAATTTCAAAGATGGTTATTAAATGCGAAAATTAACGGAGAGTGCCTAAGTCAAATAACCAGCTACATGTTTAATTTTAAGTAAACAATAGAGTCGACCATCAAACAGAGCAGACCAGTCCATGCAAGCAGCACCCGTTCACGAATATGACGCATGTGCCAGCCATCTCATCATATTAGTAAGGGCATTGTTATTTTTGATATGGCTTATTTGTGTTTTTGATCCAAACATACCCAATGATGCGTACCACAAAGTGTCATGTATATGAGAGAAATACAAAAGACAAGACTACTGAAGCTCAAAATAAAAAAAGATTTACAGTTGGAAAGAAAATCAAATAAGATTTTATTATTTAGCTCTAGCTGAAGTAGGAGGCACACAATTTGATCGCTCGGCATAATTGGAGGAATACTTGCGCAGTCTTGAGGCAATCAGCAATCAGCCCTGTATTATATACTGCCCACTGTTGAGCACAGGCCTCCTCTACTACTGAGAGGGGTTAGTCTTGAGGGCGCAACGAAATCGCAGATAAATTGATTTATCACATACATAGCCATATCGTTGAATTTATTTGGAAATCTTGATACTATTTAAACATGCTGAGGTCGTCACACCGTTTTGCATGGTCAAGAACCGTAAGTAGAAGAATACTTCTATTTCAAGCTCAACATAAATATATATAAGCATCTAAGCCTACACGAATATAATGATATCATTGATGATACAATAAAAACAAAATCGCATTCCAAATTGCAATACACCATAAATCAGCCAGGTAACACGATGACGCCTCGTGATTTATGAAAGGAAAGCGACAATAACACAAGCGTCTGCACTGACAAAACCATTTTGTCAAGCCAGCTCGTTAGGCTGACTTATTGTGGACGCAATTAGACGATATTGCCCCCAAGTGCTGTTGGAAAGTACGTAATAACGTCAATAAATTGACGAGACCGTTGAAGTTCTGTAACATAAGTTGTTTACAATGTTGAAAAATTGTCTTCTGATTGCACCTTTTCTACTTCAAAACTTTATTGGACAATAATTTAAGTCTTGTAGCGCAGGTTGTTTCTTAAAAATGGTTTATGCTTGTTCACCTCAAAATTTATTTGAATAACATTTTAATAGGTAATTTAAAAATGCGTTCAAATAATGTCTTTGATCTCCGCAGTCGGTACTACTCTTAACTACGTTATCGCCGCTTGCAACGTCATTATCTTACATACCAAACTGTTCCTGATCAGTGTCCAGTCCAGAGGAAATACGATCTACATTTTTTTTATGGCATTGAAGGACGAGACGAGCATGCCGTTCACCTGATGCTAAGCGATACGACCACCCATAAACAGTAGCAACATCATCCAGCACCTTGAGTTACAAAGTACTGTGTGACATTCCACTGCGCTCGTCATCCTGAGACATAAGATGTTAAGTCTCACTATGTCCTGTAGTTACACTATACATTTCATTATAAAAGAAGCATTCGCCCAGCAGTAGGCGAGACTGAGCTCATAACTCAACATTAAACATTGATGATGGGACCACGGCATTGGAATTGATTTGCTTTAACTCCCTACTAGAAATTTCTAACCCCTCTGAATGGATAAAATGTCGAACTGTCGGCTCAAGCTGTTGCCAACATTAACAACTTTTAATCAAGTCAAAAACTCTTGAAAAAGTTATCCAGTAACTAGAGTAAACATTGCATAAGCTCACTTCTGAATCACATAAGGGGAAGAACGAGACTATCCGTCATAGACGTCACTATTACTGAAGCCATTACACAGGGGCAAGAGTTCAACAGAGCTGCAATCAGGCCGGCATAATTGTGTTGACTGACGAGAGATAATCGTCGCTCGTCAATAGACACTATCTAGACCCCACTCCGTCTATCATCAGGTGCAGTGAGTTCATACCAGGACATCACTAGTTCTACTTCATGTTCATTTATATCTACATTAAAATTAAAATCTAGATTTATAAAACGAACAAAACATTGTACACCGAAGGATTTAAAATGAATCTTATTAATATTCCAAAGTATCAACGTGAAGGCCGAACTATGAACTGATAAATGAAATGTATCCATGCCTTGACTTATCTTTCTTAAAGTGAAGGGAAACGTGAGAAATCACAAGTCATTTATATTATCCAACGCAGGACATGATTTGTATCCGCTTTGAGTTCCGCCAGCTCTTACAACTAGGAAGTCACCGCTGGTACTCGAATGAACTTCACCCTTATCTGTTGCTATTGTAAATATATGACCTATTGAATAGCCTTTAAAGTTCAATATCTATATTGGGTTGAACATTATTGTGATCTGCAATTTGTTCTGAATAAGTGGTGAATGAAGTCTTTCTAGATGGTCTTGTATGTGAGAATCTCTATTGTTTATAAATCTGCGATGAGCATAGAAAGAATAATATTGTGATCCAGTTTTTTTTATTTTTTATTATGTAATTCACAAAACTGATGTTCAATCATGCATGCTACAAGTAAAAGGTATGAACTATTGTTGACATCCACTAGATGTGAATCCGACATGCACTAGGTATTCTTTGTAAGACACTTAAATAAAAATATTCATGAAAATAGTGATTAAATTATACTCTAAAATTATAAAACATGGTAAACGTTTAAGAAAAAATTATAACTAAAATAAAATATGTTTTATCCCTAAGTCATTAATTCATTAAGTCTAGACCTTGTTGAGGCTACAGAACCAGTGAAGATATCAGTTAAATAATAATATCTTATATATATAATATAATATATAAGATATCAGTTTGTACGAAATAGCCATTCCGGCTATAACCATGATGTCTGATGAGTTGACACGTCTGGTGTCTTAATATCGATCACAAGCCAGTGATTTGAGATTCAATGTTTTGAGCTAGCACTCAAAACCGCTCAAGTATAGCTACTGTTTAAGCAGTCATTGCGCTTAACAGGCTACTAATTACTTATCGCCTCATATAATTGCATAAAAAAACGCCAGCGTGTCGTACGATGTATTTCACAACACCGTTTGTACAACTATGTATGCATCAATATAAGTAGACACTAGACACCTATTTATCTAAATCATGATTTACAACTACTGTAATTTCATCAATGAATCTTTATGTAGGCGTCCCTTCTATTTCCACTTCCTGCATGTCCTGTGCACCCAAATTCGTCAGTCAATTTAGGTCACCCATCTATCTTGTACAATCTAACTGCTATCCGGTACAGTGTCGCAAGTTAATCTATCTAACGTATCCTTTAATCAATAATAAAATTAGACATCATGATAATTAAATAGCCTATTGGATAGAGCTTCTTTGTAGAAAGGTGGAATTTTAAAAGAAGACTTTCATCCACAATATTGGCTTATTGCGGGTTGGTAGACTTCACATACCTACAAAATTCTCGTAAAGGTAATCATACCAAAATCGATTTCAATCAAAAAGTCTGAAGTGTTATGGGTGGGATTGCATGTACCCGCGAAATTATCGGAAGATTTACTGAAATCTTAAGGATCTACAGAAACCACAAAAGCAGATTTCTATAAGTAAATGCTATATCCGCCGTTTAAATCCAGTGATACAATAACAGGAAACAATACGTTATTGACACTTGCGCTAATGAAATTAAAACTTAAATTCAAGTATACCACGGGCAGAAACGTCGATCAATTCTGATTTGTCCGCAGCCGGCGGATACTACTGACATAACACATCCCTTTTCGACTTCCACTGTTCCCACGATGGATTACGTGAATAAGATCAAGAGAAATCCTTATGTAAATCCAATGCGTTTTGTTTCGGTGACACTTTGTATTTTATTTCACAATACACTTGTTCCCACAACCCACATCGAGCACTTCAAACCAGAACGCGGTGTTATCAGGTTTTGAAATTGCACTGTACTCAAACTTTGAAAATTCCTTGAGCGTCAAACTGGATTATGGAAACCAGAGCAAGTAATTAACGCGGATGTTTTATTGTCAAATGAGGTAAGTTATTATAATAGTATAGTAGGTAACTCACACAGAAGTTATAATCGTTAAACTATTTTAACTAAATTTGTACCCACAAAACGACCATAAAGAATGCAATGCAGTATTATGAATATGTTTGATACGTGAAATAACCGAACAAAGGTATTAAAACATCGACATACCTTGTATATCTGTTTCTGAAATATAATCCTGAATACACATAGGTTATATTTTTGCAAAAATCTCATCGTAAAAATCCAAGCCCATTTCAACACCTACCTGGTCAATAATATCATCCATCTAACCCGATGACTTATACAAAGTGCCAATTACAAGCGATACGTCGCGGCTCTAAACTATCTTGTCAACAGAACTTGTCCTGAGGAACCAGTATCTCATAATTTATGGCCAACCACAGTTGACATCTATAATAACAATAAAATAAAATGATTACATTCTCTCTAAGTAAAAGCTGTCCTGCGTTTTGCATAAAGGAAACATGCAGAGATGGCGAGGTAGCCCTGGTAGCGGTTAATGTATTTTATTGCCTTGAAAACGAAAGTGCTTCTGGAAATTTAATGTAGTTCAAAATAAGGATTAAAAGAGACAGGTAGATTTTGATCAGAGCTTATTATGCAGTCTACTATATTACAGGAGATTACTGGGTGTCGAATAATACTGGTGTCAATGTAGGATAATTAGAAGGAGTCGTATACCTTTAAGATACCTAGTAACCGCTATCGAAAACCATGCCTTTTCTGATAGCTATATCACATAATATATGGCACATATTATGTATGCCAGGATAGCAGCGAGCACTTATTTTTATAAAATCCTCTTGCTCGCTTGTCCCCTCTAGCCATAATAGACAATTAAAAACACTCAATACCCACATACAAATTCCTAGTATCGTTAGTACTAAAAATAAACTTGATTCCAACAAGTAACCACTCAATATCGGTTCTAAAAACATCAATCTATTCTGAAGAACACTAGAGCCTTTCGCAGATTTGACCATTGCCGCGAGCGACTGTTAACATTAATATTTCCTAAGATAATGCATGCAGCGTCACGTTCAGTTTACAAACTACCATTAGCTTCTCCACTATTTAAGTCCATTGCGTACGACATTTCACTAAACGCATCAGCTTCATTGCAACAAATTACAGTCAGAATGTATGCGCTTTTGTCACCAATTATTTTGCAACTAATTTCAATATCATTTTAATTACTTTCAAGGACTTTACGCATTAAATTACTTACGCCATTTCCCCTCGAGAAATTATTGCATTTGACTCTTGTATTTCGAATTAATTAACTAAAATCTAGAACCATTAAATTGCTTTTAAATATGTATTAACGGATGTCAATTACACAGCTTGTGTATAAAAAACTACTTTCTATCATTACATATAAAACAAGAATAGAAGCATAAAATAAGAATGAAATAATACGAATGCTTAGATCTATTTGCTCAACATGCGTAGTTTTTGCATAATAAAGATTGCATTAAAGGCAACCAATGATTAAAGGACCATTATTTACTAAGTTTTTTTCTTCAGAATCTTACATAATCAAGTGTTCTGTCCAAACATGTATATAATTACTTGATTAAAATGTCAGGAAGCTATGAGCATATTGCTATGTCCTTCGTAATAGAGGATTACTGTTTGTCACGTTTGGGGTCGACGCAGGTTCAAACTGCGCTGCACTGTAGATCAGATAACAGGTCTACAAGAGAAGCTATAAATTTTGACTTTAATATTTATTTTACAGGCTTTAATGAAATTTTATTGATAATAAATTGAAGAGCCGTAACAACAGTGGTGACACCAAATTACGGTTCTGCTTATAATAATGGGTATTATATAGTCTTGATCTCGCAGTAAATATTGTGAGGTAGATCTTGGGGATGGAGAACTACAGTCTTACAACATAATAATAATAATATTAGTTCTACTACTGCCTTACTGTTGGGTACAGGCCTCTACTACTGCAAGAAGTCTAATACTTGAAAAAAAAATATAAACTTATATCGTGGTCAATGGAGCTATTGGTTTCAATCTACAGGCGGGAAAAACAAAATGCAATGAACGAACATGATGGCACTAAAATTGTCTCAGTTTGGGAAATGGGCTCGTATTGGCTTCAAGTTCGACTCCTACAACATTGAATGAAAATAAGCTCAATCAATTCAGCATGAATATAAACAAAATGACGTAACTCTATCCAATCTACTCTCGTAATTTACATGATTTTCCTCAAGTCATGGTAAATGGCTAATTTGCAGTTTTTTCCGATCGTTGTTGGTGGCATTCATGCTCAAATTCAATGTCAGCTGCGACATACCGGTGACAGCTGCTTGTCAATTAGTGTACTGCGCCACTGTTCCCACTGCAGTTTTTACCAAACCTTAACGACATTCAATAGCATCACGGCTGACTGGGTTACCTTGCAAAAACAAAGAACCCACGAATTTCTCACGGTATTTTTTTACAACACGTGTCATGTTGAAGTCATCGCGTGTTGTTTACAAACAAGGCAGTCGCAAGCTCACAATAAATTGTAACTTGTCATAAGTACAAGGCTCTGGCGTAACGTACAATGTATGCAGACTAGAAAGTCCGCTTAACATAACTGATTCCAGTAACATTCGTCTTGTAATTCTTAAAATTATATAAGTTACAAGCTTTTCTCTCGGACGGGAAGGGAAAACATTGTGTGAAAAGTTGTGCGACCATTTTTTGTAGCGAACGCGGCCTAACGACAAAAACATCAGTGGCGATTTCTAAGCATGTTATATTAGATATCGCTATAATAGTCAATAAATAACTTTTACATGCTCCTAAACGAGGAAGTTGTACCGGCATAATAAATTATTATCATATTTACGAGAGGCATTATGTTTCTCAAATGTTGGTCGCATAATAATTTTATACAAACTTACAATCTTGAATACCAAGTTTTACAACAAGCATTACTATAGAAACACAATTAGTTTTTCTAGTTTCATTTTGTATGTCAATATTTAAAATTTTCTGTGGGTATATCGTTTCCTTAACTGGCAGCCCCGCAAATCGATTTGCATGTTGATCGCCGCTACTGTTACATATACAGTTATTTAATACCCATTGTGTGATTCAAAAGGAAAAAGCTTGTATTTAGGAATTCAGTTTACTGACGCAACTCCAAAAACTCACAATAGATTGACAATATTTTTGGACAAGAGTCAGTATGTCAAATGCCGAACGTTCGTGGACGGTAACCAACATAACCGTCCACTCACCCCCCAGTGGTGGTAGCGATAACGCGTTTTTCCCCGCGAAAAAAAAAAAAAGGCGGCTATACCGGGCTATTTGTGTAACAGGACTTGACTTATTTGGAAGATTGTTTATATCAATGTTGCTGGCGTTTGGCATGTTTATAACTTAGTGGCGATAGCCTAGTTGGAAATGGAACGGTCTGCCGAGACAATGTCCGGAGGTTCAAAACCCAAGGCTTTTGAAACCTCTGACTTTTCTAAAAAGTTATGTATGTATTCTTTGTGAATTAACGGTGAAGGAAAACATCGTGAGGAAACCTGCATACCTGAGAAGTTCTCTGAATTTCGAAGGTATGTGAAGTCTGCCAACCCGCACTAGGCCAGCGTGGTAAACTAAGGCCTTAACCCTCTCAGTTGTAGAGGAGGCCCGTGCTCAGCAGTGGGCAGTATATAATACAGGGCTGGTATGCTATAACTTAGTGATTTCAAATGTTTGAACAATTGAATAATGATAAAATATGTTTACTAGCAAAGAAGCTTCGTACGTGACGTCGCCACCGATTTTTGTGAAAACTGATTCTTAACCCTCAATGTAAAGTATAAAAGTACTCAACAGTGTAGAGTTTAAATACAAACAATAAATAGACTTCCGAATGCTTAATCATTTTTTTTTTTTTTTATTGCCTTAGTAGGCAAACGAGCGAGCGGTCCGCCTGATGGTAAGCAGCGTCCGCCGCCCATGGACTAAAGCAATGCCAGAGGCACAGCCAAGCCGTTGCCTACTAAGGCAATAAAAAAAAAATAAAAAAAAAGGATTAAGCATTCGTTCCTCACAATAAAACTAAAAGGCACTGCAAGAGTTTTGGCGGGAACTTGGAAGTGTCATGAGGTGCTCTTGTGTTAATTCATTATTTTGGTAATATTTAGTGTTATATTGCATAATTATGGTGGTATATTATCCAATATAGTTCTATTAAAGAGCTCAAATGAAGTGAATTGAAATAATTGTGCTAATCAAGTGTTTTTTCTGTTGCCGCCAAAACTCCTCGATAAAGTCTTGGTAAGGTAGCCACTGCTTTACTTCGACATACTACAGATTCGACATACTGCAAAAATTCGCCTTCTTTTTAAATAACAGAGCTTTTTCGTAGTCCTTTATAAATACAGAGTCCAGAGCCCCTGTATGCGGAATGATAACAATGCGGGGAGGCCTCTGACGTGTAGGTCATAAACAGAATTCACAAAGGGGTTGCTAAATTGAGCAGCCTAACCAAATTCTAGGGTAGAATGTCCTGTATAACCTATACTTATAATTAGGAATATCAACAGAGAAGCAGCACTATGAATATTTGGGATATGAATGAATAAACCGCAGCAGTAAAGTTACTCCATATTATTGTTATAAGTATTATGTTGCCATCACAAATTAAAAGAAATGACAAGTCAAAACATAATATAGTAAGGTTCAATAAAGTATATTTCTTCTGCGTAACGGAGGCGAAATTAAAATAGATAGCAATGACTGTTACACAAATGGGTCACTTATTTACTTCTATGATTATTTAAAGTAATGCCTTTGTCACACAATTCAACAGGAAATCGTTGGGAAACAACATACTTGGAATTTGTTTGAATACTCGTGTTTCAGCTTAATAGATCGATAATAGAGCGTCGTGATCCTCCAATAACAGTTATCGTGACAAAGGTGACGCCATGTCAGAGACACGTAAGTCAAGAATTACAATTTCTGAGGCAACACTTTTAATACTTATTTAATGCGTCAATTTGTTTTACGTAGATTTTTAAAGATGATAATTTACAGAATTAATGTAAGATATGAAGATAATTTCGGTTCCATACATCAAACGTTGCAGAGCCTCATGACGCATGCTTGCGTAACACATCGGTGTATTTACACGAACATTTACAATGTGAGGTTAATTGTTTACAAATGTACCTTTTGTAAATGTAATTTGTGTGTAATTATACTACATTACTCAGAGTTTAAGTCTGACATTTATTCATTGTGAATACCATATGTTATGTTGTTATGGACGCCTTTTATTTGAATGTTTACAACTATAAGTAACGAGCACCTAGGAAAGGTACTGAGAGCAATTTAAGTTTGTTTTGCAGCCACAATTTACCTGGGATACATAAAAGGTCCATGACAGACGGGCAAAGGATCATAAGATATGCCAAATCATATCTGCAAAATTTGTTGAGGGTACTCGTGCTAACAATGGTTGTGTTTTTCTCGCTACAATACTGGAAAATGGACAAAGCTTCGATAGACTAATAAAATCGATTCACATAAACATTACTTAATATGTTATCTTCAAGTAATAAAAATAGTTGAACCATTAATATTCATCATTGATTTGTACCTCATCCATCAGAAATCAATAGAAACTAATCTAACCTTGGGACACAGGAGGCGCCGTTTATTTCAATGTCATACGAACAAACAGACCAATTATCCCCAGTCACGTACATAAAACAATGAGTCTACATAGTTAGCGAATCCATTTATCCTAAGCATTACCATATTATGTTTGACGTAACATATACTAAAAAGGACCTACGTATATGTTTACATACTAAATCTGACATAATTAGTACCATGAGACCAACCTTAAAAGGATCTAAGAGCACCGAATTGGTTCACCGAAGACTTAAAACGGTATATGATACGTGCAATGTAATCATTAGGAATTTTCTAGAATATACATTCATTCATATTCGTCTCTTACTTATTTGAGTTATCAAAACATTTTGAAGCATTTGTCAGAGGAGGAGGAACATAAATAAAAAATATCACATATATTTTTTTGTATCACTAAAACAAAGATTTACATCTACAGTCATAGGAAGTAATAAGGAATTAGTATGCAGCTGTAATTGTATATAAAAGCTGTAAGATTTATTTACCCGTACATCCGCATTCAAAGGACAATGCCAATAAAATCATAAACTTTGCTTATCTGGTTTTAGATCCACAGCCTTAAATGTCGAAAAGTAAGATGTTTAGAAACAATTTAGATTTGAGTAGCAAAACGTGCACGAAAATAATTCATGGTCAGTAAATCTAGAGACCATATTTTAAATGAAAATCCAGATATTTTACAAACAAAATCTTGAACAAGATATTAAGAAACTCATCTAAGATTTTTTTTACATTATACTTGGTACTATAATGATGCATGATATATATGATACTATGATTATGCACAATTCAGGTTAAAGGATTAAACCGATTTACATTAATTGTTGTTAATGTAATTTAATACACAATAATGGTAAAAAAGTAAAGTGTTTTATACACTGAAGTAGGTATATTTGAAAAAAAAACACGTGACATACTAAAATCTGTAAAAAAAGCTTCCAGTAGCTGATCTAACGATTTCCATAATCTAATCAACTTTATACAAAGCAGGTGCAACAGATTTAATTGCGACAATGGCGCTTCTTCCCACACGAACCGTTTACGTAACAACGTCCTTGCAAGGCCGTGGGTGTCGTGAAACGAGACGTCGCATGGTGAACGCACAGTGAGGTAACTACGTTCACCGATTCCATTCGCGGAATTTACACCTTACATAACATATATTTAAGGGTTATAACGTACATACAAAATCTAGATTTAAGTGTATTTTTATGGCGTCTTGATAAAACCAATAGGTTATTTTAAGAATGACGTGGAATAACCATTGTTGTTAGAATGTAACCAAATTCACGGCTAAAACTTTGATGTTATTGAGAACGAGTAGCTTTATAAGTGTAAAAGTGACATTTAATTATAATAATGAATTGTAACACCTATTCACTTTTTGATTTGGCAAATTGCGTAATATTCCTTAAAGTCTTGATAGTTGAAACAATGACCATGACCAATTCTTCAAAACCACCAATAAAGATAGGAAGCGAAACGCTTGAATACGTAGATACCTACATTTACCTAGGAAAACAGGTATCATTTCACCAAAACAACAACTTGGAAGAAGTCAAAAGAAGAATAAATATATCATGGCAAAAATTCTGGGCTCATAGAGAAATAATGAAAGGAAACTTTACACTTTCGGCGAAGAAGAAAGTAATGGATAGTGCCATCCTTCCATGTCTAACATATGGCTCCCAAACCTGGACATACACAAAACACGTTAAAGAAAAAATAAGAATATGCCAAGCAGCCATGGAAAGATCCATCCTACGCATTCGAAAGAAAGATAAAGTACGCCATACCACAATAAGGGAAAAAACAAGTCTAATAGATTTCTTACTCCACTCTATGAAACTAAAATGGAAATGGGCAGGCCATGTAGCCCGAGTAGAGGATGCCCGGTGGACACGACAAGCCGTACTATGGAAAGGACCCATAGGAAAGAGAAAACGAGGAAGACCGTCAAGAAGGTGGGTCGATGATATCAGAGACACAGCAGGAGATGAATGGCATACAAAGGCAAAAGACAGAAACCTATGGAATAAATTGGAGGAGGCCTTTACCCTATAGAGGGGTTCTCATTTAAATTAGATCAAAACTTATTTATATATGTAACTCCATTTAAAATTTCGAATTAATAATTGAAAAAAAAAAAAAACCACATCATAAATTTAATGGTAATAAATCATAATCTAATCTACAATTTTAAAAATATATTTTGATACTGCATGAACTTAAAATGTAAATGTTAAACTGCATGTTAAAAAAAAAATGAGAAATAAAAAGGCTTATTTATTATTATTATATATTATAGTTGAAACAAAGTAGTACTTTTCGATAGACAGTTATAGAATCTGCGCAGCCTAATTTGCAGCTCTTATTATGATCTCATTACTATATTATGCCCTTAAATCCCTTAACGGCCTACACAAATAAAGTTGGCATACGGCGCATTTACAATACGAAGCCCGTGCGCCCGCGCATAGCACCTCGCGATGCGTATGCGCCGCGCCTTTGTCCACCAACCGTGGGAACGAGCAAGATTTATGTTACAGGTACGTTATTAACTTAATTATTGTTACTTCGAAATACTAGGAAGTCATAAAACTCCTAATCAATCCCGACATTCATGACAAGGTTAGACGTGTCATGTGACGCGAATAATAAATATTGCAACTATAAAATATTACCTTACGTGTGATTAATGGGTAATTAGATTAATAGAATGTCCTTTTACATTTCAATAGTAATAATTCCTTTTTAAAACTATTATCTAATTTATAGATATAAGAGTGTATAGTGTATGGTTTATTTATTATTATAAGGGTTTACGTATTTATATAATAAATTGATTATTAAATACTTAAATCGATTCATGCATACCGTGCTTGTAGAGACAAAAAAGAAATTCAATTTGCATTTAGATGGCTTTTAATACCCTTAAACGTAGCATTTACTTTAGCTTTTGAAAACTCGAACACTTTTTTTATGTAACCAAAAGAATATTATATTATTTATGTCCTACTACTAAATACTCACCAAGTCCGCAGATGAGGTACGTCGGAGGGGGCTTGAGTACGGAGCGCGCGTACGCCCCCCGCACCGTCTCCAGGGCCCGGGGGGCTCCGGCCACCAGCAACACCCCAGGAGACACGTACCCCGCGTAACGGAGCTCCGCTGTGGCCGCAGCCAGGGCCCCCGCCCACCAACATTTTGCGTTTGCTGCTAGGAAACTCTGGAACAAAGAAAAGATACGTCAAAATGTGCCTACGTAATCGATATATACATTTTAGCAAAAGGTAAAGAGTAAGTTGCAGTTTCACAGATGTCAAGTAAATTTTATGTGATAGTTATTGTATTAAACAGCTAATGTAGGTATTACTTCATTTCATTTTATATTTGGAGCATAGATCAGAGCGTGATTTTTTATTTAGTTGGCCTATACATTTATGTGGCAAATAGCATTTATCAGCAAGCGGTGAAATCGACCCTAAGTGTTTTTTATAAGTTACAAGTAACATTGGTCGGGCAGTACGATAATATATAGGTATTTCATATCTGACTAGATAGTTTCCACTCTGTAGAGTGTTGCTCGGTGGCTTGTTCTAATAAGTGCTTCAAACGAACACTTCAGATTAGTTACGAATTTCGGTAACCATTGCTTTTCGATAATAAATTCACCTTTACAAATGTTTTGAAGCACCTACCATAATTTTAACTTATATGAAAATTCTTAGTGCCTACATCATTTTTGCTTGCCACTGCATATCTGATTATCGAATACGAAAAGCTATTAGTCGATGCGCCAAATGCACACGTCCATCTTGCCTCAAGCTCTTAATTCTCTATATTGTGAAAGTAAGTGATCATCTTTTGATCTGTTGATCCTTCGCAACATGGTGTTATGGTGAACGCAACACTAATGAGATATTAATTATAGTTCAAATTACCTATTTTGTAATCAGAAATTCTGTAACAAAGCTTGATGTAATTTATGGTAAATCCATTATTATGTCCATTGATTACATTTTGTTAACATTCATTGCATCTTTACAATAATACGATTAATGGAAAACATATTTTTGCAGTCTACAAACGTTTAGAGATATTATTCGATAATAATGCGGTACAATGCCTTTGTGGATTCAAGATAATGTACATTTATAACAATCGATATGTTTAAATAAAATGAACTTAATTAAAGATTAAAATTATATTAGCGGTAATGATATTCAACATCATTACCATAAAGGAATGTATCGCCTCATAAGAATAACGTTTTCATGCCACATCCATGCTATTATATATCAAAAACATCACGCTCAATTTCAAGACATTCCTCTCAATATGTCTGTAGCTATAACTCCAAGTCGCAACATCTGAAGGCAGCATTATCCTTGACCGGCACGCCCGCAGCATTTCGCTCGATTTCGCAACACTGCACTTAAAATCCTGCAGAATAGCTTGCGAAACCAAAGGAGTTAAGGCTCTTGGACACAACGCGTTTTATCATTACACACGTCAATCAAAGATCACACTATGAGATGAGTAAAAGCAATTCTGTCCGTATAACATCATTCTTAAAGCTGTTTACAAAATAGTTTGACAGATTGTTTCAATTACAATAATGAAACACTTTGAGGCGCATACTAAAACAGTTATTACATGTTATGATCGTACTTCAACAAATTAAAATGTACATTATTCCAATGATTAAAGCAGTTATTATTTTATAAATGTTGTCTTTTGTAATGGCTAAAGCACTAACAATATAGACATATTTCTGCTATCTCATCCGTGAATTTAACTCAGGGAAAATGGTGTATGATTATCGGCACATTTCATTTAACACATAGAATAGCTAAATCTGACACTCTAAAATATAAACTACACACCCGTCCTCATTACCATCCGACAACGGGATAGAAGTTATCTATAAGAAATAATAACGGACATTATTCTAGCAATTTTCATACTCACAACCTTCGCGCGAGCACTTGACAGCTGATATTATCGCATAAATATTTTGTGATAGACAGTATCATTAACAGCTCGGATTGTCTCGAAAGTGAAAACTGGTCTACATCATAAAGAGTAAATTACGACCTTCAGCGAGCGAGGAGGCTGATACAAGAACTCGTCTCGCTAAGAGATTAATTTGATTTAATGGCTGTTTAATTTCCTATAATCGATTTAAATATGGAACTAAATTTTATTGTTGTAAATTGGATTAATAAAGATTTTAGTGTTGTAGTTTTGTTTAACGTTCTTAATTTAAATAAAATCGCCATGTCATCGAGCAGTCAGGTAGCATTAAAATATTGTACGACTAGCTTTTGCCCGCGGCTCCGCCCGCGTTAAAAAGTTTTTTCGGGATAAAAGTCTCGTTTTATATTTTCCCGGGATAAAAAGCCTATGTGTTACTCCAGGACATGATCTACCTGTGTGGCAAATTTCATTGAAATCCGTTCAGTAGTTTTTGCGTGAAAGAGTAACAAACATACATCCATACATACAAACTTTCACGTTAATAATATTAGTAGCATATTATGATGATTTGTCATGATTAAATACACCAAATTAACGGAACGCCCAACATTACTATAATTGACGTGATAAATACTATAATCTATTTTGATACCACCCGCCGTGAAGTTAAGTACAAAGTACTGTTAATTCTAGACAAATTAACAATTAAAATCAAAGCGAACGTTTTGAAAGGAATTTGCATTTAACATTTAATATACGTTATAAACGATAACTACAGCCGTTCAGTTAATGGTGTTACCGCTTTAAAATTATGCAGATTACAATTTTCCTGGGTGAGAATTAAATAAGTGCCCGTGAAAGCGGATAAAGCGAGGATTGTTTGCGTCCAGCGTTTATAAAAGAGGCTATCATTAAAGCTTATAGTTTCGATATTAAATTTAACTACACTCGTTAATATTGATTGTTAATTGTTACATGATTTTTGCGTAGTTAATAAATTTTAAGGACTATTTCAGTAAATAGATTGAGAAAATTTTAATTACAGAATCGTAGACATTGTCCGGTATACAAGATCTGTAGGAACACTAAGCAGTAAGGACGGCCCAAATTCTCCTTAGACTAACTTTTATTTGTGATGTAACCATAATATAGATAATATCTCCACTTTAATCTCTATTTTTATGATGTTATTATACTCTTACTAAAACATAGTAAAAACAAACCAGATGAACAAATAAATAAGCTTCAATATTAGTCCTCAGACATAAAATTATTATTTATTCTGTTATCATGACTGATCTCGAGGTGGACGCTATTTTTAAACCACCTTGATCGCTAAATTCAATTTATAGTATACTTAAATATATATGAGAAATGTCAGTTAACCATCTAGTCACTATGTTTTTTTTTTTTTTTTTTAATGGCATTTTTTTAGTGACATTTTGCCAATGTCAAGTTTGGTTTGTCTATTTTATTATCTGTAGTATGTCGAAGTAAAGCAGTGGCTACCTTACCAAGACTTTATCGAGGAGTTTTGGCGGCAACAAAAAAACACTTGATTAGCACAATTATTTCAATTCACTTCATTTGAGCTCTTTAATAGAACTATATTGGATAATATACCACCATAATTATGCAATATAACACTAAGTATCACCAAAATAATGAATTAAAACAAGAGCACCTCATGACACTTCCAAGTTCCCGCCAAAACTCTAGTCACTATGTTATCTATAAAAGAAAACGAAGAAAGTGACACGTCATTAAAATATAATTACTAATGCATGTAATTTAGGTATATAAGCAAACTGAGTGATATTGACAAATTACGTATTATATCTATAGATTAAAGACAGAGATCTATAGAAAAAAAATGGCTTTCAAAGCGGTTAACTTATGAAATGGAAATCATATAAGCTTGAATTACTCGGCATTTGATTTTGTACCAACAAATATACATTGAAAATGGAGTTTTATCAATTTTAGTTTTCTCTTATAACACTTAATTCTTTATTCCTATTTCATTTCTATATTAAAACGATATACGCTGAGATTGACAGCAGTTGGATTATTAAAGCCTGCGGTTCAATGTTTCAGTACCGAGCTTCTGGCTTAACTTAAAACAATTATTACTTAACTGCTTCTTTATCCATGTCAGTTCTCACGCAAACTTTATTCTGAGGTTTAGATTAGCAAGAAACTTACAGATGTCTACCTCCGCAAGTAATCTGTACCGTGAAAACAATCACCGCTAGCTGACTTGTGCAAATTATGAAGCTTGCAGATCTTGCGGCAAGTCCCATTTGTATACAATTAATACCTAAAATATTACCGCTAGAATAAATGTACCTGGAAGTTCTTGCGCAATATATTGCTGCAATAACTTGCTAGTTCAAACACGGCTTTATGTTTAAGTGTTCCTTATTACTTCCTTTGTTTAAAAGTATTTTCACGTTTAAATCAACCATCCTCATCAGCCTCTTTACCTTATTTCTAAACATGTCGGCATAAATCTATGTAACCCTAGTAGTATAAAAGTCTTATTCCACTTGATATGCAAATTACAAAACTCAGTGCCTTCTTACTATTAGTAATGCAGAGATTACACGCATCAATTAAACAAATCTCACTTGACGCCGAGATTATGTAAATTTTGGTATAATTTACACACAACTGCATAGATTACGAAACTGATGACACGTATAATAAATGTGATATAAAGGAGATGTCCGCTTTTTGTATGGGTGCTGGGCCTCAAAATCTAACCAGGCTCAAAATTTAGGGATATTAAAGGGGCAAAATATGGAACTTAAATCCATTAAAAAAATATTTTTAGACCCCTCCATTCATAACTAAGTTTTTAAAAACGTTCATATTAAGTGTAGTTTTCAAGCCAAACAAAATTACATAAATCTCATAATCGGAGGTCTTCAAAATTAAAGGATTTATTGCAAAAGGCTAGTTTTCAGGAGTTCTATCCAAATATGTCTTTTTTAGAATTTCAGGCCCGTTTTTGGACATGTCCTTTGTTTGATTGTTACTTATGAGGTGGTGTCACGTCATTCTTAGAGCATCAGTTGCCTTAGTCTTTCGTATATATAAATAATAATAATGTATAACATTTTATGGGTTCGAATAAATTATTTCATTTCATTTCATATAAATGTTAAAATGAGTAATTATATTGATAAGTTTTACTGGTGGTAGGTCTCTCATATGTAAGAGACCGTCTGGGTGGGTACCACCGCAATGTCTATTTCTACCGCCAAGCAGTGTATGCACTGTTGTGTTTCGGTTTGAAGGACATTGTAGCCAGTGTAACTACTGGACATAATGAGACTTAACATCTTATGTCTCAGGATGACGAGCGCAGTGGAATGCCAGACAGTACTTTGTAACTCAAGGTGCTGTATGGTGCTACTACTGTTTATGGGCGGTCGTATCGCTTACCATCAGGCGAACGGCATGCTCGTCTAGTCATTCTATGCCATAAAAAAAAAAGTAATTTGATTGGGTAACTGTATTATAATATAGCTTCTAATTTTTGAGAATGTTCAACTAGTCACACGGATAATCTCCACTCTGTTCTGAGATCTACATGTTATAATTTAGAGGAAATAAAACGAATTTTTAACTCTACAAAACTCCAATCCAATAAATTGCATAAGGATTACGCATACACACGCCTTTTAACCCCGCAGAGGCGCAACTAGTGCACCCACTTTTCGCCGTGCGTATTCCGTCCCATGATGTGATAGGGGCCGATCCTATCGCCATATAGTGCACAAATTCCAGACTTCGGGCTAACTACTGAGTAGAAAAACCCAATATCACTTTGTCCGACCCGGGGATCGAACCCGAGACCTCAGCATTGCAGTCGCACCGTTATACAACTACGCCACCGAGGCAGGCAGGCATAAGGATTAAATCCATCATATTCAGCCAACTCATTACCCTCCGTAACAAGTTTCTTTTTAAAGTCTAGAGATAGAGAAGTCTGACCACTATTACTACAAAAATTGCTTATATAAAATCTCTGCTACTGGCTACAGATGATGCCTTCACAGCCAAGTATCGTGGTTTTAGAGTGACCGTTTACCCTGACCTTAGGTGATGTCATGGGACAGTAGAGCGGCGCGGCATGTGGACCGAGGTCCAACAGTCACGACCTAGGGTGTGTTACACTGGTATAGATTATTCGTAACCTGTATGAATCATTACCATCTTATTCAGTTTACTATTGATTATTTTTCCGACCCAAATATCGACCAATAGAATTGCACCATTCGACGTCACGTGGTACAACCTACATGGTATTATACTGACAATTTTTTTTGAATATTTTCTCTGGTCGTTACTATATAATAAGAAACAATTTTTTTTGAATATTTTCTCTGGTCGTTACTATATATTATGAAATTCTTATTTGTTGACTGTTCATTTCATCTCATGGTGCAATTCTATTGGGACGGAAAAATAATCCCCCGAATACCACACGAGCTTCAAAATTATCTGGCATTTCCCTCAAGGTTCCCTGCAAACAAATGAAGTCGTCAAGTTTTTCAGGAAAAATCACTCGCGCTTCGCGCTCGTGATTTTTTAACCTGAAAACTCCTTCATTTGTTTGCAACGAACCTATCGGAAAATACCCGATAATTTTGAAGCTCTTGTGGTATTATATGTGATAATTTAATTTTAGGTAATTCAGATGAAGAAAAAAAAGTGTTATTTTCGAAATTTTCAATATTCATTCATAGCTACTCTACGTATAAATTTTTAAACAGGAAAACAAAAATGCGTAGCAGAGCACACAATTTTAAATCTACACCATTTGCTACGCCAATTAGATACTGTCCAAAATACATGTAAAAATCGTTAAAGACGAATCACTAAACGTCGTATGGGGCATAAAGATTAATAAATAACCTATAAAACGTTCCTTGTATCTTCAAAACAATGAGAAAAGATAAAGCGGCGCATCGCAATTGTCTACGGCCAATTTAAAAAAAGAACAACGTCCCTTTATGCACTATTCGTATCAAATTACACGTAAGTACGTAATGAAATGGTTTTGCGCGGGAACCAAACCCCTCACACGGGAATCGCCGGCGGACCATGACTGCATTTTATTTTTATCTTTCTTGCTCGTCTGTTGCAAATTTTCATACATTTCTCAAGTGATTCATGCTTCAAAGGAAGTTGGTTCTGGTTGGAATGGTTCTGCTGTGATATTAGATTTAGAATCATAGACTTTATCTTTTTTATGATACTAGACTTCTGCTCGCGACCACCCAGGAGTAATGTAGCTAACTAATAGGATTAGTGAAAGATTTTTCAAAATCGACCCAGTATTTTTTAAGTTTATCCATTACAAACAAACAAACAATCAAATCTTTCCTCTTTATAATATTAGCATAGATGTGCAACTGTTAGTAACTTGATACAAGGAGACTAGCTAATGCTACAATACCTACATTATCTATTGAATGCATAAATCCGCCAAAGAATGATGCGATATCGATGCACCAAGAAATCATAAACTTTTGAGTTATTCTGGCCCTTAACATGTCCAAGGCAATTCATAGTGCATTAACAAAACTTGCGAATAAACTATCGTACCACTAAACTAAATTATATCAGCTCAAAACACCACTACGAAATACAGATTAGTTGCAAACTAAAATAAATTAAATAACGCAATAAAACGTGACCATTCGTGCAACAAAACAATAATTATTTTCATCCATAACCTAGACAAAGGAATTTCATCAAACAGCCGACTGTATTAGTTTATTCTTTGTTGCGACGCGTGCCGCTAAAAAGCCTATGCCTGTCGCAATCTGGAACTTATTTTTATTTTTAAAACACTTTGAACTAACCAATGGGACGCGGGAAACTTTAATGGTTCTTTTATTGGATTTACGATATTGGCTACAGTGGCAAAGGAAAGTTACATTCAGGAAATGCACTGTATAGGCAGTCGTTATCAAATTATTTTTAATTTATTTTGGCAACTGGCAGATATGAACGGAAGCTTATTGTCTTCCTCGTTCCTCTCCATATTTTCTTGATGTTTTTTTAAATTCGAATGGAGTTGAATATTTTTTATTAATACGTACATAAATGAAACATAATGCAGGTAAAATGTAGATAATTGGTGACATTTAAAGCGTATTTATATAAAAGAAATTAATATAAATACATTACAATTTATAATATACCTATAGATTTATTAAATAAAAGTGTGGTTATTGATTTAGTTTTGTTTTGAATATTGTTCTAAATTTATAAACCGAATAATTTTGAACATCACATTCCAAATACTACAATTACAGTCAACAATATAATTTATCAATGAAACACATTATACAACTCTCGAGCAGAGAAAGCTAACCCGTCAGTTATGAATTAAAACAAACACAAAAACTAGATAAAATAACATAACCATAACAAACTAGATTAAATTCTTATAAATAAATTGCATTTCAAAGGAAATGGTTTCACTTTCATCGCGCGAAGGTCATTGGAAATATGGCGCGAAATTATTAATATCATGATAAGTACGGTAATATCTGTCTACAAATATGTTCTTTGGAATTGGTTGTGGATTACTTCCATTAGTGTAATCAACTCCATCTAATTTCCATTTCTCCGCAGTCTTAACATTAACTCGGATATTTAAAAAAATATTATTATATTCTTGTCTGTCAGTTACATTGCCTGGGATGCACATTACGACTGTTTATTTAAAACATTGAACTTTTGGATTGGCAATGAAATCAACACTATAGAAGGAAAAAAAAAAAAAAAAACTCTCATTAAATCATTATGTTTTCTATAACTTAGCCGTCAGTTATGCCAACTAAACTGATAGCTATATTTTAACTATTCTGCACCTTTAGTAACCTCAAGTCAAAATTAGCATATTTCCCACCAATAAAGGAAGATCCTTCGACCTTTAACCATGAGTGAGTAAATGAAATCGCTAAAAGCTGCTACATATTCTGTCCTGCATTCCAACTGTCGTTCTCATAACAGTTATGCAGCGATCAGATCCCTTAAAGGAGATATGTGTATGTACATATTTATCAGATTTAACATAACTGAATAGCAAATAGGCTACGGTACTAAACTATGGTTCGTGGGTAAAATATTTCCCACAAATCACAACGCAAAATACGGACCTACATTTGTTAAGGACAATTTAAAAAAAGAAGCACGCGAAAGGACTTTCGTTTTCATATGGCCAGTATTAATTGAATATTAATACCAACGACAAAGATTTAAAATAATAAAATATATTCAAATAAAGAATTGATAAATAAAAACACACTCGAAATATTTTATGCCTTACCTCTAAGGCCTTACCGGGTTAATATGTCGTAACACCGATAATTTCAAGATTATCGACATTTGTCGACGTCGGTACCGACATAATGAGAGCGCGTATCGAAAGCATTTCAGTCGGTCGATAATTGATACAGTTTGTATTGCTGTAGTAGCAATATAGAGGTCGTAGGTTAGAGGTTACATAATACGTTCATGTAATGTGTATTATTCCGCAACACACGTACTGTAGAGGAAAACAACCAGCCTGTTAGCGAACTTGTTGAGACAGCGTTTCAACAGCTCTATTATTCCATTAATGAGATTGTATTGTACAGAATAAAAAAACAGATCAATTGTAATTATTTTTTGTAACCTAATTCGAGTGATAATAGATAAATTAACAAAGAAAAGTCTATCAGGAAAATACGCAACATTTGGGGTTTTCGAAATATTTGAAAAAGTGGTAAATTCAAAAGTAATAAATGTTGCCAGGGTTTACTAAACAATATATTATTACTCCACTTAGAAATGAAATAGGCTAGACTCTAGTCTATTAAAACACAGATATCATCAGAAATATAAACTCGTCAAAACGAATGGATCGCCTGATTCTGTCACTAACTGTAGGCTTACTTCAATTGTTTGCCAACCATGCTTGCGGTGTGTAACGTTAGTTTTGTAACACATCGACCAACGCCGACAGTTGGACGTGTTACGAGTGTAAATGTCGAGAGGATACAATTTTAATAACTTAATTTATTAAATTACAGTACGGATAACGATCGAATAAGTCGATAACTCGTCAACGGTTGCGAGATGTTTGATTTATTAGTTTTGCGATTCGTATCATTTGGGAATTGCGCATTCGGATTAAGCCTGGCTGATAATAGATAGAGATTTTCAAAAATACTTATATTTTTTTAATTTTAGTATAAGGTTTTTAAATACGTTATTCTGTTATGAAAGAAGATGTCCGCTTTTTGTATGGGTGCGGGGCCTCAAAATCTAACCAGGCTAAAACTTTAGGGATATTAAAAGGGAAAAAATATGGATCTGGGATCCATAAATAGTTTTAGACCCCTCCATTCATAATTAACTTTTTTAAAAACTATTAAGCCCGTTTTTGTACATGTCCGTTAAATGCGTCGTGAGTACAGCTGTTAGAATCACGCATAATTTTCTTCATCGTAAACTAATTTTATACGAACTTTCAAGATTATAGCTGTAATAAAATAGGCTTTATAATACGTCCCACTTGCCACAAAGCCGTCTTCGTTTACCGAATTGTAATATTCTAAAATATAATAAAACATACATAAAGTTCTATGACTAGAAGCCAATTGAAGATCTTAGTTATAAAGGCACTAATTTATCTTAATCTAACAGTTGTAAAACATTTAGCACTAGTTATACAATATCTATCACATTATTGGGAAACCCAGCTAAAAAAAATAATTTTCCAATACCATACAAAATTACACCAGTAGTTTAAGTAAAAAAAAAATCAAAACAACTTGTAGACTATAATGCAACCGCTGAACGATGAATGAATGCCATTATTCGAATTGTCTGTTGGAGCCTTGATTGGCCCAAGTGAACGGACGACACTAGCCTCAGATAGGCAATTTAGTTCGACAAAAAAATAGTAAATTAAGTTCATTCGTGATTTGTTTGGAGATGAAATTAATAATATTTTTTGTGGTTTCAGAAGACTGAGTGGTTTATGCTTTTATACCATCTTAATATAAATGCGAGTTTGTGAAAAATTTTACATGAGTGTAACAAGTTAGACGTGAAAACATTTAGATTTGGCACAAAGATTGACCAGGTCCTGGACAATAATAAAGACTACTTTTATTAGCTTAAAGTGCATAGTGAAACTTATTCCGGGAAAGGTTTATTTTTATATGAGTGAGGCTGTGAGCAAAAGTTAATATGGTATAAATTATAAAACTTATACCATATATTATGTCCTTGCAATAAAACCAATCTTTATAACCGTTCAGAGCAAAAATAAAAACACAAACTGATACAATACTTCTACAAAAGCGAAACCCAATCAAACCTATTGGTGTCGCCAAAGAAATACGCCTCGAACTACAAACAGTTGCAGATTCAATAAATTCTCCAATTTGGCACAAAACACCTATATCAACGTAGGCGAAAAAGGCAATTGGTTCGTCTATTGCCGATAAATTACTAGTGGAACTCGAACCCATTTAGAATCATGTGAAATGATTTTTATGGCCCAATTGAGAATTGTGCATTCAATGACATAGAATTTGGTTTTGTACGTCTGAAATAAATTGCTGATTATTTTCTATGCAGTCTTGGTACAGCGAGTATTATAATGCTATCCACGTACGAAATGACATGCCTAAGTACTTTTATCTATATTTATATATCCTAGTTCTGATGGAATATAAGTTATGTATGTTTTTACAGATTCTTAAATACAACCCTTTATCTCATATAGCGTAACTTGTACACATATCGTTTGCCGAACTTATTTCCAACTCATGATATTATGATCTATCATACTATCTACCCAGGCATGACATCTATTATATCATACTATTTGATCTATCGTGACATCTGAACGGACTAGGAACTACTAAAAATTGAATAATCATCATAATTTTTATTATCTTACTCGGGTACTGACCTTTAATCTCTGTAATAAAAAATATGTGTATCTATAAAAGATAATTTTATTACATTTCTCGATAATAAAATTCTAGCCTCGCCCAAGTATACACTAACACTAACACAAACAACACAACACTAACACTAACAAAACACTAACACTAACTAACACTAAAAAACACAACACACAACACTAACACTTGGCCATCTTAAAATATAACCGGCAGCACAAGTTGCGAACCGCCATTATATCAGCTATAAACTGTCATTATAGGCATTATCGTAATCCCTAATAGTTTCTCACGAGTATCTGATATGTCTCAGGTGGTTGATAATAAACGGAGTAACCGCAACCGCATCGACCTGATTATACACATCAACTCACTTATGATGTCAACTAAATATAATTACAACACGCTCAATACTAAGTCACGTAGCATATTCTCCCCTTTCATATACGCGAAATTATTAAGAAGTAAAGTCCAGCAATTGCAATAAATAAAAATTAATTACTGCAGAAATGTTCAGATACGTGGTTTGATTGAAGTGTTTCAATATGCTAATAACATAATTGCAAATAAAGAAGTACTTAATCAAAAAAGAACTGAAGTACCTAAAATAATTGTATACTCTCAGTTATCAAATCCAGAATACTTAATTGTAATTGGACCTCCTCGAGTAGCAAAACTAGAACCGATCGAATAACTAATGTCGCTATTAAATCCATTCGAGTTCCACAAGTACCGGTGCTGTCACATTCAATCGTCCGGAATGAGTCCGTCGTTTGCCCTGATAACGCGTTATTGCCCAGAGAAGTGCAGTCGTAATCAAAGTCTGCTACGGCTGTACTATTTGCGAACGTTTATTTATCTGGACACAGGACAGGCCAAATTTATGTTTCACAGGAATGCGGTTTAATGCTCGTATTTTGGATCGAAGTAGACATAATGACAAATAAAGCAATGCTACGGGTATACTAACGACTGTTCTCAATAATTATGGCATTTAATCGAGGCAAAGAGTAGTGCTACTACGACCTATCGCGATAATTTGGAAACGGGTCCAAAAATTTGAAATTTTCTTACCACTAACATTTTATTTGAAAGTCTCAAATTGAAAACCACAATAGGACAAGACAATCATGATAATATTTTTTGAGTCACGTATCAAGGATCAATATTCCATGATTTGTATACACTACTCATTTTCGAAATCAATATTTGTAGGTCACGCGAAAAAGGCATCTGCGACCTCTCACGTTTCCTATTGATACAAAAATTGGCGCAGATTCAATAAATTGACGTCATTTGTCATGTTGAAGACGAAAGTTGACGTTTTAATTTGTGATTCACGTCAGTGAATCTGAATTTAGATATTAAAATATTCCTAACCAAAGAAGAGCAATTGTAATACGAGATGGGCAAGTAGTTCGCCTGTAGCACACCTGTCCGTAGAGCCACCAACAACTTTGATTAACAAAGTTAACGCGCCTTACTCCAAAACCGTCCATCATAATATGTTCAGTAATTTTACTGGCTTCCATGGCTCAAACTTTTACACTAAAATATAAGCAAAAAGCTTGTTCATGGGATAGCCTCGGTTGTAGTTGTATTATGGTACGTCTGCAGTGCTGAGGTCACGGGTTCGATCCCCGGGTCGGCCAAATGATATTGTATTTTTCTACTCAGTATCAGACCGGAGTCTTGAATTTGTACCGATGTGGCGATAGGGTCGCCCCCTATGACATCATGGCACGGATTACGCTCGGCAAAAAGTGGGTGCACTAGTTCCTCTGCCTACGCCTTCGGGGATAAAACGCGTGAGTACACTTGTTGATAGATATATGAAACAGTGATATCTGAATGGAAAGAGTCAGTCTATTCAGGACGCATACGACAGACTTAACCAACATGTTAAGGAGTCGAGGCACCATGACTGGTGGTAGGTCTCTCATTATGTAAGAGGCCGTCTGGGTGGGTACCACCGCAATGTCTATTTCTACCGCCAAGCAACAGTGTGCATGCACTGTTGTGTTTCGGTTTGAAGAACATTGTAGCCAGTATAACTACTGGACATAATGAGACTTAACATCTTATGTCTCAGGATGATGAGCGTAGTGGAATGCCACACAGTACTTTGTAAGTCAAGGTGCTGGATGGTGTTGCTTCTGTTTATGGGTGGTCGTATCGCTTACCATCAGGCGAACGGAATGCTCGTCTCGTCATTCATTGCAATAAAAAAAAAATTACCCTCGCAAGACTTACCCAGTAATGTGCTAGTAATGAAGTTTGACATACCTAAGCGTGTGAAGTAACTGCCACTATCAATCGCAAGGCGGACTTAATCAGGGGTCGGACGTGTGAGTAGGGACCAGCTTCGATAGATCAAGAGGATTTTATAAACATTTTACACACCGGCTTAGATATTTTTTTCTTTTTTTGATAGGAGTATTTTGAGATTTCAAATGCAAGAATGCTTAGCTGAAACATCTTTAACATTTCGCGTCTTAACTAACTTTTTGATATGAATACTAGTTTATCATTAAAAATGCATTTCCTCAAACTCAATAATTGTCTATTTCAAGAAATCGACAACGTTTCTGTTATACTGGTTACGAAGTTTCTGAAAATCGATTTGTAAATGAACTATGAAGGTTTGCTCTTGTTTGTATTTTCCCTTTCGTAATCATTTGTAAGGTAAAAGTTTCTCTGTTGAAGTAGGAAAAGCTTTTAGCATGGTTCCTGTATTCTCTATGGATTTTACTCCAAATTTGATAAACAGAGCATCATTAGTAAAATGTTTGGCAAATTTGAATTTCAACATTCTCCCTTTTTCTTTGAATTTTTATAATTTATTTGCTTAGAACCTTCAGATTTTAATAAACTGGTGTATTTTCAATTTAATTTCATAATACATTTCTTCCATCAACCCTTTCCGTCTAATTAAATTATTAACCCTTTTTTGCTTCAAAAAGCCATTTTTTACAGCCAATTTCAAAATCTAATGGAAATTTCAAGTACGGTACCGGATCTATACTATATACCTCTATAACAATGTGTTCATGACAAAACACAGGGGGTTCAGTGCATTACTCACTTAGAGATCTCTGCGTTTGACAGACGGTACGCACCCTTACTCCAACGACCAGTAAAGAAGACCCGTGTATTTTTCTAACACCACTCTTAAGGATCATAAGATAAGAACTTCATGTCAGTTACTGTAGATCTTTATGTTCTGGTCTGTCGTGGTTCTTGAGTGGAGAGACGTTAGAAATGTTTGATGAGGCTTTCAAACCGTTTTGCAACTGTAAATCTTTTACATCGTATAGTGTGTAAAGATGGTGTTGTTTACTTGTTTGTGCTTTGTATTTTCGAAGTATTTGTCAATACAATTCAGTAACAGGCATACGATCACTCGAATACATGATATCGACACATCTTCAAAGAAATTGTTAAAAGTGCTTATTGAAGTGAAAACTTTTTTAGCAGCGTTGAGTACTTTTGGGATGGGTATATAATGTTAAACTCACGTCAGGATCACGTGACCGATCGAAAATGCGTAGGAGGTTTTACCATCCCTTACTAATATGAACCTTAAATACGATGCGTAGAAGCTATAATTTTTGAACGTTACATTTTCTCACAAAATAGCGTAACATTCTTTTTTCAAATTTTGATTTATAAAGAAATAGTGAAATCGTCATTTTTGTGTACGATAGCGCAATAAATAAATATTGTATTTAACCCATTGATGTATTAAAAAACCCAATACATCAATGATTTAACCACATAAATGCTAGTAGTTTTATACTGATAAATAAAGCAATTCGGGCGAAATTATTCCCTAACCATTCCAAAATATTCAAAAATGCACAACGTTAATGTTCAAGTTTTCACTTCTGCCGGCACTCCCGGAGTGCAACCCGTTGTCTTTTTTTGTACTTGACACACTGTTCGCTGCATGATTTTTTCCATTTATACTTGACGAGGTGAAACGCCTTTCCCTCTACAAGAGTACCAAAAATATAGTACGACGCCAGCGCCATCTACTTACTTAAAGAATCAGATTAAAAATATACATTATTTCCCATGGGAGCAAATTACCGGGATAAAAAGCCCATGTGTTAATCCAGGACATGAACTACCCGTGTGCCAAATTTCATCCAAAACCGTTTAGTTGTTTCTGCGTTTACTTCTAACAAACATACAAACATCCAAACATTTTCACAAACTTTCGCATTTATAATATTAGTCTAATGATTGAAAACTTTGACGAGGTAGTTTTTATGATTTGTTTGATCATAAAACGATCTTCTATGACATAGATAGTGAGTTTCACTACTACCAATGAGGGTGCGTCCTCCATACTCCCAGCGACCCTCTTGGAGATGAGCGGGGATAATATCGTTAGACGCTGTGGAAAGCCCAGAGTTACTATTAGCAGCAATCAATACCGTACATTAGGATTGTCTACGCATCCCTCGTACCGCTTGATATACCGGGATTTATAAATTGAGATCCATTTTCGCCGCAAAATTCCGAGTACTTATAAGTCGCAAAAATTCGCATATTATTTTAAGTTGTAATTATTTAAGTTTCATTGCAAATACAGAAGTTTAAATAAAGATAATTATGCAGTATGTATAGAATTTCTCTACGTGGTCTTAGACCTATGGTGAAGGTGATGCCTATGATAAAAAATAAATGAAAACTGTTATTGCAGTTCGCTCTAGCTAGTGTTTTTACATTAATGAAGTAGCGGTTAGGTTTAAATAATATAAAAACATACATTTTTATAACTCAACTAGTATTTGCGCGCGGCTCCGCCCGCGTGGAAAAGTTTTTCCGGGATAAAAAGTAGCCTATAGCACTCAGGAGTCATGTAGCTTCCTATTAGTGAAAGAATTTTCAAAATCGGTCTAGTAGTTCCTGAGATTAGCGCGTTCAAACAAACAAACAAACAAACAAACAAACAAACTCTTCAGCTTTATATATTAGTATAGATTCATGTCTCATGTTTACACTTTTAATTTATTCATCGCGTTTACACGGCAACTGAAGCGAACATAAAAGTACTTTAGTTTTCTGTATTATTATGAATAATTAATGGCGGCGATTATACGGTCAGCTTCTCACAATTCTCCGCACGATGCGCTGTTTAGAAAAGTACTTATTAACTGCACAACAATAGACATATGACGCTTTCACATACAAGTATTGTTGTTAAAATAATTTTATGATTTATTGAAATTATACTTCTTTTAGCGCGTTATTTAAAAAGATTTTTATCTTTTTACGCCAAAGAAGTATAACTTCTAACGCGTGTACATAAGTACACACACTTTTTTTATTTATGTTATGTAGTTTGGGGTATGGAAGTGATGTAATCTATAATTATTCACTAACAGTGTAATTTCAGGATATGGGCGACAATAATAATTTAGTTGGACATTCCAGATTTGTGAATATTAAAAAGTAATAAAAAATCATATTATGTTTATGAATATAACCCGACAATCAAGCTTAATATGGATAATCTGTAGTTATGTCCAGTGCCCATAAATATCTACATAACCAAAACAACTACGTTTTAGTTTATTATATTTTGTATCTCCCTTCACGGAATATGGTATAATTTTATAAATCATAAAAATAAATAATTGGTCTATGGTTTCAAATAAACAACCAGATATTATTTACAAAAAATCGCTAATGATCTCCATCAACGTTGTCTTTCAGACGACCTTAAATCAAAGCTAATCATAAAACACACACACACACACACACACACTCACGCCATTTATCCCCGAAGGGGTAGGCAGAGCCGCAACTAGTGCACCTACTCTTCGCCGTGCGTATTCCGTCCCATGATGTGATAGGGGGCGAACCTATTGCCATATCGGGCACAAATTCCAGACTCCGGGCTGATACTGAATTTAAAAACCCAATATCACTGTGCCCGACCCATCATAGTCATACCGAAATACAACTACGCCACCGAGGCAGTCTCAATCATAAAACAAAGGCGTAAAATTCCCTAGAAATGGATAACCCCGGTGTTGACGGGCTCCATTAAAATTGAAGACGGGTCGCGTCAGACCGAGTCAAACCACAAATCAAGTAGACTGACATTTCCTGACTAACAAACTTCTGCAGTGAGGGAAAGCCGATTTTCTAAATAATAGGGTCTGGAGTGGAAACACACAATTTACATAGGTACATAATATCACGCCTCTCTCCCACAGGTGTATTCGGAGACTATGGATTGCCATTTAGTTCGATTCTAGCTCACATCTTTCACTTCCTCCGCTTTCATCAATCTTCTCATGCATTCCTGCCGGTTCAGGGTACTTTTGACCTGGCTACACGATCATTCTAGTAAATTGTATATTTCTTCATTATTAGCGATCAGTTCATGCGTCCGTACATATTAAGTACAATGTCACAGCGGGGTCTCTTCTGTAACGTTGTCATGCAAATAAAGCGTTTAATTTCATTGTAATGCGTCTGTTTCGCACTCGATGCAAATTCAGTAATGGAGATTTATAACTTTATAGCTTTTGTACGCGGCTCCGTCTGTATCAGTATTAGGTCCGATCCCAAAATGAAAAGTAACTACCATTCAAGAATAATTTATATTTATTAATAAAATAATTTTCCAAATCGAGTCAATAGTTTCAAGATTTCTCCTAAATTAAAATATACATACCTACGCATAATATTTATTAATTGCATAAGATTGTATAATTACGAATTGTAAAAGATATCCGAAAGTTCCTAAACCTTCCGATTCTTGTCAATAATTGCTTAGTCAGCTCAAAAAACCCTAGATGTGGTTCTCTACACGATTTCATAACGACCAAATAATCGCAGGCATTCAGATACAAGGAGATTTTTAAAAAATGTCTATGCAGGGCGCTGGAAAGCAATATTACGAGAGCTGTTAGGGCATTTCACACGCGCGGAACTAATAGAAAGCAAGCGCCTTAATACTTTGCAATTCAATCGCAGACGGCGTGCAAGTGACAATGTCCGCGGTCTACCGCAGTGTGTGCGACGCTTTATTACAAGAAAGCTCATAAATAAACCTTAGACAAAACCTTTGTTGTGATGAAATGTAATTATACTGCCCATGCCATATTAAAAAGGAAAAAGAGAATTATAAATGTACGTCGACACGTTTTGCGAATAATCTGCAACAATGTAATGTTATTTTGGTCTTAGTATAGAAACTATTCTAAGGAGATGGCATGTGTTTATAGGCAAAGGTGATCGCCTATTTTAGGAAGTTGTTGTGTATATGGCCTTTACAAAAATATCACAAAAAATATTAACATGCATACATACATACACGCTCACACCCTTTATGCGTATTCCGTCCCATGATGTGATAGGGGGCGAGTCTATCGCCATTTCGAAAAACCCAATATAACTTTTCCTGAACCGAGGATCGAACGCGAGACCTCAGCATTGCAGTTGTACCGTAATACAACTACGTCACCAAAGCAGTCAAAAAACATTAACTGGTGTATATTAAAACTAGACTTCTGCTCGCGGCTCCGCCCGCGTGAATGAGTTTTTCCGGGATAAAAGTCCCGCTTTATATTTCCCCGGGATAAAAAGTAGCCTATGTTATTCGCTGATGATGTAGCTTTATATTGGTGAAAGAATTTTTCAAATCGGTCCAGTAGTACCGGAGCCTATTCAATGCAAACAAACAAATCATTCCTCTTTATAATATTAGTATAGAAAATAATACAATTAAAACTTCTATATACCTATTATATATTTTTTTTGTACCAAATAAATTTCTATTTCATTTCCAACGACTTCAAAATTCAAAAGTATCCATCAATACACAACTAATGCACTAAAATAACTGAATAAATATATTGCAATAAAATTGCAACAATTAACTAGATTAATCGATATATTCACTTTAATCGCTCCAATAAACATTGCATCAGATGACGCAACTTAGAAGCCAATAAAATAAGAGCTAAATTACAGCGGTAATATCGGCCTCCGTGTAATATTATTGTTGACATAGCTCGTTCGTAGCACTGGAGGGTGCGGCCGTCAACACCTTATCGACGAGTTAGCGACTTAGGAATTTAATTATATAATATATTTCTCAAAACTGTATGTTCATTTATTGATATGCTACTTTGAAATGTAATTCCAAAGTATTTATTTTGTCAATCAATCTTTCTGTGCTAGTACATTCATATTTTATACATGACTAGCTTTTGCGCGCGGCTCCGCCCGCGTGGAAAAGTTTTTCCGGGATAAAAAGTAGAAAATAGCACTTAGGAGTAATGTAGCTTCCTATTATTATATTCCTTCCTATTCCTCCAGTAGCTCCTGAGATTAGCGCGTTCAAACAAACAAACTCTTCAGCTTTATATAATAAGTACCACCTCACATAAGGTGTAAAACCTACCATAGTGGCCTACGAAGTGTCGTGTTCTTGTATCAATCTATGTGCATCTCGTTAGAACGGGCTAGCTTTAATGTGTATATTATAGGCGGGAGATAGTAAACTCTAGTATAAAAAAGACTATTGTAAAGCCTTACTCGAATTCTTTGAAAACGGTTTCGATAAATTTCAGACACCGTTTCTTTGACAATCTATGGCGACTTTCAAAAAAAGAGCATATTCCCACCTAAAAGGCCGGCAACGCATCTCTGTGCCCCTGGTATTGCAGATGTTCATGGGCGGCGGTGATCACTTACCATCAGGTGAACCGTATGCTCGTTTGCCCCTTATATCATAAATAAAAAAAAGAATATTACAACTAAAAGGATATTGCAGACGCTCCGCTCATATTTAAGATCAATCCTTAAAACGTCGTAACTTAGCAATCTTGGCATCGGCCACAATGGGAGCCAATCGTGTGGACGTCGGGGGAATGTCTTTGTTTTCTCACTTTGTGGCGCAAAGGCGGTTATTGATATTTCAAAACGTTGATTGCGAATCGACTGTTACTTTAGCGTATTTACTTTTGTAGATTGAATACTACAGAAAATCATAAAAATATTTATAGGTTTAGTTGTAGATTAGTGACGTCATGTTTTTACGAAACACAACACGTTTGTTGCCATTGTAAGAAGACGTGTCTAATTTGCGATAAACTTGTCATGTGTCACATGCCTAATATATTATGAACAACATTATTACATTTGTATCATCAATGACCAATAAACCATCAACGCAATTTGTAAATATGTTATCATTCATAACGTAAATATGGTATAGCGGCGATAGCCTAGTTGGGAGTGGAACGGACTGCCGAGACGAATGTCCGCAGGTTCAAAACCCAGGGGCACACACCTCTGACTTTTCTAAAAAGTTATGTGTGTACCTATGCTTTGTGAATTATGGCTCGCTCTAACGGTGAAGGAAAACATCGTGAGGAAACCTGCATACCTGAGAAGTTCTTTGAATTTCGAAGATATGTGAAGTCTGCCAACCCGCACTAGGCCAGCGCGGCGTGGTGGACTAACGCCTTAACCCTCTCAGTTGTAGAGGAGGCCCGTGCTCAGTAGTGGGCAGTATATAATTCATGGCTGGTATGGTATCATTCATAAAGCCACTAAAGTATAATACTTCTTTGTCCTTGCAAATAAAACAATACACTTACTTATCCCATAACTGTCTAGACAACCTCTGCAAACATTGCCGACGGGGTGCAATAAAATCAACGTAAAATTGCCCATACATAGATTTATTGCCGTTAAATCCAGGTTTCGATAAATATGTCCGAAACAGTCTCCGAGATGCGAGGGCGTTTACCCCTAAAAATGGGCCGGCAAATTATAGAATTTGACAAGTCAGCCAGGCGGGTACTAACGAGGGTACGGGGGACCGAAGGGGTAACAAATTTATACTGCGGTGCCAGACAGAAACTTAAAGACGTATTTGAAATATATTTACAGATTTCTTACTCGATTCATATTTAAAGATTAAAAATATATATATTAGCACATAATATTTTTTATTTAAAAAAAATCTACATTTTGTTATATTAAAACCGACTGGCCTTTTTTTATTACATTATTTTATTATCAGTCTAATAATGCTAGAATAAACTATAATACAAATAAAATGGAATAGATAAAATTGTCCCAACTTTTTGCCCATTGTGATTAATAAAAAAGTAAATTACGACATCATACTTCAATATTACAAAATTAAAGATTGAAATTAATTAATCATCGACTGTTTACGACTGTTGACGAGCATGTATGAAGAGACTAATGACTGTAGAAGAAGCGAAAGAGGTATGCTTGGATCGTAGCACTTGGCGCTCCATAGTCTCTGCCTACCCCAATGGGAGAAAGGCGTGAGTTTATGTATGTATGTATGTATGTATGTTTACAACGAATATGTGTACTATTACAAAACAATCCATAACATCCACACACGTTTATGCATGATTCAATCAATCAATCAAGTGATTTAGCATTGGTATCAATCACAAGATGGTATGATAACTATCCGATTGACATTTATGTGTTCATTGACCCCTGCAATAACACGAACGTTAAATTTAATGAGGCGAAATACCGAAATGAACGCTGAATGTCAGAATTGTGAAATATCCGATTTAAAGTTAATAATACTTTCAAATTTTGCAGGTTTTAGAACCAAGTAAACTAAACTCTGGCGTAATATTACTGGATTAGGCTAAAATGTACAATTACTAAAACATTTTTTAATGAAACATTCATTTAGGTAAACAATTTAACACTTGACAGTTAAAAATGTATGTCTCGTGAACAACATACTTAAAATAAAACTTAAAATAATTAAGAAGAAAATTAAAGTCTATAAAAACACCTACACGAAATTTTTATTTTCAAAATCAGTCTAAGGAAAAACATCTACAAAAGATATCATAAAACTAATAATTTAACGTCAATCTCTAGAAACCTTTACCTTGCACCAAACACCATAAGGGCGCTAACTCGACAGATTCTTGAATGACAACGTTAATTACTTAACACTTAGTAAAATCTTAGTTAAGAGTGTTTGTGTGCTGTCCCATAGATTTACCCCTAGACTGAATAGCTTTTGATGAAAATGCCTGCACGCTGAGAAAGTTGTCAGCGCTCTAAATGTTAGTAAGTTCTTTAAGCATTTTTTTATAATTAGAGAATCAACCGGTCCCTTATAATATATGGGACAGCTTAGGTACATTCCAAAGCTTTGTCTATTTCTGCTGCCAACAGTGGGCACTGTATTACTGTACATTATGAGACTTATGCAATGCTTTATAATTCGTTATTTTGCTATTTTCTATAAGCATCGCGGTGCTTACGATCCGACGAGTCACTTGTTTTTTTTTTATGGCATTGAATGACGAGACGAGCATGCCGTTCGCCTGATGGTAAGCCATATGACCACCCATAAACAGTAGCAACACCATCCAGCACCTTGAGTTACAAAGTACTGTGTGGCCCTCCACTGCGCTCGTCATCCTGAGACATAAGATGTTAAGTCTCATTATATCCAGTAGTTACACTGGCTACAATGTCCTTCAAACCGAAACACAACAGTGCGTGCACACTGCTGCTTGGCGGTAGAAAAAACCCTCCATTTACTATAGGCAAACCAAGGTCTAGTCTCCTTTGAACACAATACACAATTCGCAAATGTAAATCTACGTCAAACGACATTAGATGGTAGATAGACGGTAATGACGGACTGCGGGCTAACACGCAAGCTGTTGTGTGCAAATAACACATTTAGCAGATGTTTAACGTGGTTAATGATGTATTAATGAATATGAATCATGGTGCATCGATGTAGTGGCAAAGTCTTTTACGATTTGGAGTTTGATTCTTAAGTCTGTGAGGTATTTGTGTAAGATGAAGTGTGTTCGTATTTTTGGCCCCTACCTACCCCAGCAGATACAAAAGATGCGAGTGTGATGAATAAATGTGAGTTTTGGTCGTTACTCTAAGTTTCATATAGGAACTATTTTGTCTATGAAATTGAAACGTGATTACAAACTAGATTTCAAATTAAATATGCGCGTAAGCAGTTCAAATCCCTTTAACAACTACAGGTAAAATAAGTTAATTTACTTTCATGTTTTCTAATTAACTACCAGCTTTATCACGTGTAATAAAAATCAGAAACGAGCCTGGGGTTTAGTTTCAACGCAATAGTTGGGTGTGGGCCACCCAACACCGCTGCCCGTGGGCGGCTGGACGATGTATTACACCCATTAAACAGTCTGGCGCAGGGCTGCATTTAAATTAAATCAAGGGACTCTTTAATGATATTACGGCCGGGGCTCATAGTAACACCACATAAATAAAGTACAATGGTATATTACCTATATCGTTGTTTTGGGAGATTGAACATCTAATGGCTGTGAAGCACGTGTTGTACACAGATCTTTACAATTTAAAGTCCCATACCACGATAATGGTAGCTAAATTGGCTTTCTAGTCAGTTGTATACAGAATTTATTAAAATTATTACGGGAAAGAAGTCTTATATTTTAATACATGAGAAACGCGCAGCAGTGCTTGCTTCTTTTAATGTGCAAGTATGGGTAACTCAAGATTCGATTCTCGCACATCCGCAAATGAGTCTTATTAAAAACACCGTGGTACAATTACCTCCTCATAGATATCCAGGAAATCCTAGTATACTGACAGTGTCAATTGCATTATTATGACCCCCTTCAATTTCCTTCTGAGTACGTGCCTGTTTTTGATGAGTCTATTTACTTTTATTTCCGCCGCTGCAACGCTTGCAACCATTATTACGTTTTAAAGCATAACATTTAGGCAGAGAAAGTTCTTTAAACACACTGCAGTCTTTTTTACTAACATTTTTAGTGTACTGGGAATGCTCGGGCTTAAAAGGACTGCTAAAAGTATTCTGAAAACAAAATACTTTAAGAATATAATCCCACCCTCCCAAATAAGGCAACATTAATTTTCTTAATAACGAGTACCCACCAACTGTAGCAATTGCAGTAAGAACTTAGAATTGATAATCATTTTGTAGTTCACTGCGTTCGTTATCAATTACATGTGTTATTCCACAATTATCACTAATCACTACATTGTTCTTCAGAATTAAATAGAGCAATAAATATTTAGAAAAGTAGCGGTATCAATCCAGACGATTACGTATAATATACGAGAGACTTGCCTAAAATAAAAATAGCGTAACTGAACAATGCTTCCACACCACAGCTTTTTGCAGACATAGACAATCCAATGTTACCCTAACGGACTCGTATACAAGACCTGTTCAATAATACTACGAATACAATGTCGACATGATCGCTTATATTTCAAATCAGAATCAATATCGCTCAAACCCGCTCAGAATCCCAACAGACCTCTTAACACGTCTCATTCCCTATCACGTCATATTCTAATCGTAGACAAAAGGAACATAAACATAACACGTTACGTTACTCACTTTCATCATTAACCTTTTGGCTGGTCCCCTGCGGCGTCGTCGTAATGATACACGCACTATCACTACACTTGACTTTTAAACTTTGATATGCAGCGATCACGTTAGGAATTCAGCTTAATCTTTTGAGGAAAGTAAATGCGGATGTTATGACCAGTTGCGACTCTGATGAGTACATTGAAAGAAAAATGTATGAAATATAACCCTACTTTTTTACTTTTCGATAGGCTCGCCCCCTATCACATCATGGGACGGAATACGGACGGCGAAAAGTGGCACTAGTTGCACCTCTGCCTACCCCTTCGGGGATAATAGGCGTGAGAGTGTATGTGTTTTTTACGTTTAGGCTCTTGGAGTAAACAATAATAAAATTATATTTTTTATTAAAATACGCTTGGTACTTCTAGGATAAGTTCTAGCATAAAGGATTTAAGATATACAGCTTCCCTTCTTAGGGCTACGCAAAGGTAACATCCACATTTCGACAGCTCTATAGCGAATAAGACAAACCGGCATAATTCCAGCAGACGAAAGAAGGTTCTGTTGACATTAAAGTACTCATTAGGTATTTCTCAGGTCCAGTTTGTGCCAGAATAAAGATACAATGTACATTTACAGACTTTGCGAGCAAACAACACGAGTTGTTAATCCAACTAGACTGAATCTTGGCACGGAAATGGATTTCCTCTGAGACGTACACATAAAACAGTTTACTACGAAATTGAATTTATTTCGCTTGATATTTGTCTCGTTAATAAAAGCACGAAATCGAATTATGGTTACTTGCCAAATTACAACTAAATGCCAAAAAAATATTTTAAAAAAGTATAAAGTCGAAATAGTCGTGGATCCTTTAGGTACTGTCGTAGCTAATTTGACGCCACGCAGCTCTTTGCGAAAAATTCTGTATTCTAATTCGAGGAATATCATAACCTTAATTATTATGACGTGCAATACCGTACTACGTTACATTTAATAACTAAAAGGTCTGGGATGCTTAGCAACTGTTTAAGCAAAAATTTAATCAAAAGAACAAGAAACAATAAATACAATCTCATTTGCATTCACCATCAAGACTTCATTAACATTGTTAATAATTGAACAAAAAATTCAAAGCGCCGTTCAGATAATGGAAAGCAGTTTTGTTATGAACACTCGTATCAGCTGCAATTTACTTAAAAGAACGATAGCTCCAGACGAGTCCAGTCGCACGCGAACTAATGTTTACGAGCTTATATGGGTCTTAAACTAGCAAATATTATACTAGCTACTGCTAGCTAGGGACTTGTGTTAGTAAAGTAGCCAGGTTACATACAATCAGTTTTTGTTCTAACCTCTTGAGCAAGGAATTCGATTTACGTCATATTAAAAAGGTAGCCTAAGCACCTAATATATCTTTTAGGGCTAAAATTTACTTCGAACTAAGTTTTATCGAAATCGGCGCGAATCTTAAATACAAATTTGGAATCCGCACTGTGGTCACTTGTATTAATCGCAAACCTGAGAGCATTTAAATAGTTCCAACCGAACCAATTACAATAAAACATTTCGGTCAAAGTTTAAAGACTAGTCATTCTATAAAATAAACCGGTAGTTTATCTCTAAAAGCGCTCCCTAAGGATAACCGACAAACTTAACACGCAAGCGAGACGCGATGGCACTGGCAAATTTAAAGTAAAATTTCATTCTAGCTACAAATAAGTCTAAGTTTACCACTTTTCCCATAACTCATTCCGTGAACCTATTCCACGGTGCATCGCGCAGTGGCACCATTAAACTTTGCCTATGATCAAAAATAAAGAAGTTTTGGAACATTTGGTGATAGCTAGGGGTTATTGAAAGCTAGATATACGAGAATGCGATGTTTTAATAAAATACCGCATAAAATAATAGCTTATTATGGGAATATAATACAAACAAAAATGTTAGTAATATAAAATGTTGTTAATTATTTGTATTGTTTTCCCAAATTTTTATAATCCACATAATAGAGTAATTGAATTAAAAAGAAAAGAACCAAAAACACTACCTTTTTATTAAGTGGCATAAATAGTAAATACAGTTTTAATCGCAGTTTTCCTTTACAAATTACAAAAGCCGTATTAATGATGTCACAGTTCGCCTCGATTGTGTGCAATTATGAAAGCTGTGTGCAATTATGCACACTGTGCAATTTATTGTGAGATTTTCCCGAGGCATGTCGTGACTTGCCCATAGCTTTCTATCATAGGGCATGTCCTCCATGCATTATGCCATTATTGAAGTAATTTTTCTAAATGACTTTTGTTCTACTTTAGGAAAAATAAATTTGTTTTTGTCCGAGTCTTTTGTTCGTGAGCCCACTGCGTGTTCAGTGCATAATGTTTTTAATACAACGATATTAGTGATTTTAATTTAAAATTCGCATCATAGGTCGAAGGGCTTGAGGAGGCAATAATGTAGTGTTTGTTAAACGTATGTTTGTGAAGATAGTCCTTTCTCACAGGTCCAGACGAAAATAAACTCCACGAACCATAAATGCATTTTAAGTGCAACTCTGCAAACTCCTTTAGGAATATAAACGTGAATAAGATCTAAAAATAATTAACTGTGCCATTAGCTCATGAATTTCTATATACACAAGAGATGATTTTTCGACCAGTTGACATACTTGAAACAATAAAACAAACTAAATAACTTACGTGATAATTGTAATTCGTTTGTATACATAATATAATTTTATGTACCTATTTATACATTTCGTATAATAATTGAAAAACCAATCATAAGTCCAAAACAAAATTGACCCCAATTCAAGAAATCCGCACAATACATCTCACTCATTCACCAATCGTAAACGTTTTCAAGCTGTAGGCTTGGAACATTCGCGCATACTCGGCTATCTTTTACCGTAATGATATGTAGAAAGGCTGCGCGTCCGTCCTTGAGGCGCGGTCGGTGACCGCCGCCGCGCTCTCGCCCGCTACCGCTTGTGTCTTACGGCCAGTTATTTCACACAATAACAGCCAAAGTTACTGTTACCTTTTACCTCAATTATGACCCTTGTGGCAACTCTTATTGATTTTACTTTATTTTTTAATTAATACTTTGTTAACAATTACCCCTGATGAGTTTTATGATATGCAGGGGCTTGATTGTGCCCAGCGACTATATAACCCCTAGACTCCTAATAACAGACGATCCGCTTCGGGCAACACATCTGACAAAAAGATCCAATGTAGCTTACCGTTCAAAATCTTGAAGTCAGTTGCGCCCAGAACTGTGAGCCGTAAATACTTCCGTGTTGGCGAATGAATAAATATTGCAATGGCCCCATGCACAATACGATGGTGTGGTAAAAATAGCCATAATTCAAATTTTCAAAAAAATGGCATTACATTTCACAGGTATGTCAATAATAACACATAATCATATTTTATTTAAAATTTTACGGAGTTCATCTTATACCGGCCAAGCATTGAGGCCCGCGCCATCTTATTATATTTGCATCTCTTTCCGACGAAAGTACTTTTAAATTTTCTATTTCGTTTTGTTGTTGAACATTATAAGTAAGTGATGCACCAAAAGGATTTGTCGATAGTTATATCGATAAAATTAATGTTATTAGGATTATTTTTTATTTTATTGTTTGTTGATTTTACCGATTGTTTTTAACAACTTTATTTGTGTTATTCCTACAAGCCAGCCCAAATATTCTTGTTAATATCGATGAGGCTTACTTAGCGCCATCTGTCATTCGACAACATAAATAACTTCGTACCTTTTGAAATATGAACGACAGTTACATTATTTGGATATTGTTCATATAAAAATACTAAAATCGCGATAAAAAAAATGCGAGGGTGAGGGTAGGAGGGTGAAAATTTGGGAAATAGGTATTAAAATATTTAAAAAAAAACACTGGATAGGGATACCCTAATCACCTAGCGACCAACGACCAATTCCCATACCTACAAAATTTATATAAAAAACATCATAAATATCGATCGAGTCGGAGGCGTGCGACAAACACCGTGACACGAGATTTTTATATATTAGATTAACTTTATTATACTTGATAATGGCATACATCATATAATAAATAAAAAATAAGAAGAAGAATGCCATCAGTATTTATTTTAATTAAATAGGTACCTTGACAGATTTTTTATTTCTTTTGTGCTTTAACAGAATTATTTTTAGATTATAATATGTTACTTACTTTGAGTAAAAAGACGTTTAATAAATAATTATATTACTATAAAACCTTATTAAATAAAAGTAATATCGATAAAACCATCGTGTTTTAATTTAACTTGTTCCATCCCTAAGCTATGTTTCCAACCAATCGTAATGCAGTACCCCGCTTCCTCATACCTCAGGTAGTTGACAGAATTAATAGGCGCAACTAGTGCACCCACATTTCGCCAAGCGTATTCCGTCCCATGATGTGATAGGGGGCGAGCCTATCGCCATACCGGGCACAAATTCCAGACTCCGGGCTGATACTGAATAGAAAAAATCCAATATCACTTTGCCCGACCCGGGGATCGAACCCGAGACCTCAGCCTTGCAGTCGTACCGTAATACAACTACGCCACCGAGGCAGTCGTTATAATAATTAAAATATACTTATTCGCGCCATTATAATTATAAAAGACAAATACCAACCACAAACAATCAAAACTGAACTTGTTATTTACGCGTGACATAAAACCCGTCCGCAGCACTCGACAGGCGCTCTATGATTTATTGACATCGTTTCCGCTTTAATGAAATTATTTTGTTCGTGATTCACGGCTGTCCGGGATTGGCAGTATTGACATAGACACCCGTGTCAGGTGTACTGAAATTAATGGCAATTTTTTTTTACATTACTATGAATATAAACGATGGTAGTTTTAGAAACACAGAGGAAAATAAATGAACTGTTTGTAGACGTATAGCATAATTTTTTAAAGTGGTATAATTTTCACTGCTGAAGAATTTTCAGTCTTAAATATTGTGGAGAAGGTACGTATTTAAACCATGCTCTGCCATTCAAGCGTTTGCAGGCTGGGATTATGAAAATGCCTAAATTGTATACGTGGCTAGTAACTTTTCTTTTAGTTGAAATATTAATATTATTCATATCTCCCCTTACTTCTAGCTATGTGATCCTTATCCAGGACTCAGCCCATTCCAATGGAATCAAGTTTTACAAACTGAGTCACGAGCCAACCACATTGTCGCACTAAAAATAACTTCAAGGCTGACTTTTACGTTTTGAACGAGATGATGCGCATACATATTTCATTCAAAGGGAAATGAATTTTAAATACATTTTTTTTCTATAAATGAGTCTTAATTACCCATACTTCGCAACTTCTTAAAAGAAGTTATGCGAATTGAGTCATTATATTATCATTGGAATTTTTTCTCTATTGTATGAAGTTTTTGGTAACCTATAAACTACAAATACTTCTATATACCTACTACGGAGTTTGTGGGATTATGTCACTTATATCAATTAAATAAAACTGGTCGTACAGTTAGTGACGTCTTAAGAAACTTACATTACCGAATCTAAGAACGAACCTTAGAACAAAAGTAACAAAAGTAAAAAAAAAACACAGCTCAACAAAACGTATTTAATATTTCCTTGTGTGACAAACCACAACATTTTCATGAATTCTGCTCACAGCATGAATATAGCCAACCATATCTATATTTATTTAGGCAAGCTCCAAAAATGTTGAAAATATTTTTAAAACCTCTACTCACATGATATCCTGGTATCTGACCAATTATATACGTAACCTTATTCTTCGTTCTTACAAAACGTATAGCTCCGATAGATAGCCATACCTGTCACAGGCGACACATAGAAATCTCGGTATACATTCTGATGAATTGCCGATGACATTGCTAGTTCGATCCGTTCAATTAATGTACACTGTCAGTGGAAAAAATGAGTCCATTTCTTTACTGAGATTACGTCTTGACTCTTGACGGAAAGTTGTATATTATAAATTTTGTTTCAATTGACGTTTTTATTGCGAACTGTATAAGAAGACTGTCTTTGCTAACAATACGAAGTGTTTCACAGGCGACTTGACTGACTTCTTTAGTAATTGTGACTGCTTGGCCGATAAATATCGCCATAAATTATATATCATATCTGAAAATGGCAAGAAGAGGACCTTGACGGACTCGCAAATGTCAATCAATATTCTGGCAAGACACCAACATCTCGTCCTTTATTTGTAAAAGAAAGATCGAAACCCGTTGAAAGTTCTTATTCTATTATTGACACAAACAAAGCAAAAATAAAGTTACTTTATTATAAAAGCAATCGACCTCAACCTACCTCACGTCATTATGATAATCTTAATTACTTTAACTAATTTAATTCTATTAGTCCCACTTAATTGGCAGCCGATATTAATTTCTAGTCAAACCATTTTTTGTACTAAAATTGCGTAACGCAGAGACAAACGAGCAAACCCGTCTGGTACGTGATAACCACCGCTCTAAAACACTCACAAAGACAGAAGAATCGAAGGTGAGTTGGCATAAACGGAAAAATGCAGAAGAACGCTTCCAGTCGCCAAAAGTATATAGTACAGACTGTAATAAAAAAGCAATATCCTTGGTTTCAATAATATAATTTCCGTTACAAATCTGGAATAATTAACTGCACATTAAAATAATCAACGTAGCACCCAAAGTATATACAATGATAAAGTTTCCCTTCAAAAAATGAACGATGATTACCAATGAACACTTTGACCTCAAAAAGTCGAAGGCGCATGACCTGGGAGTGACCCCGGATCAATCCCAGTCCATTCCATTATAGGAGCTATATCAACATAGTTTTATTAATTAAAATTCATCCCGATACCAGAAAGATGATATTTCATTAATCTCGTCGGAAATTCACGTAACAGTGGAAATGAAACGAAATGTTCCGGACTTGAAGACTATTGGTAAAAACGGTTCATTAACATTCTGAATGTAGGCAAAAACGCGGAAACTTGATAAGGATCTTGGCAAAAAACAATAGCGAAGTGGGAAACATATGGTATTGTGCTGCGTTCACATGCACTAGGGTTAACCCCGTGTGAAGCGCATTGTGCGGTTAACAGGACTTTAGGATCTCTAATCTTAAGTTGCAGTCTAGCGTCTCGGTGTTGCCAGATGTTCCGATTTTAACGGGAAGTCCTGTTTTAACTTTAGCCTTCGCCAATGTTGATGGACGTGAAAATATATCTTTCATCGAAATCATACAACTAACGTTATAAATGCGAAAATAAGTGTATATATAAAGATTTAAATAGAAGTTATGATGTTTGGGTTTTAGTTAAAATATACGCAGTAATCGGAGAATGAATGTGAATTAAGTAAGCACACAGATAGAACATGTCCTAAATAAATATAATAAGCTACATTTTCTCTCTCTGACCGTTTAAAATACCAGTATTAACAAATACGTATTTGGCAACACTACTCATTACAGTGTACTTGTTTGGGCAATGCGTGTGAACAGATTGTATGAATGATGATATTTCGTTTAAGATTCTATGCTGAGAACTGTTTCTATGTATCAGTTTCCTGAACGATTTAATTTTTTAATGAATCTAGGACTAATAAATATAAAATCATATTATACTAGATAACACTGGCCAATATTACAGTTGTCTTAAAAATAAAGAATTCTTTTAACGAGCCAAAAGATTACCGTATTTTCTGTCTTAGTAAAACCTTTGTCATTTGTAAATCTCTACATAGTACCTATAAACATATCTAATGGAGATTAAAGTAAGCGTTCTTAAAAAACCTTTATTAACTAGATAGTTAACTAAAAGGAAATGACCATAATAAACACAAACTATCACTCACATTTTCGGCCACATAATGGCTTACGGAACGATAAGTCACGGTAGCTCCATCAGAACCTGCGATGCGATTATGACACTTCCGCATACGTGAACTACGGTGGTAATCGTTTAAAGGCGTTGATTGATATAGGTCGTTTTGACGTAAACGTCATTGTATGGAGTTTGCACGCAAATTCTGAAAGTTTGATTGATGAGCCTACTGGTTACGTGAGACTCGTGACGGGGGGCGGGAAAAGATTCCTTTTTTAAACATAACGTATGGACGGTTAATAGAATTTATTCTTGTTTGATTTCACCGTTACAGTTTATTGATGATGGGATTCTAATTTTAAATTACGTGTTTTAATTGGTTGGTAATCAAGATCGTGACCTTCATAATGATTACGCTGTTATTTAATCTGTGCTGAGCTTAATCTAATTCAACGTATCGCGAAACTGGATCAGAAAGATCTTTAGTTATTTTAAAGCATCAATATTAACGAGCCTCACTCATACGTCTTTTTGATACGATGCTTTATGAATAAATATTACACGTCAGATCAGTAGTGTCGGCTCTATATGCGGTAAGACCTTAAACCTTACTAAAACCGACTTTTTCCGAATTAAGATCGTAACTTTCCCTATTTATTGGATAGGTATCGTAAAATAACACGTACCGCGGTGGCATAGTTGTATTACGGTACGACTGCAGTGCTTGGTTCGATCCCCGGGTCAGGCAAAGCGATTTTGGGTTTTTCTACTCAATAATAGCCCGGAGTCTGGGATTCGTGCCCCATATGCTCGCCCGCTATCACACCATGGTACAGAATACACACGACGAAAAGTGGGTGCACTATTTGTAGGTGCGCCTCTGCCTACCCCTTCGGGGATAAAAGGCATGGATGTGTATGTGGGTGTGTGTGTAAAATAACACTAAAATACTTTCGGAAACTATTCAAAGAATAATCGCAGTACTTTGCATTTGTTTTTCAAATCTCGTGTAAAATCTGTATTAATTGCACGACACTTAACATACATAATAAAAAAAAACATTTGTTATTTAGTATTAAATTGTGTTACATATTATTTTGTTTTATAAATTGACCTACGTACTAGGTATCAAACTTTTAAATCAGAAACTATGTTCGTACTAGGCCATTTCGTTCCAAATATTATGTAATCATAATTCATAACAAGTTGAAAAAAAAAACAAATCTTATATTAATATCTATGATTAATTTGAGTTGTGAGCATATAATATGTAACACAACGCTAAAACCTATATTTTATAAAATCACACTCTACCTGCATTACTTACCTATACGTAACCATAATGTCGCGCATCAAATTTGACATCTAAACCTTACATTGTCTATGATCACCTTTCAAATCTAGAACACAAAAAATCATTACATCACTAGATTGAACTAAATTGTATATTGTTACAATTACCATTTCGGTGCTTCGGAAATGAGAAATAAATTTATTTTTTGTTACACATGTAACACATGTCTGTCTATTGATTCATAATAATTACGATGTAATTTAGTTTGATTGGAAGATGTGAAGATGTCTCAATTGGGACATTCTTGAATAAATTTTGTATTACGTGAAAATTATTATTTACTTTTTAAAATATCCACAACTAACTTTGAAATTAAACTATTATAACGGATTTTATCGCGGTTTTTTATTTAATTTTTCTCCCGACGTTTCGAAGGCTTTGCAGCACTTCGTGGTCACGGGGCGGACTGAGGTGTTGGTGGTCCGAAAAGTTAGTGTTCTGAGGTCCAACACCTCAGTCCGCCCCGTGACCACGAAGTGCTGCAAAGCCTTCGAAACGTCGGGAGAAAAATTAAATAAAAAACCGCGATAAAATCCGTTATAATAGTTTAATTTCAATGTCTAACATTCGCGTAAACATAAGGAATCATTACACAACTAACTTGTGCTTGTGGGTCCATCCGTGTGGACAATATATTATTAGTGGATTATACACATAGTCTATGCTTTTGAAGCATAGTGATAAATACCATACTAGCCGCGTATTTACACCTATTACTTAAAATCAAATATAACGCTTGAGGCGAGAACCTTTTCACAGCTAATCTATTTGTTTTAAACGGATCATTAAATGTGACCTTTACGAGGGACCGTAATCTCGAAAAACGTAATTATGCCGTAATACGTAATATAAGGTAATATGTGTTATCGTAATAAGCTCGCAATATATATATATATATATATATATATTTTGTATATCAAAACCCGATATATCGTTACGTATTAACGAGGTTTGGGTTACGAAATAAAAGGGTTACAATGGAGAAACGGTATGGTCTTAAAATGGGTGTTCATCACATAAATATTTGTCCAAATGTCATATAAATGTATATTTATTTAAATGCCATACGTTACGCATATTTATTTGAATAACATAAATTATGACCATATTTGTTTGAACTCAAATAACATATCTTTTATAAATAAAATAATATGTGGTAATGTTTTTCGAATTGATATTAATTTATTTTATTACAAAGAGAGTTAGCTTGAAATCTTTTGTAACAAGCACTACTATTACAATGTTTTTATATTCATTTTACCGCTTGTTTTTAATACGAAATCGTGTAAAGAAATGTGAACCATTGCTTCTTATGTACGGTTTATCGTTCACAAGCTGACAGCAAATATTTGTAGCTTTTGAGACGATAAATTGACGTCAGTTCCAAATCCGGATAGGGAATGAGCACATCTGATAATTATTATTTTTTAAACTAAGAACATCAATCCATCAATTCTTTAGGTTGTCACTGGCAATAGACGTAAAGTTATAACAAAATTGAAAGTTGTTTAAAAATCAAAAACTAGACTGGCAGTTGTATATCACCGAATCACTTCTCAGCAAAGGTTAGCTGACAGCATAGATACAGGTAAATGACAACTGTCCATATACACCCATAGGGGTAAGAAGCTGAAGGTGACATTTGGAAGGGGAATTTAATGTTCTCGCACAAGGTAAAAACCACCACGACATGTAGCACCAAATTTGATTATTCACACCGCTTCAGTGAACAACACACGCCAGTCGCTTTGACCCAAACATGCGGTCCACAATATATTTATACCTATCATTACAACATAAAACTTTACCTCTAATAATTACATCATAACAGACAACTCATCTTATTGTTTCGACTTAACGAATTTCGTCTTAAACACGTTCATATAATAAGGTGCTAACTGCTAAGTGTAAGTAACGGTGTCTGCACATTGGAGCCGGTTGTTGCCATTTTTTCAACTAATTACCGTATGCATTGTCCGTTATGTTGCCTCTGACGGTTATTAAAATTCGACAATTACTGCTAGACAGTATGCAAATAAACATATTATATACTATTTGTGGGACTGAATGCCTTGTAGTTCCTCATGAATACTGATATTGTTTATTTATTCTTTTCAATAGGTTTTGTACTATTAGACCTTGTGCTGCAACTATGCAATTTTTTAAAATATGATTTCTTAAGTATACGTAGACGTTCAGATGTTTATTACAAGTTAATTCAGAAACCGTTTAATTGATGTCGTTCAGGACGGAAAGGCAAGCAAAAGTTAGCACTAAAATATCTCTAAAATACATTTTTATTTAAATCGAAACAATACTAATAAAATATAATGAGATAATTACTATTATTGTTTATAATAATAATTTATACTATAACAATATTATAATAATAATTATATTATTATAATATTGTAAACCGTCAACAAACAACCATAAATCAGACAAAAGGATAAAGAATCTCGAACATACAGATCTGCGTGGGTTAAAGAGCATTGACGTTGACAATAACAGAATTTTCCGCACACTCGCGTCTTGTTGCTAAAATCAGGCTTTTGTGTAAATGTGGTTTGTAACCGATTGTCAACCTTAGTGCGTTCGTAAGAAGCATTGGTTTAGGAAAACTTTTTATAGTAGGCACTTATCAACATTATAAAATACACGTATACATGTTTAAACTCATCGTGTAACTTACAAAACAAATAGTTTTATCACTAATTTCTTTACGTCCAGTTATTTGAGATTTAATGACAAAATATTGTTTAGGATAATTACTATTATTGTTTACTGGCAACCTTGTAGTCTGAGTAATGTAAAAAAACATTAAAGCCAGAAAGAATTTCCAATAAAACATTAAATACCTCAGGCAGATACAAGATAAGAGCTGACACAAATATTTAGCTCCTCTTACAGCCACCTTTCGCTGATCGTCTGCAGGCCTACCGCGGTCTAGAACCCGTTTACCCCGGTTATCGAACTTGAAATGTGACTTTTAGAATTCGAAGAGTTATGTGAGACCGGATGCTATGTCTGCATCTGACGTAATTCCCGAAAAATGCAAGGATTTTGCATTCGTTAGACTTTAGAGCGTTTTTTACATGAGTCATGAGACTCTGGCCGCACCCAGTGTTTAGAAATATATTCACTGTTACACTTCCCCGTAGGTTAACAGAAATTTATTTATCATTCAGATAAGCTTAATATTTCAGGCTAAGAACCAAAACCATCTGTCAAGTTTTGGAGACTTTTATGTGTTGGATATTGATGCTTATGTTATCTTTGTTTAGGCTAATGTTAGGGAAATGCTGCCATAACTATCGTATCTTTATTTGTAACATATTTATTTAAACACTTTTTATTTCTATTGTTTTTTTCCTAGGTCTCGGTGGCATAACACGCTCACTTCTTATAATTTGGTTGGTGATATAGGTAGAGCACCAAAATCTCGGAGTGAGCAGATGCCTCCGACTGCCTTTGTGAACACTGTCAACTAAGATTATTCAAAACCAAAATAAAATATTGAAATTAAAATCTTGTTTGTATCTTTTCAGTTCTTCAATGAAATTAATAAAGATGGCAGATATTGACGCAGTCGGGTTTTTTGTTAAAATAATTTATCATATTAAGTTTTATTATCGCACACAAGGACGAGAAGATCGACACGGCGGCCGAGGTCTCAGTTGCCACCAGCCAGATCCCGTATTCATGTATTAACATCTTATATACATAACAGGTGTAGAGTTCACTTTTTTGAGTGATGGTATTGGTTCTTAACCCTCGATATCAGTTTATTTGTGTGTCATTTTCTTTATTCACTTTTCAACCTACTCAATGTTAAACTTCCCCTTAGGTTATACTGGTAAGCTCATGGACAAGATTTATTGCAAATTAAGTTACGTCCTACTGTACTTAACTCGTCCATCAACCTACTAATTTTACTTACTGTCGTAATATACTTAAGGCGTTATTTAACTGTCTATGGTATAACCTGTTTTAAATATTGACTTTTACATATTTTTCTGGTGATCTTACCTTTATCTTTTCATCTAGTTACTGGAATTTTATTTGTTAAACAAAACAACTCAGTGAAAGAAGACTTTGTTGCCAATCGGGAGTATTACCTCAAAGCATTCAAACTCGAAGCCATCTCATGCGATTCGTCGCATTTCAATCGGAACGCTAGTATAGGAAGTTGATCCATAAGACCTGTCGGACTTCCCAGACCGCAGCGCGATTTTAAGGCAATTCCGAAAAAAGTAGTACGACCTTTATAAAATGCATCTGTAATCACCCTATTGAACGTTCCAACCGTATTTCAACCAATGACGTCAGTTTTTGCTCCTCGAAGGTAGTATGAAGGTCGTACAACAAACGCGCTCGATTTGCCATCTGTCTTACTGACGTTTGTTCTTTCACATGTGCGATGGAGAGTCGACCTTGCTTGTTTGGACTTTGTATCTATACTTCAGTTGGTATTTAAATAGCAAAATACTAGTTTTTAAACGGTACAGTAGCCGAGCCAATTGAATTGTATAAGCATAAATTTGAAAATTAAGTCAGCGTAACAGAACTTGTGTTTTATTGTGTCACTGCGAATGTTTACTTTGAACTTTAATGTCTTAGAGAGAAAAATAGAAACAACATGTAATTTGTAGTCAAAACATTTTTCAAAGTCAAAAATAGTAACGAAACCATCAATCTCTTGACATGCACGGAACTCGGGAACAAGAAACCATGTATGTATTATATAAACAATGTATCCGTTTGGATAACAATCTTTGTTTCCGTCAACAGTCGACACGACGACCTCGGCAGCTTGCCACAGCTACCGAGCTCACTGTACCGTAAATCTATAATTAGATCGACTGAACGAGATCAGATTTGATAAGATTGTAAAGTGCTAAGTAAAAACCAAAATCAAACAAGTATTGATGACGAAAGTCTATGAATGTATAAAAAAATACGCCATTTAACGCAATTGGATATGACACCCATATTCTAGATAAAACTTAAAAAAAAATTAACACCCGACAGAAAAAGAGGGGTGTTATAAGTTTAGAGTGTGTGTATCTGTATGTCTGTCTATGGTATCGTAGCTCTCAAATGAATGAACCGATTTTGACGTGGTTTTTTGTGATTGAAAGCTGATGTGATCGAGATAGTTTTTAAATTTCATTCGACGTTGGCGTTGGAAAATACGAAATCTGAATATATAACATTTATGATTCGAATTATATCGTAGGTATTAATACATTTATTTTCACAACCTTTATATCTACGTTGTCTGTCTCTAATTCTTCTCCTTTTGCAGCTCCAGTAAATTACACGTCATCAATTTCTTAATTATTTCGTATCGCCCGATCATAAATCAAAAGCACAATTTCTTTTCTATTACTATAAGATAAAGACCTGTTAGACGTATAATTTCACTCTCTATTTTTTTCATGCATGCTTAAACGACCTACCCCAAGGCAAAAGCGATTATTGTAATAATTACACAAACTTTCCCTGCAGCGTTAACAGATTTATCTGCGGCCATTATCTCGACTCGATCGGAATTAGTAACATCTTAGTGTTCCGAACTGTAATCTTAAATAATTACAGTGTTTTTATCTGAGATTATGAAGGTGTAAACAATTTCGGCACTTTATATTGCATTACTATCTGTTCGGTTATTTTTTACTAAAAGTCAATGCGAAAGGTATTTTGTTACACAATGGCGGTGTAATTTCTAAACGTTACATTGTTTTATATCCTGGATGAAAACATCTTCGAGTGTAACATCACGGCTGACAATCCTGTTATAGATATTATCTTCTTGCTACAGATTGTATCAGCTTAACGGAATGCAGGGCTTTGGCTTCCTCGCAATGTATCCATACCCTTTCACGCAAGTCCAATGTGGGTTAGTGAGCGCATGGAATTTACTAAAGGACAATGTTTTATGATAATCATAATAACATTTGGAAAACCAGAAATAAAAATTAATTAACAGAGTATTTTAGATTTCGATAATTCGACCCCCATCAAATCTATCTAATCGATGCTCAATTACCATTTCAAGTACATTACTCACCCTTACTACCAATTTCTAACTAAGCCACCCTTCAACTAGACCTTTCTAAATTAAGGACTCGAGTACGCGTCATTATTTCGGTTCAATTATTTAGAATTTGTGCATAACCATAGGAACAGCTTTGTATGACACATCAAAGCGAAATGAGGTTAAGTCTTACGAAGGAATTTATAATCCTTAATAAGCGCCGATTATTCCTACGAACTGGTTTTGAGAGTTATTATGAGTAAATATAGGTATTTAATGCACAAGATTGTAGATAATATAAAAATTAAATGCAAATTTATGTTCTATTGTAAATTTTAGGCCACCACAATTCTTGCTAGTTAGCGGATGCATTGAATTAGTTTTCGCCAATTTTTGAAAATATTTATGTATGGAAGGTAACCGCTATCTACCAGCAAGAATCCTAACCCTACACGTTAAAACACCACAAATTAAGTAAATTAATTTTATAATCGCAATTCCATTATTAACATTATACAATTTAGAATTAAATTCTTGTGCCATGCCAATATTTTGTATTATGAAGGTAGCTCATAAACTCTCGTTCTGTTACACAAGATACAATTCCTATTTTCTCCTTTAATTGGCATCCGTGTCTGAAGGTAACCTTTGCTCTTTGCGTTCTAAAAAGTAAATATAATAGCGTTTAATGATTGGGAAGTGGAGGCAGTCGCTACCAGATAGCAAATACTTACGTGCTGGTTGATATAAAGCTAACGCATCAGGCACCAATTGTTTCAAGATAAAGTAGTGGTAAACATAATCTTCATCTCAATTGAATTCATATAAAATTTAAACAAACTGGTTATTTCCTTGATTTAGGTTAGGTTTTATTGAATTCGTTATGTCTAAATGGATGTTTGGCGCAAAGAGCAAAGGCAACTGGAAAATGTTGTGAATAATATGTTTAATTATTTTAATTTATAAGTGCTATGTTTTTTCTGTAGTTTTCCAAATAAAGTAAAAATAAAATAAATAGAGACCATGTTCTGGTATTATCCGAGAGGTTAACTTTTTATCCCCGAAAGGTACTCAATAGGACCTTTGTTTCCGAAAGGATCATTCACACAGACGCAGTCGCTAGCAAAACCTGGTATTAGTATCGAATGCTTATAAGTCGTTCAACAATTATATAAAGATCTTTGCTGAAAACTATAAAACAGAAGAATAAAATTCCTATTCAGTACAACACATTAGACCAAAACTTAAAATGGAAGCCACGTCTATTTGTCTCTGTCTTGCGAAATATTACCAGTGTAATTTTACACGGCGAGAAACAACAGTAAAACCGTCGCCGACATTGTTCAGCCTGTCAGGAACAACTGGGAGAGACAAAACAGTGTCTCCCAGAAATCTCAAAAGCTGTTCTCTTTTTACAGGAAAACAAAATTTTTCCAAGTCCATTTCTCTTAGTGAAAAAACTATTGAGATTTTGTTGAAATATGACTGCCATTAAGCTGGAAAATGTATCATTTCTTTGGTGCTTCCATTCTAAATAAATTTTATATGAAGATTACAATTGAATATCACACATGAATCATGATTTGTCTGTGATTGACCGATAGGCCGAGACCGATAGGATTTATCTACCTCATCATTATGAAAATTCCTGAATATATGTGCATTATAGCCTTTTTCTCTGAACCAGTACATTTGATTGGCTGTTTAAAGTTCTGAGACACTTACTACGCAAGTCATCATGCCTTCATATTAATACAACCTAATGTTCTATATATGCAGAATTTGTAACTGCAAACGCGTTCTCGATTCAGTTCATATTTTACTATTTACCATTCAATGCAATATTTGAATTTATAGTTTTATTCTTAAGGAAGAATAACTTAATAACATAACATTCGACATTAAATGGCGATCGCAATTTGGATCATACGAAACAGCTTAATAAATCCAATCACTATGTAACAAGCGTTGTTACAGACCATTAAACAGAATTGGAGGCTCATTCACGTCAAAAAAATCAAATTAATATCCAGCATATGACGATCGACAGGCATTTAATTGAAAAATGAAAATAATTACAAAATACAATGCGGTTGTGCAACACCTTTCTCCCGACAAAGAGATCGTCAGCGGGGACCTAAACGATTATGATTAATAACCTAGAGATCGTTCTTTTATAAAAAATAGGAGCACGTGCCAGTCATGTTTCAATTTAGAGATGAGAAAAAGATTTGTAGTATGATGTTGTTGTAACACACGTCATATTTGAAAAGGATGCGAATTTACGTTCATCGAAATTGATAAATTAAAAGATTTCAGCAAACTTGTATACTTACTCAAATTTATCCACATATTGTGAACATTCAGGATACTAGAGAAATTTGCACTTGTTACATAAATTACTTTTAGGTACAACTTTTTAAACGTACTTGACTAGAAAACATTACTTTTTAAACACTTTTTTTCATACCAGCTATCTATCCAAACATTGATTAATAGGTTTTTTATTAATCAATGTATCCAAAACCTATTGTTAACACCAAATGCTGAAAATCACATAGAATACATGACCGAACTAGGAATTCGTTGACGTACTTCATGGTGTGATTCCTCAACACCGCTTACATACATTCCTTATACAAGCATTGGGTTCCAGAATTTATGGCGCCAAACGTAGTATTAATCTAAAATACATTGAGCCAATTTGATGGACGATTACTCAATTCGTACTCGAATTTAATAGAAACTCAACAATCGATTTTACACGCTACTGGTACTCATCGAAATTAATTTTGCATAAACACCTCCCGGCTTGTTTTCGATTTATGAAAATCAGCTTCAATATTTACACTCACCAGACAGTTCGAGATACGAGTAGATAAGTTAGTGGATCTATAAATCGTTCGATAATTATATCGATATTAGTTAATACGTAGTTCTTCTGAATCGTGACCGAATCGACGGGAATGCTTTCTATTCAATCTTACTTGGATCTATAATTGATCGGGCACGCATTGAGAAATGTATTTATAGAATAAAAAATATTTAATTCAATGTTTGAACAGTGAATGGTTTTAGAAACGTGATCCTATTCACACACAGAATTTAAATACTATGCATGAATGCACTTTATTCGAAATGGTTTATGCTATTAAATACCTTTAAATATGCAAAAGTCGTATCTTGTTAACTAAACGTCTCACAAAGCAGAAATTGATTGAAATCCGCTCTGAAATTAATCACGTAGTTATATCATTAGCCGGTGTAAATTCGCAAAACTAAGCATCCAATATCAGAGGTCACGAGCGCTATTCATTACCTTACAGACTTTGTAATTTAAAATTAATACTATTACTAACTGTAGGTAATACTGATCTCATAATAAAATAAAAACTTGATGCTACACATTGGGGGGTCAGCCCTCAAAATCTACCTAGAGTACACACCCCATAATAATTGCCATTTCAGTAATGCGTATTGTTACTCAACTTGTTTAATTGCACATGTAAACTGTTATAATTGTTACGCCGTCGAAAAATATAAAAAGACATTAGCGTTATTAACTGTGCACCTTCCGGTCTGCGAGTTTGATGCCTTGTGACGTCACAACGAGGTTTATTGTTGCCCCGAGCGACTTGTTGAGATCCATCACGGACTTTTTATTCAGGCATGAAATGAACTACGTTGAGCCGACAGTGTATTTCAAATCGACATATGGGAATCTCTATCTTGATAGCAGTAAGGTCTCTAATATAAATTAAACCAATAAGGTGTTCCGTTTATTTCTATTTATATATAGTATTATTCAATTTCGAGTCAGTATTCGTATTTACATACATACATACATACATACACACGCCTTTTATCCCCGAAGGGGTAGGCAGAGGCGCAACTAGTGCACCCACTGTTCGCCATGCGTATTCCGTCCCATGGTGTGATAAGAGGGCGAGCTTATCGCCAAATCGGGCACAAATTCCAGACTCTGGGCTGATACTGAATAGAAGCCAATATCACTTTGCCCGACCTGGGAATCGAACCCGAGCCCTCAGCATAGCAGTCTTACTGTAATACAACTACGCTACGGAGGCAGTCATATTTTTGGTGTAAATACTCTTGACTCACAATTATCAAAAAAAATCGACCTATCTTATCTTTCGATTTATCATCTCATGATACTGAACGCTTCAATCATAAATTGATAGCATGAGGAAACTATTTACCGCATATTTCTAAAAAAGTTTTATGGGTAGTCGTAGTTCTTACCATCACGCGTGTAGTTTGATTGTAACGTCATTTATTTGAAGAGTAGGGGGTCTGTTTCACAACTTCTGAGTTAAGGGTACTCGTCACATAAATATATAAGCTGCAGAATACAAAAGCACACTCTAATCTATGCTCCCAAATACATGGTCATAAAATGAGTACTATCTAACATTAGCTGTTTAATGCGATCACAGTCAAATAAAAACTTAAATAAACACCTGCAAGATCGATAGACGACTTGATAAAGGTCGCAGGAACACGCTGGAAGCAGCTTTTGACAGGTCCGTCTGGACATCTTTGGGAAGGCCTATGTTCAGAAGTGGACATCATATGGCTGATGATGGTGATGACGAAAAACTTGAAACTTGTGGAACAGACCATAAATCTAACTTACGATAATAGACCATAAGTATCTTCACAGATCCCTCAAGAATCTTCGATTCAAAAGAATCACCCATGTGTTCTTGACTGTCAAATGGACTTGTCAGACCTTTGGAGATTTTCTTTGGTCCAATATCGGTTACTTTCCAAATTTCTAAACTAGAACATTTAATGTGCTTAAATTATGTCTCATTACGAAGAAAGTAAACACTAATAAAGGAAATACTTTTGGTACACTTTCTATGGGAAAATTAAACTCGTGTAAATCTTCATTGATTTCTCCACGTGAGATTATTAGAAAGGGCTTCACGTAACGTATCTAATTAATTTTAAAAAATTCAATTAATCTAATAGCTACTGATACACTTATGCAAGAAAATTTTATAATAATAATTCTATCCGCTTTTATCCCATCTGTCATGGATTTGATGCAACACTAATTCACTTTTCAGTTGGTTTCTGTAGTCGGATTTTGTTTAAATCGATCATAATATTTCTATTTACTGATAGTAATTATCATCTCACACACAATCTGTTCCAATTTTATTATGTTTTTAAAATACACATTTTATAAACTGATGCAATACTTATTATTTGAATCGAATATAAGTGATCAAGAAAACCGAGTTTATCGCTTCGTGATCAATAAACAAACGTACTTGAGATAGTTCTGCGTAAACCAGATATATTTATGAAGGTTACTGCCTCATACTTACGTTTTCTAGTAACCTTAGTAGGAGCCAGAATAGAAATTTCTTTACCGCAATATCAGTTGTAATACGAATAGGAAAACACGGAAACGTAAAATTATGGAGACTTTAACCTACAAAACGTTTGTTATAAAGTACAGCTATATGTTACTTGTTATATAAAACAAGAAAGTATATGTACATAACCTCACGTTTTCAAGCCAAAAGGGAAGAGTCCGAGATTAATTCCTTCAGGGTTGCTGTCAAGTGGCTGGTGTTAAAAAAATATATCGAACAAGCATATGTCTCTCAAGGAAAATGCTTTCTCAGGATTAGATACGGACAAAAGGAAGAGTGTCTGCCGATCAGTGGGCAGTTAAAGAAAAAAACAATTGCATAACATATTCCAAATACAATTCAAACAAACATAAAAGTGAATTCCCACGAAAGCCGCAAACGTTAGAAATCGATGTAAAAGTAGATACAAGTTATCTCAGCGCGATACAATACGTCATTAACCACGGTTAATTTAACTCTAACCGTGACAAATTAAAGCTAGCAATTGGACAATAACTCGGTTAACCTTTGAACGCGATCAATATCGGCATGTGAACTCGCGGACAGGTGAGAAATTGCTTTGCTAACACACTTAGTTTTACAGTAATATATTGGTTTTTCAAGCAGAACACGAAACAGGAAGTGGTTCACCTTGTAAGTGATCGCTGCTCAAGAAAACGATTTTTGTAAAACACTGATACCAGTTTATAGATAATGCCATCCACGAAGATTTGCCCAACCAATTTTTGAGCGGAGTTTTCGCTTGGTAAGGGGACTTTGATTATTCATTGTAGTGTGCGTGTGCACTCATAGGTGTAAATGGTCATAAGTGTGTATTTACAGAACTAAAGCACAAGCAGAACGTTGCACACAGTGCAACACACTTGCACTCAAAGCTATTAGAGCAATCAGTGGGGCGCCTCATCATGGGTGTCATTATGTATAGGTGAAATGAGTGTAAACTGACCACTATTTACTTACAAAGCCAAAAAAGTGACGACTTCATAATAAAATAACATTATGAGTAATTTAGAGTTAGTAATAGTTGTAGTAAATTTGACGTAGGCGAAACAACTAATATGTTTAAGCGTTGGAAATGGATGGCAGGTGTGCTAGAAGATTCCCAAACAGAATGAAAATTGTCATCGTAAATGCCATTTAATAAACAAAAACAATTGTGCGACTAACCATTAAGTTTTAATTTAATAATTAATTATGATTTCAATTATAAATCACATAAATAATAAACCAAAAGTGCATTACAAATTGGATTACAGAATGTCAAGGGCATATTACAGTGACAATTCTAACAATTTCAACAATTATTGTCCACCGTGACCGTTTGTTCTCATTAACGTAGAGTTATTCAATTATTAAAGAAAAAATAAACAGTGAAATGTAAAACAAAGCAACCGCATCGTCCTTGCTGTTGGAAAGCGAATAAATTGCAATTAATAAAATAGAAAGTCGGTGGGGAAATATAAACAAAGTTTTTTATAGATTCGATGAAACTGTACATTATATAAATTGTATCTTGATTATCCATCCAACTATAAATGCTTCATTCTCAAACTTGTCTATATGTAATAAGTACATCTATAATCATTTCTACATGTAAATGTAAACTACTGCAATCTCTACTTACTGAAGAGAAATATGCGTTTGTGAAAATTTAACATAAAAAATGCTACAAAAAATAATTCAACGCCAGACTCGAATAGTATAAAAGCCTATGTGGTATATGTAAACATGTACGAATTTTCTTTTATATAAGTAAAATCACCCCAAGTCCATTGTCAAACTGTATGTAAATATTAAGTGTCCTGAGGGAAAACTGCAGGGTGTCTGGGGCGGAAATGACGCGGTGCCGCGCGGATTCATTTCAGTACACAGCACGTACAAACATAAGCTGTCTGCGAACACTATTGTATTGAACTGTTGCAATCACTAGATCCTTTTTATTGGATTCCAATCAGCCCTATATTATATACTGCCCACAGCTGAGCACGGGCCTCCTCTACTACTGAGAGGGGTTCGGCCTTAGTCTACCACGCTGTCCTAGTACGGGTTGGCAGACTTCACATACCCTCGAAATTCTTATGAAGAATTTTTAAGTATGTAGGTTTCCTCACGATGTTTTCCTTCACTGTTAAAGCGAACGATAATTGATAAACAATACACACGTAACTTCGAAAAGTCAGAGGTGTGTGCCTTGGGTTTTGAACCTGCGGACATTGTCTCGGCAGACCGTTCCATTCCCAACTAGGCTATCGTCCACTTCACTTTTATTGTATTAGTGTGTTGTATTTTGCTGATAAATTAAACGCTCAGCAGTTACAGTAGTATTACGGGTTCATGTTATTTAGAATAGTATTAACTGAGTCATCTTTTGGATGACATATTCGAGCTCAGTCATCAAAATATTCTCGAAATTCCAAATAACAACACTGTTATTACAAGGCATCAGATACGCGAGCTGAAAAATGGCAAGCAAAAAGATGCCTTAACAATTAACAAGACGAATTCAATTCAATTAATTGTAATAATTGTGCTTTAACGGTGAAGGAAAACATCGTGAGGAAACCTGCATACCTGAGAAGGTCTCTGAATATCGAAGATATGTGAAGTCTGCCAGCCCCGCACTAGGCCAGCGTGGTGGACTAAGGCCTTAACCCTCTCAGTTGTAGAGGAGGCCCGTGCTCAGCAATAGGCAGTATACAATACAGGACTGGTATGGTATGTTAATTGTAATTCGTATGCGTAATTCAATTATCAATAAGAAGTATAACTACATTTTAAAAGACTAAGAACTTATCGTGCGAGGCAGCACTTCTTTACCGATTTCTATATTATCACTTAAGAAATGCATTTCAATAACACTATGCCCTCACACGTAGAGCAATAACTCTAACGATTAATAAACTGCTCTATAGCCTGTGATGAAACTGAATGTGAACTGCAGGCCGCGTGTCTCCACGTTTATTGGCAATTAAATTTGTTTGAAGCATTAAAATCGCGTCTCGTACGATTAAATTGCTAGATAAATGTTTAGTATTGGTCGGTAAACGAAGAAGTGGATGATTTTAAGTGATTTTCACTACTCCATATATCATAAACATCCACCATACCCGTAGACTGTAGACTATTTAGAACTAAAGTGTGCTGGTTTAAAAGGGAAAGTGATTAGGGGGGTTGAGGATGCCTGGACCTCTGAAAATGTAGTAAATGTAGTAACAGAAAGGGTTTTATATTAAAATGTTATGGAATAAATTCGTCCCCCAATATCAAGATAGCAAAATGGACAATACTTTCGATTCTAATCCAATCCGCATCTAGCGAATAAATCGCACCAATTGTTTACCTATTACGAATTAAACCAAAATCGCTATAACAAGAGTTCCGGGTTCATTTCCCGGTTCGAATTGAGGTGTGAACGTGGAATCTATGGCCAGTAATGCGCCGTGAAGAGCGTGGTAATTAACTAAGGTTTTTGTTACACCGAACTCGCCAAAATACCTTGCTATCGAAATTGTGGCATAACGTCGGTGTGAATCATCACATTGACGTAATGGTCCTAGCAGTTGGCTGACTAGGTTCATTCCCAAGTTCAGAAACCAAAATTTGTATTTGTTTTTTTCGCAAAATTGGACGTGATTCAGTGGTTATTGGAATTTGGACCTTAATTCCGATAGGCTTGAGATCTTCATCGTATGAACATGCACATGGGTACGCGTCTTGAATCGAACCAATTATACATACCCAGTATTCATTCGGATATAGAAGGATGAAAATGTTATGTAATGATTAATTCAAACCATTGTAGTATAACATAAATGAATGATTATATAATTGCATAGTATCGCGTGCTTGGTAAGGAATCTGAAGATCGTGATACACCCAATTCCTCATTGCCTCTTATTTTCACAGCTCATAAAGTAATTTTTAATATAACTTGACGATAGTAGAAGCAAATTAACATTCTAATATCTAAGCTTCAATTAATTATATACCTAGATAGAGTGACGCGCTACAGTGAAACTAAAACAAACAGGCCAACTTTTCTTAAGCTAGTATGCGTGACAGCAGTGTCATACGCTATAGCTGCATCATTCTGCGTATCCTTGTGTGCGCGCATAATGATACCAGTTATGACATGGTTTCTATTAAAACGGGGAGATAATTATCACCATGAAAAACAACAAAAAATAATTCACTCGAACTCATTTAGCGGGCAACAGCTTGCCTCTATTTTTTTCGACGCTTTTGAAACGTTCAGTGTCTATCTAGGTATATAATTAATCAAAGTATCTAAGGTTTTTTTGAAAATATCTGCAGTTCATATGAGTTCACGAATAAAATTAGCGTTTATCCAGGCCATATGATGTACAAAACCACAAACTAATGACAATATTTATGGTAAGTAACGGTAAAATTATAAGTACTAATTTTATACATAAATTGCAAACGACTATGTACCAAAAAGCTAAACAGTGTCACAATTTGCATAAAAAAATAGTTGTATAATAAAAATATGAATTATAATAATAACTGATATCCTCACGCAATGATGTTAAGGAAGTGGCCACTAAAAATAAAAACCGCTTGCGCCGCGGAAATTATTCATAAAATCTAGGTTACTCTCATAAGGTTATGTTACAGTCCACCATTTCTATTACGCTATATGACACTTTATTCTCTAGACTATAAGATGCAAAATTGATTGATGAACGTTAAAATAACTGCGATTGTGTGAACTTTGTCGCAGTTGACCAGTCAGTATCACATATCAAGCTATGCATTCAATTACACAGTTTCAAGTTATAAGAGATAACGGTTTATTGTTATTTTCTATGTCATCTTGCCCTAGTTGGCAGTGGTAACACATATTTTTATTCATTTGCTTTATGGATACGGATGTAGAAAGATATTATAAAAAATATGAACACTATACGTGTCATTACAAAGATAATAAATAAATCAAAATCTACATTAATTCAAGCCAGAAATCGTTTACTCATGAATTACATTAAAAAAAACTCTTATTGATAATACACGTCTTAATATTAAAGTACTAGGAGCCCATCTCACCAGAAGCAGTTAAAGCCCTTCGATTAAAAAATATTAGGCCACGTTCACACACATCAATATCATACGTCGCTTGCTTGCACCAAGCCACACCGAAGTCAGTCGGCTCAGTTTAAATTAATGACAGCTCCGATAATGCACCACATCGGAACAACGCTCTCGGTTTTGGATCATTTACAATCAGCCCCAAATGAATGTATACGCTGATAAGTCTATATGTAAGAATTACAAAGCAATTTATATGGGACGTCTTTCTGTCAACGTAAATTCATTTAGGCTGACTGTCATCAATCAAATTAAATTGCACGGACATAGTTGTTAAAATCCGAATATTTTTGTAAAAAGAAACATGTTTTACAGTTTTGTAATTATAATTAAAGACAAACGTAATTTCTGCCGTCTTTCTTTTTGTGTTTATTTCCAAAACCGGGTTTTTCCTTGAAAGAGCTCAATTTACCTCTGACGCATTCGGAACATTCTCGGAAGTCGGATACTAGGATCGCTTTATGAACTAGGACAAGAATTCATTAACTTTGTATTTGTGATATTTTATACGTCTTCAACAAATAAAGAAGCTATGGGTGCTTCGGTCGAATTGTTGGTTATTTTATAGGTATTGGGTACCTACTTATGAACGAATTAAAAAAAATACCAATGATTTGGAAGACATAGGGCAGTTAAATCGTGCAATATGATCGGTAAATAAAAAAAGGTATTGAAAGCAAAAACAATGTTTATACACAAATTCACGTGTCATCACATTTAACTTTTGGATTTTGTTGAAACTCGTTATAAGAAAGTACTTACTGAATTAAAAATATTGTACGTTCAATCTTGGCCAAAACCTAAACAATTTTAATGGTGATTCTTACAAAGCAACGTACCAACAAATTCCTATAGTACTTGGTGGATGATGATGACTAACCACGTGGTTACTAGCCGACTAATTAATTTGCTTTCTATTGTTCATAAAAACATCTCTTGCACTGCGTCACATTGCATTCTAAAAATCCATTATCATTAGAAGTCCTTGTAACCAAACCTGCAAATATTTCCAAGAGCAGTCGAGACATCTCGTTTATCTCGTAAGCAATAAATCATTGCTAACGCCGGACAGCCCACGCAGTCTGCTGCACGTCAGCTGGCTTCGTCGCGTATACCCAAATTGTTAGCCAGTTAATATGAACTAGTATACCTACACTACGAGACATACTACTCCTGAAGGAAGCTGGCAATATATCGCGCCTTTGAAGATCTAAGACTCCCAAATTTCGAAAGGTAATACGAAGTTATATGTAATATTAAATGAAAGCTCAGATTAAAACAATCTAAACAATTGACTTGTACCAATTAAATACTGATAATTATATTTGTTGATTGTTAAAGAAGAAACAGAGCGCAGGAAATATGGACAGTTTAGAGCAAAGAAAATACTAAAAAGGCGAGCATGATAAGATGGAAGGGCATGTTGTTTTGACTATGAATAAGAATTAGAGAGAATTAGAAAAATAAACACGTCTCAATTTTCTACAGCCCCATTCGATACTCTATCAAAATAAGAATGTAAGAGCATACAAAAAAAACTTTATAATAACGGAATAATGGAGTTCAGCGGTCTATTCCAATATCGCAGACATCTTGAGCATTCAGAAGCACTCGTGGTAATGAACCCATCTCACAAAGGATGTTTTCCATGACTCAGTTTACGTTTGATGGCCACCCTGATGGTCCAGCTGGATCCCATCAACTGTGACAGTATGATCAATAAACAATTACACTGTGGTGGACGGGCGAGTGTTATGCTGATAGCGGGTTTAACTTTATAATGGGATATTAATTTATATAATTTATATACATAAACGATTGGCAATATTACAAGACAATGTAAATGTTTTGCAATAGTTCTTGTTACTGCAGCAACATTTTTATATTTGCGAAATTACTTACATTTCATTCATAATAAATAAAATATATAAGCATCGTCACCATGACTCGTACATTACGCGGTGCAAGAATTTATCGTGCATTATATCCTGTATCCACATAGAATTGACCTTAGTATATGATCTGAAGGTAATAAAGACCATCACATGCAGGCCAGAATACAATGTGACGTAATTAAGTAAAGTAAAAAAAAGCGTATGAGACAAGTGGTGCAAAATTCCATTTGACATTGATAATATGTTATTTTGTTATTCCTTACCCTTAGGCTCAGTTGTTTCATCCGTGGTCAAGTAAAGTTAAGGCTCTTTAACGAATTTAACCGCGAATTCACAGGTCCTTAACTGTCTTCTTTCCTTGACCCCGGATGAAACAACACGAGCTTAGTCGATCCGATTGATTGACTACAACTAAACTCACCTGAAACAAGAGGTATCCCGAGTCGTACATCCAAAAGTCGTCGGGCGCATTGCCTGGCTTCGTGAGTTGTATCGCGAGGCAACGCTGCAGGATGAGCTGGCAGCGCTGCCCGCCCGCTCCGCGGCCGCTCATCACTCACGCGGGCGGCGGCATGCTCTGCAAGAATACTGAATTTGAGGCAAAGTTCCATGGCGTAAAGTCTTATAAGTTGGTCTGATGGCAATTTTGAATAGGTTTGTAAAATTAATGAAGATGTAATAGATAGTATGGTTAATTCACATTGCTTCTTAAAGGTCTTTCATATTTTTAAACTACGAAGGTCAAATAAGGCTTATTCATTATTCTCCAAGCTATTATGATTTAACTAGACATATAAAACGCAAAGTAAACAGTGACACTTTCATTTCTAACTCTCCTATAAAATGTTTTTTTATCACCTTGCGTTTTTTATTTTACGCGGTATTGTACTATCCCCAATCATAGGTTACAATTTGATTCCAGCTTTAAAATAATACTTAGGTTTTCTTTAATACCAGTATGATACTCTGATAAAACACACAAATAAAGTATCAAAATAGCTTCCCATTTCTTATCTCCCAAAGACAATTTCGCGAGTATTTCGTATATATTTGAAGACAAATGTTACGCTTAGTAGTTCACATAGTTTACTCTCGTGTTTAATTAAATGTGGAGGAGACTAGACACGCTCCACCAAGCCCTATAAAGTAGAATAGAATTTTGTTGGTAGAGTTGCAAGCCCCATAAAGTTGTATGGGTAGGATATTGTCCGCGGAGTAATGCGTAGTCTGATAACAATATCTTATATATATTATGTATGTATTATATTAGAATCTTGAGAGACTTCCTAAAACTTGTGTTGGCTATATAACAAGAAACAGTTTTGATTACATCAAGACAAATTTGTAAACCGCAATTTGTTATATACCTTGGTATTTTTTAAAGAAACTTGGCGGTGGAAATGATGGCTTAATATTTTCATAGGTCTTTGTGACTGTTGGATGTCAAAATTTTATGAAACACATAGATTAGACGCCCTTAGTAGAAAATCATTCTCCTGTTTTTTAAAGAGTGTTTGTATAATATTACGCATAACAGAATGAATTTTTACCATCTTTTTTTTTTTTTTTTTTATAACATTGAATGACGAGACGAGCATGCCGTTCGCCTGATGGTAAGCAATACGACCACCCATAAACAGTAGCAACACCCTCCAGCACCTTGACTTATAAAGTACTGTGTGGCATTCCACTGCGCTCGTCATCCTGAGACATAAGATGTTAAGTCTCATTATGTCCAGTAGTTATCTGTTAGTATTTATATTGGTTCATGCTCATAAATTACGTCGTAAGCTTATTAAACAGCAACCAACTGATAATCACTTTAGCAACAGTGATTCAACCAGCTAACAACAATAATAAAGCTTAAAACAAGACATTAAATCCATTCACCCACAACTGACTCACAGTTATGATACATGGCACAAAAAGCCCGCATTGACACATAAATAGGTCGGAAAGTGACATATATCTTGGACAATATCTGTTACTAATCGCCCCCCTTATCCGCGGCATTGACCGAAACAGTACAATCGACTCTCGAAACAATGGTATGAATAATGTTTTGGAATTGATCGTGTCTGACATTGTATTATGAACGTAGAAAGGACCGGGGGTTTGGCGCCACGGTACTGCACCGTGGAAAATTAGACAGGCCGGCATAATTCTAACGAAGGGCGCAACGTCACTTTAGGTCGATTGGACTTGAATAGTAGCTAGGTCGAGTGTGGTTATTGCTTTGCTAGGAATCAGGATAAACAAAACGTCCTAGAATCTCATACTTAGTAAAACTCTTAGGTCTAATTTCACCAACTTCTTACGTAACGGACGTTAGACTTTACTTAATCGGGCATTCAAATTGACGCGAATGTTAAGGTATCGCGCGTCCTATGAAAGAACGCCTAGTTAAGGAAGATAATCATCTGTTAGGGCATGTTGGGACACTCAAAAACCTTAACAGTCCGTTAAGACAGTTAACAGGCTGTTAAGGTAATTAACAGAGCATGGTGAAATTAGGCCGTAATGTTATTTACGCATTTGGTCATTTTTGGATTTCATTAACTCACTTTATTGTATGGGACTAAGGCACTTTTTACAATATAGAGCAAGATCTTTCACTGTCCATTCCACTCACTTCAATGGTGTCAGGACCCTTGACATGACAGTTTGGGGGCAAGGCGACGCCAAGTATTGTTTACATTGTCCTCCCCGTTTGCGGTTACACTACATTATATTGTTTTCACGCAATAATGGAAGAATAATTGGATTTTGACTCAAACTGAACATAATGAATTGAATACATCTTTTTGTGCTTTGTTAGGTATCAAGTCGACCTAATTATGAGAATTTGTATTCAATAAATATATAGTTTTCACTACTTATGAATTTTATTTAAAGGATAATTTTAAAACAATAGTTAGAATTTTTTGCAGTAATCAGTTTAAATTTAGAATCACAATATAAGAATGGTTTTATAAAATACGAGCTTTTGCCCGCTGCTCCGCCCGCGTGAATGAGTATTGTCGGGATAAAAGTCCCGCTTTATATTTTCCCGGGATAAGAGTAGCCTATGTGTTAATCCAGGACATAATCTACCCGTGTGCCAAATTTCATCGAAATACGTTCAGTAGTTTTACATACATCCATACATCCAGACATCCATACTTACAAACTTTCGCGTTTATAATATTAGTAGGATTCTCAAAATAAAGAAGCAGTTTTTATTGATCCTCTAAAATTTACTCAAATGGAGTTACGAATGCAACACTTATGGGCTTTTAATGAGCCGACTGAAAATACTGGATCCTAACAAATAGACTGAGTGTGTGGAGCTACTCTAAAACTGGCTTATTACAGCGACAGACTAGACACAGTCAAGTGGGGGGAAGAGTCTTGTCACTAAGGTACTGGTCACTGAGTCCTGTATTGCAATACTAGTAGGGAATAGTTGTAATTTAACCAAAAATGATATTTCAAGTAGTATAGCCTCTATGATGAGCCTAAATTGTCAAAAAATTATACTTTGTGCATTTCCTTATATATCAAATGTGTCTGATAGGGTAAATAATCATATCCATACACTTAATAAACAGATGCACTTTTTAGTTAATCATTATAGTGATAAATTTATGTTTTTGGATGTCAATAATTTTATTGGAAAATGTAGCTATAATTTGACTAGGGATACAGTGTATCTGACAAAGACTTGTAGACATTGCATTGCTACATTGTTAGCTTATAATATTAAGACAGTCATAAGTAGTATGACGAAGTCCTCAATTACTACATGTTTTAGTAGTACTACTAATACAATTGTAGTCAATACTTTAAACGATTAAGTGTGACAACAGAGAAAGATGACATGTTATTAATATTAACTCATCAAAACATAAATCGTTTCTCTGGCAAAATCCTTGACATTGAATTATTTGTAGAAAAATATAATGTTGATATTTTGTGTTTTACGGAGACATGGTTGAAACCAGATAGAATGGCATTTAGTGTTAATGGTTACAGAGTTGCCAGCTCGTTCATTAGGATTTCAGCAGAAGGTGGAGGCACCATGATCCTCATCAAGGATGGTGTCCTATACAAGGAAAGACATGATATAACAAAACTTTCTGTTGAACGAGTATGTGAGATTGCCTGTGCAGAGACCGGAGATTATATCATATTATGCGTATATAGGCCTCCTACAGCAAACATATTAACTTTCATTTCTAAAATGGAGGATATTCTTAAAAAACTTAAAATGAATAGGAAGATTTTAGTCTGTGGTGACTTTAATATAGATTTACTGATAGATTCCACAGACAAAAGTTTATTTTTGACTTTGCTTCAATCTTTTAATCTTAACTGTCACTTTTTAGAGCCAACTAGACTAACTTCAACTTCGGCTACTTGTATTGATAATATTATTACAAATTTTAAACTTAATTATAAAGAATTATTAGCCGGGGTTCGCTCAGACCACACCTGTCAAATGGTCAAACTTAATTGTGAAGAAAATAAAAATAAAAAAAACATTATTAAATTTAGACCCCTATCTCAACATCATTTGCAGAAATTTAGCACTAGACTTAACTCTGTGTTACCTATGCTGACTTGCGACTCAGACCACCCAAACAATATGTTTGAAACATTATTAAACAGTATTACACATGTGTTTAATAAAACATGTGGTGTAAAATCAGTACCACTAAAAAATAAAATATCATTCAGTGCTTGGGCAACAAAAGGTATAAGGCGTAGTAGAGATGTTCTTTACGAATTATATGACAGAAGGTCCTTTACACCTGATGTCAAATTTACTAATTACGTAAGATCATACTCTAATATTTTTAAAAGTGTATGTAAGTATGCTAAGGCTGCTTATATTAGTAGTAATATTAAAAACTCTGACAATAAAATTAAAACAACTTGGAAAATTATTAATACTGAAACTGGCAAAACTAAGTCTTATGACAAGATTGTATTGAACATTAATGACGAACTAGTTTCAGATAAAAATATTACAGCTACTTACTTTGAACATTTTTTTACTAACATACCGTTTGAAACGACAAAATGTCTGCCATCCTCACCAGGAGCAGCTGAGTCATTTTTAAAACACAATGTAGATTTATCAATACCGAATTTCAGATTTGATTTTGTTACACAATATGATATAATAAAAGTGTTTAAGAGCCTACACATGAAAAGCACTGAAGATCTTTGGGGTTTGTCTGTTAAAGCGTTGCAGTCAGTAATAGTTAGCATCGCCCCAATCCTTGCTAATATCTTTAATTCCTGCATTAGGGACGGCATATTTCCTGATCTTATGAAGATAAGTAAAGTAGTGCCAATTTTTAAAGCAGGTTGCTCAAACACTCCTTCAAATTATAGGCCTATTTCTATTTTACCAGCTTTAAGTAAAGTATTCGAGAAAATATTGCTTAATCAAATGCTGGTATTCTTTAATAAAAATAGAATATTACACGATAGGCAATTTGGATTTACAAAAGGCAGGTCTACACAAGATGCTGGACGTGCTTTAGTTAAAGCAGTGTTGGATGCCTGGGAGGGATCACAGGATGCTCTAGGGGTGTTTTGTGATCTTTCCAAGGCATTCGATTGCGTCGATCACAGCACCCTAATTTTAAAACTTCGTTATTATGGTATTAGGGGAAACGCGCTAAACCTAATATCTTCATATTTATCAGATCGGAAACAACAAGTATTTATCGACAACGTCTTCTCCGCAGGCTCCTTAGTTAGGATTGGGGTTCCCCAAGGATCCATTTTGGGTCCTTTTTTATTTTTAGTCTATATAAATGACCTTCCCTACATGGTTAACAATATGGCTGAAGTTGTGTTATTCGCTGACGACACTTCGATAATATTTAAGATAAATAGAAGGGAAGAGAATCTTACAGAGCCAAATAAAGTACTTAGATTGATTTCCGACTGGTTTTCTGCTAATAATTTACTTCTAAATGCGGCAAAAACTAAGTGTGTCCGTTTCTCGTTACTTAACAATAAAAATGAAGTAAACATTGATTTAGACGGGAATAAACTAGAATTAGTACCCTCAACGGTCTTCCTGGGGGTTTCAGTCGATAATAAATTGCAATGGGGACCCCATATTCAAAGAATTGCAAGCAAATTGAGTTCTGCCGTCTTTGCTATTAGGAAAATTAGACATCTAACTGATGTGGCTACGGCGAGGTTGGTATATTTTGCTTACTTCCACAGCATTATGTCATATTGCAGTCTTCTGTGGGGTTCTGCTGCAGATCTGCAGACCATTTTTATCTTACAGAAGCGAGCGATTCGTGCTATTTATAACCTTCGCTCTCGCGATTCTCTTAGACAACTGTTTAAAGAGGTCAATATACTGACTTTGCCGGCCGAATACATTTTTCAGAATATTATGTATGTTCGCAAAAACCTTAGTACTTTTATGAAAAACAGTGACTTGCACTGTCTGAACACTAGAAATAAGAATAAACTAGTTGTTCCAAATTTTAGGCTCTGTAAAACAAGTAAATCATATTTAGCAAATGGAATAAAATTTTATAATAAACTTCCCTCCGAAATAACTAATCTACCCGGACACAAATTCAAGTGTTACGTTAAGCGCGAGTTAATGTCTAAGGGGTATTATAATGTATCGGATTACCTTGATGATCAGACAGTTTGGAAAATTGGTCCTGCACACTATGGCCAACCATGTTAACACATAATATTAGAAGATAATTGCATAAAATGTCATGTGTACTCATCTACAATATTGACATTATAATTAATATTAAATCTTTATTTGACATTCATATATATACCTCAATTATAATTATCCTCGCGTTAATATATAATCATTTAATGTTAATGACGACCGACCGATCATTGTGTTGCGCTTGCCTTTAAAATTATAAATTATTTAAATTGTGCGTATTGCTCGAAAACCAAATAAAATTCAAAAATTATGTTTGTAAATGTAGGCGTATGCACTCTGTACACCGTTTAATTATAATTATTTATTTGTGTTCTCTGCTCTAATTATGTTTTTTTTTTTTTTTTTTAGGTGTAGAGTTTAGTGTTTTTTAAATTCCTTCAATTGGATTTTATCTCAATTTAACGGTGATGTGTGTGCATTAGCTTATATAACTAATCTGACTTTGTATGCAAAAGACTTGAAAAAAAAAGAATATTATAAAGATTCAATGGACAAATGATGACAAAAAAGTAAGCCCGGAGTTTCTTTCTGCCTTTCTTCTTCGGGTAGTCATCGCTTAGGTAGCTAGTGAAAGGCTGGTAGGTTAGCTAGGTTAGGGCCTGTAGTGTCCTCACCGGTGAGGATCGCGACGCGTTCCTTCCATTATTTTATTATTATAAAAATGATTTTCTTTTTTTTATTTTATTTTTATCTTCTCTTTCCTGCCAGCCCGAGCTTGGCTTCATTATTTATTTTTCATTGATTTTACTCCCTATAAAAATGTCTGTAGTTATATAAGTGACTTTTTGTAATAATTATTATTATTAATTGAATGTATCTTGACTTATCATAAGTGCAATTATGTTCGCCTACGTGATGAATAAACTATTTTATTTATTTATTTATTAAAGGTAGCCACTTCGAGTGAAATAGTGTGTTTACGACGCGTTGTTTACATACGTAGTCGCATTGATTCAAAACATTGGATCAGTCAAATCAGTCTCATTCGGATTGAATGAGAATTTTAATTAGTTAATATTCAATGCTTATAAACTTGTCTGTGTTAAGGAAATTACCACATTTTCTCGCATGGCATATTTTTCCCTGAGCCTACTTTCACGAAATCCACGACGCAACTACGCGAGAACTAATTAACTCAGGTAAATAATAAATACCAAAAATCGTCAATAAACAACATTACTACGGAAAGCGGACCAATTATGTAAAGGCTACATAATTTTCAGCTTCTCAGTCGACAGCTTTTAGCGAAAGCATTTCCATAATCACAAACCGTGTATTGCTTATCTGCTTTGCATACCGGCCTACAGGTACTTTAGGCCCTATTACGACGCATTAACGGGCATTATTCACTGATATTGATGAACTATTTACCTTACAATTAAGTTCACTTTACGCAGTGCAGTGGGCACCATAAATTCAGTCCGTACAATGTCTTTTCCATCCACTTATATAAGTTTCGTTGATTTAGTTCGTCGGGAAGAGATATTCCGTACAACCACAATATTTTATGGTAATTTGTTTATTTATTTTAATGGTATTAGATAAACAATGCTAGCAATACCTACGCAATTGAAATAATGGTCTATCAAGTTATGTTCTGCGAAAGGCAATCCGGCAGTTAGCCTGACAGTCGCTAGAATGTCCTGGGAATTTTGTATTCAATAACTACATCGCGAATATCGCTGCGTAATAACGCTGTGGATAGCTTTCAATTTCAATATTCAGATTTAGCAATTTACTTTCGGAAGGCAGATTGGGTCAAAAGCACGAACTATTTCAAGCATTGTAACTGTAAAATCGAAATCTACATTCAGATTACTGAATCTGAATGTAGATTTCGATAAACATTTACATTTAGTTGTAGAACTTAACAATATTGTATAATTAAATTTGTATTTCTATTTTATATACTTACAAAAATCATTTAAAGATATTGAGGGTATCAATATTATGATAAGTGTTAGTGGACCCATTACTACCTATATTACCACGCTTTATAACACTATATTCTCAAAATCAATGATTAAGATGAGATGAGTGCGCTCCGAGACCACGAAGTGCTGTAAAGCCTTGGAAACGTCAGAAGTAAAATAAAATTTAAAGTGCGATAAAATCCTTAAAACTAAATAAAACCAAAGGATAAGTCTATCCATACTTAATTCCGGATAAAAAATACAGGTTAACAAACTTAAAAGTAAATAAAAAACAAAATGTTACGTGTCGAGAACGCGGTTAGAAATTACGTGTCATACAAAAAGTTTTAAATGACAGCCGTCAAAAATCATAGACCACAGACAATTTTTTTTTCCTTTTATACTTCATTAACGCTGTTCAAAGGTCGGTAACGCTCTCTTTAACGCTACACTCATAATTCTTTTTTACCCGAGTAATTACAGATCAATTTCCAAGAAGACCTTGTTATGTACAATCATAGGCCCCGTTTTCTCAACCGTGGCCGGTTATGTTTTTATCCGGGTCTTATTAAGCTGGACGCGCTCGCAGCGCCTCACGCCCAGCGCACTCGAAGCTCTGCGAGCGCGTCCAGTTTAATAACATCGAGGATTACCCTAACCAGGGTTGAATAAACCAGGCTAAGTCTGAATAACAATAAGTCCTACAAAAATATCATAATCCCTTCCTAGCCGATTTCGGCCACGGCGGCCAATCTCGACAGAGATCATCAGCCAGGTACGCGGGAGATATTATAGTGCACAAGTGTGTGCGCAATACACAAGTGCACTCGCTATTCCTTCACTCTAGTCCGGTGAGACGGAAATCCAACATGACCGGAGAGAGATCAGGCGCAGGACCAAAGGATTTACGAGCTTTCCGAGGTATGGGGGTATCATACCGCCAACTATCTGACTCCAAGATTTTTCCGAGGTTTTTTCATTTGTAAGATGAAAAAACCCAGTCAATTTTTTTTTGGCCCGTCCCGGGATTTGAACCTAGGATCTCATCGTGCAAATCGTACTCGTAACGTGTACCCATTACAACTACGCTACCGAGGCAGTCAAAAATATAACGACATCTAAAGACATATTCATTATACTTCTATGTCTAATTTTATTTATTTTAAATAAAAAACAATATCGCTTTGATAAAAAAAATACACGAATGATGTACCTTCTCCTTCGAAGTCGGTTAAAATGTATAAGAACTTCTTATTAAGAAGTGAAATTCCGTGCAAGGGCGCGGTACCATGTCGTGAATTTAAATCGGACGCTGTTGCTACTGTTTATGGGCGTGCAGGCGGCGCTTATCATCCAGCGAGCTTGTCTCGAGTTGAATAAAGTGTTTACATTGATGAAAAACGAATTATAAACTCATATTATAAGTTTATCTTGGGAAGGGATCTCTCTTTATAAGGGATTATTTTTGAAAGTATTCAAATTATTACCTAAATTATTTTTATTTATAGCAAGCTATTCTGACACTTAAGCCTGATTATTTCATCCGTGGTCAGATAAAGTTAAGGCTGTTATCACACTAACAAATTGCAAGCGAATTCACAACAAGGCGAAGGCGCTGCGCGCTCGTCCAGTGTAATAAGACCGTTCACTTTACTTGACCATGGAAGAAACAAACGGGCCTAAGTAAATTAGGCTTTGATTTTTTAAACCAGAGCATGCTTCACATGGTGCTCGCGAAAGTACGGTAAAAATATTTACAATCAATTATCTCGTTCACTGACCCTGCCAAATGCGTTCCCAGTCAAACTCCACCTGAACTTTGGCGTATAACTTAAATCACGGCACTCCATTTCAAATATTAAGGTCGTGCCACACCAACGCCGGCCATTAAAACGGCATCAGCGCCAATTTCGCTTGTGCAAGAGTTACGAGCGTGTTACGTCACTATGTCGTGTTTGTTTTATGTCTGTGCGTTGATAGGATGCGCTTTATGATATAATAATTTCTTCCTACCGTGTAAGTGGACGATAGCCTAGTTGGGAATGGAACGGTCTGACATGACGGATGTACGCGGATTCAAAACCCAAGGCACACACCTCTAATTCTTCGAAGTTATGTGTGTATTGTTTATCAATTATCGTTAATTTTGACGGGGAATGAAAACATCGTGAGGAAACCTACATACCTGAGAATACCCCAAAAATAATTTCGAAGGTATGTGAAGTCTGACAACCCTCACTAAGCCAGCGTGGTGGACTAAGGCATAAACCAAGTCAGTAGCAGAGAAAACTCGTGCTCTACTGAGTACGTAGTTGTGTAGTGGATAGTATATAATACAGGGCTGGTACTGTGGTATAGTACCGTGTAAGCAAGTACTGTTTCTTGTAGTGTAGTGTGTGTGCCTAGTATATAAGTTGATGTAAGATTTATTGTAAGGCAGTTCGAGTGCAGTATAATAAAGACATAAAACCATGCACGACTGTCAATGCAATCCTTTTATCATTACATGGTATGGAAGGATTGATAGAGACGTGTAATACTTATATACTAGGCACACACACGACACAACACTTTAACAGCTTGGTATATCACCTGCTTGAACAGGCCATACAAAAAACTCCGTAATCTATAATATAAATTCAATATTTCTGCTTCCAAGCTTCCAGATCGTCAAAACAGTAATAGCGTACAGAATCGAGGGCGATCATAAGACTTCTGAAATTGAAGTTACTTGCGTCTACGTGGCTAATAATACACATATAGCACATTTTGGCGGTAAAGTAACATTAATAACGTTCGCAGGTTCCATGTGGTACGATAGATTTAATTCCTCTCAAGAAAAAGGCGCCCAACTAGCAGAGACACAATACTGATACCACAAAAGTACAAGACTAATATTATAACTATGTAGTCCAACCTCGTCGTAGCAATTTGCGAGAGCTTATAATCCCTCGATAATCAGCTAATGCATTTAAACAACTGTAGATTTAGTTTAAAGATCACACACACACACACTCTCACGCCTATTATCCCGGAAGGGGTAGGCAGAGGCGCAACTAGTGCAACTAGCGTACCCACTTTCCGCCGTGCGTATTCCGTCCCATGATGTGATAGGGGGCGAGCCTATCGCCATATCGGGCGCAAATTCCTGTCTGATACTGAATGGAAAAACCCAATATCACTTTGCCCGACCCAGGGATCGAACCCGAGACCTCAGCTTTTCAGTCGTTCCGTAATATAACTACGCCACCGAGGCAGTTTAAAGATCAATTTCGTCAAATCATGTTAAACAAACGCAGATCAGTAGTGACTGCAATGAAAGAAGTTACTAAAACCGGTATATTTTGGATTGAAGCAATCGTGTATGTTGGAGGATTTGTAAATCCGCTTTTGATGACTTATTTAGACTAGTTACGAAGCTAGACCCAAGACTAGAAGTAAAACATTTATTAGAGATAATAGTACGTCATATTAACACCGATGCACAGAGTTGTTAAAGATTATCCTTATTAACGTCATAAGTTAGACTTTCAAGGTGGCATAAAATAGAGATACAACATCCTTTGGTGGTCGATGTTTTACTTAGATCGCACCGCGTTTAATATTAATAACAGTAAAGAAACTTATCGTGTCAGGGTAAAGAAGTCCTGGCAGGTAATATTAAATATATGCTAGTATTTTTTATTCTTACTAATGAACGTTAAAAATATTTATTGCAATTTTTCATGTCCATAATCGTTTCAAATGTGTGAACTTCCATACTCCACATACAACACTAATATTGCGAGCGGCTCCGCCCGCGTGGAAAAGTTTTCCGGGATAAAAAGTAGCCTATAGCACTCAGGAGTAATGTAGCTTCCTATTAGTGAAATAATTTTCAAAATAGGTCCAGTAGTTCCTGAGGTTAGCGCGTTCAAACAAACAAACTCTTCAGCTTTATATAATAGTATAGAAGTATAGATAGTATAGATTTTAAAAAATCCGCGTGTACTTTTGGAACGAAGTTCCTTATTGCGCGTTATGAAAGGGGGCTGGACGGAAAGTTGTCACGACACTTTTTGCTATTATCTTACTAATATGAACCTTAAATACAATGCGTAGAAGCTATAATTCTTGAAGCGAGTATATTTTTATTTATTTTATTTATTAAAGTCATTAAAACCTTTTCTTACTAATCTAATATGAACCTTAAATACATTGCGTAGAAGCTATTTCCCCAGCGTTGGCACGGCATGAGTACAAAAGAATCGAACGTAACATTCTTTTTTCAAATTTTGTTGATTTATTCTACTTTGGTTACTGACATTTATCAATAACAAGACTAAACGTGCTTTGCTCGCGTTTAAAAATCTACTTTATGTGGTAAGCGTAAGATCGAATTTGTGTTTAGTCAATCAAAATTTGTGATAAAAATGCTATGCAATAGCTTTACCGCGGCAGTCCCCGAGTGCCACACGTATTTATTTGTTTTTTTCTCTAGAAACTTATGTATTGGAACGGAAATAGGAAAATATTTATATATTTATATATATACACACTCTGTTATATAAATAAAATTTTATTACAATTCCTTCACTAATTAATCGAAAGGAACTTCGTTCCATCCGGGTGTCCCTTGACACCTCTCATTGCTTTTTTAACATACCATGTGTTAAGGTTTTCCAGAATATCAAATGAAGTCGGCAAACCAGAATCCTAATCAATCGGTCATCAGAATCATCTTACGTCCACATTTACCGTATAAGCTATAACACGGTCTATTTGAAAGATATCTAGTAAGACCTACGCGTCGACGCAAACCAGTTCCATCTGATTTCATTTAGCATATAATTAAAGGTAAATGTACACTTGTCCTTATTTGTACACTTGTTTGCACCGAGTAAGAGTGTATAAGTTATTTTAAATTGTGAAAAGTTCATATCTGCATGCAGATACCTGTTATACTGTTGCAGTTATGTTCGTTTAATTCAATCTTATTACATTCCACTGCCAGTATGTAAATGCTAATAAAAAGGATATTTTGTTTCACAGAGTACAATACCATCATAGTGAATAAATAGGACCGTCTTATTCTGTGCAAAAGTGAAATGTTGGCATAGAAAATGTTTCTAAAAACACTATATGATAGTAATTTGTGTAGATAGTATTAAAATACCTAAAGAATTACATCATCAATCAACGTTACATTCATTAGAGTACTAGCATATACAAAATTTACCCGATCGTTAACCTATCTCAGCATAAAGAGGCTCTTAAGTTTGAGATACACATTATAATAACAAATTGCTAATGAAAATGAGCTTGAAAGAGACTAATCGATACATCGTCTGTTATTAGTACGAAACACCCAGGTCGTAATGAAGGGAAAGTTCAGAAGCCGGTAGTGGATTCAAATCCTGTAATACTAGAATTAGTGGTTTTATTGGACGCTATTTGTTACTCTATAATCCAAGAATTGTACAAATAAATGATATTTAAGTGGTTTCATTTATAAATTTAATTGACGTTTATTCACGCTTAATAGCACATAATTGAAATTAGTTTTGAATAACAATTGTGTTAATTATTTTTTGAATATATATTGAATAAGTTTCATAAACGAAGACTTGATAACCGAACTGGTTGCTATATTATTATATATTTATTTATAAGTATTTACTTAGATATTTGTGTATGTGTGTGTGTATTTACTCAATTGGTAGGTTGTTTGTACAAGCCCGTCTAGGTGAATACATTCGCTTTACCTACATCCACAAAGGTGCACTCTCAAGGTCATCGTTGCCCATACATAGTGGCTTTATTCCTTTCTTATTATTAATTCTAAAGTATTTAGAATATATATGCAGTATGTAGTTCCCTACAAAAATAAGCCTTCTATAAAAATTACTATATATATTATCGTATTAATGAAGAAAAGAGACCGTATTAGTCGTGTTTCTTTAATTCTTTCTCGTAACAAAAAGAGCGAAATGCCGCATACGATGTTGTTCCTGAAAAGGCTCAATATACATATTACTACGACTCATAAAAGCCTGTACTTAGATGATTCAGATGATGTTTATTACGAATTTCACCAAAGAAACACATAATCAGATGCATAATAATGTTACTGCGCATTGGCTCATTCATATAAAGATCAACATAAATCAACGAGCTTTCATCTTGTTAACTTTCTCCATGAATATTAAACAATGTGTTAAACGTTATCTGTTTCACATATTACGGTGCATTCTCTCAAAATGGACTAGTCTATTCGATTTAAAACTGTTATTTGTATAAATTAAGTATATTGTGTAAATTTTAAGCGATTTTCCAAATTATATTAGATATTTTATTCATTACTTGCAATAGAATAATAAACGAAGAGCTTTTATGTCCATTCATCTAAAAGCATTACTTATAGAATGCACAGTGCAGTCATAATAATCACAAATATGCACTCACTCACCATTACCTCTAAGTACATATAAAAAATACAACCATCCAGAGAATCTCGACGTTCGTTGGAATTATGCTACTGCTTAATACAATACACATGAACTAGCTTCGGTGACACTTTTACCTCCATAGACTAGCATTACAACATAGCTGTATAATCAGATTCATACATTCATACTTTATACTACATTCCCATCTCACTGAAAAGAAATGTAAACGTAGACACCATCAAACGCCACTCAAACTTACATAACACTCCATACTTATCACAATACCATTAATTTTCCAATTTACAAACATTCAAGCGTGTGTACCACGTCCTAATCGCAACAACCGGTTGCAAAAGTTTCATAAGAACTAGATCACTAAGCGCTAAATCGCTTTAGTTATTATTCTGAGACTAAATCAGTCGCAGGCTCTCGTGGGCGACAAATATCGTTCACTTTAATTTAACGAGCGGGATGTGGCACTGTTCCCATTGACTTTAGGCAAAACAAGGTCCTGCAATAACGTTAGTGATTGTGATCTTAAGCATTGGTTCACTATGTATATTTTAATGGATGTCTTGTTTATGATTACGTATTAGAAAAAATAATCGTTTTTCCGTTGGTTTGATTTCACGCTGCGTCATTCAGTTGATAAGCAATGATATACAATATAAGCAGAAACACCTTCTCATTACATTTATTATCAGTAATAATTCATGTCAAAACCAATTCTTGGCATAAAATATTTCTATTGTATTAAAAATAAAACTATATCGTTTTATCATGGAATATCAGGATATTATCAGCGTAATATATATGTTTTGCTGATAATCCGCCTGCCTTGAGCTATATTTACATACAATGAGACAAATGTCGAACCTAATCCATTTAAGTAGATGTTGACACGATGTCAAATCTTCGGCATAGCTTAAAAAGCTATCTGTGCTAAACATCCTTGTTCTGTTACCCCTCAAATCTCATTTATCATACATATCACGCTGAAATCCCCAGTTAATAATAATGTCTACTTTGAGAATATAAGATATGTATGTACCTACTAACTTCAATGTATTCATTTAGAAAATCTATGCAGACAATGTAAAATGTAATTTTATAAATATCGAATCGTAATAGAAAACGGTAATTAAGGAACCTTTACAGCTTAATCAGAGATAGGGGCAAGATATCAGAAGTTCATAACTAAATATCGGACTCCATTATGTGTTTTATCGAGTTAATTAGAGTCACTTGAGTTCGTGATCATCAATTCAAATAATGTTAAAGTTAAATATTCATACAGAGGCGGGTACAGATCAGAGCTGTGGACTTAGAATGTGACACGAAGACGCAACTCGTAAAACGATGTCGATTAATTTTGATGTTTGTGATTGATCGAGAGACCAAAACGTCAGTCTCTCAACCAATCCCAATAAGACGAAACGGAGACGTGACGTGTTTTTTGTCACATTCTAAGCCCACTGAGCTGTATTTGCGCTCAGACTTTGGGTTAAAGTCAATCTTAAGTTTATACCTCTATTTCTCTACAATGGAGACGTACAACAGACGACAATACTCGAACTATCCATTACTACGCGAATGAACTGAGTGGGTGTCCCAGTTCATTAATAAAAATATATGTCAATTTACCGTATTCATAGTAACGTGTTTATATGACAGCTCTCTATTGTATATCTTTGATGTATGACATAGTTCTTATTCATGAAAATGCTAATTTAATAATGCAACTCCAAAAAATAGTTGCTGGCTGTTTACTTGACATGAAATGTTTATAAAAATACTTTGTAACTCAAGGTGCTGGATGGTGTTGGTACTGTTTATGGGTGGTCGCATCGCTTACCATCAGGCGAACGGCATGCTCGTCTCGTCATTCAATGGAATAAAAAAAAAACGAACATATTAAAATTTTTCTTACTTATACAAAGTATATAACCTCAAGGAGGTAGCCCAAATGGGTAACCTGAGATACCTATTGCTACAATGATCGAGCTTTTTCCGGTTCTATTGATAATAGCCATACCGAGAGCACAAGTTAATCTCAGGAAATGACGCGTAGTTTCCAAATAAAATACATTATTTTTACATGACTGCCTCGGCGGCGTATTTGCAACTATTACAGTACGACTGCAATGCTGAGGTCTCGAGTTCGATCCCCGGGTCGGGCAAAGTGATATTGGATTTTTCTATTCAGTATCAGCCCGGAGTCTGGAATTTGTGTCCAATATGGGGATAGGCTCGCCCCCTATCATATCATGGGACGGAATATAGGCGAAGAGTGGGTGCATTAATTGCGCCTCTGCTTACCCCTTTGGGGATAAAAGGCGTGAGTGTGTGTGTGTTACATGACCTCAGACCTAACATCTTACGATTTACAAGGAAACACGATCAATGAAGCGTAATGCTGAATGGGACCCGTTTCGCACTCACACCATGACGTTCGGGGCGCTACACTAGTACTGCGTTTCTTTTTTGTTTTTAAATGCTATTTTTTTTATGTGTACTTGTGTTAGCTTAGTTTTAATTTTTAATGTTTTTTTTTATTTTCATTTAATTTTGTTTGCTTGTAATTTGTTTGTGTCATCGTGTTGTGCGAATAAATGTTTTGTATTTGTATATTTGTATTAATTAATCTGTCAACTTCATACCAATAAAAATATAAAATACTAAAATAAGTACAAGATAAGTGAAACTTCGCAGTAGAAATTTCCCGTCAGGTGTGAAAGATTCATATCTGACAGCATCCTTTCCCGAGATAAGCTCAAGTGTCTCAATAACTGATAGTGTCAAAACGTAATTGGTCGTCTTCGTATATGTATAAATGCGACAATCCGGCAATACAGTAGAATATGATTCCGCATATGATAGCAACAATGAAAATAACAATTGATTTATATGATGACGGAAGCTTATTTATTTTTGTGACAATTTTATCTTTTGCTATTTTTGTGCACATCAAGTCTTCCTATCTATAACAATAATAACAATAGCACTCAGACAATTCCAAAAGCAGACCCAATATCAGATATAGTAATGAGTACATAGTCGATAACACTTAAACATCTTCAACCGTTGTAATTCAAGCAAAGTTCCACTGTTACTTTCTTACAAACTGTACAGCCAGCAGCATAAGTAGCTGAACAAATTCAAAATTTTAAATTGCCTACATACTTTTGGATTCTAACTAATCTTTTTTTTCTCTTCACAAATATAGTATAAAAGAGATTAACTTAACTTCAAACGAAGAAAAAAAATGTTTCAGTTTAACTTAACGCATAGTTTGATTAAAGTTAAAGTTTGATTTTGTACAGATATTTATGCTGCTGACTGTACACAAACAAAACATACGCCAAAACATTCCACCTCTCATTAAAATGGGCGTACATTTGTATGTAAGTGTGCCGCATCACAGATAAGAGAATCAGTTACCATGTCATGTTCTTTACAGTTCCGGCGGAACTGCAAACTAGACCTCAATGTAAGGGGGTCACGCGAGCGTCCTCAAAACTCAGTTAAGATCCAAGACAATCAAAACTATATAATGAATAATGACTAAGCAGTGAGATATCGTTTAACATATAGAATCTGTATCAGGGTGACGATCGTGGTGCAGTATTATGCAGACTAGTGATTTTTTTTACTGAACGACGAGACGAGCAAGCTGCTCGTCTGTTGGTAGAAACAATACTAGTTATAAACAATATCATCGCCGTGCATAACTTTAAATTAAAATGACATGGCACTGCATTGCAGTAATTGTACAAAATACATAATACAGAGAATAAATATGGAGATTATTTAAATATTCCTATAGCCGCTTTAACGTGTTGCTGCCATTAAACAAATCACCAAAATATTGGGTGCATGTTCAAGCTCTAATCCAGGCTGATTCGAAATTGCGCCACTCACCATAATATTGACAGCAATAAAAATCCATACAAAGCCCAATATATACGTAGTATTTTTGACAAATATAAATCCAGTGAAATTAGATAGATTAGAAAACAATAACACGCAACTTCATTTTATTTCAAACACGGCAAACCGCAATCCGTCCACAACGAAGCAAGACTTACCTAAAAATATTTCTAGAAACTGTGGTTTTATGCCTTCTAATATTACATTTGCTACTGGTTTAATATGACGACTGGATTTGCAAACGGTGCCTATGGTCCGTGAACTTTCCTGTATTACTGATCGATAAAATATTCCTAAGCTGACGTAACTTGTCCGACTAATTTCATTTAGAAATAGTTCTAAGAGATGTTCCATCAAACTTTTTTAGTAAGTTAATCTGATCACCAGTGATGTACTTTCGCAACTAACAGACGAAGAAGAAATTCTAAAATGAATGGTACCAACGCCACTAAAAGGTTCAAAATGTATTATTAGAAAGGGAATTTAAGCGCAATGGAAAATACACCAAAAAGAAACAAATAAGCACATCCATTGTCTTCAAATAGAATTACAAAAAGTGCAAGTTCCTGGGGTTTAATTCTTAGTCAGTAGACATTTACTAATGAACATAATACCGGAATAAAATGGCAAGCGTTGTGTAAAAACATTTTTCCTTTTGAGACATGTCGTTTGACACTTTTTTATTTCCCATGCACGACATGGAACAGGATATCAATCGCATGCGACATTTACCCAGTCATCATTTTATTTCTTGCGTTCAATATTTATATTTACAACAAAGGTCTATTCGACGTAAAGCTCTAGTCATGTATAATTATCTCGAGTACCTACTCATATGTCTAAATACGAAATTTGAATATTTTATACGAAATATGATTTTATTCCGAAAGTCGTATTCGACATAAATGTCGTCATAATAACTCCCTGCATAGATGCAAGACCGTCGACATTGACATTCTGAACGCGGTCGGAAATAGCGGCGAGCGTCCGGCCGACCCATCGGGGATTTGCGATTATACAAATGGTTTACCTTTGCACCATTGGATATTACGATAATTGCATAACGGTACGCTTTACCGTAACTTACGTCCGCGATACATTTGGCCAAATATTATTATACGTGCTTCGTGCGGATTAATGCTTTTGTTGGTGGATTTCAATTGTTTGGAATATTTCCTATGAACGCCATTATAAAGAGAATTAGGAAGTGAGTGCAGGAATAGGGTGCTGTAGAATTTAATAAAATTCTCTATGAGAGGGGTTGTTATTCTCTAGTGGTATTTTTATTTTAAAATGAGCCATGATGATGTAGGGGTTCTAATATTACTTGAAATATTTAGAAATATTAAGGGAACTGGCAGTTAGGAAGTGGTTCGGTATTCAAATTAAAACAATAATTATGAAACAAACAAAAGTTTGAACTAACCAGTATTAACGTAAGAGTGGTTTACCGTTAAACTCATTTCAATACAAAACAAGAGCCATACGTAACTAGCAAGTTACTTAAAAACAGAGATATTAAAATAACATGCGGAAATGTCAGTGTAACAATAAAATTTAAACTAATTTAGAGATAGTGTCTGGCAAAACAAGTGTCTACCACGCTTGGCAACGAATAAAGCAATTAGCAATAAATCAAATATATCTCGATACGACTTGACTGGCTCGGCCTTTTGACAACTTCATACCAATTCCTCTCTGTGTACAATAACTATAACTGCCGACGATTCCGTCTGCACGGAGTTTTATTGGTAATTTTATTATACGTAACCCTACATTATCATATTTCTTGATGCTCAAACGTTTACAGGAGTAGTGGTTTAACATAGTAGCTTATAAGTATCTTCGTGATACGCAAAACTAATAAACAGAGACATAACTATGATACTATCATGTACTGCCTCGGTGGCGTAGTTGTATTGCGTACGCGTTACGAGTACGATTTGCGCGCTGAGGTCCTGGGTTCGAATCCTGGTCCGGGCCAAAAACATTGTGACTGGGTTTTTCCATCTTAAAAATTACTCAGTCGTATCTCGGAGTCAGGAAGTTGGCGGTGTGATACCCCCGTGCCTCGGAAAGCACGTAAAGCCGTTGGACCTGCGCCTGATCTCTCTCCGGTCATGTCGGATTGCCGTCTCACCGGACTATGAGAGTGAAGGAATAGTGAGTGCACTTGTGTATTGCGCACACACTTGTGCACTATAATATCTCCTGCGCACCTGGCTGATCTCCGTTGAGATTGGCCGCCGTGGCCGAAATCGGCTAGGAAGGGATTACTATCATAAATATATCAGAGAGCAAACAAAAAAAATATTGAAGAACAAAAATGTATAATTTCTTCAATCAAAAATGAGCTTGAAAAAAATTATATTCCAAAAGAAATGGAAATATCAAGCGTCTCACTGCAAACATAGTTTAATTATTCCAAGCAACAAAAAGATGATGTGATGATGATCAATGTGTTCTGATGCTTAAATAACGGTTAGACAGGAATCGAGGCAAAACGTGACACATTCAAAATAACCACGTTTATTCAAATTTCGAACGACACAACGTATTTAAATTGGATTGCGCCTTTTTATATCCTACGCCACATCTTTCTATCTATACATATAATAAAGCAGTAGAACCGGTGTGTCTGTATATTTAAAGAAATGAGAAAAAAGAAAGGGCGTTACCAAAGAAGAGTAATGGGAAACAAACTGGTGGTAGGTCTCTCATTATGTAAGAGGCCGTCTGGGTGGGTACCACCGCAATGTCTATTTCTACCGCCAAGCAACAGTGTGCATGCACTGTTGTGTTTCGGTTTGAAGGACGTTGTAGCCAGTATAACTACTGGACATAGTGAGACTTAACATCTTATGTCTCAGGATGACGAGTGCAGTGGAATGCCACACAGTACTTTGTAACTCAAGGTGCTGGATGGTGTTGCTACTGTTTATGGGTGGTCGTATCGCTTACCATCAGGCGAACGGCATGCTCGTCTCATCAATCAATGCTATAAAAAAAATAAAAAAAAACAGCGATTTTTATAATTCTTTTCTGTCTGTCTGTTTTTCTGTAGGTTTGTTACAGCACATCTCCGAAACTACTGAACAAATTTCGATGAAAATTGGTATGAAGATAGTTTTAGACCCTAGAAAGCACATAGGCTACTTTTTATCCCGGGAAAGTATAAAGCGGGACTTTTATCCCGGAAAAACTTTTTCACGCGGGTGGAGCTGCGAGCAAAATATGAAAAAATATTCAAACATCCGGTTCATTTTCTTTTGTTCCTACTCTTTTCTTTTGTCATGTCTGTCTTGGTGTCGCCGACGTTCCGTGAGGTTATAAACTTGTACATAACTAAACAAAACAAAAAGAACTTTGAATAACAGCCGCTATGTAGTTTAAAGTTGGCAACTGCACCCGTTCAAAATTGCGTAGAATATTTGCGTTGAGTAATAAAGTCATCTTATTTTCTCTTTGTTATTCTAACATGCCACCCAGAGTGCGTTGAGTACTTTGCATAGAACTTGTACGGTAAATATCAAGATTTATTTCATTTAGAATTAGTTGCGAATAAAGTTCTTGACAATTTAGCACTCACTATATTGTTACTGAAAAGTATAATATTCATTATTCATATTAATAAAGACACAAAAATAACGAACCGTGCTGAACTTATAGTGAAAATTATTTGTCAAAAACGAAAATAAACAATTAATCACCTATTGTCATAATTTATATTATGCTTTTTTGAACTACAAAAATGTTACACCATATAAAAGTCTTATCAATAAAAGTAACACCTTTAAAAAAAGTTTCCTTGATTCGTTTTTTTTCGTTATTTTTTTTTCAAATTCGAATGGCGGACTTGTATTCAAATTGCGAAATCGACTACAATGTAACAATATTGACTTGATCTTCGTAACGAGCGCATAACCAGAAACCCAAAAACGTTATCACACTAAGTGCAATCGATTACGAAATATTCAATTCAGATCAAAAGCATACGCCGATTAATTTGGATTAACTCGATAAAAATTGACAATCGAAAACAGGTACTGGCAGCATATGCAAATTCCATTTTCAAAAAATTATAAAGATATTTTGTTATAAAGGCGTAATTACATGGGCATGTAATTGTGCAGTATTACTCCGAGGTGGTCGTTTTACGATTGAACGCATAAACGCTAATTACACAACATGCAAGTAGGACATGCCACTAAAAAAGATAGTAAACAGCATTATGGTCACACGTAGGACGTTGTTGAACAGATGGAGTTAGTTCAACATCGTGGTCATTTTTGGTTGTAAACGTTGGTGCTTCTAACTCATTTACTTATTGAGGGCTTAATCGATGATACTAATGAGTAATGATATTAACAAGGAAAATCGAATCTAATTCTTTTATTTTAAAACAGTAAAAGTAGTTGCTCGCAGCTTCTTCCGCCTTAGTCTGATCTTGGATTCAAAATAATTCAACCAAAATAAAACAGCAAGGTTACTCAGAGCCAGTGTATTTATCTATTAGAAAAATATTTTTTTAATCCGTCAAAAGTTCCAGAGATTACCACTACAAACAAACTTTGCCTCTGTAATATTTGTATAGAAGTATTTGAAGCGGACGCGCTACTCCTCACGTTGCAGATTAGATTAATGTGTAAATTTAATGAACATTGAACGTAACACGCTGTCACGTCGTAATGCAACGTTTATTCTATAGGATTAGTGCTAATGCTTATGTCAAGTATTTAATTAACGAACGCACCTTATTTTTAGTCATGAAGTTTGGGAGGAGTAAATTCAAATTAAGAATTTTGCAGTTTACCTGTATTGAGTAGTTAATCTTGATATTCATTACAGTACTATGGAGAACTAACAAATGTGATATTTATATCACAAATCTTATCACAAAACACGACAATCACTTTAAATATTTGTCTGGACCGAGAATCGAACCACCACCCGCCGTTTCAGAAGGAACGTTAAAAACTAAACTTTTTATCGATCCACTCAACTATCAAATGTTATCTTCATGATATCGCATAGATAACATACGTACTTAAAAAATGCAACGATGCCCAATGTTTACTTTGGATTACAAATAAAATTAATGTTATAATTAGGTCAGCATCTAAGAATAATTTTCGTACAACCAAAACAACGAGAATTTGAGGTCCTATAATATTAACGTCAAAACCAATATTTAAAATATAACTTAATGGCTGACGCCTTACATCCCCACTCCTTCTTTGAAGTGTATTAAACTTTTTGCAATATTGGCATAGCAAGATCAATTCATTGGCAATCAAAAACCTATAAAAAATATATTTTACAGTTAAGAGCAAAAATATTACCAAGAGCGTAATTCTGCCGAGTTTCTGTTATTTTTCTCATTTATACAAAAAATAGTAACCCACGCAGCCTCCCGGTAAACCTAGTAATATTACAAATAAAATTAAAATTATGCAACGCAAAAAACCAAGGCACAAAAGGCAATATAAATTTAATTTATTTATTCTTTCGCATGGTAAGAAGAAACGATGGTGCAAAAAATATAATTGTTAGCAAATTGTTATTCAGGAACTCGGTGAAGGTAAGTGTGCAAAATTAGATATGCAATGCAATCAGCCCTGTATCATATACTGCCCGCTGCTGAGCACGGGCCTCCTCTACTACTGAGAGGTGTTAGGCCTTAGTCCACCACGGTGGCATAGTGCGGATTGGCAGACTTCACATACCCTCGAAATTCTTATGGAAAATTCTCAGGCATGTAGGTTTCCTTACGATGTTTTCCTTCACCTTTAAAGCGAACGATAATTGGTAAACAATACACACGTTACTTCGAAAAGTCCGAGGTGTGTGCCTTGGGTTTTGAATCTCCGGACATTGTCTCGGCAGACCGTTCCATTCCCAACAAGGCTATCGTCCACTAAGATATTCAAATTAGATATGAGCAGGATTAAAATGCACATTGGCAATCACTGATGTCTCTGGTAGCGGTGGATTCAACGACGCGACGCGCGACGGTTCGCATGTAGTAAAGTTTGTTTGAAACTACGGCTGAGAAACTTTTTGTTGAAATCGCTATAAAGCAATTTGAAAAAAGAACAAAAGATAGTTTTTAGTATTTTAGTGCCATGAATTAATATTGTCGTTAATGCTATTTCAATTAATGATAATCATTCGTCTAAGAATCACCAACTAAATCATCACTACATAGTATAAAACAAAGTCGCTACCCGCTGTCTGTCCCTATGTACGCTTAGATCTTTAAAACTACGCAACGGATTGTGATGCGGTTTTTTTAATAGATAGAGTGATTCAAGAGGAAGGTTTATATGTATAATTTTTATCCCAGAGAAATATAAAGCGGGACTTTTATCCCGGAAAAACTCGTTCACGCGGGCGGAGTCGCGAGCAGAAGTCTAGTAAAGAATACATCAGTATCACTTCAGTTGACAATCTGACTGAGTCATGCGACCTGTCGTCGGAAACAACGGCCAAGGTTGACGACGCAAAGCTAGCCCTATTGTTTTACGCTGCCATTGTGATTTTTTACTCTATTTTTCCATTTACTGCGACCCTATTAGCAGTTGAATCGCAGACCCATAATGGGAGGAAGCACGCCTCCTCTCGTATCAAATTAAACACCTTTGTACCTAATCGATACAATTACAGTTGTAATTTGATTTTGATTTCGACGAAACCTGAATGGTTTCTTCAAACGTTAAATATTCAAATCTATTCTAACGATGCGACACTTCAAGTTCTTAGAATAATGATAAAAATCTCGTCGGAATTTATTAAATGAAATTCAATTATAAAGAAGTGTAACAAATGTTTTAAAAGGAAACTAATCGTGTCATTGAATTGAATTCGCGTTGAAATCATTAACTCCAAAAAGATACTGAAACCAGTGGCTGGCTCAATTACTTCAATTATAATTTAAATAATATAAAAGTTTCATCTCTTAAATGAAATAACCAAACACATTTTAGGATCAAGCCATTTATCTGTTGAACTTTGTTTAAAAACAACAAACTCACTTAGCAAAGGCTGTATGCTAACAGATTCCTTTGCCTCAAAGAAAGAAAAAATAATTGTAGCTCGCCGGCCGCTTCCGCCTCTATCGGCTTAAAGAGTGATTCTTAGGCGGTGTTATCACAAGCGGCAAGTGCAAGGTCAGACCGCAGTGCGGGACAGACGTGCAGACGGCGGTATCGATCGCATCCCGCGCCCCGTCTGCAACACGCACACCAGCGCGCTGTGGACGGCCCTTTACACATTACGACGCTGTTATGGGAAAAGGTAGACGGAGTTCGGTCGATCGGAATAATCCGGGATACGCCCTTTACTCCCGACGAATATAAAGTGGTCCGGAAATGTATTTGCTGCTAGAATATTCTAGGTTTTATGGCATTATTGGAAATGGTTTAGGTACCGTAAAATTGGGATGCAAAAACGATGTGGAGAATATTCGTTAAGTTTTTCGAAAGAGTCTTATAAAACGTTCAGGTGAAATTTAATGCACTATACACAATAATACACTTTTACCATTTTTATAACGTACACTATATTTTTTCCAGACTTTTCTCAAAGACCTATTAAATATCTATTACTTTTTTATATTATAGGTAAATAGACATGTTCTAAATTTAGTGCACAACACAATTATAAGAAGAAAGGAGGAAAAAAATAAATACAATTGACAATAGACTTGCAAGCCGCTGAGTATTCGAGTGGCCACTCCTTCCCCTTGGCATTTACATCGTAAATGTATTGCCAAAAGAGATAAAAACAGCCTGTTTCGTATATAAAGGCGATAACCGACTCTTCGGTAACAGACTAGAATAATGTATGAAGCCGAACTGGATCTTCGATATTAGCCTCATCAGCGTCTCCCAAAATTAGACACGTTCCATCCATTTACTTTAAATATATTCGTTTGACTTTTTCCAGTTGACCTCAGAATCCTGTGCTATTATTTTTCCAGCGAATTTATTTTAATATACCATAGCATAAAAACATATCAATCGACCATTTACAAAAATAAAAATATAGGTATTTACAAAGGTTGCTCACAAATAATTACTAACTCTAAACAATTTAATATGTATGAAATTCTAGTGAACTAAATATGAAATATTACCAATGTGCAGTTGGATGTAAAGGCGCTCATTACGGCCACCGCGTACTATGGGGTTGTCGACACAAAAAGGGAGTTTGCCAAGGTCAACATCCGTAGTAGCCCTACTGAGATACACTTTTCGCCATACTGCGTTTTTACATTCAGTGTATCGTAATCTTAATAAATAACGTATAGTGCATCTTATGCCAAGATCTTATGGGACAGTGAAATGATATGATTAGAGTAACATTGATTTAGAAAATTTTGAATGGAAATACTAACAAATTGGTATTTTCAGGTGACCTGTTATTTTTGTAATAGATCGAATATTCTGATAATAATACTGGCCTCTACAATTAGTAAATAGACGATCGAATTTGAACTCGATTCAAATTCAATAGACCGTTCGGAAATAGCATTTAAAATTGACGTCAAAAAGTCTATAATTCGAGGCACATTTGAATGAACAGTACGCACCCCTTTGTGGAAAGCGCTTTATCTAGATAAGAGCCAACAAACAAACATACCCTTGTATCTACATAGCACCACTTTAAAACGCTGTACATAGTGAATTGTGTTTTTATCTCACAATTTCTTTCATTGTAGTGAGTGTTATTTGCAATTTAAGTCTCAATAAAAACTTTAAGTTGTTGCTAAGTTTCTTTGGACCCCATTTAAGTTACATTTTATTGGGCATTTAAATGACTAATGGTTATAAAACACGTGTGTCATATCGTATTCATTTTAAAATGACAATATCGTAAAAGAGTGTTGTAATTTGCATCAATACTAGGTCAAGCGCTATAATACACAAAGATGCAAACATTTATAGCATAATATTAATAATTCTCGTGGTAATGTCATGACTATTCGATTCTTATAATTTTAATGTACCTACGCGCAATTAATGTACTCTATGCAATGTTTGAAATGTTTCAAAAAAGTTAATAACTCTAAGCACCTAAAAAAATACAATTACATTAAAGTAAGCTAACCACAACCAGGAAAGCATAAACACTTCCGAAACCAAGGCCAAAAAAAAAAAAAAACAAATTAGGCGCGTGTAATTTTCTCGAGACGATGACATTTTTGACATTAGTTTGATGTGTGACGTCTTGGCCTTGTCAAACCGTCTTTACGCAACGCGTTAACTTACACACATCGCACCTTTAGGACGAAAACGACGCAATTCAAAAAAATCAACAATTGGGTTATCGTCATAAAATGACTTAAAACTGGTCCCTTTTTTATGAAAATATAATAAAAAAGGGACCGATATAATAGTTTTGTCCTTTTCCCGCTTGAATATGGCAGTGTTTGAACTATTGTTGTATAGAAAATTTCGTTATAAGTAATTTTATGACGATAACTCAATTTACGCTTTTTTTAAATTGTGTCGTTTTCGTCCTAAAGGTGCGACATATTAATAGATTAACAACGTTGACTTAAACTCAAAATTACGTCACATTTGTATGTATTTGGGACTATCAGATTGTTTTGGCACGAAACGAAAGTCTTTTCGGCTTAAAAGACCAAAATGTAGAGATAGTCTAAATGTCAAAATGTGTGTGGTATTTCGTGTTCACCGTATTAAGAAACAAAGTATTACGATCTACAGAACTCCATTAAGGCTACAGTACAGGGCGCCACGAGACACCAGACTAATTATGGACCGGCAAAGTTAATTATTGTGTGTAGTTAGATTTTAACTCATGATACTCTTGGCAGTTACGAGCGTAGTATATAAAACGCATTAAGTGAGATACAGGCAGAGAATCGAAGGTTGCTACAAAACGTATTTATCTCTTCAGCCTATCACTGATCATATCATATTGACGCTCTAACTGGGAGCTGAAAAATGTAATAAGATAAAAAAACCATTGATTTTAAAATTAAGTGGGCCACTTAATTTTAAAATCGTTTCATGAAGAAATATAAAGAAAATCCTTTGATTAAATTGCTACCTATCACTACATATTATGTAATTTAATAATAATAGAACTAAAAAACGTAGTATGCTTTTGTATTACAACACAAAAAAATCTAAAACATGTATGGTGGGCCTTGTTAGGAACCGGGCTATATTCGGTCACACATCCTTATAATAATTCCATGCGCTCTACATAAATACACAAAATATCCTCTTAGGGTCGTATTTATAAATCAATCTCACCTTTGAGTCAAATCTCAAGTAGACCTTGAATATAGAAGGACATTGTAGCCAGTATAACTACTGGACATAATGAGACTTAACATCTTATGTCTCAGGGTGACGAGCGCAGTGGAATGCCACACAGTACTTTGTTAGTCAAGGTGCTGGATGGTGTTGCTACTGTTTATGGGTGGTCGTATCGCTTACCATCAGGCGAACGGCATGCTCGTCTCGTCATTAAATGCAATAAAAAAAAAAATAAAAAAAAAAAAAATATATTGAACTATTTAATAAACCAACTGCCTCGGTGGCGTAGTTGTATTACGGTACGACTGCAAGGCTGAGGTCTCGGGTTCGATCCCCGGGTCGGGCAAAGTGATATTGGATGTTTCTATTCAGTATCAGCCCGGAGTCTGGAATTTGTGCCCGATATGGCGATAGGCTCGCCCCCTATCACATCATGGGACGGAATACGCTTGGCGAAAAGTGGGTGCACTAGTTGCGCCTCTGCCTACCCCTTCGGGGATAAAAGGCGTGAGTATGCGTTAATAAACCAAGCTTAATCTGTCATTTAAGAGCTTGTTCTCAGCTGAGTCGGCGCTGTTACATAAACAAAACTCAACTGTCAAAATCCGTCACATATTGTCACTTAAGATGTCACTTGAGCTGCTGTTAATGTGGGTTTATTCAATAGCGACTATCTCGAGATGCTGACCTTAATTTGAGAGCGTCTTACCTAATATCGTACATCAGAGCGAAACTAAGTTGTATCTATTAGTACGGTCCTTAGATAAATATGGCAACGTGGTTGAAAACGTGACATTACATCGATCTTGCAGATAAGCTTAAATCTTGGAGACACTTTCAATAATTTGCATTGTGACCAGACATTACGTCTATGATTGTGACATAACAAACTTATCAGATTACAATGCCTAGACTTATCACATATCTTATCACATAGATAAATTATTACACTAACCTGTTTCCTTAAAAATTTAATTTGTGCAACTGTTGCCGCAATTTGTTTAGACATTATTGATGTCTAATATTTAGGTAACAAAAACATAAGGACTTTGAATTCTTTTTTTAAAGTTCTCTTATTACAGGATTCTACGGTCGAAAGAGTTAGCCACTTTGTCCCAATGCGGATTGGTATCAGGTATACAGGTTTCCTCATGATCCAAAATAAAAACAAATTTATTCCAAAACACAGTAGGCTTTGAAAGTCTTATTTACGCAGCGTAAATAACACTTTCTCAACCTTGTTGTACCAAGGCCATTTGTCATTACGAAATATTTTCTAACATTACGAGCCTGACATGTCATGTCATAAGATCAAGTCAAATTCTCAATATATCAGTACATCTCATGGCAGTCCGCTGAGTTTTGGCGCCATTTTCTCGAGCGACGACTTTTTATGGAAGCCGTAATACGCGATGTTTATCTAAATTGTCGACCACGTAATTACTTTGACCGTCCAAGTCGGAAAGATTTGGAAGGCTGTGAGTAATTGTGTTGCCAAGGCTTATTTATATTTATTGAATCCGGCGCGGAATGCAATAAGCTTGGAATTGTAGTTTTGGAACGATAGCCCATTAGGATAACTTTTTGTGTCTACGATCCATAAATGAAGTCTTTGCTAAATGATAACGGAGTAATTTTGTGAGCATTAACAGATATCACGTGGATATTTTCCTAGATTTTGAATATGGAAATACGAATCGAAGTAATTATGGAATTAATATTTGTCATACAAACACATAATGAATTGAATAAAATGGTCCAATAATTCACTCATTGCAACTACTCCATAAACGATTTACCCAAAACGATTACCGATTACTGAACAATCGTAATCGTCGGTAAAATATTCGAAGCAGAATAATCGTCTTCCATTTCAATCCTAGCCCTAATAAGGATTTGTCCTTTAAGATTCCCAATACACCCCATACATTTGTAGCTGCGGATTCGTTCATGTCAACAAATCGATTTACGACCCTCGTCTGAGCGAATCGATACTAAGCATCACGTCTTTGAGTGGCTAGACGTTGCGAAACTAGGGTTGTTATACTATACAAATTGGTTAATTTGGGGGCTGTTTCACAAGTGTCAAGTAAATTTTATTAGACAGTTTTCGTATTAAACAGCTAATGTAGATAGAACACAGTTTATTTTGGAACGTAGATGAAAGTCCGACTTTTGTATTTGGTCGGCTTAAACATTTATGTGACGAGTAGCATTTACTGAGAAGTTGTGAAACATAACCTTAAACTGGAAACTATTTGCTAAAACGATATAAAAGGCTTAGTTGACTTTATATTGTTTAATTAAAATGCAGCATACTTACCAGCAGATAGATAGTAGCTTTACCGGATCAGGTCAGAAATAATGATCTGTATATAACTTTTATTATAGTTTGTAGTCATTATGAATCTATGAACTTATTATTATTGAAATATCCCATCAAAACAATACTCTTTTAGATAGAACAGCATACTTCTGGCGATTATTTCACGACACAGCGTTTCTCATAGGATATTTTTGGACGATAATGTACTTAACATCAGGCTTGAAGTCATTTTAGTGTGCAGGAACAGTTCTTCTTTTTATTCGTGCACATTTCCCAAAGCGCCATGGCTGACGCAACGTCATTACCCACGTAACATAAACCAGTTTTCTCATTTTTCTCTTATTCCACTACACTTCCCGCTCCGCTGGCACGATCCAAAACAAATATTGACTTCGCAATCTGTCGGATAGTATCAGCAAAGATTAAAACACCGTGTTCCACGTCCCTCCGAGCGGTATTCTAATGAGATAGGGAGATTTGAGTGATACCAGGCTGTAGCGGTGAAAGTAAAAGGACAACACATCCAATGTGCCTACGGGTTTTGGTATGGTCCGAGTTGTGAGAGGTGGACTACCCTAGATAAATATGGACTGTGTTTTTGTTATTTGACTAACTTACACAATAATTTAAGCTTTTGGTCCTAGTACATAAAAAAGGCATTTGTTGTTGCCAAAGAGTACCTACTGCGTATTGCTACTAGAACCGCCTCTGCGCTGTAACGTCTTATCCCTGATTAGATACTTACAGAATACAGATGAATAGTGACGAATACAATTGTGTAAACAGCTTATCCGGGTGTTTACGTTACTTATACATACATAGTCATGTCTTCGGGCACGTATTATTATATATAAAGTCCCGAATAAATATTATAATTATATGCATTAGGATGTATTCGTTAGTCAAATACATTACTGTTTGTGGGCAAGGAACCTGCTAGTCTATTCCATGGTATAGAAATCCCATAAAATTTATTTTAATAATGTTAAGTAAAACGTATCGATTTTATCTTATCATAGTTACGTGTTTATGTCAGCATATTTTCTATCGATTTCTTATCGCATACATTATTACATAATACAGACCCTACAATTCTATAAATTAGATTGATAATTTAATTCCGTATTTATCTTTTAAATTATCTAGTTACCATATTTTAATATTAAGAAACTTCAACTTATTTTATCTCTAACATGATTCCACAGTTTTCTTAAGTCCATTTACAAAATACTATATCTCAAAATCTGTAACTGAGATGACAAAAATACTGCGCAATAAATTTAAAGATTTTTGTAATCATATCATTGTATGTGATAATGCAATTCCAAACTACAATGATAACTTGATTTATCGATATCGAACTACAATTCTTGTTTTTTTTTCGTAGAGATGATCACATCATGCAATTGAAAATATACTTTATTACTGTACACAATAAGGAGCTTTCCTCCTCCCGTCTTTCTACCCGGATATCTTTTAATACAACTGACAAGAGAAGTAAGTGACTCGCCTGACGGCACGCACCACAACTGCCCACAAACAGTAGCAACACACAATTAAATTACATCATATAACAGTGAACAGTTCCCTTAATTTAGACATTAGATATTCATCTTCATAATTCAAATAAATACCTTGGTAATATAATTACATAATTTGTATTTATGCTAATGTAAACCGCAATTTCTTATGACTTGTCGCAACACGATGTTTTCCTAGAAAAGTATACGTGGAAAGCAAAGTCTGCGGTCTTTGTTAAATATTTTTTGATACTAGAATTGTTAAATAGGTCGTCATTCATACTACAAAAACAATATGTTTACTGAGCCTCTTACTTCAAAAAAGAAAACTGTCTTAGCAATCTCATAAAATTACATTCATAAATGTTGGTATGAAGGTATTTTTCAGAACCGCAGCTACTTTCTCATGAATAAGGCACTCAGTTAGTACCTATTATTGGGAAAATAGCGAATACTACTAACTAATACGAAATTTTTAAATACTAATCCTTTCAAGTTAGCAAAGTTTTAGCTACCCAACAACCTACCGGGCTATACCCAAACCTGTTATAAGGTAATGGTGCTATTTACCCAGTAATGAGACCTTTTTTGGCTACCATACCACCATACCAGCCCTGTATTATATACTGCCCACTGCTGAGCACGGGCCTCCTCTACTACTGAGAGGGTTTTAGGCCTTAGTCCATCACGCTGGCCTAGTGCGGGTTGGCGGACTTCACATACCTTCGAAATTCAGAGTACTTCTCAGGTATGCAAGTTTTCCTCACGATGTTTTCCTTCACCGTTAAAGCGAGCGATAATTCACAAAGAATACACACATCACTTTTTAGAAAAGTCAGAGGTGTGTGCACTTGGGTTTTGAACCTGCGGACATTCGTCTCGGCAGTCCGTTCCACTCCCAACTAGGCTATCGCCGCTTCGCCGCATTTTTTGGCTAGAATACAATAAAAATAACAAACCTTGCGATATCTAGAATCTATTCTTAAATATTCTTGCTAAAATATTTGTCTTTTTCTGCAACTTAACTAAATGCGACGTCTATGTGTTCATAACCGAATTTCGTCGAGACGGATTCAGCTGCGGTTTTTACTGCCGACTCAACCATTTATACTTAAAAGGTTTTCGTATACAAACATTAATGTAAGTGCTTTAGTTATTTACGAGTATTTGTAAAATGTTAGAACCAAACTTTTCATCGTAATCATACAGATATATCTTTACAACTGTGACCTATTGATGAAGACTGTTGATAGACATAATTCCACACTTCTTTCGTCTTTGTTTTATCAATCACCTTAAATGTACTTGTCGGTACCCAGAACTGCTCCATTGTCATTATTCGCAACATCTATTTTACCACTCTTCAATTCATTTTTTTATTGAATCAATTATGTGAAACGAGATTTTAATATTCATTGGCATCCTGCAACATATCTCCCGTCGTCTCTTTCGTAGATCAAAGATTAGAACACATTTGCTTCATCACACGGTCTCGGAGTTAGCCTTGCAATTGCACCAAGTTTGAATTGCCTTTAGTTTTAAAGTGGCTTTAAGTTTCGTTAAGCGGTCACGTACTCAAAGGACATTATGCCGGAAACACTAATTGTATACTAAACGTGTGGTTCGCTTATTGACACAGTTGCAAAATACAATATGTCTGTAATTGAATAGTCAATGTAAGACTAGAATAAGTAAATATTAACAGCACTCGTTGCGGTGTTGTGACTGTGTTTTCAATCAAAGTTGAATCCAGTAAAGCATAAATCGCTTGCAGGTTCGATTTATCATAAGAAACCTCCACAGATGGTCCGAATTTTCCATTCGGTCCAGAATTCCGATGAGTCCACTAACTCAGAGTTTAAACAGAAGACTCAACAGAAAAGCTACTAGAACATGTATTTTTTTTAATTCCGTGTTAATTTCGTTCTTTAATCATTACTAATGTAATAAGAATACATTTTTGACTTACGACACTGCAACCGACCGACATGTTAAACTAAGAATATTAAATCAAGTACACGGATTACTTCAAGCCAGTCACTTTGAAGGGCAGCGAGAAAACGAAAGGTACTCCGACTGTTGATCTCATTAAAAATAATATATGACATTTGATTAAGATATACCGTTTGTAGATAATTTAACGTTTCCTACGGTTTAATACTTTATGCTCTGATAGCATCTGTTTTGTATCATACATATTATGTTTAATTGATTTGCATACAATAAAAGAATGTGTCAAATTACCGATGGTAACATATTATTATCAGCAAAGCGTTCAGCAAGCGTGACTAGTTAACATGGTGTGACATCCATAAAACAGTGGCATCAGCAGCCAATTTCACTAGACACCAAATTCCATTGTCACTTTTATATCACTCATAACTAATTTTATTTTTATTTATACCTTAAATCAACCTTGATCATTAAACACGTGTTTACAATAAATAAATAAAAGATCTCATTAAATACCTGATTCCCTATAGCCATAACATAACCCGCTACGACGTTACTATGTACTATAATCATGCAAATATTGCAATACTGATAACTTGCACACACACACTCACGCCGTTGATCCCCGAAGGAGTAGGCAGAGGCGCAACTAGTGCACCCACTTTTCGCAGTGTATATTCCATGCCATGATGTGATAGGGGGAGCGCCTATCGCCTTATCAAGCACTAGTTCCAGACTTCGGGCTGATACTGAATAGAAAACCCGATACCACTTTGCCCGACCCGGTGATCGAACCAGAGACCTCTGCATTGCAGTCGTACCGTAATACAACTACGTCACAAAGGCAGTGTTAACTTGCATACAGCAATATTTACCAAAAACAGATACACGTTCACACCAACGCCCGCTATTGCCACAGCTGATCTTGTACACCTGTCGTGATGACAACCATTGGCCAACCGACAAGCAACACTGGTATCGGTCAGGTGGAACTTGCAATAGTGCGTAGGCTTGATATCTACGATTTCAAATCATATGCAATCAGGTTTGCGTCCCGTAACGTTATTTATGTTATATGTCATTCTGTTAGTAGTATTAATAGTGCATATTGTTACTCGCAATTTTTAGGTAAGTCATTCATACATCGAGCAAGGCACGGCATCCAAGTGATAGTTAAGAAAAAATAATGACGATAAAGAAGAAAATGATATCAGTATGTCATAAAAAAGCCAGTGAAGTGGAAGTTTGGGGAATGAATACAGTACGAGAAGTACGTTTTTATTTATCTTCACACGAACATGGAATATAATTACTATAAAACCACACATAAAATAAACGCGTCATAAAATCCTTAACCCCACAGCACGTCGAGCACCCTGCCTATTTTATCATCCATATTAATAGACTCATGACCTTGAAACTAAACACTTTCTTTAATGCTCGGTCTTAAATCACAGCAACTAACTGTTAATTGGAACCTAGATGCGAATCGACTGGTTGGACAACATTCGGCGACCCGCGGACTGCATGTCGATGCGTAAATGAAAATGCTCCATTAAAGTGTTGATTAGCTGTGTTTACCTTGAAAGTTTAAGTTACAACAGGCAGAAGAAAAGCAGAATAAGCAGTTTTTAAAGTGATTTGATAGACGGAGGGGAAGAGAAATACAAAATATGGGAAAATTGCATGGGGGATATTGATTCTTTTATTTTATTCAACTGGTTAAAGGAAACATGGGTCACCGAGACGTATCTAATAGAAGACAAGCTACAGTCCCAAATATATTATAGATAACGATTACGAAGCGAAGATAAAAACTCTCAAAACAAAAAGAATGAGCATAATTAATAAAGAAAACCTCTAATGAACTTTCGCTTTAGTGTAGTGTCACTGAAAGACTATTCGACCACTGCATTACTACAAACGAATCCGCACCATTTTTGGTAACATAACTAGTAATAAGAAAAAAAATACGTACATATCGATGCATTTTGAAATTGAATTAATTAACACCCTGCGTTGAAACTACAAAGCATACGGCTCCCCTCATGTAAAGGGATTTGGAGCCATAACTCACCACGCTATTCCTAATGCTGTTTGACGGAAGGCTTGATTAATCCAAGTGGGCCCTGACATTGCCATCTACATTATAGGCCATATTATGTATTAATGTGGCTTAACGACTATTGTCAAAGATATACTGTCACGCCGTTAAGCCTCCTCTAATAATGAAAGGATAGCATTTGGCCCACCACGCTCGTAATGAGAGTTAGTAGTTCCCATACCTTTAAATTGTAATGAACTCTCAATTGGGCAGGTTTCTTTTCATCGTTAAAGCGAGTGATAATAACAATGAATACACACGTTACTTCAAAAGTCGGTGCATGCTCTGGGTATAGGGTACAACTTCCGACTTTCTTCTAGGCAGTTTTAATCAACTTACGCTTTAAGTATACTTACTAAACTCTAAATTCACTATTTCAAGTTCATGTTTTTAGATTATGTGGGCACAAAATAACTAACTTGCTTGAGCATCAGCAAATAGTTACTAAATATAGTAAAGTGAGATTTTGCCGCGTGAATACAGTGATGAGAAATTTTACCATAAATGGAACTTGACTCGTTGCCGGGTGTTAAATGATCTTAACTTAATGTGCATTTACAAGGTCCCTTAATGTACATTAAAAGAAACTTAAATTGCTATAAAAATTGTGAAGATTTCTCTAACTCCAATATGAGGAAAGAAAATGGTTCTACCTATATGTGGTGGACGTTGGAACGTAGTTCATTTTAATGTTATTTAAAAATTATTTTAGAAAACATAATATTATTAACTATAACTTCTTACATAGCATTTTAAAACCATTATTCGCAGCCTATTAAAAACAAACTTAACAATGACACACCTCTTAAAAGTAAAATAATCAGCCCCTAACAATTATAATGAACCCAAAAACTGCACGAAATCAAATACCAGAAATAGCTGAATAGAAATTAATCGAAAACCCTATAATCAACGAACACAATAATTTTAAATTATAATTTATATTAATAACGAAAGCAATAAATCAGCTGTGTTAGAATCGCGAGCGCCTTGTACCGGAGGGAGCTGACACTGCCTAATACACTTACAAGGGGCGAAAGTTGGAACCGCCAGTCTACGCTAGCTAGCCACACAAATATTGGACTGTCACTAAACGGAAACTTTAAGCCCTATAGTTGTGTCAATTTAAGCTTGCCGGTATGACAATTTATTGACACTTCACTTCATACTATGTGTAGTGAAGAGAACAAAAAATCGGTTGCCCGAAATAATCGATTCTTAAGTGATATCGATTTCTTGTTCAGAGAGTTTATAATCGATAGTCAAAAGGGTAATTTTTATATAAATCACTGTTTTTATATAATTATTATATTCCATTCATCATCATCAACCCGTCACAGTCCACTGCTGGACATAGGCATCTCCCAAGACACGAATTCCCAAGAATTATTGTGACACGTTCGCTGCGTCCAACGGGTAATCTAGTCATTATTAATGTAAGATGCAGATAGGTATTGCTAAATAATTTTCTTTAACAATTTGGTATTTATTAACTAACTTTTAAGAATAATTCAACTAAAATCCTATCATGTTTTATTCATTTTCACTGGATAATTCTAAATGATCATCAGAACTGTTTTCGTCTAAATTAATAATAATTTCTTGCGCCAATAAATTATCTAAATGTACGTCTCTCTCAAAATCTGCTATTATTTTTTTTTTCGTTTTTTTCGATAACTCTACACCAATCTTGCTTCGTCACTTTTTTACACGCTTCATTGAGGAGACCTATCATTTTTTTTGTAGAAAATGGTGGCTTTGTATTATGTCGTGCAGCGTATCCTGTAAAAGAGGTTTTTTTATGGTATTGAATGACGAGACGAGCATGCCGTTCATCTGATGGTAAGCGATACGACCACCTATAAACAGTAGCAACACCATCCAGCACCTTGAGTTACAAAGTACTGTGTGGCATTCCACTGCGCTCGACATCCTAAGACATAAGATGTTAAGTCTCACTATGTCCTGTAGTTACACTGGCTATAGTTACATTGTACTAGACTGTTTTAAAAATGCTCTTGAAACATATTTTAATAAATATTTGTACCTAAACAACAACTATTGACCTGCTTCAGTTGAAAACTCTGTCGTGATACATCCTGCATATAATTTCCAAATTTCGATTTTTTTCAGTAATTGTTTATATTTCGTTTCCAAACGATTAAAAACTTCCCACCGCTACGCCCGTGAACTGAAGGATACAACATTGTAAAGGCGTCGCGTTGATTTAAAAGTCAAGATTAAATTCTTCATTTCGGTATATTTTTACAATATTATTTCAAGGTTAGCACATAAGTATTATACTCATTGCTATAATTTATGGAGAACGTGGTTAATATTTGCAATTATATAGTTGAATTTTTAACTAGTCTTTCTTTTTTTAACATGTTTGCGTTACGCAATCGACGGAAACAACACGACCTTATGTTTTTATACAGATGTGTTTCTGGGTTTTCTCATTGCAAGCATTTGCTAGAGCGCTTTGGGTTGTCGATACCATACCGGCTGCCTAGACAGCCGCGAACTGAACTCTTCCACCTACCACAAAGCCGAACAAATGTTGGGTATAACTCGCCCATACGTAGAATATCCACTACCTACAATGAAATCTGTGCCAAAGTGCCAAATATTGACATATTTTTTGATTCCCTAAATATTTTCAATAACAAATGTAGACGTTTCTTTAGATCAAAAGTTATAATATTAGACTATTTACCCGTACCTCCTGCGGTTAAGCTCGGTACCGCACCCCAATTTTGTGACGTGTCCGAGATTTCTAAATATCCCCCGCACAAACACAAATTACTGCAAAAATGCCTTCCTCAAAAGAGCCAGCTATCAGTTTAACAATATAATGTATGATATGGACTTAGATCTTTTTTGCACAAGTATTCCAAAACTTAAAATAATCATGAGCGATGCATTCTTCCTCTGAGTTCGGTTCTATGCGTTGTTTAACTTAGATAAATATATTTTTAACGGTTGAATTTTATATAATCTATAACAAATTCTTAATATCTTGCTTGTAGAACACTCTAGAGGCAAGATATTAAGAAATTGTATGTGTAGGTACACACCTAACCTATAAGTGAAAACTTTTAACTGGCCTTTTGTCGCTATTATAATCTTATATACTGTCATTTGTATTAGCTGTAAGTTTTCTACAACCAATAAAATAAAATACTATGATAATTTATATATTTTTTAAGTAATGTTGTGTACATCTGTAATTGGACATGTATTAGTTTTAAGCCTAAGTAAAGTGTAAGAGTATTAAATATATGTGTACTGTTGATGTACCTTTTTAAATAAATAAATAAATACTTTTTAGGTCGACGTTCTCACAAAGTTATCGCGTCGCGAAAAAATTGAATTGTCATACCGGCAAGCTTAAATTGACACAACTATAATGTGTTTATTGATGTTTGACATTTTACGTGAATCGAGGTATGGTCTATAGATTAAATAGACGTGACAGTAATGAGAGACATTTTGTAGATAGATTTGTCTGTAGAGAAAACGGCTCCGTTATGGTGGTAGCACTGCCTCACAAAAAGAGTTTGTGAGAAACATTGGTAAGAAAGATACGTTTATCATTTATGTTAAAAGAAGGATACAATATTTTAATGTGAGGTCAGAACTATGTATATAAAAAATATATATTTAGCTTTGACCGTGCTTAAATAACTTTGATAACTCGTTTGAAGTCATTATGAATTTTAAGCTAGGTCATTTCAACGTATTTGGCAGTTTAAAAACAAATAGATATTAAATTTACGTTACTAGTAAATTCTATTCAATGCAATTCTTAATCAATTCAAAATCATCTTGAATCGCCGCAGTGATTGAAGGTAAGTACCTATTTAAGGAAAAACATACAAACGAATAAAAGATTTTTGAATTCGATTGATAATAAATTATTCCTGGCCATCGAGGATTAAAGTAAGTTAATAACACTTGTTTTAAAAATAGCAATTTTTAAACTGAAACAAGTACAGATATTTATAATGCACTACGTCATATTTAACGTGCCAGAAAAACATAGGGCAAAATGGTACCTTTAAAATGTAATATTTATGTTTACTCACAAAAAATAATCATCGCATCAGGTCATCAACCCCTTCGCATAATTAATAAAATTATTTATAATAATATGCATATTATTCAATTACAAAGCAATATTAGTAATACGTGACGAATTAGAGCAGGTAGCATAATAAGGTATCATATGACTCATGAACACTAATTGCACTGTCATTATAATAATTATTGGTCGATTACTTTATGAATGATACAAATTAGGTTTATTACAATTATATTATGACTGTTAAAAGATAAGGCTAGACAATTGACGAAATCATAACCCAATTTTTTTGCAGAGAAGTCCCGCTCTAGGAGTTTCCTTACAATTGATTTTCCAAATTTTAGCTCAATAATACTAGCATATTCCTGAAATGGACAAAGTAGTCGTGCCTTAGTAGGCAGAATCTATGTATCTATATAGGCGTATATCTACTTAGATATGCGCCTACAAAAACTATTAATTCGGCTGTAGCATTCATACCTACAATGAAAAAATACAAATATCTAATAACCCAATAGTAAGACACTTCGTTATTAAAAGACTCATTTCAAAAATCCGCTTCATAGTTACAGTCATAAGCTGAAATGCAATATTTCAATTATCATTATAAATAAAATATTTGACGTACAAACACGTCGAAGCAAAACACACAGCACGATTTCTACCAAAACCATTTTGTTGAACGGCTCATCAAATGAAAGTAATGCTTGTAAGAAACCGAATGGACATTAGCACCTTTTGAGCTATCCATTCGTCATACCGTGGGCAAATGATTACTTTTGTCATCAGTTTTTGTGCCACTATACTATTGATTGTACTTCGAAATAATAGTAAAAGTAATAGATATTTTTGAACGTGTTTAAGTTTATTGGTTTAAGAGCTTATTGCCTTATGATCGGTATTTTGTTAAATCTAGCTTACCATCTGATTACTGCTAAGTAACAGAAGAAGCTCACTAATCAGAGACAAGTGGCAAGGAATCCTAATCAAAGTAGATTAGTATTAGTAGTACATTTGACATCTAATAAGATATTTATACATAAATAGTATTTAGAAGCTAACAATCAATCACATAAAGTAGCACACAATGTCTACTTACTGTTAACAAAAAGATAAAATTCATTATTTACTTCCGCTCTTGTGCATCCGAATTGATATTAATACTCGCAGCTGCAACTAAAGCTTTTGTAATTAAAAGCTGCATAACAAAGACGAATAATAATTATTCAAAATAGAAGCATCCGTACAACTGAGCGACGATAATACTGCTGAAAATATTTCTATATAAAGAACATTATTTACTTGGTTCGAACGCAAAATACTACTTCTTTCCGCCATTTCATTAAACAGAACATGTAATAAAGTATTTGAAATATAAATAGCCAGTGACATAACAATAGACAATCAAACTAAGTTGCATAGACAAGAGCTTGCTCCATAATTCCAAACCAATAAATACAAAGTAAACATCCAGACCCGTATCTAGATTCCGACGAAAGCCTATACTTTTCAACTGCAAACAGTATCATTCAATTACCAATACACACAGCTCGGCCTTCTAATGACAGGTCGTAATGACACACTGGCTCTAGTTACTCTTATACAGCTCAAATGACAAGGCAGAGCGTAAATCCCGTAAGAATCATTTGTTGGAGTACACCGCTGGTTGTGTTTAAATGTAAAATTTAATAAAAGTAATAAACACGCAATGGTTTACGCTGGAATTGTAACAGCCAGAGAAAGGGAATGGGCCGTGGTAGAGTGTTGCTCGAAGCAAATCCGAGCGGAACTAATGGTGATATTTCGATACAATGCATCGTTATTGCTTTCTGTTAGATTTAATCTGCACATAACGTATTAAAGCAGTAATATGTATTCTAGATACTATTAAAGATAATATATTGGGACAGCAGGAACATATTATCATTTATGCAATAGGCAAAAAAGTCATATTACGTAGAAGGTATTAATTAATTATTACATACATTACTTGTGTAATTAAAAATGGCATTGGAATCAATGATTATAGTAGCCTCTTTTAAACAAGGCTTAGAAAAGAAAAATGCTTAAGAATACGTATCTAATGAAACTTTTTTGTTGATACAAAGTAAACCAAACATTGTGTACAAATGATTGGACTACGAATTGAAAGCGGCTTTAATTCGCATTCCATTATTATTGTATATAAGTGTGAAAGAAGTAGCGAAGGAATGTTGAAAGCAGAAGACCAAATAACATAGAACGTGAAAGCAAACATTATTAAAACAAACAGTAGACATGCAAGTGAGATTATTGGAAGTGATAACGTTGCAGCCCGTAGGTGCTAATCGCGCGTCGACCTTGATATTGAAAACGCGACAGACCAAAAATGAAAGTGAATCAGATCTATTTTCTCTTTTAGCGGTTACGTCTTTGATGATTTAATTAATTCGTACTGTTCATTTTACTTTCAGTTACCTTGCTTTATCGAATTGGTGTATCCTGTTCGCGACAAAAACCGATTTTATCTAAACTTTACCAATTTAATAATCCATATGAGACGGACTGTAAAACATGTAGCATAATAAAGACATTCAATTATACTCGTAACAGTTTAATGCTATTAAAATTTGAATAATAATGCGATGCCAGTTCAACAAAGATACTTATGTAACACCTTCACACTTATTTATAATGAAATTTAGTATCTGAAAGGCATAGCAATGCGCAGATCGAATTTAGATTGAACAAATCGCAACTGAAAATAGATGTTGAAACGGAATCATGTTATTGCTATCGATAAGTGGCATTGTCTAGTACGAGATCGAGTATTGCTATACATACCTGAGAAGTGAGTGAAAACAATGAGCATTGTATTGCATCGGCTTTCATTGACAAAACGACCTTGTTAGCTCATTGACTTGCCTTTAATATCAAGTGCCGCAAGATTGTTTAGTTAATTTTCGAAATTATTACACAACGTCACGATACAAATTAATGAAATTAATTGTTAGCCCTTTATTTTGCAACTTTTTTATATTTATATATTCAGTTTTAATAGTTGCGAAGTTCTGAATTGTGCGCGGAACTGTTATGTAAGAAAAGTATTTAGTGCCGAAATACATTTGTAGACAACGTTACCGGCGTTACGTTTCGCAGTGCAATCTGCTGTTTTACACAAGTAATCATCACTAAGAAAAACAACGCTTGTTTTTTATACGTTTTTATATTTGACCCAATTACATATAAGTCAAGTGCTAGTAAAGTAAGATCTAAAGCTAAATTTAAAACTAATTACTACATGTAGCTTATAAATACCTTTGATTAAACACCAAAACGAAATACAAAGCAGAAACAAACCTACATTTTCATTTCTAGACAAAGCGTTGAAAGTAGCAACTTTGGTCAATGAAATCAACTTTTCACCGTTTCAATTTCATTAGAATAATTGAGAAATATAAAAATATGAATCACAATGAATGAAACAGCGTAAGTTGAAACGTACTGAGTCATGCGTGGAGGCGTGCGAGTTTATTTTAAGAAGGTGCTTATCATTATAGTAAGTGTGCTCTCCGTTTAAACTTAGGTGCGCATGATCGTGTTCTTACATTCCTACGCACCGTTTTCTATACAAACATGTTATCTTTGGCAGGTTATTGAACTAAGTTTGAACTTTAACGCACTAGTCACACAACACTTTGGGAACTATGCATCTAAATTTAAACAGAATCTTCAATAGACCATTTGCTGTAAGATCAGATCTGTACTTTTAAATAGAACAAAAAAATAAAGTCAGTGTATGTGTATAAAAGATTAATTAAACTTGGTGCGTCTCAATTTCGCCAAACTATGTAAATTAAACTATAACTTAACCTCAAATGCTAACGATGCTTGAAATTCCTTTTACCTCCAACCGTTGATTCTTAAATATTTATTATAAACTCCTTTTAGCTAAGTATAAATATAGAAGAAGAACCTTTGCTTTTCAAACGCAACGTCTTTAATATCCTTATTCAACGGTACATCACGCCGCAATACCTGATCAAGAAAGCCTAAACTCACATTATACAATACATTACACCAATCAATCACACCATAGATACAGACTAATAGCAAAACCAGTGACCGTTCACGTTGAAAATTAATTCAGCGGCCGGCTTTTTGCTGCGGAGTGTCTCGCAACACTCGACACGCACTAGCCTACTCGCAATTAGGAAGAAACGCTTACGGGCAAAATCATTGCAATTGCCTTGATTTTCTAGTACTTCTAATGTCCTACTATTGACGTATATTTTTAACTTACCAAGGCTTTGATAATAGACTTAATTGCTGTTGCTGTTTATTTGTGCTAAAACTCTAAATTGGACTTGTAAAACATACTCAGACTGGATCTAGAAAGAAAGTACCTGTGTACTTACTAGATTGGATCAAAGTTCACACCCGCAATAAACCCTTTAAGGGTTTAAGTAGCTCGCAAACATGGTTTCGAACGATTCCGAACTATTGAAAATCGATTACATTTTTAATTTTTGAGATACATTTGCACATTTTATTGCACTCATATATAATTGAAAGCACAGAGCATAGTCGTATTTGAATAGCTTATTTTATTCAATTCCCGAAGAGTAACACAAACATATTTCTTGTACTTGAAGCTCTATTAGTCATACTTACATGGAACTACTAACAGCATTAGAAATAAAAGGAGTTAATTTTAACACGGCCATGTTTGCTTTGGTCTGGTCTCCTTTCATGGGCATAACACGACCCAAAACAGATGCGAACGAATGTTTACATTCCAAATTATGGCAGCCCTTACCTGACCTTCTTACTTCACCGCAGCCAACGCGGCAAAAGCGTTAATCAAGTTAAGAACAAAACTAAATAATTGGACCTCCAAGCGGGAAACCTCAATGGAAACAATGCATTTGCAATTAAATGCAATTGCAATTAAAGGTTGCAAATCGCTATCTCGCCATGATCTAAATTGAATGAATAGGTGTGAGATTTATCGATTAGAGTAAAGGTCATAAGGTAATTGTTTTACGTCATTGAAATTAATGTAATTTTACCTCAGTTTGAATACAGAACTAATTAATACTGTCCAATTAACGGGGTACGTGACAACCCTGATTTGAGATAAGATTGCAGCAACTTTCTCTAATAAAAGTGAAAAATGGAATTAACAACACATTAAATCAATCATGAAGAGTTCTGATTATCTCAACTTTAAACGTTCTTACGTAAATATCAAAATAATTATTACAATTTATCAAAAAAGTCAAACGATCATAAAGCATAAGTAACTTTAAATACAACAATTTACTTTCTCCAATTTTGTAGCAAATTGATTTGCTCACTCAAAACGTTGGACGGACAGTGCCCAGCGACCTCGACACGTATTTTCAAAACTTCATAGTGCGCTCATTCATGTCTCGGTATAATTCTTGAACAGATGTTGTCGGTCAATATTTACCCGCTATTCAGATGCACGAAGGCCACACACATTGAATAGCCTCTGCACGCCTTAATTCTAAGTTCTGATTATGAATGTTCGGCCTACGTTTGTATTCATAATGTTGCCTGATAAAGTCCGCTGATTTACCTCGCACAATAGAGATAACGAGTCAATAATGCATTGTTAATTGGTATAAATGTGAATTTATTGTAGCAGAAAGTATTTATTTCGAAATAGCTTAAAACTGAGAACTAATTGGTCCTGATCACCATCGAATGGTATTTTCAGTAACACTAATTCTGGAAGATGTTTATTATTTTTCGGTCCCAAAATTTTATTGTTTGGAGTTTCGCTTGTAATCATTTTCCTGCGTTGTCATACTTCACGAAATATATTTTACAGGTGTTAAAACCGAACATTTAAATGAGTATTTAACAATGGGGGATAGTGCTTAAATTTTGGCTGTACAGTAGATCTTGCAATCTGTCAGATAAAATAATATATGATCAGATACATTAAATACGAACAAAGCAAGACTATCCAACAGTCTAAAATAAGTTGCAGTTAGCTTTTGCAATAAACTTATTGTTGCTATATTGCCTGTAAATTCTGAAGACAAATGCATTAAAACCTCAAGTGAACAAATAAAATATGATTTATGAATCATCAATATTACAATTAATCATGTTATTACTAAACTTCTTGTAACGTTTTGCCGATATTATCTTCATTATTTTCATTGACTTGGAATCCTTGGCAAAAAGGAATTACAATTTTATTCCAATAAAACACAAATTAAACGGAATCGTAGAACCAGTAATGATTTAAGTCATTGATAACGTGTATGTAAGTACAAACATAAGTAGTGAAGGTTACTTACCTATGTGTCAAGGTGATGTGGACAATTTGACGGATCATGATCTCACTAATCTGTACTCATGTCATAATAAACGTTCGTTAAGACTAAATTGCTATAAACATATATCTCGTGCGTGACAGATCGACTGGTCTAAGTAATTTCGAAGGCATCATAGATAAGGTTGGAAAGAAAAGTTAAGGTTGAGAGAATCCATAGAAACTATGTTGACGTGATAGACGAGCGTAACTTGGGAACAACGAGCAAGAAGCAGGGAATTTACAGAAAATGTGTTAAGATAGAGTTAGAATTTACACACCATGTACTTAAAAAATTAAACAATATGCGGCATTGAAGTATCGTGGTCTAATTCTGAACAATTTATACGAAACAAAAGACAAGGTATTGTTTAAGGTCGCAAAGCTCTTGTAAACAAAATTGTGCTCTTTATGAATAATCCTTGTGGGGATACTACAACATTACGAGTGTTATGACTGCAATACACTAATATTACAACTAAAGCTAGCTCATAATAACACATTTGTGCAATATTAAGTCGTACGTAACCCCTCTCAGTAGTAGAGGAGGCTCGAGCAGTGGGCAGTATACAATACAGGGCTGATTGCATTGATTGCAAGTCGTAGGTATATGCAGGTGAAGTACACAGAATTACAAGAAAAAAATTGCTAACTTACAAAAGATCATATTAATTTATTGTACCGCATGCAGAAATCGTTTTTAATATTAATGATTCTCTCTATGACCTTGTAATGCCAATGTTCTACGGATGAGCACTTAAGGCGGTCCAGTCAAACTTGAAATAAACTGGTCTCACTCATAAATCTGACGGTTGGTATAAGTCCGTTGAATTATCGTAGATATTTCGTCTGATCGCCGTGTGATAGCCTCCTATGCTCAATCAGTTTCCATATAGTATACCTACTATTTACAAGTACTATTTATTTAATCTGTCGAATATATAGAGCTAATTTTAGGTGATACTAAAGTCAACAATGACAAAAATAAGGCGTTATGTATTTATACTTTGACATTGATAAGCAGAAATTCTAGAGTAAATTAATCATAGTTACGTATAATGTTTCGAGAACTGTACTTATGAGTGTAAAGTCTAAGGTGCTAGATAGAGTTTCAATATAGGAGAAGAAACTTGATTAGGATGCGCTCCTTACAAGCCAATTGATGTTTTTTACTCTATCATGAATTAGCATACAAATTGCTTACATCTGAGGTATAAAAAAAGAGTTTTCATCAGCGCGTGCGAACTCGCGTGCAATAACTGGTTGAATTATAAAGTTGACACTTGTTTCACAACATATAACGACATGTGCATTACAAGCACAAGGTCTTTTTATATTTGATCCAGTATTATAGTCGGATCATTCATTATAAACATTGGCGATTTGTCTTCAATTACAACATCTATTTTGCAATATTTAAAAGCTTTTTCATATTGTACATTTACGCGTTGGTGCATTGTGTTGGGTTCCCATGTCCATGAACCCAAAATGACGTACTATTAGAAAATCAACCGTAGACGGTTATTTCGTTACAAGGATGAAGTTAACATGGTGTTTTGTTTTGCCTTATTGAAGTTAAATAATTACTTGTGAAACCCTAACACCGGCCAGTCGTTTAGAAGTTCCATTAATACATAATGTCATAGGCATCGTTAAGTTTTACATCAACTATGACATAAACTATGTTTTTATATAAAGGTTTTTCGAGCTGTTAGCGGATCTCGAATTTAAATTATAAGCTATAAAGAAGATATTAGTTTTGATTGCTATTTCTCGTTCATATGGCGTACGAAACCGATACATCCATAAAATTGTTTATAAAAAATAGCGACCAGTTTTAGATAGTCAAAATCAAAACGTCGGCGAACAAGAAAGCGGAATAATTCGGAGTCATCCATCGGAATAGCGATGTTTTTTGCCTATTCATATACCAGGGTTAGCAAGTGTCAGGTTTAGATAATCCGGTTTTTCAATGCCTAATCCGGAATTAGCACAAATATTTTGAACAAAACAAAAAAACGAGAATTCGATGTGTTCATCTTTGTGTAACGGTTGTGTTCATATTGATTCAAAGTTGCTGATTCAAATCACTTGTACTATGATCCTCAGTATTAATATAACTATTTAAATTATAACAATGGTGGTAAGGATGTTAGACCCACATTTTATTTGCAACTCACGAGCTTCATAGTCACACAGTTCGTACAAATTTCCAAAAAAAATCTTAGAACTTCATCAACTCCCACCATCGGATGGACAACGGCAGCCCTATGCGCTATAATGGTAGCCACCTGCGTTTGTGTCAAAAAACAGTCAAACTGACGTGTTTATCTTGAGTGATGTAACCACGATGTCACGTAGAGCTGTAGATGACTTTACGATAAACTTGAAGTTTCTTGTTTGTTATTGTGCTCTACGCATATTCAATGGTTAGGCAGTTTCTAATCTACCTCGAATAGCTTTAATTTAGACTATTATACTTTAAAGCGGTCGTGTTTTGAAGATTTTAAATTCTTTTAAGACTGTTTCACTATCGTTCAAATTCCGAGTTTTGTAATCTCAATCCACTATTTTAGTCCGATTCGATTTTGTGGAGTTGGGACAGCATGGGAAATTGTCATGAGTTATTATAACATTTGTACCAATTTCTTGTCACATTCTTGAACTACATCTTACCATCACTAGCAAGATAAAGTAACCGTCCGAACTAATTTCATATCAGCTGAACAGCTATATCTACCATCGCTAACAAGTTAAAAATAAGCCGAACTACTTCCATATCTGCTGAACAGATACATTTAACGGCAAATGCATTCGCAAATCTTATCGGGTCTACATTCGCCATTTTTTATCCACGATTGATCCTCTGCGATCAAAGAGCAGCCATTAGATATCTACTTACTTTAACTGCTCGGTCATTCATAGTCATTTATCCCCTTTCATTCGTACTGTCACACTACACTGTAATTTGGCACGAAATACCATACGGTGCATAATTTTTGACGTGTAATATCATTATCATGTAAGTCGTGACTGAAGACGTGAAAACGTATTGTGTGAGGTAATAATGTACCTAATCCTCGCTAAACGTGCGGATAATCCACTTTCTAGTGTTTGGTTTATTTGAATTTAACCTTTATCATTGTTGTAATTACACAGTGTGATCAAGGAATGTAAGTGGGGATAACGATAAAAAATATGGTTACAACTAAGGTAGAAGTCCATGGCCTGAGTCATCTAAAAAAACGCTACGAAACAAATAAGATGACAACAGCCTCTCCGTTGTAACTGGTTTATCACCTATTGTGCCACGAAGTTCGACTTTAAAATAGCATCTCAAAAATAGTCTCATTCGTGAGATTCAATAATAAATCGCCCTGCCTACCCCTTCGGGCTTAAATGTGAGACAAACGTGTGGAATAAATAATAATATCGCGGAACAATATTCGAAGCAATCGGCATTCAAATCACACGACGACCTTCATCTTTACCGCTTAATATAGTATGCAAATAGTATTTATTACTCGGACAAACATTTACATAACACGTAAGGAAGTTTATTTGATTATTGTGAAACGGTTAGACACGATACCGATACTTATAAAACAGTGATAAAGATGGTGACTTTTAAAAAAAATCTGATAATTATATCGCAAAATGGGATATCTTAAATAATATTTGAATATAAATATGCTGATGCCTACAATCCAGGGGATCTAGTAGCAAATACTTTTTTGTGTGGGTGGGTGATGCAGCGCAGTGCCATGCGGAATATTATAATGTAAATCCTGGATCGTTTAAACCTGTCTATAGGTCGTCATGACGCTTACTATCAGACGAACGACTTGTTCATCTCGTCGTTAACATAATCTACGATCCAAAGAAATCTAAGACTAGGACCGCTTCCCCAAACTTGTACTTTAAGTATAAAATCCTTTTTGCAAATCAAATGCCTTGTCTCTGTTCCAGAAAATTTCATTTAGCGAGTATTCGAAACGAAGCGAAACTTTTCAGAGGTATTCAAATTAAAATATTCTAGATTTTAATTAATCTTACGACCCGAAATAATGTTGCAGACAGCACAAAACGACTATCTCAGAAATAAACTTATAACAACTAGCCTTACCATATCTAGAGTCTGGCAAAATTATTTGAAAAGAAACATTTCATTCCTCTTACTTAAATTATTTGAATTACATGGCACGACAAAATATCCAAGTAACATATTTAATATGATATTTAAGAAACCAAAAGCGTATCGTCCACGCATTAAGCGTTCCGCAGTAATGCATTAGTAATACGTTGATAACAAACTTATACCTGCGAGTGCGAACAGTACAACTGAATCCAATCTTTATCGCGGACATAAAGTAAGCCACAAATCTCAGTATTATTTTCAAGGAAGGGAGATGTTATTCAAACAGATAATAACTTCCTGACGTTAAATTTGCCCAAACTCAATTTGAAACTCGCTTTAGTGTCTCGTTTCGGGATCATGCAGTGTATAATAGCCGTCAAACAACTTGAGCACACTAGTGGTGGAGGATTATTTTACGCTAACCCAGGAACTCGAAGCAATTCGAAGTTGTCAAGGAATATATTTATCTCGGGCAACTAATGCAGTTGGGTAGATACAACTTCGAAAAGGAAGTTGATAGGAGGATTCAGTTGGGCTGGGCAGCGTTTAGGAAGTTGTACCACATATTTTCGTCGGATATACCACAGAGACTGAAGACGAAAGTGTTCAACCAGTGCGTCCTCCCCGTAATGACGTACGGAGCCGAGACGTGGACACTGACTGTGGGACTAATACATAAGATTAAAGTCGATCAACGTGCTATGGAAAGAGCTATGCTGGGAGTCTCTCTGAAGGACAAATTCGAAACGATGCGATCCATCAGAGAACCAAGGTGACCGACATAGCTCTGAAAGTTAGCAGGTTGAAGTAGCAATGGGCTGGCCACATATGTCGCAGAACAGATTACCGCTGGAGTAAGCGTGTTCTGGAGTGGAGACCGCGTCTTGGCAAACGTAGCGTGGGACGCCCTCTGGCGAGATGGCGGGATGACTTGCACAAGAGGGCCGGCAGCGACTGGATACATAAAGCACCAGACCGGGCTCTGTGGCGTACCTTGGGAGAGGCCTATATCCAGCATTGGACTGCAACGGGCTGATGATGATGATGATGATGATGAAACCCACGAACACAGGTATAATTTTGACGTGCATAGTGGCTTGTGGACATTTCATATTATAATACACACACACACGCTTTCCATCCCCGGGGTAGGCAGAGACGCAACTACTGCACATACTATATAAATTGTGCATATTGATATTAAACATACATTTGCAGTGTCACTTCTACATGCCAGGATTTAATAAATTGATCATCAATTTAAATAAACCCCAAAACATGTTTCGTGTATCATCATCAGCCCTGTATTATATATTGCCCACTGCTGAGCACAGGCCTCCTCTACTACTGAGAGGGGTTAGGCCTTAGTCCACCACGCTGGCCTAGTGCGGGTTGGCAGACTTCACTTACCCTCGAGATTCTTATGGAGAATTCTCAGGTATGTAGGTTTCCTCACGATGTTTTCCTTCACCGTTAAAGCGAACGATAATTGATAAATAATACACACGTAACTTCGAAAATTCAGAGGTGTGTGCTTTGGGTTTTGAACCTGCGGACATTGTCTCGGCAGACCGTTCCATTCCCAACTTGGCTATCGTCGCTTATGTGTGTGTTTCGTGTATGTTATCATACAACTATCACGTTATCAAAGATCTCTCACGGACAGGTGGCTAAATGTCAGTTTAACATTTTGAACACTTGCGAAGGCGATGTACCAATACCTGGTTGCATTTTTCAATCATTGCTGTGAAATATCTAACGCAGGGGTACGTGATAAAAATCATTTTTCATCCCCACGTTGATGGAAGGGGAGATCAGAAAATATTTAACGACGTTAGAATATTATATCGACGACAGAATCATTCAATACTAGCTTTTGCTTGCGACTTCGCCCGCGTTATCGCCCATTTCCATAAAAAGTAGGCGTTAATTTAACAGTCAAGTAACTTTCAATATCCGTTAAGTAACTATGTTGATTTTATCCGTAAAATAGTTTTATTTCAAGTATTTTGTCTGTAGAATATTAGTTGAGAAAATCTTATTCCGATCACCTACATAGAGAAAGCAACATCCACAAAATTGTGAGTTTACTTTGCCAATCCTACTAATATTATAAATGCGAAAGTTTGTAAGTACGGATGTATGGATGTCTGGATGTATGGATGTTAGTTACTCTTTCACGCAAAAACTAATGAACGGATTTCGATGAAATTTGGCACACGGGTAGATCATATCCTGGATTAACACATAGACAACTTTTTATCCCGGGAAAACATAAAGCGGGTCTATTATCCCGGGAAAACTCATTCACGCGGGCGGAGCCGCGGGCAAAAGCTTGTTGACAATAAAGTTTCCAAAACAACGACACTGTTATGCAAAAACAGTTATGCCATAAATAACTGTTAGATAAAAATAAATCGCGTGTATTTTAAATTTAATTAATCCAGTAGATATCCGCGAAATGTCACAATTAATATTATAATCCCGCCGAGCGAAGATAAAACACGCTCGATAAAATGGACAATTAGTTTAATTATTTTTATCGCAAACAACGGTTTCGTTCGACGGAGCAATTTTACAAATCGCAAATGAACTGCGCTGGTGATGTGAAAGTCTTTCCAATATTGTAGTCTAACCATTTGAGGTCGCCATTCGATCAGTGTATCACAGGTTTGAAAAGTGACATGACCGGATACTTTTAGGTTTTTTAGTTTGGCCGTTTTGTTTTTCGGTGCCAGACATACGATAAGAATGGCCAAAGAAAACGGCACGTGCGCACTTTCATTTAGAGAATAAATTATTTTCCTGTATATTTTTCTATTAGGAGAGGGTGGTCTGGCTTAATTATGTGTACATTGTTAGAAAGAATTCATTGTCGACTATTTCATTTCAAATCTTATGTTTCTTTTTGTCGTTCGGTTTTAATTATTAATTTAATTTCAGCTGTCTACTGCATTAGCTTCATTACCGAAGTTAGCTTCAAACCAAACAATACGAACTGACTCATTTTCATTCCACTTTTAATTTTGCCACTTAATGTAGCTTACGGTTACATTTAAATTTAATTATATTAATGTGTTGTCTTTATAATTGTTTACCTTATTCAAGAATACGTTCATACTGAGTTGAAAATTTCGTTATTTAATAAGAATCTTTAGAACGCGAAATAACATGTTATAGCTGATAACGAATAATTTAAAAAAACAAACTGACTGCCTCGGTGGCGTAGTTGTATTACGGTATGACTGCAATGCTGAGGTCTTGGGTTCGATTCCCGGGTCGGGCAGTGATATTGGGTTTTTTAAAATTCAGTGTCAGCCCGGAGTCTGGAATTTGTGCCCGATATGGCGATAGGCTCGCCCCCTATCACATCATGGGACGGAATAACGGCGAAAAGTGGGTGCACTAGTTGCGCCTCTGCCTACCCCTTCGGGGATTAAAGGCGTGAGTGTATATGTATATGTATATGTTAAAAAAACAAAACAATAATATGAATTATATACTAAAATCTTCTCTGAAGATTATACATTTCAATAACGAAAACCTCATCCAAATCGGATCAGTAGTTTTTGGGAAAATCGCGGACATACAAACATACATGCATACGGGTCGAATACAGAAACTCCTTTTTTAAAGTCGGTTAAAAATATCCGCATACCTTAAAATGCGCATACCATGAATATTATTGTTATTATGTGGAAGACGTTTTTTTTCATAAATTTTATTTATAGAAAGTAAAAAAGTTTAAGTTACCAAAAAGCTTATTGTTTTCCTTCTCTGATACGGAACCCAAACATAAAATGCATTCTTGTAAATACATCTACGCGAATGATAAATGGTACACCTCAAGAATTGCTATTAAATTTGCAGACGTCTAAAATTCATAAATATCACCAACGTATCAACGAATCCTAGTTTTTGTACAATAAAGAACATAAAAAAGATCAATCAGAATTTTGCTCTATCCGTGTCAAACGGTTTGTACGAAAAACATTTTATTATCAACTATGATCTAAAACCTCATGACAAAATTTAAAAAAGGTCAAATTCATTTCAAGAGCATTTTTGAATGGACAAAACTTATAGCCATTTAAAAAATAAATTTAGTCTTGAGATTATGATTGCTGTCGATTTACAGTAGATTAAATGCTCCTAATTTACGGGGCGAGGAAACTTAGGGGGTGAGAGAAACATTAAAATATTATTTTACGCACCCATTTCACGAAATACTAAAGTTTATTGGTAATATACGCTTTTTGTATGGGTGCTTTAAGCAAAATAAAATTACATAAATCAAACAATCGGAAGACTTTAAAATTAAGCAACTAGTTTTTGGGAGTACTATCCAAATATATACAAAAGTATCTTCGTTAGAATATTATCCTTTAAAATCATATTTTTTTAACTCTATGGTCAGGTTGAATATGATACTGGCTGAATGACGAATTCGTCAGAAATCCGTTTAAAAAAATAATAAAATATTTTTTATTATTATTTGTTTAAAGTCACTCGTATAAAACATTTTATACACCAAACAACTCGTTTATTATCTTCATAAATATTACCTGCAAAGTGTACCTTACTAATATAAAGTTACGAACATTTTTCGGTGTAGTATTTCTTGCTAGAGTAGGTACGGTAATTTCGATGCGAAGTAACGCACGAGTGCATTGGTTTATTTTTAACTTGCAATTGCTCTTAATTTTTTTGTATGTTTATGTCACATTATGTTGTTATTAATCCTACAGTATACGAAAATAAAGCGAATTATGTGATATTTTTTCACCTTGTAAAATCTAAACATTTTGGAATCTTATAAGTAATTTTGTTTGTCAGCACTAAGTACTTGTAGCCATGATTGTTAATAGTTTTTCTTTACACTACACAAAGCAAAGTACAATAGTTAATTACATCGAAAAGCCTTCAGCGAAACATTACTCAATTTCAATTATATATCAAATAATCACAAAGTCACCTGTTTCAAAATAGCTAAGTATCCGTCTGACAACCTTGACATTACGACCTGTGAAAATCAGTCTTACTTCACTGCTACCACGTTATGAAATAAAATATTAAATCTCTCGCGTAAAATAAGTAAATGTACAAATTCGAGTATAGTTCAAACCGCGTCATAATTTCTCTAAAATAAAACCTAAATCACATTAGTTACGTTCGCCGCAGTTTGGCTGTTTAAAATAAGTTGACGCTGCAATATTTTTTTCTTGCAACTTCTTGATAGTTTTAGAGACAGTTTTTTACACATCTGTTCGCCGAGAGGCGTACACATGACACTTTCGATTGTGGTTCACGCAAAATTGTATCGCAAAGGTCGTTTGCAAGGAGAACTGTGCAGCATAAATAAATTGAATGAAGCGAAAGTTAGTGAGAAAAAAATGTGTATTTTCCTGATGTTATCAGAGATGCTTAGTGTCTATACTTCGCCGTTATTAAAAAGCAATAAAACATAATTACAATATAACGAGCCGATTAGTGATCCCAACCTTTCAAAGTAAATTCAAAAGTAAAGCATTAAACTGCATTAAACATCTTTCTTTAATATCGCCATTCGCCAATAGTGCGTGGTCTATGAATGATTTTGCTGAATACTCTAAATAGATAAAGTACTATTGTTTACTCGCTGACCGGCTTATTTTTTACAGGCTGGTAACCGAATTAAATCGTTTGCTTTTGATATTAGTCCACTTTTTACAACGACAAGGGCAAGGACTGTCTCGAGTCTCGACGATTGGCCATCAAAGTCTACTGTCTTTGCAATTATTTTCATTGTTAGAGTTGCATTTTCAACTTCATTAAACACGTTTTATACTAGTTAAGTAGGCACATGTTTTACATTCAATTTCATCTAAATGGTTAATGCATTGTCATTGTAATACTTACTGAAACTTTTAAAAGCACTTTTACTAGGGAGCCGACCTTAAGAACTGACGGAACAATGTCACCCCCGTTCCGTGTACTGATTGTGTGAAAAATCCAGTCGCTCGCACAAACACACCACTCTGAAAATCAAGTTAGCACTTCACGAAAGTCCTGCGCAGCGGGCTCCGAGACTAAACCCGTTTCGGAGGATGCAAAATTCCGGTTTTAGAAGGTCACTACTCGCGTTCGGCAGTTAGACGAAGAGACTGTTCCAATTCAACAGGACACAGGTTGAAAGGAAAGTCTGATAGGAAAGTTTCGTATGTGAACTTTTTTCGCGATGTCGGACGTTCGGCGTCGCGGCGCCACACGACACGAACGTCGCCGGCGGCAGCACGGTGCGGACTGGCGCGCGATCTTAAAATTTAACCGAGTGTGCAATCAAAGCCTCCTCGTAGCGCGTCTCGACGCAACTTTGCGTTTGTGTGGTGGACTTGCAGATTCCTCCACCACGGCAGCGGGCCGAGGTGGTCCGAAACCCAATTCCGTCTACATTGGTGCGCGGATTTTCGCACTTTACGTTTCTGTAAAGCGTAATAAGCGTTGGAGTTGTGTATTTTTGTTGATTCGTACACTGCATCAATGAAAATAGCGTCTGGCTGAGGTATCAGGTTCTGTAGGTTTGCTCATTTATTGTTATGGGCCCTTAGTCGGGTGCATGGTTTTATGAAATTGGCTTTTTGTTCGTGCCGTCTGGCAGCTGGCAGGTCCCGATGGAGGATCGTAAAGACGCCGGGCGGCGACGCGACACGGCGGGCGCTGAACTTTGCTGTTAATTTTATTTTTAACACCTGCGCTAAACCCATTTAACTTATTGATTTACGGCATTTGTTATTACACTGCGACATTTTCATTAAAACGTTCTTAAGTATTTTAATGCTACTATTGTTTTTATTATCACGTTCAATGTGTGTATTGAAGCAATCATTGAAAGTATCAGGGCCTGACTCGCAAGTTTGAGTTCCAAGTAAACTTTATCTGACAGTAATCATATTATTAAACAGCTGATGTAGATAGTACTTATGTTATTAAATACCATTTATTTGGGAGCATAGGTAGATTAGCGTGTGTTTTTTTTCTTGTAATTTTGTGATTTTTATATTTGGTCAGTTTCTTTGTACATTTATGTGACTGGTAGCATTTACTCCGAAGTTATAGGGTCCAGTGGTTCCTAACTTGGGGCTAATTACCCCTGCGGGGGTATATCACCTTTTCTCTGAGAAATAACACCAATACAAAACCAAATAATCAAGACCTATTCTAATAAAATACTTACCTAATTAATTAGTACTTATATAAACTTTATATATTATACTAACATTGCGCGCGGCTCCGCCCGCGTGGAAAAGTTTTTCCGGGATAAAAAGTAGCCTATAGCACTCAGGAGTAATGTAGCTTCCTATTAGTGAAAGAATTTTCAAAGATTAGCGCGTTCAAACAAACAAACTCTTCAGCTTTATATATTAGTATAGATATAATACGTAATAATTGTAATACTAATGTTCAATTTGAGATTAATAAAGATATTTGTATCTGCAGATTTTGACAGTTCCGTCTGGAAATCTTTAGGGGAGGCCTATGTTCAGCAGTGGACGTCATGTGGCTGATGATAATGATGATGATATGTATTTGCTTGTGTTGATAATAATTTAAGGTTGGAGTTCTCGCCCCCTATCACATCATGGGACGGAATACACACGGCGAAAATTGGGTGCACTAATTGCACCTCTGCCTACCTCTTCGGGGATAACGGGCGTGAGTATGTGTGTGTGTGTGTGTGTGTGTGTGTGTGCGTGTGTGTGTAAGGTTGGAGTAAAATCAGCTATCCTGATAGGTCTTAGGGTAACACTATTTAAAAGTTTGGGATGCTGTTACTGTTGTTGTTATGTTTTAACTTCATAATAGCAACACGTGAGATTTTGAACGACTTCTTAAAATACGCACGAATATAGTTTGCAATGCAATGCAATGCAATGCAATCAGCCCTGTATTATATACTGCCCACTGCTGAGCACGGGCCTCCTCTACTACTGAGAGGGGTTAGGCCTTAGTTCACCACGCTGGCCTAGTGCGGGTTGGCAAACTTCACATACCCTCGAGATTCTTATGGAGAATTCTCAGGTATGTAGGTTTCCTCACGATGTTTTCCTTCACCGTTAAAGCGAACGATAATTGATAAACAATACACACGTAACTTCGAAAAGTCAGAGGTGTGTGCCTTGGGTTTTGAACCGCCGGACATTGCCTCGGCAGACCGTTCCATTCCCAACTAGGCTATCGTCCGCTTATATAGTTTGCCGCAGTAAAATGTAGAGTCGCTCTTATGTTAAAATCTAAGTTAATTATTTAATTATACTTGATATCATCTTACTAATATTAAAAATGTGTTTGTGAATATATTTAGATGTTTGATAGAGGGAAACTCCGATTAACGGATTTGGATGAAATTTTGCAAACAGATAGACCAAATCCTGGAGAAACATAATGTAATTTTTAACTCGGAAATGTACAAAGTGAGGTTTTATTGCAAAAGACTTTGAGCAGAGCTGCAAGTAACACTAATATTATAAACTAGGTGACGGTTGCGACTCCGCCCGCGTGAAAAAAAAATCCGGGATATAAATATTTTCCCGGAATAAAAGGTAGCCTATACAGGCACTCAGGAGTAATGTAGCTTCCTTTTAGTGAAAAAAAATTCAAAATCGGTTCAGTAGTTCCTGAGATTAGCGCATTCAACCAAACAAACAAACAAACTCTTCAGCTTTATAATATTGAGTATAGGTTGTCAGCTCTGCTAAAATGTTAGTGAGGCGTCTGCCTGATCGCATCTGTCCGTAAACAAGTTTTGAAGATCGCGTGCAGCACCGCAGACGCGGACCGATGTCGGGCAGAACATGAAAAAAATACCGCAGTTAGATAATCGGGCATTGACATCTGTGACGGTTTGAAAGGCAGTGGGTTCGATTCTCGGGTAATTTGTGTAATCGCCGATTTGTCTGGAAGTTGGTAAGGCTCAAGTGGTATTAGTAAAGATACGCACGATACAAGTTGTCTGTGTATCAATAACTATATGTAACAATTTACAAAAAAAAAAAACTGCTCTACCTACCCCATCGGGAATAAAAGGCGAATGTGTTTTCGTGTGTATAAATTGACTAGCTTTTGCGCGCGGCTCCGCCCGCGTGAAAAGTTTTTCCGGGATAAAAAGTAGCCTATAGCACTCAGGAGTAATGTAGCTTCCTATTAGTGAAAGAATTTTCAAAATCGGGCCTCTAGTTCTTGAGATTAGCGCGTTCAAACGAACAAACAAACTCTTCAGCTTTATAATATTAAGTATAGATACAAAAATAGCAAATATTACTGATATAAAAAATCCGACAGCCTGACACTGCCCTTTCGTTGGTAACAATTAAAAATGGCCCCAGGTCAGTAATAGCGGTCATTGGTTCCGTACTGTGCCCCGGCAGGTGCGCACCTAAACGATCCCACGAGGGCCAGACTCGTGGCAACCATCACTTGGGGAGCGCCCAAAATAGCAGGCCCTTAATATGAAACACCATGTTGGCCTAGTTAAGTTGTGAATCGTGAGGTTTTACGATTGATTCCTACGTCTGGAATAAAAAACTTTGGTTGTTTTGATTAAAAAGGAGGCGCGTGAGTTGCCATTAATTGGAATGTATGCACGAAATGGCAGATTTACCACAATTAAGTCACGAATAAAAATTAAATTATTCGCTTTCATGAATTGGATGGGATTTTTTTGCGAGACGTGTATCACCTCGGGCGAACTGGCTCATTCATGCTATCGTGTAGTAGAGACCACAGCTTGATTCCACCACAATAACAATGACCGACATACATTTCAGCAAAGCAACTAAAAATCCATCAAGACATCCCAGAGCAAAATATACCTAATAAAAATGAACTAAAGTCTATTGTCGTCTATTCCACTACCGCGTTCTCCTATACCAACAACCCTCTACTCGGCTGCTCATTTGTTACGGCCTAAATACACATATTTAGGTCAATGAAGTAAAAGTGAAAATATAAGGGACATAAAGTTCAGTATTGCTTAGCAAATAGAAAGGAACCTGCATTGCGCTTGACGCAGACGGTAAATCCCAGAAGTTACTTATTTTTTTCCTTATTTTAAAAGTAACTCCCACATGTGACCGACTGACACTTTTAACTTCTAGTTTTTTGCCATTATCAAAACATGAATAAAAACTTTTGTAAGACTTAATGATCCTAAAAAATCTCATTATAAATGTTGTTAATGTTTATTTTAAATAAGAGGCATATGCACTCAAAGAACAATCATTTTTTTATACACTACAGGCATTCGCATAATCGTAAACACTACGTCATTCCATAAAACATTATCATAAAACATGTATGGTAGCAACACTATTCAAGACTGCTGGTGGTAGGGTAAAAGCGGCGATAGCCTAGTTGGCAGTAGAACGGGCTGCCGAGACGGATGTCCGCAAGTTCAAAACCCAAAGGCTACCTCTATGTTTTCTAAAAAGTTATGTGTGTATTCTTTGTGAATTATCGCTCGCTTTAACGGTGAAGGAAAACATCGTGAGGAAACCTGCATACCTGAGAAGTTCTCTGAATTTCTAAGGTACGTGAAGTCTGCCAACCCGCACTAGGCCAGCGTGGTGTACTAAGGCCTAAACTCTGTCAGTTGTAGAGGAGGCCCGTGCTCAGGAGTTGGCAGCATATAATACAGGGCTGGTGGGGCGGCGGGGGGGTAGAGGGGTGGTAAGTATGTCGCGTTCCAGGATCAGCCTGTCTTTCAAACAGGCCGACATAATTATGTCGACTGGCGAGGGATAATCATCTCTCGTTACTCAACACTATCTGAATCCTAATTAACTTACCATCAGGTGCAGTGGGGTAACTTCGCTGAACCCGTTTAAAAAGTCTTAAATATATTGTGCTGCATGTCTTCTTGATCAAGGTCGCAGGAACACGCTGGATGCGGGCCGCTTTTGACAGGTCCGTCTGGATATCTTTGGGGGAGGCCTATGATCAGCAGTGGACGTCATGTGGCTGATGATGATGATGATGGTGTCTTTTCTATACGCTCTTTACATTAAGACATTACTTAGTTTGCACAGTTATTACATACTAGCTGCAACCTCACTTAAACTTACATCATAAAGCTTCTCTGATTCATGATTATAGAACTAAAATCATTATAATGTCTAAAACATCAGGCAGAGATGCAACATTTTCACCAAAGATAATATTTTAAGTTAAATACTCATTCTAGCGTCACAGTAGCGAATTCCAAAATAAAAATACAAAGGTCGATAAAAGGAATGCCACGAACCCAAGATCTTCCGGTTCACAGCCCACGTAGCCACTAGACCAGAGACATAAATTTACATTAATTATTCCATGTATCAACAAAATCACCCCTATTCCCACGCTATAACGTCTATCAAGCGACCACCTTGCGACATTAATTATTAACTAACATTTTGCGAAACAACTAAATTCGCACGAAGAAACCATAATACTTGTCCATAAACGGCGACATAAGGCGTGCCGCGAATCAACCGACTTGACCCTTACGCTGAAACGAATCTTCAAAGCTTCGTTATGTGATTATATGGGAAATGAACTGCGATTATACGAGGTTATATTGAATTTTGGATGTGATTTTTATGAATTGTTAGAGGAATGACTAGAAAAGGAATGGCACACATTGATACACACACATACTCACGCCTTTTATCCCTGAAGGGTTACGCAGAGGCGCAACTAGTGCACCCACTTTTCACCGTGAGTATTCCGTCGCATGATGTGATAGGGAGCGAGCCTGACGCCATACCGTGCACAAATTCCCATTAGAGAAACCAATATCATTTTGTCCAACCCGTGATCTAACCCACGACCATTGCAGTCGTACTGTTCTACAAATACGCCACCGAGACTCTCTACTCACCGAGGCTCTATTGATTTAAAGTAACAAACCCTTTCTTAGACCGATGCAGTGCGTAAGTAAGTAAAATAAGTTATGCTAATAATAGCATGTGTTATTTAAAGCAAAACCTTTAGTTCCCACCCCAATAAAATAATTTATACGATAACCCTAATAAAATTATTTAGAGGAGCATAACTTATGAAAATTTACTCAAACAATGGGACTTTAAACGTAGGAAGAAATGGAAGATAACATTTTTTTATAAAACACGGTGAGAATGCGTGAAGACATGTAAGAAAGCGTAATGAAGCACTGCAGTACAAAACAAACAAATGAAGTGTAATTTCATAACCCATGGCGAGTAACGAGTGACTTAGGCCAGATTCACTCATACACAATTATTTTATATGTTCACAAATAGAAGAAAGATACCATGATTTGTGAGGATCACTGCATAATTATACACATCTGCGAGTTCTCCGTTGCGGTTCATTCCTTTCTTTCGCTCGTTAATGCGTTTACTATTGCTTTAATTACATATGCTCACAGACGTTTCATCTTTCGATTACTTAAAAAAATACCAATTGTCTTATTCACCATAATATAAAAGGGTAATAACCAATATTAACTTCTCCATCGTGTCTTCTATTTAGAACATTAATTATACTAAGATTTATACAAACAAACATTAACCCAATCAACTCATGAGAAGTAAATTCAATTAAAGAGGTAACAATTAATAGTAGACATACAGTTGCATTAAATACCGGACCTCTCCCACGGTCTATATTACTTAAACCAAATCCTTATGCATATAATAAAGTTTATACAACGCTGTGGGCAGGGCACTGAGCAAGGAAACGGATTTATGGTCGATAAAAGTTCATGCCTACAGTGACCACATTGAAATCTGGTTTAACACAAATTAGTACAACGTCTTTTGTACACACTTAGGTAAATTGGTTTACGTCTTTAGAATGAATATTGTTACTATAGAATTGTTGGTTTTCTTGCCTTTAGAATATGCTTTTACAAAAGTTGATTTTAACATTGGGGTTTTAAAATTATCAGTTTGTAGTCTACTACTTGTCTCTAGTCGAAGTGTTGGGTTTATCTTTAGCACGAATATCATACGAGGATACTAGTCACACGGATAACAGACGTACAAAGAATTGATTTCAACGTCATAATCGTCAAAATTTTTGAAAACTATTTCTTCTTGAATCGTACTCTCACTCTGACTAGACGATGTAAACAAGACACATTAACGATTTTATGAGTAGTCACATATTTTTGTCACATATTGATGTAGATCAATAAACAGACAAAAATATGTGCAGTACCGGATTACTCCTTTTTTTTTTTCATTGAATGACGAGAAGCATGCCGTTCGCCTGATGTTAAGCGGTACGACGCCCATAAACAGTAGCAACACAATCCAGTACCTTGAGTTACAAATTACTGTGTGGCATTCCACTGCGCTCGTCATCCTGCAACATAAGATGTTATGTCTAATTATGTCCAGTAGTTACACTGGCTACAATGTCTTTCAAACCGAAACACAACAGTGCATGCACACTGCTGCTTGGCGGTAGAAATTGTCATTGCGGTGGTACCCACCCAGACGGACTCTTACATATGAGAGACCTACCACCAGTAAAAAACGGAATTGAAATCATTATTAAACCATTGTTACCATGAAATCTTATGCTAAACGTTCAGGAAAATGTTCACCGTCTGAAATTAAATGATAAATACAGTTGCAACGTCTTAGAGTACCACAACATACAAGACAAAAGCCCATCAACCAGGTCCCCTTCACTCGCTAAGAGGCTATTCTATAAACCACCGTGACGAAATGTCCCAGAATTCGCACGCTCCCTTCTCCTTGATTTCGCACGATTAGGGGTGCTACTAGCACCTCTTTTACATAAAAGTCGATTATGTCCTGTTGGGACCAATAAAATCAATAACATCAATCGATTACCAGTTGAAATCGATTTTAATATATCGGAGTAGAATGTAGATCTTCATGAAGTTGTAAGGTAATGCCTACATCATTTTTGCTTTAAAATGCAGTTTTTTTACATTTTGAAGAAAAATTAATAATTAACACAACGACAGATGCACAGTATACTTCATATCATAAAAAAAATAAAGTAAAAAAATCCAAGTCTCGCAACTCATTTCTTCTAACGTAAAATGTTTTGAGATCCATGGAATACCAATTCGGTTAATTTATTCAGTCCTTACTTAAGGGACCTTTTGTCTTAAGTTATTACGTAATAAGCTAACCTAACAACATCTTGTAGTGACCATATCAATATTAAAAATCTTTTATGCTTTAAATAAAATAGGTTAACATGGCCATCGCATGAAAACACAATGTATGTCACAAGTAATACATATTATATTAAATAAGATTGTTTAGTAAAAAATAGTATTAAATAGTAAAATGTTTAGTTAGAAAATTGTACCTAAGACAGCTCGGTTGGGAAATGGAAGAAATCCAATTAATTCTTTTTTGGCCCGACATGGGATTCGAACCCGTGACCTCAGCGCAATAATCGTACTCGTACCGCGTACGCAATACAACTACGCCACCGAGGCAGTCGAATTGTCGATTGCTTTTGTTTCTCTACCAAAGCATAAACTATAAAAGGTGGCTTAACAGTTCAGCTAATCTAATACCAAGTGAACAGAAAAACATCACCTAAAATGCTAGAAGATAAACAAAAACAATAATTATCCATTCATAATAGCTACTCACGTCTAATCAGATATCGTTTAGCGCCTACGTAAATTGAGTGGAACGAGATATTATTTTCTAGTTTATTAGGAACGCCTTGATTGTATGAACCAACCTACTAATTTGTTCTTAAAGTAGAATTTAAACTAGCTCTAGAAGTTGGGCTTTATTATTAAACCGTATTTCCGGGATAAAAGTCCCGCTTAATATTATCCCGGGATAATAAGTTGTTTATATGCTTCCCAGTTCCCAGGGTTTCAACTATATCCATACCAAATTTCATCGAAATCCGTTGGGTACTTTTTGAGTTTATTGCCTTCAGACAGACAGAAAGACGCGGCGGGGGACTTTATTTTACAACTAGCATTGCGCGCGGCTCCGCCCGCGTGGAAAAGTTATTCCGGGATAAAAAGTAGCCTATAGCACTCAGCAGTAATGTAGCTTCCTATTAGTGAAAGAATTTTCAAAATCGGTCCAGTAGTTCCTGAGATTAGCGCGTTCAAACAAACAAACAAACTCTTCAGCTTTATATACTAGTATAGATATGTAGTGAAGTAAGGATTTATTTCTCAATAATATAATAATAAATGTCTTTTTATTTTAGCACAGAGTTGTCCACCGTCCTAAGGAAGTGTGGTGGTATTTAAATGTGGTAGTATATAATATGTAGTGTGGTGGTAAATACACCACTACAAAAGTAACTATATATTTTGATAAATTAAGCATTTAAAATTCTCCTATTTCTCTTACCCTTATCCCACTGCAATGTGGGGTCAGCTTGACATTTTTTTTAAAACGAAGATCGGTCGTCTGCCTGATGTAATTCCTCTCTAGAAGTTCCAGTACCAAAATAGGTACCATGTTGGATAACCCCCATATTATAGTGTTGTGCGAATTGAGATTTTGGACTCAGGACGTCCCATACTACAGCCCAAATATGCTGCCACTAGATCGAAGAGTATTTAGATCTCAATTTACGGTACCAAATTGTATCAAAAACGGTTTAATGGTTTTACATAAGGCAAATAGACTCTGGTTCTCATTAGCATTGGTACCTAGTATGAACGCATTCCTTACTTAATTTATTCATAATCTTGTATTCTGCCATTTTGAAATATGAAAGGAAGGGATTTAGCCACAATCATTTATTTTGATTAATAAACTGTGATTGCATTTCTAACATGCTCTTTGCATCAGAGTCGGCCCTATGAGGACATTTACACGACCTGGTATTTGCTCTGTCTATAATAGAGACATTAATTTGTGGTAACAGCCTAGTCCGTGAGTCAATTTGACCATATTAAGGGTTCAAATTAATTAGGCTGTAAATTGGCGATCGACACGCAACGCCTAAATTATAGAGGCTTTTAAATACAACTAACGCCATCTATTATCAGTGCACGTAATGTTCGTACATTTAGAAAAACAAAAGTTTCTCGTGAGATCCAGGTGACATTAACTTATTGGAACTTTATGGGTGTACGATTTGAATTGCAATGCTTGGATTTTTGTAGGGTAATTAGGTAGATTATAAATTGTAATCAGAATACTGGGAAATGCACCATTGCATGTCCAGACATGACTCTGAATAGTCTAGACACTAGTACTCTATTATGAGCAATCATTATTATGCCATGCAGCTCTCTTCATGCCTCCGGACAAATAAAAAAAGAGCAGCACATACTGCATGTAAACAGATAAAAATATAATACAGGCATTTGCAATCTGCCGACAAGTAATATGAATAATACTGGAAAATTGCCTTAGTTTATTTCAATCAATTTAAAATTTAAGTACTTATGTAAATTTATAAAATAGCATATATTAAATATTGTTATAATTATTACATAGTACAAAAACACCATAAAGAATCTCCGATGTTTATGAGCACGATGTCGCACGATAGTCGAGAACAATTTGCAATATCTGTAAAGCATTATTTTCGTTTCGCTAATTAACTTGCGACACACCGCCGTGTGGTGCATCGAGCGTGTTGTAACACGTGTGTACAGCAAAAACAACGCATCCGTAAAGAGGATTACTAAACAATAGCTCGTCCGTTCCCAGAGTTGTGCGCGTGTTAATTGTTGAAAGCAGAGACATACGGTTGCGACCTTCGTCGAATAACGTCTAAACACTACAGTAAATATTGGTTAAAGTTACATAACTTTATACATAGGTACATTAGATGGTAATTTTTACAATATTGTAGTGATTTAATTTGCACTTGTTACAGACTGGTAGAAAAATACTATTTCCATGTATGAAACGAAAACAAATAAAGCTGTTCTTTGATTTTTAATTGCAATAGTAATCCAAACTCAGGACAGATTTAACGGCATTAAATAAATTGTTATTTTATTTAATGCCGTTAAATCATTCATTATTTATTGTTAATCACTATTCACTATTCACTAGTCACGACTTGATAAGGGTCGCAGGAACACTCTGGATGCGGGCCGCTTTTGACAGATCCGTCTGGAAATCTTTGCGGGAGGCCTATGTTCAGCAGTGGACGTCATGTGGCTGATGAAGAATGTTCACTAACTATTCATATTATTGACTAGGCGATGCTCGCGGCTCCGCCCGCGTGAAATAGTTTTTCCGGGATAAAAATATTTTACCGGGCTAAAAGTTGCTTATAGTACTCAGAAGTAATGTAGCATCCTATTAGTGAAAAAAAATCAAAATCGGTTCAGTAGTTCCTGAGATTAGCGTGTTCAACCAAACAATCAAACTCTTCAGTTTTATAATAAGGTTTCAAAGCAATGACAAATTATATTGCATATATATAAAGACTAAACTCCTAGGCAAAGTCCGGACTTAATAAGGAAGTTAATCCTACCACACCAATTTGATTATTAATCGACTTCAAAAAAGAAGGTTCTGTAATCGACCCGTATGTATGTTTATATCAATATAGGTATGTGTGTAAGTTTGTATGTTCGCGATTTTCTCAAAAACTACTGATCCGATTTGGTTGGGGTTTTCGTTATTCAAATGTATATTTTTCAGGAAAGGGTTTAGTATGTAATTTATTAGGATCTAATGAAGACCTTCGAAGATAGACAATGGAACTCTTCGATAACTAACAGCAGATGACACACGTATGCTGCAATCGTATATCTATGATGTATTATTTACACCATTCTCTAATTAACTAACAAAAAAGCAATAAATAAAAACTTTTTAACAAAAAATAAAACCGACTTCAAAACCACTACAAACCAAAAAATAATTGACTTTATACTGGCTTAGTATATACGTATATTTAGAGAAATTATATAGAGAGAAATGGACAAATAAGCAACAGTGCTTGGCTACATACATTTCAGATCCGTAATCCCTTCAGGTCCAAACTTAAGTACTTGAACCTTACACCCTTTTAACTTTCACCATCCAAGCTGACCACACAAACAATCCGTGTGTTACATAAGGTAAGAACAAACTAATTACCCTAAGGTTATCCGACGATGCAATTAGACATCGTGTTCCTTATTGTGAACAGATAGTAAAATGAAAATGCCGCTGTTATCTCGAAGCGATTTTGATCTAATTTATAATTATTACACATCTTAAGTTACTTAAAGGCTTGTTTAAATGTAATATAAATAAATAGTAAGTACGACTTCACGAAGGGAGAGTTGATTACGCTGGAGTTACATAAACTTGGTTAATGTCGGTATAAAAAGTACTAATAGTGAAGTAGAAATAGTCCAGAAGTATTTTATTATGATGTTGGCGTTTGAAGCGAAGCATGAAGGGATAAAGCAAATTACATTGTAAATGATGAAATCTATGTTTCGATACGCATTCATTTTATCGTGCAAAATCTAGAGTCCCTGGCTCTGTATTTCTCCAGCGATTTGTGGTCAGTTAATGTCTTTCCCCTTGACAAGCTGCTCGCTATCGAATCTAGTGACCAATACGTAAAATCTAGCGCAAGATCGAAATAATTTTGATTCGAAATACTCCGCATATTATTCGTAACAGTTAGTCAAATTATCGAACGGAACAATAAATTGTGTGATTTAATATAACTTCGCGTAAGTCGGCCACCGGTGATTCGCGGTAGCAAGATTCGATAGAAGTTGAAAATTTAACATAAATTTTGTCCGCGTGCCGAATGGACACGACAGAACTCACCCACGCACACTTTGGTATTTGGAACGATATTATTGGTAAAGTGATGTAGATACATCACGCTTATCCAATTTTAGAAGACCGGTGATTGGAATGAATGGCCAGATGAATGAACGTATCAATTGCAAATTGCAATGCAGTTGGACTCGGAGACGATGAGCTAAAGCCAGACAGTGTCATTCAGGGTCGTGAAGGAAGCTTACACTATCAGAAACAAGCTTTCTTCACTCTCCTTTAAGAAAGAGTCCGTATTAGAAGGAGATATTAGCGTACCTACTAACTATATATTTCTGCTGCTAAGAAGCAGTAGGTATGCAAATTAAGGCTTCTAAATTTTAGTTCAGCATCTAGGACATTGAAACCGATGGTGTTCTCATTCTTTTCATCTATATTCTAATGTCACAAGATGAGTTGATTGATGAGTGTTAACCGATCACAAGTAGAGCTTTGTAAAGTGGGGGGGGAGTAGGGGCTGTGTCTTCTGTCTACGGCTAATTATAGCGGTTATTATAGTGTGAGGGACTTACTCGTCTCGTCATTCAATATCATAAACGTTTCCAGAATTTTAAGCGATTCCATACAGCTGATAAAGGTCGCAGGAACACGCTGGATGCAGGCCGCTTTTGACAGGTCCGTCTGGAAATCTTTGGGGGAGGCCTATGTTCAGCAGTGGACGTCGTGTGGCTGATGATGATGACGATACAGCTGATATTTAAGGATTTTTTCTAAATTTTACCAGATAAACTTCATTCAATATCTGACCTTCATTCTTATTTCTGATTGTAAACATCTCGTAGCATATAACACGGTTTCCATAAAGCGGTAAATAGCCCCCACTGTTTCGACGATTCCTTTAATATAAAATCACAAAAGAATGATACAGCGCGATTTTAAAACTCGGTCACGTAACAGATAATAAACAATGCACGAGCTATCGTGAGTCGCGAATCTCATTCAGTTTCATGGCTTTTATTGTCATAAGTTGTTCCGTGTTCATGTTCCTTATATTTTGTATCTTTGTGGTCTAGAGATAAAGTACTTGTGATAAATGAAGTCTAAGGTTTGATCATCTTATTAGCTAGAGCAGCCAAGTTGCTGGTTTAATAATTGTTCAAAAGAACATACATCGCTATAAATCGCTTGTTGACGGGAAAAGAAATCGTACGCAAATCATAATCGTTTATCATATTATTATTTTTGGCAAAGAATACAATTTTCATGGTCAATTTTTCTCGAAACGGTAGTGTTTATTTGACAGTATTTCCAATCTTTTTATGCAGAAATAGCGATAAAATAATGCTTAATTTATAAGAATATTGGCCTATTAAGGAATTCTTAAATTTCCGTGAGACATGTGTAATTTTCAAATAAATCACTTTCAAATTACATTTTCTAAAAGACTAAACACTGCAACTACAAATTCAAGCTCATCAAACATCATGAAACAATGCGGACAATATCAGCTTTCGCAAAATTTCTTGTTATTTCAACTTAAAACAATAATATTATACACGTCATAATTCAAAGTTACAATCTGGATACATTAGTAAGGTGGTTATCTTGAATGGCAGGGCAGCGGGCGGCGCCGCGCCTCGCACCAGGCGGGGATCTAGGATATTACTTGGGGAATTTGTAATTAATTTCATGTTTGCATTGAAAAAAATCCATTTTTTCCTCTCTTTTTAAACGACAAACTTTTAAAACTTTTTTTAGGAAATGTAGTATGTGGGTCATCTAATGTAATTACGGTGGTTTAAGACTGTAGTTTGACTTTAATTGGAAAGAAAGAGATTAATTAGGCTTCCAAACAACTCATTAATCGTAGACACGAAATGCAAGAGAACTAACATATTTGAGCCAGTTCATCTATACAAAATTAATTTCATTTCAACAGATATGTCATGTATTCCACTGATTTTTATTTAAGGATTTGCAGTAGCTGTTGTACTCAAATAATAATAGTAATCATAATCTCTGAATTTTTAGCACCTATTTTAATTCATTAAAACAAAGAAAAGATTAACAACTCTATGCGATAAAGGTCAAATTGGTTTTATATATCTCAATGTGCACTTTACTTTCATCTGACTTTGGGGGGTCAAATGTAACTATTGGCCTAGGATCCGATCCTGTCGCCAACACTTCGTCTTATTCCCTTCTTTACACTACTAACGGAATTCGAACCTAAATTCGAGATTTGATAACTTTCTTACATCATTCGATCATTTATGTGGTGTCTACACCGTCTATTACAGTACGCCCTTTATTGTATCTTTATTTACGTCTTCTTGCTTCTAATATACAATAAAATATTTTATTAACTATTGCAACTGAAACAACGTGTATAATATAGGTATAAACTGTTCTGCTTTGCTTGAATTTCCTTGCATAAGTATGGTTGTGATATTTTTTATATATTTACCTTTTAAATTCTACTTAACTAAGAAAGGAAGTGAGTTAGAGAAAGAATTACGGGTAATTTTTTCTATATGAAATCCCTTACAGTCCGCTATTTTTAAAGGAAAGTCGAACCCTTGCTAGCCTAATTGGCTGCAAGTGAAACCGCACTATCATAATACCAAATTTGACCTAAAGTCGTGCGCAAGCGCTGACCCTTGTCAAGCGATCACGCCTCCAATCACTCACTGATTCAATAATAGAGAAGTTGGTTTATTTATTACTTTTATCGAAAAGTTACGGTGAAATGTAACACATTTTTGTATTTAAATTCGGTCAATAATAATTACTATGTAAGAAGCCTGTGAAATATGGTGAAACGATGTTATAAAACAAGTGAGATGCAATTCCTTCAATTCAATTCCAAGGCTTGAGAGAATATTTCAAATACGAATTACAATAAAAAAATCAACCATGTCATTAATCCAAGACATGGTCTATCCATTTGCCAGACAACCAAATCCTTCATCGTTTTCTTTTATAAAACATCCAAGTACACACTTTTTTTTTATGGCATTGAATGACGAGACGCGCATGCCGTTCGCCTGATGGTAAGCGATACGACCGCCCATAAACAGTAGTAACACCATTCAGCACCTTCAGTTACAAAGTACTGTGTGGCATTCCACTGCGCTCGTCATCCTGAGACATAAGATGTTAAGTCTCATTATGTCCAGTAGTTACACTGTGTAGTTACACACACACTTGCATTTATAAAATTATCAGGTGTTGCTCGCCGCTTCCAAAGTTTTTTCTTCAACTACACTAACTATAATATAGATTTTTACAATAAAACCATAGAAAACCCCTCCTTCCTTCCGCCGTTATTAATTTCCAATTACAGATCAATGGTACGGCACAGGTCCTGTTCCCAGGCGAGTGTTGGCCGAGATCAAGTCGTGACCGCGTCCTGACCTTTGTCAACTGCACACAGACCAACATGCAGATATGAAACTGCTTATAACGAGTACCTCAGGGTATATGGTAATGATATAAACCGCTGACGTATGGAGTTTATATTTGTATTTCGATTTTCTGGATTAAACGGTCTAGGAGGATGGAAGGCATGAATCCTATGCTAGGCCACGATATTGGTGATATTCTGGTTTTAACAGTGAAGGAAAACGTAATGAGGGAAACTCCATAGGTACCTGAGATTTTTCTGTAGATATTTCGAAGTTATTTGAAGTATAACAACCCGTATTACACCAGCATGGTGGACAAAATTACTAACTTGATTGATAAGAATCAATTATCTCTGTAGAATCAAAGTGATTTGGGAAATAGATGCATAGTTTTAGCTTAAAGCTTTTGCAATCATAAAAAGCTTGTTTTACAAAAGAATATTACAATAAAACCACATCTTTTATTATAGTTTTAGTACTTATTTTAGTTTAGTTGTCTTATGAAAATAATTAATAACTATATTATTTAGGCCTACTAGGTATATTTTATTAGCTACTGAAACTTATTAATGAAATAGATTAAAAATATTCTTGAAATTCGTTTGTAAAATACTATGGTAAAAAGGTAATAAATATTATGTACCTACTGCCAAATTATATTTTCCTAAGGCGGTATCGTCTTCACTAGAGCTATTGATCACTTACTATACGTCAAACTTCTAACTAGTTTGCTTACCTTCTATTGAATAAAACATGCATTTTCCATAGTAAACAGTGGGCTTAGAATGTGACAAAAAAACACGTCACGTCTCCGTTTCGTGTTATTGGGATTGGTTGAGAGACTAACACTTGACTGACGTATTGGTCTCTCGATCAATCACAAACATCAAAATTAAACGACATCGTTTTACGAGTTGCGTCTTTGTGTCACATTCTAAGCCCACAGAACACTTATGCAACTTAATTGAAAATTGTAGTTGTTCGAACAATAAATTGGTAAGCTTGACAACTATATAGACGTTTCAAAAGTTGCTACAAAGATACACAATTTAAATGTAAACAAAGATTTTCATATTAGAATCATTATTCAAATTATTACAGGCTTATTCATACTACGATTAAGACTAAGATTTGTTACAAACGTAAAATCATCACATAAAATACTATCAAAATCAAAACATACCTTTTTTTTATTTTTTTTTATTGCATTGAATGACGAGACGAGCATGCCGTTCGCCTGATGGTAAGCGATACGACCACCCATAAACAGTAGCAACACCATCCAGCACCTTGACTTACAAAGTACTGAATGGCATTCCACTGCACTCGTCATCCTGAGACATAAGATGTTAAGTCTCATTATGTCCGGTAGTTATACTGGCTACAATGTCCTTCAAACCGAAACACAACAGTGCATGCACACTGTTGCTTGGCGGTAGAAATAGACATTGCGGTGGTACCCACCCAGACGGCCTCTTACATAATGAGAGACCTACCACCAGGTAAACACCTTTCCGACATTTGAAAAATTCTATGTAAATTAAAATGTGTACAATACATACACTATTGCCTAAACAAATATCTATTTTAACTAGAGCAATAAAATCACAGAAAAATATAAAAACAATAATTCGGCGCCAGTGATCACATCAGCTATTCATCCAAAAAGCTAATTTTATTATGTACACGTGAATCACTGGATTCTAACTCGGAGTCTCGGAGCCTCGGCTTTTTGTGATTCATTCCAGCGATGTGACTCATATTCCGAGATTATACCTTATACGGTCGACCACCCCACGCGGAATTTACATCTAATAAAAATAAATACAGTTCTAAAACCGTTAAATATGTATTGTTCTTTTTATTATTGTCTTAATTATATTAAAAGAGATTATTAAGACCGTTTGCTCGTTATTTTCTGACCATTAATGTTTATTAGTATCGTTAATCTATTTTTGTACAATTTAATCAAGAGTCAAGCAGATCGCCGCCTACGCCCAGTGTGTGTCATTTTGTAACTTTATATAACTTAAAAAGCGTAATGCTCCATTTTTACATATAGGACATATCCTTCAAACCGGAATATGCTTGCACGGATGTTTCATAGACAAAGTATTGGTATCTATTTTTTTTTATGGTATTGAATGACGAGACGTGCATGCCGTTCGCCTGGTGGTAAGTGATACGACCACCCATAAACAGTAGCAACACCATCCAGCACCTTGAGTTACAAAGTACTGTGTGGCATTCCACTGCGCTCGTCATCCTGAGACATAAGATGTTAAGTCGCATTATGTCCAGTAGTTGCACTGGTTACAATGTCCTTCAAACCGAAACACAACAGTGCATGCACACTGCTGCTTGGCGGTAGAAATAGACAATGCGGTGGTACCCACCCAGACGGACTCTTACATATGAGAGACCTACCACCAGTAAATCACTACAATTACACTTACCGATAACTATGAAACTTTGAAAAGATCTTGACGGCTTCGAAAGTCTATAGTAAATATGATTAAGGCAAAGGCACAGGAAATCCCTTTTAATACCCGCCAATACCTTGTGCAATAAATATTTGATAAAAAGTAAACAAATAATAAATTTAATAGAAAGTTGTGCGTAGTAGGAATTATTAACATTGCTTCGCACTTCATTTACACTAAAATTACGATTTACGATTAAAACCGCCACACGTAATTGACAAGGCGTGAGTTCTATGGTACGAAGCAGATATATCACGGTTAATGAGAATTAGACGATTCTTTGAGCTTGTGAGAACTATTTTTAATGAAGTGGTGTAGAGCAAAATGACACGTATTTAAAACACAAATTGCCTTAAAATTATTTTTTCGCTCGATGAAACTCCTTGTATTATTTAGAAATTAGAAAAAAATCTTGCTACTTTAAAAATTTTAATAAGAAGTTGAAGATATTTAATGCAAACAGAAAAGCGTTGGTTGACGTCACACAGGCAGTCGATCGTTAAAGTTAAAATCATTTTTGCAATATACTTGACAAATTAAGAACGGGAATAATACTTTCAGCAATTACCCGCTATAGGGATAGCAAGCAAATTCACGTTAGCATCTGTGAAACAGTATGTCAACTCCGGTTCATCCCGAGGACCGGCTTAGTCGGTACTGTAAACAAAAACATCTCAGCGTATCTTTACATCAATAAAAAAATACTTTTTAATTTAATCAGATGAATAGTTGCAGAAGCAATTTGTTGAGCATTTCTTCTTTATAAAGATACTAGGTGTTGCTCCGGGGCTGCGGCTTCGCTCGCGGGAAAACTTTTCTGCTACAAATGTCCCTAAAACAGAGTATGACGCTAGCGCCATCTACTTAAAGAATCAGATTAAAAATATACATTATTTCCCATGGGAGCAAATTATCAAAATAAAAAGTACCCCATGTGTTAATCCAAGACATGACTGACCCGTGTGCCAAATTTCATCCAAATCCGTTTAGTTGTTTCTGCGTTTACTTCTAACAAACATACAAACACCCTAATATTTTCACAAACTTTCGCATTTGTAATATTTGCTATTTGTTGTAGCATTTAATGTTTATAATCTTTGTGCAAATTATAATAAGAGTACCGCGCGGTCTCGCATTTTGTTATAAATTCTCAGTACCGTTTGACCTATTGTGAAATTGTTGTGATACACCATCTATTGGTTTCGTTATTATTTTATTGTTTAGCTGCCACCGCCCTTTCCATTTTATTAATAGACGTTTTATCAGAACTTATTGTACCATCGCCGAGGTTCTTTATTGCATTATCCTCTAATTTCTTCCTTATCCCTCTTTTTTATAGAAACGACAGAGACGGATCTCGCAGAATGGTAAGTGACACTCGTCAAAAATAATACTTCCAGAAACTTTGAATTGCTTACCAGGCATTGCTTAGCAAGAAATTGAACTTTCTGGCAGTTTCTTTAAGAGTAAATTATTAAATGCTCAATAATTACAACTAGTGGTCGCATACTGGTTGAAATTGGACTGCAATTCGTAATTTTTTTTATTCTGCACCCTCTCCATGAACTTTAATTATGTCAATTCTCACACTCCTCCTTGCACACAATGTGCTTAAAAAGGGGCACAAAGTTTTTTCTTCAGGTATTAATGTATTAGATCATGTTCCCCAAACCAAATCACAATACTTATTCACTGCTGTGTGATGGCATAGAGTCGATCGTATCTATCCAGAATGAATTACAAACGGACGAGATATTTGCTTCCTAGAAAATCTATATTAGTTATAGAATCTTAATTCTATGTATTGCCTTGTTTGGCATTGACCTTTTGGGCACAAACTTGAATGGCGTCATACGATACGAACATCTTAGTGTGGGAAGACAACTGGTCAGACTAAATTAAGTCCAATTTATATTAAAGTTCATATAAATATTTTTTACAGATCAATATCTTGTTCTTTCGTGTGAACATATTTAGAAAGCTTTCTTTTCTACCTACGTCTTTTATAATTTATGTTTTTTCATGACCAAATTAGAGTCATTGGCAAAATTAATGTGTGAACATTTTTAACGCTTGAGTTTAAAACATTCGTATATTTTCCAAATTACCTTACTTTCTCCATTAATCATTAACTAAGGACTTTTTAGGTGAAATTAGGCAAATGAGCAATCGGATTTGCTGACAAGCTGATGACCATCGGCCTGATACCCACACAGCTAGGGGAATCGTAGGAGCATAGAAATGTCGAAATAGGTTGAATAGGGAACAGACAGGGGATTAATTTGGAAATCACTGTACGAAACGCAATAGTGTAACATTCAGTATGGCGTCATAACTGTCTCTTCACGCCAGCTTTCTGTGAGAGAGGCGCTTAACCGGATGACCGAGGCCAATCATAATATCCAGAAAATTGGCCTAAGGGTGGCTCTATATTTTATGCTGTCTTAGATCGTGTTAGTTTAAAAAACTTGGGACTTTAATTATAAATTGCTATCAACAAATGTTTGTAATCACTACAGCTACTGAGATTTATGCACTTATGCAGTTTTATGTTTGTGCTTTCCCTAAACTATTGCAAAATTTTAGTATAACTTAACTTTTGCTCGCGGCTCCGTCCGCGTGAATGAGTTTTTCCGGGATAAACGTCCCGCTTTATATTTTCTCGGGATAAAAAGCAATAATACAATAACACAAAAATGCAATGCAATCAGCCCTGTATTATATAGGTACTGCCCACTACCGAGCATGGGCCTCCTGTACCATTGAGAGGGGTTAGGCCTTAGTCCACCACGCTGAAAGCACAAAAACACAAATCTGTCCTCTTTATAATATGAGTATAGATTATTATCTAAAGGTGGACTCGAAAAAAGTCTAGTGTGATTATTATTAAACTAGACTTTTTTTCGAGTCTACCTTTTATTATCTCCACACCGTCTCAGATTAACTAATGGAGACTGCTTATTTCATTAATTCCGACTTTACATTCATTCTGTATAAAGTGTGAAAAATGACTTAACATAATCAGCTCTAATAAGTTTTTGATATCCAATACATCTCAATGTTCATGATTAAAGAATAATTCTAAATAAGAGCAAAAAAGCCTTATTACAGAGAAAACGCATAGTGATCGTATGCGTGGAGATCACGTATAATAAGTTGTGCTGTCGGTCAGTTCGCGGCGCACGCGCAGTGAAACGTCCGCGCAAGGCGAACCGCCTGCACTTGCTTGACAATATGGGGACCATGGGTGTGTGAGATTAAGGGATAGTATTTGTAAATGTATGTGACAACTGTGCTCTACGATTAATGAGGCTGAAGGCGGGCTGGCATTGTGCGATGGACAGCTTAAAAATATTAACACTTCCAGGAACATTGAATTGCTTACCACAGCAGGTTATTGCTCTCTGGTCCTTTCTGACACATTAAAAGTAAAGTATCAAATGCCTAATAATTGCAGTACGTTTTTTTTATATATGAAATAGGTTTTACATTATTTTATAAAGTATGAAAAACCATAATATTTTGTATTCTTAATTATTATATTGCACTTTTTTGTGAACATAACACCGTTGTTACTTAAACAAAACTAGTTTTATTTCGATTTCTAACTCAAGCGTAAACATAAGAAATCATTATTGTACATTAGATTAAATATTTTGATTAAATAGCATCATATGCTACGAGAAATCACTATTATTTGTCTGACACAAGGCGTTTTTTCACTGCCAAAAAAAAATATAAAAAAATGGCACCGAGCGTTACTTCGTGGAGTTGTGTGCTAATAATCGGCAGATTCCATATAAAATTATGCAAAAAAATTAACCGCAGGGTCGTTTGTAAATCAATCCCTTCATCCACGAGTCTTATTCTGGCAATTTCTTTCTCATTCATATTCCATGAAGAAAACCTATTAAATCTATTTGCTACTTTATCCATCATCTTCAACTACTGATGGTGTCAGTAGCGAACGCGCGACAGGTTCTACGCGTCGGGCGCTCACTAACTGCCCTTATGTGTCTGTCTCCGATCAAGCTCGGCCGCTGTTAATGGGCCGCCTCGTTAGACGCCCCATTACTTCTAATACTTTCGATATCTCATTTGAAGGCGATAAAAATAACCGAGAACTTAATCATACACGTGCGTATATGCTAGTTTTTGTAACGTTTTTTGTATCGTAAATCTCCTTTTAAGGATTTTAGTGGCGTTAATGAATCTGGTTTTATTTTAAAAAAACTATAAACCTAAGTATATATGGGTATAGGAATTGGTCTAGAAGTTTTACGAGCGGAATTTGAGATTTGTGATGTTGTATAGCAAAAGCACACGGTACTCGCTGTGGCTCACTTTTGTTTTAATAATCGTCATTATAGAAACGAGCAATCATAGAGGTCGAAAGCGTGATGACTTGAAGAAAAATTTAGACATCATTCTTTCTTCGGAAATCAACAATGCCACAGACTATACTCAAGTTATATTAGAGAGTTCTTTAACTCTGGTCAAGTCATTCCATTCATGCAGTCAAAATCTACAAAACTCTACCACTTACAAAATGTTCCATACTTTACTGTACAAACAACAACCAGTATGGACACTCGCATCAATGAAAATACAGATGTTCAAACATAGATTTCCAATGAACGTTTGTTGTGGCTGAAACTTGTTATCGTTCGCGTGAGGTATGGCAACGGACATTTACTTGAATGAGAAGACGAACAGGTCACTGGCCTGGTAGCGTCACCCTGCCTATAAATCTTCCCAGAACTTTGAATTAATAGAATAAGTTAATTTAACATTGCACTACACTTATTACTCGATGTAACGCAATGGAAAAATACCATTATACTCTTGTCACTTTATAACTTTACTAGATTTTGCCCGCGGCTCCACCCTCGTGAATGAGTTTTTTGGAGTAAAAGTCCCATTGTCCTATGTGTTAATCCAGGCCATGATCTACCTGTGTGCCAAATTTTGTAGAAATCCGTTCTGTAGTTTTTGCGTGAAAGAGTAGCAAACCATACATCCATACATTCTTACAAACTTTCGCGTTTATAATATTAAGTATGATACGTTAAATCTCATCTATTTTATAGTTTACACAGAATTCAATTTCCTTTAAAATGACCACAATAGTGCTTGCGTACCGCGGCTTGGCGTTCGAATTTCGAAATAAACCATCAATAATAACTCTGATGGACGCTTATATATAAGTGACCTACCTTAAGATTAACGTTTTTATCCTAAGCTTGTTATCGGGCAGTAAAGTATGTGTCTAGGGACAATGGGGGTAAACAGACACGATAGATAACATTTATCTTAGAGCGATAACTTCCGAAAATCATTATGGGATAGATGCTCGTGGGAACTTTGTTAATAGGGACAAGATTTATGGCCAAACTAGCTTTCCCGCGCGAGGTCCCGGTTGGATGGGACGTTTTAAATTCAAATTCAAATCATTTATTCAGTAATTAGGCCCCTAAGGGCACTTTTACACGTCATTTTTTACAATATTTTTATCATCTAAAAGATTCTACCAGTGCTTCGGAAAGCCCACTGACCTGAGAAGAAGCACCAAGAAACTCAGCGTAGGTCTTTTATTGTTACTTTTATATATATATATATATATATATATTTTACAAATTGCAAGTAATATATAAAAAATAAATAATAAATTGCAAGTATAATATGACAATATCAAGTTGACCCCGCTAGTGTATTGCAGCGGGCAGTGTGGAAGGATCAAGCTGTGTTGTGGGGACGCTTTCATTATACAAGTTCAAAATAGTGTTACTCCGACATCTCTCTGTGAAAGTCTCGCAATTATGAGAAACCCTCATTCGCAGCACGTTAGAATTTGCCAGTATTATATGGAATCCAACTTATACTATACACTCGCAAAGAATCGAGAATATTCAACGCAATTTTACACGTTACTTGGCTTTTGCAGCGCCTGATTTTTCACACAGGAACCCCTACACAATACGCCTGCAACACTTTAACAATATGATGTCCCTCAGGCATCGTCGCCAACTACACGATCTAACTTTCCTGTATAAATTGATCAACTCACGAATCGATTGTACTGCCATTTTATCCCTTATTAATATCTCCGTGCCTACCAGAGTTCCCAGATATCCTATTACCGATACGTTTAGATCTCGTCCCTTTAGAACCAATCTGGGCCGTAACTCTCCTATTACGAGACTGTGTACCACCTATAATACTGTATGCAAATCAAATAATGATATTGATATTTTCCACGACCCATACAATAAGTTCAGACAAAAACTGTTGAAATATTTTGGTTCTTCTGCCTCCAATTCTTGATTTCTTTTCTTTTCTTGCTCGTTTATTAAGTTTATCACATTTTGTTTTTTGTTAAATTCTAGCTTTAGATGTAATCATAATAGCTGTATAAATTAACTGTTAACGCACTACATATTTTAATGAATGCTGTGTACTCCTTTAAGTTGGTTGTGCATCAGAATATGACCATTGTTATAAATCACCTGTGTAAACTTAATGTACAATCTGCTGGAGAACCTTATAAATAAATAAATAAATAAATAAATAAATAAAAAAGAAAGATTTTAAACTGGTTGATTTAGTTTTGGTATACATGAAAATAACATGGGTTTAAAATGAAATATGTTTTTTTTTCAGACTGCCTCTGTGACGTAGTTGTATTACGGTACGAATGCAATGCTGAGGTCTCGAGTTCGATCCCCGGGTCGGGCAAAGTGATATTGGGTTTTTCTACACAGTATCAGCCCGGAGTCGGGAATTTGTGGCCGATATGGCGATAGGCTCGCCCCCTATCAAATCATGTGACGAAATACGCACGGTGAAAAGCGGGTGCACTAGTTGCGCCTCTGCCTACGCCTTTGGGGATAAAAGGTGTGAGAATGCGTATGATTTTTTTTTGACTGCTATAGTCTGGGGTTGCCTCAACAATTTTTTCAAGCATATTGCAGGAACAATTTCGCTCTATTGTTTATTGTCAGGTATTTTGAGATCCAATCCTGACTAAATCATAGACAAACCTGCTTATATTTTTGCCCACTTTAAAATCGAAGCCTGAATCTTCGATCTACATCCCACGCTAGATGACTACAACGTACAGTCAGCCACATAAGTAGCTGAACAAATTCAAAACTTCAAATCGCCTCTACACTTTTGTGTTCTTACCAATTTTTGTTTTCTCTTCACAAAAATAAAATAAATCAGATTAACTTTATTTCACACAAAGAAACAAAAATGTTTCAATTAAACTTAAGGCGTAGAGGCGATTTGAAATTTTGATTTTGTTAAGCCATTTATGTGGCTGACTGTACCTATCCTTGTAAACATATCCTAAACTTATGTTTGCGCGTGGCGTGCACAATATTCTTTCATTACGTTATGTCATTAGAAGACAATGGTATTTAAAATGAAAGTGAGCCACGTTAATGAAGTTGGTGTTCGGCGTGTGGTTACACTCGTATGGAGATTCCCACGACAGTCCAATGGATGGGACATGATGGAGTATAAGAACACGACAAGTAATTATTAGAATTTTAAACGATATAATACAAATAGGTACTTACAGTATCATAGGCTTAGAGTTATTTTTTCATGCCACAATGTCGTAATCATAGTATTTCGTATACGAAAATCCATCTGGCGACCACAGTTTTATTTATTTCTACTGCTAGAGAGTAGAGCGTAGAAACTACAACTTGATATAAGACTTAGTATCGTATGATTGAGGATAACGAGTGCAGTTCAATATCAGATATAATTTTGGAATTCAAAATTCTGAGTGATGTAAAATTTAAACTGTTAATAGAAAGTCGTACCGTTCACCATCAGATGAGCCTTTTGCTCGTTTCATCTTAGAGTTATAGAGAAAATGAGAAAAATATTCGCTCTATCAATTCACGCAAATAAGCTTAACAAACCGTTGTACTAGTTGCGTGTCTACTCCACCAAAAAAGCATTACCTTTCGGATACATAACTTTTAAAGTCTAAAGGACTTTCCTATTTTCCCTTCGAACCCTCAGGTGCGGAAGCATATTTAACATAAAACCAGGAGTGCCAGCAAAAGGTAAGGGTTCCAGCTCGTCGAAGTAAGAAGCTTATGGCAGTATTAGAGGGCGCTGAAAACAAAAATCAACCTGTTTTTGGACACTTGGGGTACTTAAATACGGTATTAACGTGAGGGGAGCGATTATGTTTTTTTTACTTATTTTGTAGGGTCATGAACGCCCCTTTATGCGATGTATATTTCATATAGCTCTTAAAGCAAACTTTCTTGTTTGATAGAGATGCGTATATTTGTTAGGTAAGTGCAGTACTCAAACGGAGGAGGTTGACGGGAATGGGAGTCTGTAACGAGAATAGTTTCATCCTTCAAATGTGGTATAAGAAAAATTCCTCATCTCGCCTGTTTCATATAAGAAATTGTTTTTACGCATTTCTATCGGAACTCCGTATCCCCAATGTCACTTTCTCCCTTCCTGGGTTGCAAATATACATGAAACTACGACACCTATCCAAACCAAAAAACTAACAATATCCAATCCAGGATTGGGGCCACACACGATAAAACCTGTCAATTGAATTGGCTTCTGCTAATAAATTTGTGAAGCCATTGTAAATTGTACACGACTCCGTAAAATCGCTTTAAAGTCGTAATCTATCGATCATAATTAGCGTTAGACGGGTGGCTAGAGTAGGCAGTTTTAAACAAAGTTATGAGCAAAGATTTAACTACAGAGACCATAATATGGTCTGAGGCCTAAGGATTAATGACCAGGGTCTGTAACGAGAGTCTGACTAGAAGATAGGTCTCTCGTATGCGAGGGTCCTTCTGGACAGGTACCACAGCAATGTTTATTTCTACCACCAAGCAGTAGTACAGCGTTCACTGTTATGTTCCGGTTTGAAGGACATTGTTAAATAATTGCTCGCAATTTCTAACAATAGAAACGGTCTTGGTTCTTGGTCTTGGTTGTAGGATCCTTTTGTCTGTACCTGGTCCTTAAAACTTTAGGCCTGTGTGTCATTTGATCTAGATAAAATAAAGGTGAATAGACATATTTTGGGAAATAATTGGTATCTGGGTTGCGCCTGGAATCCTGGACCACCCATCCTACTCACTTACACAACATCAATAAACGAAACAACGCAACACCTAAACTTGTTCAAATATTGCCAAACGATTAAATGAGCATTATTGGGTAACTGTTCAAGAACACTTGACCACCAACATGGTTTAAACGAAGCATAAATTACAAAACGATGCGCTGGGCGTGTAAGCGTATGACTTAATCCGCTGGTTGGCAAATCAATCATACAATGTCATTATAAACAATTTGGAAAGAGAGAGAACATCTTCCGGCGCATTGCGTTAAATAACAAACTATAATTTGATCATTAATCTGTAACTTTAATAGGTACAATGGATGCATGTTACACCGTGGTGTAATATTACTTTGTTTGTTTATTTTAGACGAATATTGACGTCCGGGTAGGTAGTTGGTTTTATTGTACCGCTTTACCCTTAAGTATATGATGGAATCCTTGTGTAAGTTATCTCTGATATATATACAAAATTGTTTATCCTTTCGGCTATTGTGAATAGGTACTAAAGGCAGTGGGTACGAAGATGTATGATCTAATATCTCATAATGCAGAATGCAGCTCAGTATCCTGCAGAGCTACATAATTCATAGGTCATAATGGTAACAGTATCTAAGAGTTTAAATAATTTAAAACATATCCAACTACGTACGGTGTGATACACGTCATAGCAAAAATAAATTCAATTACAAACAAACACACAGGATTGACGTTTGACCATTAATCATACGCCATTACTTAAATCAGTTCTATTAATAATCCAAACCCGGCCTGCGGAATGAATGTGGTCGTAGTTCATGTACATAACCTTTGTAATGAAATGTAATTGTTTTTACGTTTATTACAACAATTACTGTACTTATTACATGTAAGAAAGCTGCATAGAATCTAAACAATAGACGAACACAAAATAAATGAATTTGTTGAAATAATACTACTTTATGGATTTAAATTTGCGATAAATCTGTTTTTTAAAAAATGTCAAACATTCGCGTAAATATAAGAAAGCATTAAATCAACTTATCTCAATCATTCTTACACATGGACACTAAGATAGTTACATATAATTTAGTGTTTTTTTTATAGTAAAGACTGCCGGATGGGCAAGTGGGCTACTTGATACTATAGATCTACTACAAACACTTGTCAAAGAATCATAGATGGGCTGCACGCCTTAAATGAAATGAATAGTGAGTACCTACCTATTTGGAACTCTGGATAAAAAATATTTATTTAATTATTTAAGCACTTCATATACAAATGTATAAGGCGGACTTAATGTCGTAGGTATTCTCTTCCAAGTTCCAGTCAACATTAGGGTGGTGCAGACATTAACTAGGTAGGTAATTATGTTGTAGACATCACAAACAATACTTATTTTCAGAGGCGCAACTAGTCAACCCACTTTTCACCGTGCGTATTCCGTCCCATGATGTGATAGGGGGCGAGCCTATCGCCATATCGGGCACAAATTCAAGGCTTCGGGCTGATACTGAATAGAAAAACCCAATATCACTTTGCCCGACCCGGGGATCGAACACGAGACCTCAGCTTTGCAGTCGTACCGTAATACAACTACGCCACCGAGGCAGTCATTAAGTCATTAAGTTATTTCATTAGTCAGTCTGATTCATTAAAAAATATTAATACGGTAATGAGTATAATAACCACTTTTATGACACAATTTTCTTAATCTGAACAATTGCGCAGAATTTGTTAATTTTCATAATAATCTTAAGCGGTAACCCAGGTTATGTCACGTTTGTGCAAAACCGTGGGACGTTTTGTGAACGGTTTCGTATCACTTTTATTTTGTAAGAATAAAATAGAACGGAATCGTAAATATTTTACGATACATTTTTAAACAATAATTTGGAATATTTTTGGATAATCAGGAAATTGCTCAACACCTCATTAAATATGCAGTAGCGCACTTATCTTAGTTTCGTGTACATAATTGATAAATTAGTGCTTTAAACAGAAATAACACGTATTTCAATGGTTGTTAACGCAACCTTTATAAAGTACTTGTACTCAAATGAATAAGTTTTAAGCTTGCTTTACAAAATGCTGATTTCAATCATTTGCTTAGAATTTTTTTATTACTGTCAGTCCATCCCCTTATATATTACATACCAATTATTATAAGTATATTATATGAAAAGAATCATCCTGATATAGAAACGCCTACAAGGTGGACAGACGACCTGGTAAAACTCGCAGGAGCTCGCTGGATGCAGGCCGCTTCTAATAGGTTGGTCTGGATATCTTTGGAGGAGGTCTATGTTCAACAGTGGACTTCCAAAAACTGAAGATGGTGATAAAAATGTCACGGAACGTGTTCATTTTCAATTACAACAGTTGAAGCGTGACATATTTTTTTCGAAATAAAAATAATTTCGTCCCCTCAATCGAAGAGTAATAACATAAGAAAATAAATTCGCACACTGTTTCAACATAAAAATAGTCATTCATTATCTTAAAGAACCAATAAGGTAGTATAACGGTATGAATGTTTTTTAAAATTAAATACCACCAACTTATGACAAAACATGTAAACCAGTAGTAAATTACATATAATTTATAAATAAATAATCATATTATTATGAGGTACATTAATTTTCAATTGACTGTTATTTATGCAATCGCTAATTAAGCCACGTGCATAACTTAGGACGTAAGAACATGTTGCCAACGGTACCAGCCCCTGTCACTTTTACCCTAGATTGTGATATGCCTAAAAGCGAATTCCTTAATAAGTTTTTGTTACTGGAGAGTAATGTAAGTGGTACATCGACGATGTAGACTATTGTCTACAGGAAGCACAGTGCCGGATTTAGACTTTCCTAAAGTATAGGTCACTTATTTCCTGCGCATCGTATGTCCCGCGACTGCAAGCGTATTTTTGTGCGGGCAAAAAAGGGCCCCGATTGCAACAAATTTGTAGGTAACATTTTTCAGGTAACATCAGGTTTTTTTTATTAACGGGTAGGTGACCTAAATAAAATACCTAGTACACAAAATATTCCGCATTCAAGTATGAGGTGGAATCGGCATGAAAACAAACACAGTATGTATTTTAAGAGGAGGGACTTATTTAAACACACAGTATGTCATGACCAAAAATAACTAATAAAATGAGAGTGTAAATCTCAATAAAAAATCATAAAAAGGCTCCCAACGTGTGAATGCCCCTGTTCTAGCTACTTAGACTATCTTATCGGTCATTACATATGAGTATAACCTAGTATGATTCGTTTTCTCTTCGTCCCTTAGATCGCTTGAATAACTTTACATACTATATAATAGCGAAATTAAGCTTTAAAATAAAACAACCCTAAGACATAAAGTAGAGCTTCAGTAACGTCAGCAACTGTCGGTTACATAGTAGTGTTTTGTCTCAGCAACTAGTTGTCAGTCTGCGCAACCTCTAATTCCTTTAATAATTATGGTCATAAATAGTTTTTATCATAATAATTTTCATTCGATTAATTCCTTTCTTAAATTTCGTTTAATGATTCCAATATTTTCTTTACATTTATTCACAACATACAAATATGTATATTATAATCTAACGTTACAGAATTCATCAAAATATTGTTCTAAGTAAAATATTTCGAAAGTAAATTGGCATGTATTATAATATTTTATAGTCGTATTATACCTCATTTTAAATATTTTGTAACACTTATCCTGATAAACATGTTAACTAACAGTAAATGTCATTATAAGCCATTTGTATTGGACAAAATCCTCTCGATCATATATTATTCCATTCAAATGTCGACAAATGAAAACATTTTAAATGTCGTTACGAAATTTTATACGTGTTTGGTGAGCAATCATTGTATTATCCGAATGTTGCGAACGAATTGTAAACTAGGATATTTTGATAAACTTCTAAATTATATGGATACCAGCAGCCCCAACAGACCTGCCCTATGAAGGAAATAAAATCCTAGAACCCGAGTACAGCGCCACCTACCGGATCCAAATGTTAATCTAAACCATTCTCCAACCCACCTGAAGACACCCAAAAAATTTCATTACAATCGGTCCATCCGTTTAGGAGGAGTTCAGTGACATACACACGCACAGAAAAATAAACAAAATAGAACAAAATAATATTATAATAAAAATCCTATGCAAATGCAATCAGCCCTGTATTATATACTGCCCACTGCTGCGTACGGGCCTCCTCTACTACTGAGAGGGTTTTAGGCCTTAGTCCACCACGCTGGCCAAAAATGCTATCCTCAACTAAAACTCAGAAACCAAAAATAAAACTAGTCATTTCAAAAATCACCTGATTATTCATTAAAACAACAACATATCACCGGCAGTTTGACAACCGTTGTCACCTTGTCAACTAACGTAACACATGACCAGCGTAATTTGATCTTCTGTTTTATTTCTTTTTAGTCGCATGATAGTTCAACTAATAACAGACTGTTAATGGTAAAACAGCGTATGAATGTTATGTTGACAAATTATTGCAATACGTTTGGTTTTCACGCTCTTTTGTTTGTTTAACCGGGTTACGAGGGATTTAAGAAGTTGCGGTAATATAGTACAATGGCGCTAAATTATGCATAATTTAGAATACAAATATGAAATTTATACTGATTCGTTGCTATATTATAGGAAAAATAAAAATCATCGCCCTCCTTATTTCCGCAAGCTATAAGTTTTAAGCATTAGGATATTTTTCAATGCGGTAAAGTATATCTAAAATTATAAATGATTAATTTCTATTAAAGAAATATTAATGAGCTGGCTTGATTATTTCCGCCCCGTGATGTGAAAGGGGGCGAATTATCTCTATGTTATGTCTCATATAGACTATTGGCGAATAAGTTGGCGAACGATTATGACTGTGTATTATGAGTAACAAATATACCCGAATAAGATGTTTACACATTCGTATTCGTGACTATTCGGCAAGTATCTAAATCAGGGATAATAAATAAGTATTTCTTGTAAAACTAAAAGCACACACAGATCTTTTTCGGCGACCTTAGAAAAGAAGCGAGAACCTTATTTATTTCATAGTTATTATTAGACTAATAAGGCGATTGAACAAACCTTCAATAATTCTTAATCATTTTACCGAATATATGCTTAAAGATATTTTTTAATGAGTCTGCTCATGAACTCCGAAACAAAAACCACTTAACAAGCTATTCTCTGGTGACGTTCGATATAAGGAATCTGATACTTGAATTTCGACAACGCAAACATCGGACCATTTACAAACACGAGAATAAATGTGCGAATTAAACAATTTATCAACAGCAACAAATATTCATACATTATTCCATACATTTCACCGACGTAAATACTTAATCAGTATTAACGTCAAAAGTTAAATAATTGACCCAAATCGAGAAATTCTGTATCTTCAGGCTACGTTTACGCAACACATAAAATCCTATTATGATAGCAATTACGCAATCGCCATAGAAACGTAATCAATCATTAATATATAGGTAATCTCAAATGTTGACAAATGCCAAGTACGGTGTATCGTAACGACCTATTAGTGGAATGCCCAATAGCCTCTTATTATGACAAGCTTGCGATAAATTACTATTATAATCTATCTACATGGTTAGGCCATACGTAGTTCCACATCGAGTTAAGGCGAATGACTATTATGTATTGTAATGAATTAAATTAGTTTTTATACAACAGCTGTATGTCGAAATCTGCAGCTCGCTCATATTATGATAAGTATTACGACTGCCCGGAAACAGTAGCGATGCTGCCCAAAAGTTTGAATAACAAAAGTATGAATTGCACTGAACTTCATAGTGCATACTTCAACTTGAGATAGTAGACGTGAAAGTCTATTGATTGATTTGGCGGAATTCTTTTTTTTTTTTTTTTTTTTTTATTGCATTGAATGACGAGACGAGCATGCCTGATGGTAAGCGATACGACCACCCATAAACAGTAGCAACACCATCCAGCACCTTGAGTTACAAAGTACTGTGTGGCATTCCACTGCCCTCGTCATCCTGAGACATAAGATGTTAAGTCTCATCATGTCCAGTAGTCACACTGGCTACAATGTCCTTCAAACCGAAACACAACAGTGCATGCACACTGCTGCTTGGCGGTAGAAATAGACTTTACGGTGGTACCCACCCAGACGGCCTCTTACATATGAAAGACCTACCAGCAGTAAATTCTTTTAGAAACGTGTTTTTTCGGAATTAAAAGAAAAGTAAATCACCTTTAGGCTTTAAGACCCATATCTTTGCAAAAAAATTGGCCACGCGTTGAAGCATGAAAAAATGATTAACCAAGAATCACACTCTCGAGTACTATAGGTAAATAATAATAAATAATACCAGCCCTGTATTAAATACTGCCCACTGCTGAGCACGGGCCTCCTCTACTATAGGTAAACAAGGTTAATATTATTACTCAGATTGTTGATTCTTGCTAACTTATTGATAGATGTATATGAGTATTCTAAAAAGTTATGTGTGTTTTCTTTGTGAACTATCGCTCGCTTTAACGGTGAAGGAAAACATCGTGAGGAAACCTGCATACCTGAGAAGTTCTTTGAATTTCGAAGGTATGTGAAGTCCGCCAACCCGCACTAGGCCAGCGTGGTGGACTAAGGCTTTGACCCTCTCAGTTGTGGAGGAGGCCCGTGCTCAACAGTGGGCAGTATATAATACAGGGCTGGTATGGTATGGTATGGTATGAGTATTCTACTTGGCAACATCAGTCTAGTCGAGAATCGGCCGTAATTGCTTGAAGGCTTACTATTTTTACTATATCACAACAAAAAGAAACCTTAAGTGCCTCAAAAGAGATCCTCCTTAAACGATTCAAGAGTCTAAACTCAAAACCAAACAACCAAACCATAACCCGTCTAGGCCTTAAATAAAGTAAGCTCCTAATTTGTCAGAGATAAAGTTATTATTAAGGGGAAGTTAGCGGACGTGGGAGGTGCCAACTGCCAGTCTGACAAAACTGCGAGGACTTTCACTGACGGATGCAATCAACGGGTCATGTATCTGATACCGTATTGATTATATCTTATCCTGTATCACTCGATATGGCCGGTGATAATGTAATTTGTTTAGTGCGAGAGGACATTTTTGATGATACGAATGCATTGAGTACGAAAAGCATTACTTCTTTGGAAAGGTGCTAGGCCTCGTTTGCGGGAGTGTTCACTGGAGTCACGTAGGCTGATGTGTCTTTGAAGGAATTGTAACTGATGTAATTAAAACGCATAGAGATTAGAGCCTAAACTTCTAAATATGATGATATGTAATGATTTAAAGATATACAATTTCGTTGTGGACAATTACTATCAGATGAAAGTCTTGTTCGACTCGTTAGGTACCTATTTTATATAAAATATACTTAATATATAACATAAGATAAACCACAACTTCCATCGTCATATTTGTTACCAAGAATCTTTTTCCTTAATTTATTAACACGATTTTGTGTAACGCATAACGAATACAAACAAGTCTTAATGCACTTTTAACATAACAATAAATATTGAAGTCAATATTTGATACAAAATATTAAAAATAATATTTTAGGAACATTTTAGGTTAACACCTACACAAAATCATTATAATGAAACTGAACCATATTGAAAATATAATTTTTCTCGGAACGAAACCATTGTGGTCCAGTTATTTAATTTATAATCTTGTTATGCGTCAAATAAATGCAAAGTTTGCAAATAGCCTCTGATTTGCATTTCCTTTACAAATCAAAATATTTTGTAAATAAAAATGCGGTTTCGTATACGAACTTCAGCTTAAACATGGAAGACCATTTCCTAATTGGATACAAACCAATAAAAACCAATAACTAAATCAATGTAACCTCAAAACCGATCTCAATTAGAATCAAATACAATTACTCAACGTTCTATCGTTGTTATCTCACTCGTTATGCGGTGCATTCCACATACTTTCGCTAAGCAATAAGTCAATAAACAATTGCTATATGTGTCCGATACAAGAAATCAATTCGCCTCGTCAGCGCGTCAGAACCTTTATCCGTGGAGCAATTTCCATTTGGTAGAAGCGACAGTGCTTTGATGCGAAAGCTTTCTTCTTTGATTTATCTTTATCCTACTTAATTGTCAGCATAACTAACAACAGACTGTTGCAAACATGTTGCAGGAGTAATTAGGTTTAGTTTTTAGGTCCGGTCGTCTGTCTGATGTCAACCCTATAACTCCCGGACAAATCATCTTAGAAGCAGCGACAAAAAATATAACCTGATTAAAGAACAACGCAAAACAAGTGTTACAAAAATTGTATTGTATTATTATGTTGTTCAACACCCAACTAGTGGCCAATAAATGTTTTTTCCTTCTTTCTTTCAAATAATCTCTCAAACCATTATCTATGCCGGCGGCCTCGTCTGAAATATACATCAACCATTTATTGTAAAGTATCATTACGGTACGACTGCAATGGTGAGGTCTCAGGTTTGATCCCCGGGTCGGGCAGTGATATTGGATTTTTCTATTCAGTATCAGCTCGGAGTCTGGAATTTGTGCCCGATATGGCGATAGGCTCGCCCCCTATCATATCATGGGACGGAATACGCACGGCGAAAAGTGGGTGCACTAGTTGCGCCTCTGCCTACCACTTCGGGGATAAAAGGCGTGAGTGTGTGTGTGTATCATTACCTAAATATTTCATTTATGATTCGGCATTAATAAAAATTTCGCTGATAACGTGCTGAATAGCGATCAGCATCCACATAGTAATACATGCACATCATCTCGATCCAATTTCACATATGAATTTACAAAGAAAATATCAACTTCAAAATATGCACCCATCTGTTTAGTTAAAATAAAATCTATGGTTGTAACTTTTTCTGGCCGCTGTTACATAGGAACATAATTCGATAATGGTTCAGTAATTGTTAGAAATTGGACACTCGGCTGCCGGATGGTCAGTTTTTAGAGATCCGCACTTCACATCCTCTTTGTTTTAGCTTTGATAGAATTATAATATGTACGGGCGAACGTTATTTTCTTCCTGGACGTGTTAATAATAACCGTCAAGTGCAATATTGTTATATAATTAAACTGCCTCTGTGGCGTAATTGTATTGCGTACGCGTTACGAGGACGGTTTGCGCGCTGAGGTCCTGGGTTCGAATCCCGGGTCGAGCCAAAAACATTTTGACTGGGTTTTTTCATCTTAAAAATGACTCAGTTGCAGCTCGGAGTCAGGAAGTTGGCGGTGTGATACCCCCGTGCCTCGGAAAGCACGTAAAGCCGTTGGTCCTGCGCCTGATCTCTCTCCAGTCATGTCGGATTGCCGTCTCACCGGACTATAAGAGTGAAAGAATAGCAAATGGACCCGTGTATTGCGCACACACTTGTGCACTATAATATGTCCTGCGTACCTGGCTGATCTGCGTCGAGATTGGCCGCCGTGGCCGAAACTGGCTAGGACGACTACTACAAAAGCTTAGTGGATTTATTCAACATTTACTCATTCATAAATTACATTCGCAAACATGGTATCTTATGAATAAAATAATTTAATACGGAACCTTAGCCTTATAACCCGTATAATATTCTTCCTTATTTCTTTTAATAGGAGTACATCGTTTGGCGAAATGGCCAAAATAATAACAATTTTGTTGCGCTACCCATTATTTACTGAGCACAATAACTATAAAATCGTTATATTTCTTACATAAGAAGCCGCATGCATGTGCATTCACTCATTATTACATACCTATATTTTGTAAAGGACAAGTCTATTAAATCAAACAGACTAATTTATAATTATAGTTATTAGGAATCAAAATAAATAAACATTGGTCGGTCTTTAAAATTTCTTCAAATTATAACAATAGACTAGCTTTTGCTTGCGGCTCCTCCCGCTTGATAGAGTTGTTCCGGGATGAAAGTCCCGCCATATATTTTCCCGGTTACAAAAAGTTCAAACTATCTCCATACCAAAATTCATCGAAATCCGTTCGATAATATTTGAGTTTGTCACGTGGGCGATGTTTTTTTTTTTTTTTTTGTTTTGGCCTAACGGCCAGTAGCCTGACGCGAGTCGGCTTTTCTGGCCACACCGGACTTTCGGGTGAACGCTTTAGGCGCTCGCAACCCTTGATTTAAGTAACCATGCTGAGGGCAACCCACTAACGGGTTACGAACCTCGGCTCAGGACGGTCACTGGGAGACGATGAGACATCAACGATTAGTGGGGAAGGTTGGTGTTTAACCTAATCCTATCCATTTATTTCGTCGGCACGCGGGCCGGAACTGTTAGGAGGGTCGGGGGGGGGCGACGGGGAACGCGGCGAGGTCCTCGGCGGCGAGGACAGAACTGCGGTCGTGTGAAGTGTAGGAGTTTTAGGAACTCGTTCTTACTGCGAATGGCCAGAGTGATATCGTCCTCTGGATCGGTTAGGACTGAACGCGGCCGTCTCCATTTGGCGCGGTCGAATGGACGTGGGCGGTGGGCAACTTTGTTTTAGACTACGTAAGGATAGTACAGATGTTTTACCTACAAAATATGTATGATAAACTATCGCTTCAACAATCCAATAACGGCGTACCTACTTACATAAAGATTATCGATTGGAAAACACATTAAAGGCCGCAGCCAAGATGCCTTTATACAATCATTAACACTAATATAAAACAAAAAATATATGGGAATGACAGATCCTTACGATAAGTCTATCGCTAGGTCTTGTCATTCACATGCAAAAAGATAGCGTTAACGATCGTAGAAAAGCATCTTGACTACGGTCCCAGACATCTCGGGATTATAATTTTGCCCGCTAAGACGATCAACTCACCCCAACACATCACAGGAGAGTGATAACAGGGAGCGGTGGATACAGTAGTTGCATCTCGTCCTACCACTTTAGAGATTTTATTTTAATAAATCTGTATGTAGGTTAAATGCCTCGGTGGCGTTGTATTACGGTACGACTGCAATGCTGTGGTCTCGGGTTTGATCCCCAGGTCAGGCAAAATGATGTTGGGTTTGCTGTATCAGCCCGGAGTCTGGAATTTGTGCCTGATATGGCGATAGGCTCGCCATCTATCACATCATGGGACGGATACACAAGGCGAAAAATGGGTGCACTAATTGCGCATCTGCCTACGCCTTCGGGGATAAAAGGCGTGAGTATATGTGTGTGTTTAGTTTAAATGTAATATATTAAAGTCTTGCGATCTCATTCAACAGTATTATACACAAAGACATTAAACAGTATAATTATAGACCGGACATCAGGACCAAATCTTTCGTCCAAAAGTTATTACCAACTGATAATATGTCGCTGTCTTATCTGAAAAGTCCGTGTAACAAGACGTCTCGGTATCCTTAAATTTTGTAAAGAAAACAATGTTTTGGAAGTAAATATGCTAATTTACGCATTACGACCATTGTTCTAATGAATTTTAGATACGTATTTTGTTATTTCACAGTAGATTGAGTTACTAACGAACAGGCTCAATATTTTTGTATGTCAATTTTCCAAATGTCCGCTCTATATAATCTTAGAACTTTTTGATTATACAGTTATAACCAGGATATTATGTATGGCTTGAAACAGTTATATTCGATGACGAGAAAGTATATAATCCATCAAATGACTTACGACTAAAAATCATCAACCTCATATTTTTAACGTAATCTAAATCAATCAATCATCATTTATTACTTTTATTATATGCAATGATAGACCAACAAAGAATTTATTCTTAAATAATTGTTTCACTTTTACTTTCGATGTTTTTTCATGGCATTCATTTATAGGCAATATAGATTTTTTAATTAACATGTCCGTATGTAATAAAAAATTAAAAACGCATCTTTATGCGTGATTTTGAACGCAATTGTATAACACAATGTTTTTCAAATAAATCTAATAAAATTTTATAATATTAATTTGTTAATTAACTGATTTTATTATTTTGATATGAACCAATTTTTCATAGTTTGAACGTGATAGATCAATGATCGCTCAAACATAAATATTCCAATTACATTCGTGTTTCATATCAATAAAACAGGCTTAAATTGGGATAACGCGCTTAATTTTTTATTACTATTCCCTAAATATGATGTGTTAAACTAACATTTTCTCAAGAAACAAAGAGAAATCGGGACAAATATGAAGATGTTACGATAGTTTTTCACCATAATTAAACCGAAAATGTATACAAAGAAAGTGTAAGTTGGCCATATTTGCTAAATGTTTGCAGTACCTACAATATTATGACGAATCATATATTTGGACAAAGTCATAAAGCATTGAGAATTCCATAAATTATGGAGGTGTTAGTTTGAAGTTGTATGGCTTACTAATGATGATTTCGAAACCAAGGACTCGATGTTTGCTTCCTTTATGACTTCATTTTGTTGATATGGGTGTGGGATGGACTTTGTTTTATAACTTCGAGTACCTACATACATCATCCTTCTGCAAATGTTATGGTTTACACCTACGACCAAACTTTTCATAACAGGTTAGCGAAGGCCTAATAAGTCATATAAGACATAGGGTCATTCGGCCTAAAAGTACGCACTTTTTTTTCTATCGTCTACACAGTCAAAAATATAGTGTCTAGGAAAACGTTTTAACACTCTATGTAAAGTAAATTTATTCTACTTTTATTATTTAATGAGTTTTTGTACATTACTTCATTGTTTTTTTTGGAAGTGGACGATAGCCTAGTTGGGAATGGAACGGTCTGCCGAGACAATGTCCGGAGGTTCGAAACCCAAGGCACACACCTCTGACTTTTCGAAGTTATGTGTGTATTGTGTATCAATTATCGTTCGCTTTAACGGTGAAGGAAAACATCGTGAGGAAACCTACATACCTGAGAATTCTCGATAGGAATTTCGAGGGTATGTGAAGTCTGCCAATCCGCACTAGGCCAGCGTGGTGGACTAAGGCCTAACCCCTCTCGGTAGTAGAGGAGGCCCGTGCTCAGTAGTGGGCAGTATATAATACAGGGCTGGTATTATTATTATTTATTTTTTTGGAATACATGTTTAAGTGCATCGGGGGAAATTCGTACTATTGACCCGTTATGTGGGTAAAACTACGCAGAGTGTTTATGGAGAATATTTTTTTTCTGTATGAGGTCTAAAAATCTTTACAAATAATATTCGCCTTAATTGCAGCTTAAAGAAGAAAAAACCGTGCGATCATTGTAATGAAGTTATAACAGGGTGCGTACTTTTAACCTCGTACTCTTGCCCAAACAGGGAATATTTTAAACATTCACACGTTAGTTGAGACGCATTTATTTTCTAGGACAGAATTAGTAACTAAAATAAATACTATAATAATCATGTAAACTTAACATAATTAACGGACTTTTGTAAACTGATGCACCGTCTAGCCAGACACTTTTTTCCCAGCACAAAATGTTGGTAACTAATCAACAAAATCATGTTGATCACCGTTTTTCGCTAAACAAGTGAGGCTTGGCAAAATAGCTTGTGGCTCTGACATCGTCCCTGACGCGCCCCTGATCTAGCCGAAAAAGTGTCTGAGCCCCCTCAATAGGTTCCGAGATATTGACCATGCGAACTTTTACCCACTGCGTGCTGTTGCCCCGAATGACCCTATACTATTGCTCGCGGCTCCGCCCGCGTGAATGAGTTTTTACGGGATAAAAGTCCCGCTTTATATTTTCCTCCGATAAAAAGTAGTCTATGTTACTCGCTGATAATGTAGCTTTCTATTGGTGGAAGAATATTTAAAATCGGTCCAGTAGTTTTTGAGTTTATTCGTTACAAACATACAAAAATACAAATCTTTCCCCTTTATAATATTAGTGTAGATAGATGATTATTTAATTTATACATCCAATAATAAATAGTTCGAAAAGAAACCATTATTAGAAATCACAAGTAATATTGGTATGAATAAGATTGCTTGAAGATTCCTATGAGGCAGCTTATAAGCCACCTATTCATGCTATAGACAAATAGGTATGTCCGCAGCGTGGCTTTACTACTCATTTCTGCATTGTTTATTTATCATTAATTGCTCTGCCAACTTCACTGGTGGTAGGTCTCTCATATGTAAGAGTCCGTCTGGGTGGGTACCACCGCAATGTCTATTTCTACCGGCAAGCAGCAGTATGCATGCACTGTTGTGTTTCGGTTTGAAGGATATTGTAACCAGTGTAACTACTGGACATAATGAGACGTAACATCTTATGTCTCAGGATCACGAGCGCAGTGGAATGCCACACAGTACTTTGTAACTCAAGGTGCTGGATGGTGTTGCTACTATTTATGGGTGTTCGTATCGCTTACCATCAGGCGAACGGCATGCTCATCTCGTCATCCTACGCAATAAAAAAAATTATCGACACACTTTTTTTTTTGGTTTTCGTACCGCAAAAGGAAAAAAAATATGACCGTTTATGCCGAATATTTCCGCAAATTTTGCGATTTCGCAAGGGAATCAAAATCTATAGAGCACTTCCCGTTGACCTATAATCATGAAATTTGGCAAGAAGCAAGGTAAAGGAAAAAATCTGAAAACCGTAAATATGTACCTACTTTAATAAAAAAAAAAGCGAATTTACAAACTTTTTAAAGATTAATTTATTTTTTTATTTTGGCAAACTTTTGAACTTAGATACGTTATCTACAAGTATGTTTGGAATCCTAGGTACGCGAGTCCAACTCGCACTTGTTTGGATTTTTTTTTTATTACAGAATCGGCACTTTTTTGTATAACAAAAAGTCTAGTCATATTGAGTTACTAACACCTTACATTCACAACATGGCAACATTTACATCATTCCACATAACAGAGTATGGGAACTGTTAGTTGCGTCAGTAAACTGAGGAAGTGTGAATGAAACTCAATACAAATGTGATACGATCTACAAGTGATAAAACGGCACGGTTATGTCACTGTTTTGAACGGCGACTGTTAACTCTTCGACACTAGCTAACTAACTAGAAGGGTAAGGAACGCATAGCATAACTAGTTCCTGATAAAAATTACACTAATACTCGACTTTTCCATTTCTATTTCGTAGTACAGTTTTTTTGGCATCACCTGCCACCACCAACTGGCCGGTAAAAAAGTTTAAATTTGGAATATTACTCGTCTTTAATCTGTAGCGCTTTTGAGTAAATGAAGGTACAGCTGTTGTATACTATTTCTCAACTGTTTAGTATACTTTCAAAAGTACTTAAACATTTCGTATTGGAACAAATGACACTTCTAATCAAATGTAACGCCTATCCTTAGAATTTTTACATTTACAGAAATTTTAAAACTGCACTTCATTAGTAGCGGAGGATAAATTCAAGATCTTTTATTATCAAACATGGAAATAGTGATTCAATAGTAGAATGGACTTTCATGACGTCATATTGTATTATAGTTTTATTAGTAATTTATTAACCTGCCAGTAAATTTTCAAAGCCATTATAAATTGAAGTAGTTAGGAGGTATGAGGTCACTTTGGATATTATAGTGTCGTAAAATTAAGTGCTTATTTTACGATGCCTAAATCCATTTCAGTGAGACCGATATTAGATCTAAATCCAACGTTGAAATGTACGAAGTTGAAAACGTAGCACTTAAAGTAGGTAGTTTTTAGAACTTTCTAGTCTAGATATATATTCTCATATAGGTATAAGTAACTAGGTGATGCTCGCGGTTTGTTTGGTTGAACCTCCTAATTTCAGAAACTAGTGAACCGATTTTGAAAATTGTTTCATTAATAGGAAGCTACATTACTTCTGAGCTTTGATTAATTATGTACCTAGATAGACACTGAACGTTTCAAACGCGTCGAAAAAAATAGAGGCGAACAATTACCCACTAAATATGTTCGAGTTAATTATTTTTTGTTGTTTTTCATGGATATAGTTTTAATATAAACTATGTAATAACTGGTATCATTATGCGCGCACACAAGGATACGCAGAATGATGCAGCGATAGCGTATGACAGCTGTCACGCATACTAGCTTAAGAAAAGTTGGCCTGTTTGTTTTAGTTTCATTGCAGCGCGTCACTCTATCTAGGTAAATAATTAATCAAGGCTCCTGAGTGCTATAGGCTACTTTTTATCTCTGGAAAATATTTTTATCCGGGAAATCTGTATCACTCGGGTGGAGTCGCGAGCAATACTAGAATAGAATAAAAGTTTAGACTGGGGATACGATGGCCTTTTTTGGCGTTCAAGAATCGGCGATAGTCACAAATTTGACGAAGTAAAGTTTAACGTAATACCTACCATGGATGGTTTAATTATAAACTAGAGCCAATTACTCATCTTTATAATAAAAGACAAATTATAATTACTGTCGTGGGTAAATCCTACATTGTAATTAATTAAGTAATAGCCTCTTAAACATGTTTTCTCCACGTGCCCATGTCATAACAAGTTCTCACGAATCATAATTAGATGTCGCATAGCTGAGATAATGCAATAAAGTTATTAACCCCAACTTAGCATAACAAATACATTTCGAAGTATATTGATGACAACAACCATACGATGTGCCGAACGTCGTGAGGGCATTTCACAATTGTGAGCTTAGGTTGTAGTGTACTGAGAGCAACACTATAGTGTATAGTAGTCTAAAAAAAATACTAGAGCTAAATAGAGTCGTTGGTTTTCTCTATTAGTATAGCTGAGGCCTTCATCATCATCATCATCATCATCGTCAGCCACATGAAGTCAGTGGCGGCCTTAGGGGGTGGCGAACCTGCAACCGCCTGGGGCCTCGCGCTCACGCCTCCAACTGTGGACCGTTTTTTAAGATCACCACGCTTTTATCCACGCATCTTACCGACGAAATTATTGTAATCGGGAACCTTTTTTTATTTTTGCTCCCACCCGGGCTTTCCGGTGCCTCACATTGGCTAAGGCCACCACTGCATGAAGTTCAGTGCTGAACATCGGCCTCCCTTAATTTTTTTCCATCGGACCTGTCAAAAGCGACCGGTATTCTGAGGCCTTACAATATTTGCTACATGTTTCTCTATGCATGTAAACTGCTGGTTCGATTTGGATGAAATTTAGCACACAAATAGACCAATCCTGGATTATCATTAAAGCTATTTTATATCCCCCAAAAGTACATCTACTTTTATTTCCGCAGAGGAGTTCCAAGCTGGTGGAACCCTGAGCAAAAACTAAAGAGTAATAAATCAAATAAGCATTGACACAGAAACTCTGTACTAAATTTATAAACTATATTAGTTAGTAACCATTGGTACGTCAATAAATTACAATTGCTACAGACGTTCCTAGGCATATGTGTCAATGATTGCGATCCATTTAAAACCAATTTTGAACATTGATGTGGATCTTATCAATTGGGGGCATACTGGTGATTTATTGCCGAAATATTAAAAAATGTGTACAGTTGTGGAGAATAGGTATCGTACGTTCTAAGAAAAACTATTCTCACCTCAAATACCAGCGTCCAGCAAAGCATAGATGATTCGTCTAGAGTCTAGACTGGAAAGTATTTTTTTATTACGAATCTTTGTGGGCGGCGGTGATTAAGACGAATTAGGAGGACCTTACTAATATTGCAAATGCGGACTTGTGTTGCTTTGTCCTTAAAACAATTATCTAGCAATGGATCGACAGGAACTATTATTTTTATTATAGATCGTTTGTATAACTTTTATCCCGCAGGCATAGAGCAAAAGCTAAAGTTTAAACGAAAGCACGTCAATGTTAAACCTTATCTAAGACCGGGTTTTTCAACAGTAGTTAGGGTAATCATCGGTGTTATTAAGCTGGACGCGCTCGCAGAACTGCGAGTGCTCCAGGTGCTGCGAGCGCGTCGAACTTAATAAGAACCTGACAAAAAGATAACCACAGTTGAAAAAACGAGGCCTAAGTGTACCATTATCTCAAACGCATGTCATGTTACATAAGGAGGGTATTGTGTCAGACACAACGGCATGCTATCTGGCAATTAATCTGCGCGCACCAGAAATCGAAACGGCAACACACGACGCCGCCCGCGACACGCACTCGCCTACCGGCACAATACCATTATCATTTTAATTATTAATTTTATTATAGACTAGCGACCCGCGCTTCGCCTCGGTAGCAGAATATAATATGCTTTCATTTTTTTCTGCCGTAGTATCGGTTTTAGCACGCTTCATTTTCTGGGATAAAAGTCCCGCTATATACCTACAGTTTCCCGGGATAAAAAGCAGCCTTTGTCTTTCACTCCTTCCCTGGGTCTCAAACTATCTGCATACTTATTTTCTCGAGGTTCCCCTCGCCAAAAACGACTTTCCGGGAAAAAATCTCGGTATGTTATGCCGAGATAAAAAGTAGCCTAGTCCTTCCGTGGATTTCAAACTATCTCCATACCAAATTTCATCGTAATCGGTTGTGGTTTGGCCATGACGGCTCTGCACGCGTGAAACTATATATACTGGTGGTAGGTCTCTCATATGTGAGAGTCCGTCTGGGTGGGTACCACCGCAATGTCTATTCCAGTGTAACTACAGGACATAGTGAGACTTAACACCTTATGTCTCAGGATGACGAGCGCAATGGAATGCCACACAGTACTTTGTAATTCAAGGTGCTGGATGGTGTTGCTACTGTTTATGGGTGGTCGTATCGCTTACCATCAGGCGAACGGCATGCTCGTCTCGTCATTCATTGATATAAAAAAAAAACTATTCTGGTTCCTGGATAAAAGTCCTAAAACCTTCCCTGAGTCTCAAACTATCTCCATACCAAATTTCATCAAAATCCGTTCGGTAGTTTTTGAGTTTATCGCGTTCAGACAAATTCAAATTCAAATCGTTTATTCAGTAATTAGGCCCCTAAGGGCACTTTTACACGTCATTTTTTTACAATATTTTATCATCTAAAGGATTCTACCAGTGCTTCGGAAAAGCCCACTGACCTGACAGACAAACAGACAAACGGACAGACATATAATAATACACGCGGCTTTGTTTTATAATATGTAAGGATTTTACTTCATGGGTAGTAAGATTCCGTAGAAAGCATGGAAGACGGGTATGTCAGGCCATCAACTCTTCGATGTATGAGAGATGGCACTCGGTACTGAGAGGGATCAGGTACTCTCAGAAAAGCCCGTGTTATATACCAATGCCTTAGCGGCGTAGTTTTATAGCGAGGGCGGTACGACACCGTCCGAGGTCCCGTGTTTTCCTACTCAATATCAGCCCGGAATCTGTAAATTGTGCCCAATATGGTTATAGGCTCGGCGTCGTATCACTTATGGGACGAAAAGCATTGGCGAAAATAGTACTCTGGTTGCATCTCTGCCTAGCTCTTTCTGGAATAAAGGCGTGATGTATGTGTTTATTTATTTTTATTAAGGATTTTCCTCATGAAATTAATGAGCCCGCCCCCATACATTCAAATAGTAACGACCTTATTCATAAATAGTTTATGCACCTATTTTAGTTATAGAAAATGTATCTTCTTCCTTCAAACTCAATTCGAAATTAATTCGAAGAATACAAAACATTCGATAATGAAAATAGGTTTATAAACTGTTTATGAATAAATCTGTAAGTCTTTACGAGTCCTAGCAGTGCAGGCAACTGCCTGAGCTGTCGATAATTTCCAGAATACGTTTAAGTAGTCAGCCACAGTTATTTGCCTAATAGCCCTCTGCTAAAGTTTCCAAAAGAAAATTCTTTCTCTTCTTTTTTATAATTTAACTAGCTTTCTGCTCGCGTAGAATAATTGTAACCAAAGATTTTACCTTAAAATTATTATTTTTAAGTAATTATCGTAAAATGTCATTTTTTTCTATTTCGTATTTTAATGAAAAAAGCCTAACTTCAGCCAATTATACTTTGGCTTAATCTTTTCAGCAGTTCATGCATTTAATTTCAACAAACTTTCAAGTTTCTAATTTTGCATTACATATTATATTCACGCCTTTTACTTTGACCTAAGTTATTTTTCTATGACAGGCATAGATAGAACAATGAAAATCCATATCACCAAAAATAACAACACTCTTTCACAAAATCAAATGTAGGTACGTTACTTAGATGTATTTATTTTCGAACGCATATATGGAATTTCTTGCATTTTTAGCTTGAAACAAGAATAGCTTGTTTGGTCTACGCAGGGTGCAAGCAACAAGAATACATTGAAATGGTCACGTCCGAAACAAATTAAGGGTCTAGGAATGTGTTATTTTTAGAAATCTCTTGTTTCACCTTAAAGGTCATGGGTCGCGTGTTCCTCCAAGAAACATATTATTCATTATAGCTATTCGCTAATTATTGTGTGTTATGCTGTGTAATAATAACGGTTACGTGACTAACCTATCAACATAATGTTAAACAATTTAAACGAGAAAGTTCAATTTATCAACTACTTTTATTTACTTCCTAATTAACTACTTATTACAAGACCTCTAGTTTAAAATATGTTAAGTTTTTCTGTATTCACTTTGTGACTGAAAGAATCTCTATCGCTGCACTTTTTTGTAAAGATGTTGTCCTACAGCAGAAAACATTACACATGGTAAGTAATATAGCCTAATTAATGTCAACCAATGAATTTCGGATATCATTATAGTAAAAAGTTAACATGTTATTCTGGATTCATATTTTCATTCGATATCTCTTACTTACTCTCTCAAGAGCGTCAAAAAGTTTATACTAACTACAATGTATACTGTACCAAAAAGAAAGCAAAAAGTAATAAGAATGGTCACGAATTAACAGCATATTCAGCATCTATTTTGACTCATTTTAAATCTTAAACGACGTAGACACTGCTGGCCCCTTTTGTAATTTTAATAGCAAATACTCATACCGCACAATTATATAAGACGAACTGGTTTCGAAACATAAAACCACAAACCTCAATACAAAAATAAACCAGACTAAAAGATTCAAAGTGAAAATCCACAGATAATAATATAGGTAATTTAAAAACTTGTATATTTAAAAAAATCTCATTTTTGTGGAACATACAGTTATGCGTAAAAAAGACACTTTCACACATTTATTCAAACAACATACATTTAACAATTATACATAATTTATGTACATTCGTAAACGTGTTTTGGGCCCGGATCTATTGTAGTTTTTAATTATCAACGCTTCTTGGGTTAAAAGACCAGTAAGTAACGAGGCTTGATTTTAAATTCTTGTGCTCCACATAAAGGTTTCCACGACCTATTGTCATGTCATCACTCACAAAATACAACGGAGAGTAAAAGTGGGTTGCGTTACATGCAAACTCGGTTAAATCTTCAATGGATGTTGTTTTCACGCAATTTGGCCGCCGTGTGCATAAATACAGTAGTGCACTGTCTCTGACAAAGATCGTCATAAAACGAAGTGATAACACTGTAACTAAATTAAAAATACTTTATAACACACTGAATATGTTGTACTTAACACTATTTATATGAAATTGTGTACATATTTGTTCCTAGATTATATTTTTTGGTAAATTCATATATCCTACTAATATTATAAACACGAAAGTTTGTAAATATGGATGTATGGATGTCATGATGTCTGGATGTATGGATGTTTGTTACTCTTTCACGCAAAAACTACTGATCGGATTTCGATTTAATTTGACACACAGGTAGATTATGTCCTGGATTAACACATAGGCTACTTTTTATCCCTGGAAAATATAAAGCGGGACTTTTATCCCGGGAAAACTCATTCACGCGGGCGGAGCCGCGGGCAAAAGCTCGTATTTAATATAACTACGCGTATGCTTTAGGTCAATTTATAAAATAAACATTATAACATCTCCAAGTACGTAGAATTCTTTTGCAACATCCACGTAATATTAACAGGTAGACAACACATTTTATGGCTTCCATACTGTTCACTATCGTACAAAAGAGCAAAATAGCATGTCTCTTACGGAATGCAAAAGGAAGTGAAGCTTGTTTGGAACTGTTAACCGGCTTTTGTTTTGGTTTACAAATAGAGGACGTAATTGCTGTTATATATTAATGAGCACCATTTAAGTCTAGACCATTCCAGGTCTAGTAAACATCCGTCAAAAGATCAACGCTCTCTTTAAAATCAATCTTTCTTTTTAATTATAAATTAATCGATTCTGAATTTATAGTTTATTACTCGATTTTATTTAAAACTAAAGCATTCAGGGGTAATGTAGTTTTCCATTTCCAAAATCAGTTTAGTAGTTTTTAAGTTTATCCAAATCCAAACATACGCATACGCATACTCACGCCTTTTATCCCCGGAGGGGTAGGCAGAGGCGCAACTAGTGCACCCACTTTTCGCCATGCGTATTCCATCCCGTGATGTGATAGGGGGCGAGCCTATCGCCATATCGGGCACAAAATCCAGACTCCGAGCTGATAATGATTAGAAACATCCAATATCACTGCCCGACCCGGGATCGAACCCGAGACCTCAGCATTGCAGTCGTACCGTAATACAACTACGCCACCGAGGCAGTCAGTCAGGCAAATACAAACATACACAAAATATTTCTTTTTTCTCTTTATAATATCATTTTAGAGTAGAGTCTGCCTGCGTTTTTAGTTCACATCACATCAGCCTTGTATTAGATACTGCCCACTGCTGAGCACGGGCCTCCTCTGCAACTGAGAGGGTTTTAGGCCTTAGTCCACCACGCTGGCCTAGTGCGGGTTGGCAGACTTCACATACCTTCAAAATTCCTATAGAGAACTTCTCAGGTATGCAGGTTTCCTCACGATGTTTTCCTTCACCGTTAAAGCGAGCGATAATTCACAAAGAATACACACATAACTTTTTAGAAAAGTCAGAGCCCTTGGGTTTTGAACCTGCGGACATTTGTCTCGGCAGTCCGTTCCACTCCCAACTAGGCTATCGCCACTGCTGCGTTTTTAGTTACTGGTAGACTACTAAACTACATTTTACTCTGTAAAAGTCCGCAGTGGCATATTCACATTGGATATAACTAGTATCGTAGAACAGCTGAAATATGTTACGTACCGGCAAGCGCAGCGCAGGACGTGCACCTGCAAGGTGGACAGACGACTTGATAAAGGTCGCAGGAACACACTGGATTCAGGCCGCTTTTGACAGGTCCGTTTGGAAATCTTTGAAGGCCTAATTCAAAGTTCAACAGTGGACATCTTATGGCTGATGATGATATTACGAATAAATATTAACACGTTCACTGCGCAGCCGTTTTTGCCTAGCTGTCTTTCGGCGCGATACAAGTTAATTCTGACTGGTACCTTGACTTACAGTTGGGGCGCTACCAGTCTTAAAGGACTGGTACAGATACCTTCATTTAAATGGTTATATTTTTGCAGTGGAAATGAGAAATCCTTTTTCAAGGGTGTTAGAGGTTAATATATGAATGAAGATATAACAACGTACCGTCGCCCAAGGATATTATATATATTTTTGGAAATACAAGCTTTTGAAAATACCAGTCATTTATACCCGGTACAGCACCGACATAAATAGCAAATTGAAAGCAATTAGTAATGGGGCAATGATTAAAACAAAAATATCGACATAAAACGTAGATATATATAATTTTTAATAAAAGAAATAGTTCGATTTTTATATTACTAAAGTAAAAAATAAAATTATTTTTTTTCTGTAAAATATGTGTGTTTCTGTTAATTCTGTTTTGGTATTATAATTTAAGTTCTTTTTCATAAATTTTGTATTAATGATTCTATTTATTTATTTATTTTAAATTTTATTTTTTATGTACACAGATCTAGTATGCTTATTGGCTTTTTATTATGTTTACGCATATAATCTTTAATTCATAATTATTAATATCGATAACTCGTATATGCATGTACCGCCCTGGCTCTCTGTCTCGTACCAGCCACTTGTGACTTGTATCGCACAGAACGACAATTTTTACCGTTCAGTGCGCACCAGACAAATATGTCTGGTGTACTTTAAAACACGTAAATAGATAGTACTTGAAGAATAAAATCGTTATATATAATTAATTCCTTCCTACCATCAAGATTTAATAAAAAACAACCCTGCGCACCACGGGTAAAACCGCGGAATCGAGTCCGCGCACCCACTGTAAGTCACGTACCAGTCAAATTTAACTGGTAGCGCAGTGAACGTGTTAAACTCCTAACCCACTGCTGGCTACCACCATCCTATATTAACGCTCGAATACATGTCACGTATAAAATATGTTATCACAGAGATTAAATGCATTAATATCACTATAATATTACATACGTTAGTATAATTACCTGCTCATAGTTTCCTTCGCTATTTGCACAGGAAATAACTATTAATTTCCTAATACCATATTAACTTTAATTTATACTGTTGTACTACAAATTGGTTATAATTATTCGTTATGTAATTAACTGTACACGATAACTGAAATCTCAACTCTCAAGTAATTTTGCTGTCAACTAATAAGCAAGTTTAACAATACCATACCAATTTTTTTTATATAGACCATAAATAATAACGTTTAAATACTCCATATAAAATGTTACTCAAAACATTATACATATATTAAAAAGTTATTTTAAACTATCACGACACAAAACATCATAAACCATTAGGATTAATAAGCCGTTTAACATTTCACATCAAACGTGCTCCTCATAAGGTTATCAGGAACTTTTAAAGGTGAAACTTGAGTACTAGGAATGCGCCCTAAGCCCTAGCCTGTAGTTATTTCAAAGTCGCAAACACACGCGGGCTAAGTGTTTTACTTGCCGTGTAATGACTTACAAGCGACAAAGAGCATTAAGACACGCACGAACTGTTTTTATGCGATGTGGTGTTATTCTGTATTCGTAGATTATTAAATATATTTATATATTCTCAACAACTTTAATTTTGAAGGTATGTGAAGTCTGCCAACCCGTTCTAGGCCAGCGTGGTGGACCAAGGCCTAAACCTTCTCAGTAGTAGAGGAGGCCCGTGCCCAGCTGTGGGCAGTATATAATACAGGGCTGGTATGGTGGTATGGTATTTTCAACTATTGTACCACTGTCAAAAAACCCATGTGCAGTGACAGTTTGTCTGACTAAGATCTTTCCTGTTAATTTTTTTTAAGGTTTACAGTGGGGTATCTCCGTTATTCTACTAAAATTATGTGTTCATGGACGGCAGAGATTATTTAACATCGGGTAAGCTAAATAACCTTTCTCATCTTTGAAAAGAAGTTTGAACACTACTGTAGTTACAACTCCAGTGATACACAACCCAATAGAAACACTTGCAGTGGCTTTTTACTTAAAAAAAATGTAAAAAAATATCAAAAACTAGCCCGGTAACCAAACCTGGGAACTCACAAATGTTATAGCTTAAAACAGATACTGGTACCTGCCCAATTAGATGATGTACTCTCTCAATATAATGATGGTTTTATAAATACTTCTGACAATAAGAAGCTCGTTTCGCCTTTTTTTTTCTCACGGAGAAAAACGCGTTATCTCTACTACCACTGGAGGGTGAGTGACCGATCTTACGGCCCAATGTCGACATTCGGGAGTATAGCATCATCCGAGCGAGCATTGGACCGAGTTCCTAACACTATGTACACCCTACACCGGCCTACGCCTACCCTATACCAACCAAAACCCGCGGTGGCCAAGCTCGTTAAACCTTCCGACAGACGCTGACTTTTCACAGGCGCTTCAACAACTTCAGCAACTGTCAGTTTCATAGTAATGTAGAGATTTTTGGCAATAACAATAGCGTCAGCGCAACACCTAAATCCCAAATATGGGACAGCAGATATGAACTTTTTTAACTCGAACCGCGACCATACACAAACCACGAATAAATGAAAGCAAGAGGGCGTGTATTCCAAGTTGTAATTATTATGGTTGTTTATTCCAATCGTTAACAGTTTTAATTTGTCTGTTCCGCCTTCTCGTGAGATGCTTTACCATAATGGCTTATTGTTGCGCTACCATAATGAATTCTTCCTCCATTGGTTCCAATTGCGCCGCAGGGCATTTTCGTGCAAATTGTATGTCATTTGTTTCTCACTTTGCTAATTAACCTTATGTTATAAGGTGCTATAAATTTATATAATTCAAATGATCTTTATTCAATTGATTAGTGTAATACCTACATTGTGAAATTTTGTATACCGCTGTTTTAAACATTCAGATGAGCGTAAAGCAGTGTCATTGGTAATTAAAAGTTCGAGGCGCTGTTATTACTGTCAATCGGCAGGCTTGAAGCTTCCATCAGACCACCGATCATTGTCATTCAGTATTAAAAACAACCAGAAGTTGAATGCGTGAATGCCTTTACCTGAAATGAAAGTTTAAGATAGAAAGCCTATAAATCAAGCCACGGTCTATCCCTCAGCCAAGTTCATCCAAATCTGTTCAGCAGTAAGTACATTTACTTCTAAAAATACACAAACATCTAAACGTCACAAACATCGTCATAAACTGAAACGTTTAGAGTATTATATTAATTATGAGAATTAGCAGAATAATTATTTATTATGTGGATTATGCATCTACTTTTGGTTAAATTTATTTCAGCAGTTGATGATGCACTTACATTGTTTATCTGCACTACCGTAAGGTCGACTGGAAGCGAATATCTATGGCATTCTGCTTATATACTTCTGTATGTGTGACAAAAATCGCCTTACACAAAAAATGATATGAGGGACACAGTTCTAATAATATGGGAATAGTCCCGCGGGGTCACCTGTTGCCCCTTTCACTGGTTCACCTCTCGCACCAGCTAACTGCCTGTGAATAACGCGCGGCTCACGAACATTCTAGATTATTTCCTTCATCATACTACTTACTTACATATATGCTTATATAATTGCGTTGTGGAAGATTTTCATCTTATATTCGTGGCGAGGCAAGTAAAACATGAGGGTTTGAGCTGTATACAAATGACTAAAAACGTGAAAAATACGCTACATTGTTCAGATATATTACGTAATAAATAAAAAATAAAATACAAACACACGAATAGAGAACCTCCTCCTTTTTTGGAAGTCAGTTAAAAAGGATCAGAAATTAATTAATAATAATAAATTATCGTATTTTAGGAAAAAAAACCTTCTTATATGAAAATTAAATATATTGTCTTCTGAAAAGAGTAGCTGAAAAGAATAACATGCTCTACATGGAGATGTTATATTTCAGAATCGTTAAACAGAACCTATTTCTACATTTCAAAATATTTTTACATCAATTAACAATATCCTACGCTCTTTGATTAATTATATACCTAGATAGAGTGACGCGCTGCAATGAAACTAAAACAAACAGGCCAACTTTTCTTAAGCTAGTATGCGTAACAGCTGTGTCATACGCTATCGCTGCATCATTCTGCATATCCTTGTGTGCGCGCATAATAATAACATTTATTACATGGTTTCTATTAAAACGCGGAGACCATTATCCATGAAAAACAACAAAAATTAATTCACTCGAACTCATTTAGTGGGGAACAGTTGGCCTCTCTTTTTTTCGACGCGTTTAAAACGTTCAGTGTCTATCTAGGTATATAATTAATCAAAGCCTACGCTAATATAATTAAAAGAAAAGCTTATTACGTTTTTATCAGACTGAGTAAAAAATTATACTGAAGGCAAACCTTATTCGATTACACAGCAAAATCGACGTAGAGATTATTGTGGAAATAAACGTAAGGCACGTAAGTTTAAGGCAATTATTGGTCCATTGGTATTGAAAATAGCTGAATATTTTGTGTATAAAGTTACAATCTATACTGATTTCCACAGTTTTGTAGTTGTACAAGGCAAGTCGTCCGGCAAGTATGCGAGACGGAATTTGAGAATAACCGTAGATTTCTAAAAAAAAGACAGTTAATTTTTATTCCTTATTAAAAATTATTTAATCGTATTATAAGTATTTGAACATTCTATTTAATCCAAATACTCCGGCGGTTTAGGGATTAAGGCGTTAATGCAAACCATTCGCAATTTACGCATAAATTAAGTATAGAGTATTTAAAAAAGAATAAAAAAAAAAAAAAAAGTATAGAGTATTTACAGCACGTAGTAGCGGCGTTTTTTGACTCGGAAAATCATTGCGGCAGGTCTTTAGCCGCATATAGTTGATAGGGAGAGAGAGAAGAGAAACTCAGGGTTTAGGTACGTGGTACGAGCTTTATTTTTGCACCTTCGCGTTACGTTCCAATCGTTTATAAAGAGCGTTAACGTTCCTAGCAACGTTACATCGTCATTTGATAAACGACGAGTTACTGGTGTAAAATACCAAATCAGAGTCTTCAGACTAGGCTCTAATGACTACCGTTAACTATTTATATTTATTAGTGTTAATTTTACACATTATAATTTATAGGTAAAACTAACACTAATTACCTACGCTTAACTTCGCCATACTGCGCCTAAAGTTAAATACCAAGTCGTAAATAAAACTGTTTGCGGGAAACTTACCCTGTTGTGTGTATAGCTTGAAATGACCTGTGTTTTAATTACGCGTAGATGATAATCGGCGCGAGAGTACAATGGCGGTATCTAAGAATCTTCCTTAGCCGACGGCGGGCGGGTTGTTTTCACATAAATCGCGTTTGTCGTCAAAATATAACAATAGTCGCAGCGCCCTCGATAAAGTGTACGGTTTGCAACAAAATCAGTTTAAGCCTATTTTTAGGATCCTAATACACGTCAGAGTGGCTTTCCCTTATTTTATAGAATATTGACAAATATGAGGCTGTTGGTATGGTGGTTTCGTGCAAGCTAGTGCCGTCTCTATCGCCTTTAAATTTTTCAGTCATATAAGTAACGGCTATACTAAGACTATATTGGCTTTGGATGAAACGCAGTATTATTTGAATCCAACATAATGATTTTTATACAATGGGAAAACTATGCCATTCGTAGTGTTTATATACTAGAACTTATTAGTAGATATTATTTATTATGAAATTTATGAGTAATTATTATCATATAGGTTTTAAATATAACGAATCACTTGAAAATGTAAATACTCGTGTAATTAACCCAAACACATCTAGTTGAAATTTTCTCAATAAATACTGCAGACTATAGGTAGCAAAAAAATAAATTTTGACAGATTTATCTATAAAGCTTCTTTGTTATCCGTACCGTGTGCCTTCCGGTGCGTTGCACAACGTTCACCGCAAACGCTCTGTTTTCACTAGAAAGCTGCATCCGATATGTGTAACAGAAACTCGATGAAAATTATCATCGTATCCCTTTATCGATTACCGTTTAACATCGATCTGTCAGACGTATTCGATACATATGTTCAAATGTCTACATTTCACTTGCTGCTCGGATTGGCATATAATCATCATATAATCATTTTTTTATAAGTTTCAACCTCAGGGTTTATAGTATCTACTTAACAATAAGGATTTATTAAATCCAAACGCCTTTGTTATATGGCCTGTATTTATTTACTAGGCTTATGCAGCGTTTATTGTACTTAACAACGAAGATTTACTAAAATAATTTATTTCAATGTCTTTATTATATAGCCTGTTAATTTACGTCACAGTCGCCACCGTACTTTTATGCGTTGTCGTTGAAAATAAAAACTACGACAATGCCTCTGGAGACTATTTTCACCTTTCCACAACTTTTAGCTTTACAGCTATCGCGAATAGAAATATCTGGCAGAAAAAGTTACTAGTAATGTGACAGATTTATTTGTTGGATAGCGTTATGTCAGATATTTATCTGGAACTTTATCAGGAACCAATGAAACTGGCCCCTAATATAAATCCCATGGTTAACAGACTTGACTAATAATGATAGCAGAACTATATAAATATAACCCTTTCTAACCGATTTCGGCCACGGCGGCCAATCTCAACAGAGATCAGCCAGATACGCAGGAGATATTATAGTGCACAAGTGTGTGCGCAATACACAGGTGCACATGCTATTCCTTTACTCTCATAGTCCGGTGAGACGGCAATCCGACATGACCGGAGAGAGATCAGGCGCATGACCAACGGCTTTACGTGCTTTCCGAGGCACGGGGGTATTCACACCGCCAGCTTCCTGACTCCGAGCTGCGACTGAGTAATTTTTAAGATGGAAAAACCCAGTCACAATGTTTTTGGCCCGACCCAGGATTCGAACCCAGGACCTCAGCGCGCAAATTGTACTCGTAACGCGTACGCAATACAACTACGCCACCGAGGCAGTCAGCGGAACTATAACCAAACTAGGTTAAAACACCTGCGGACTAAGCCATTTCAGTCAAATTAATTTAACTATAATCTGTTTCACGAGTTACAATCGTACAAACGGAAGTCCTCATAATTACTTCGGTAATTACATTTTGTCAGCGCGAGGCGCGACGCTCTGATGTATTGCCTGACGTAATTTTAATTAATGTCTGCAATTAGGACGCAATTTCATTCAGAGCTTTAAGTTTAGTAAATAGCCATGTTTAGCATGATTGCCGGTTCATCCAAGTGACATTGTGTTAGAAAATCGCTGTAAACTGGCAACTGTGCGTTTTGAACAGTTAATAAGGTTGCCGAAGGGTAACAAATCTTCTATCTTCTCAATTCTTCCTGTCGTATTAGACAATTCACTTTGTACTAGTATTTAGTAACGCATTCTTAAAAACTTATATTTTTTTTTTTTGTTATTTTATCATGCGATCAGTCATGTTGACTATGAGCAGATGAGATGTCGGAACTAGTAAGATAAAGCGCTTCTCCCAGTGGAGGATTGGTCAAGTTTCACTAGTTATCCTTATCAAAGATGTCACGCTTCTTTTTTAACCGACGTATACTTTCAGGTATGGTAAGTTGACCCGCGAGTTGGTTGGGGTGATTTTGTAGTCGTGCTTTGTACTTAGCACCTTGAAGTATTATTTCATTTTTTACAAGTGGGATGTTGAGGAGTTCATGGAGTTCATTTGTTGTTATAAACCATGGTGCGTTTGTTTGCTTCAGGATGTAGTTTTGTACCCTTTGCATCATCATCACATTGGAGTTACTAGTGGAGCCCCAGAGTTGTAAGCCATATGTCCAGACGGGCTTTAACATTGTTTTGTAGATGAGGATTTTTATTGATTTTAAAATCCTTAAAAACTTATAATAATAATATGTTTACGTAAACACATCTTAAACATTATACAATATTTTTACTCATACAATAAAAATAAAAAATGAGTTCTATTCGACACATATTCTGAAAAAGAAAAAGGTCTGTACGTATTACACACTCAAAATCTAAACAGACTTTTTATTTCGTTTATGGTACGCGGATGGGTATTGTGAAAATAACATATTAACAGGATAAACCTAATGAAATTACACAAATGATATGTATTACAAAGGTAATATTTGACTGGCGAACCAGACAATAAATAATTACAGATGTAGCATGTGATAAGGTTAAACCAACACGTCTGTTTGACCGAGATATATTTCCTAAACAGGTCCGTAATAAGGTACATACGAAATAGGACCCAATGTGATCATTAGTAAAGTATTGAAGTGTGGTAGGTATTTAGAACACTTGTTAGAGCGACTTGATATTTCATACAAAGGTTATCAGAGATAGAAAGTATTGCAATGCAATGCAATCAGCCCTGTATTATATACTGCCCACTGCTGAGCACTGGCCTTCACACTACTGAGAGGGGTTAGGCCTTAGTCTACCACGCTGGCCTAGTGCGGGTTGGCAGACTTCACATACCCTCGAAATTCTTATGAAGAATTCTCAAGTATGTAGGTTTCCTCACGATGTTTTCCTTCACCGTTGAAGCGAACGATAATTGATAAACAATACACACGTAACTTAGAAAAGTCAGAGGTGTGTGCCTTGGGTTTGAACCTGCGGACATTGTCTCGGCAGACCGTTCCATTCCCAACTAGGCTATCGTCCACTACTAGGCTATTGTCCAAAAGAAAAGTATTATTGAAAAGTATTCTAAAATAAATATTGCAGTAATTTGATTAGCACTAGCACAAAATAGAGCCTGCTGGAACAGTTTGCAAGTAGCCTTTACCGCTAATGGCGGCCCTTACACCTAACTTAAAATTAAATACCTACTATCAATAGTTATTACCGAAACAAAACACACACTACCAACTAACAAAAAACATAAGTACTTTTATCTATGTGTAAATATTTGTGTGTAAATTGTAATAAATAATGCTGAAGTAATAGATAATCATGACGCCGTAGCTAAGATGCATTTGACAATAGTTAACGGTAACATTATGTATACCAATATACTTATCGATAGGACAATATGTCATTACATTTTTTTTTATTAACTATTGTAGAAAGGCGTCTTGACTACGGCCCCAGCTTTCATTACGAAGTCATACAATTTCATATTTATTCTATTCCAAACTCGAATTTAAAAAATAAACTGCTTTTTTCGAGTACGTCTCTGCTAACTATATTTGCTTTAATAGTACTCACAGGTTTCATTATGTATCGTTTTAAATACGATTATTGACACACCGATCTAAATACCGCATCGATTATATAACACTCATATGTTACACAATGAAAAATATTTAGATATCTGTCAATCTGTTTCTATGTCCAACTGTCTAGTCAAATGCTTATTAATCATAAAATAATTAGTGAAAACAAACTTTGTTTTACAGGACATAAATCAGCCTACCTGTTGGTCTTTAAAACTTGTTTTGTTGTTTGACCAGAATATTATGTGTCAATCAATACGTTTTTTCACAATCAGACCGGACCAAAACCAGTGGCTACTGCCTCTTAAAATTATTAAGGTCTTTACCGTAAGTATCGCAACTTCTCTCTCTGGCCCCTCATGTCTGCGTATCGTGTTCAGCATCAGAGTTGCATCTGGAGCGGATGATCTGCCTCCACCAGTTTCTGTCCCGCACGTCTCTTAAGGCTGTGCGGATTTTGGAGGACGATGAGTATCTCTATATACTTACTCGCAATTTATAAGAAAAAAAAAAAAACAATTCACGCCTTTATCCCCGAGGAGGGACGCAGAGGTGCTACCAGGGCACTCACGTTTCACCGTGTGTTTCGTGATTCTTTCCATGGTGTAATAGGGACAAGCTTATTGAAATATAGGGCACAAATTGCGGACTTCAGGCTGATACTAAGCAGAAAAACACCATATCACTTTGTCCGACCCGGGATTTGAACCCGGGACATCAGAGCGGTCGTACCGCGCAAGCAATACAACTAAGCACGCCACCGAGGCAGTCGTTTTCTTTAGAAGTTAGAATTCTTATAATATTATCATGTAATAACACTGTCAACAATATCTTTGAAATACATCACACTGTCGTTTAGCACAAAGTACAAAACTATGGAACCAATTGCCGGCAGCTGCATTTCCGGACAGAGACAATCTGGCGACCTTAAAAAAACCGGTAGTTTATAGATTCTAAATTTGTAAATTTGCTTTTTTTGTTCTTGAAGTACATATTTACCGTTTTCATATTTTTTCCTTTACATGTGCTGTAAGAACTTACTTCTTGCGGAATTTCATGATTCTAGGTCAACGGGAAGTAGGTACCCTACAAAAAAAGAAAAGGGACTTGAAAGGCAGACATACTTATTTATTTATTTATTTATTTATTTATTTATTAATAGACACACCATCGATTCATCACACAAAACATATACATATGAGAGATACACAATATTAGGTACTTATTCTAGGTGACAAACCTTTACAGGTGTATACAACACTATTGGCTAAATAAAATATTTCGTTCTTTATACTAACAGAAAAACTTAAAATAATATAAATTTATAAAATAAATGCAACTTAAAAACTTTAAAAGTACAAAATCATTACTTAACCTAATTAAATGAACTTACATAACAAATTATCATTACAATTAAAATATAATAATTATATCATTGAAGAAAATTTAAAAATAAGATATGGTTTTTTTTAATTATATTAGTAAGAAAAAGAATTAATACATATTGTCATTATTGTTTTTTACGATATCATAGCACCTGCTGCGAAATAGGCGAACACTATTTATAGTAAATATATCGAGTTCACCAACGGAGTTCATATCGTTACAGGTCTTTGCTAATCTATTTAGTGGAGCATATTTGCCTAAGTTGGTTCTACTGCGGGATAAGGAAAAGGTTTGAGATAAAGGGAATCTTGGTAAGGTACGAGGAACGGAAAAATTTAATCGCGACAACAATTCGGAGGATATCATATCTCCATGTATCAGTTTGTACAAAGTTATACCATCGGCCACTTTACGTCTGGTTTCCAGAGAATCCATCTTAAAGTGTGACAGCCTCACTGGGTACTCAGCTCGGTACGGACACGTGCGATCTTTGAAAGCTAAAAAACGAGTAAAGTTCCGTTGAACGCGTTCGACTCTATCAACATGTGTCTTATATGACGGATTCCATATGGGGGAAGCGTATTCCAAGTTACTCCGCACTAATGAGTTATATAGAACTATTAAGGTGCTAGGGTTTTTAAAGTCTTTTCCGACCCGTTTTAAGAAACCTAACAATCGCCAAGATGTTTTTATAATTTGGTCCATATGTGTATTAAAGTTTAACTTAGAATCTACAACAACTCCAAGATCCCGCATGGCGGTGGTTTTATTTAATGCAATGCCGTTAATTAAATAATTTGAATCTATGATATTTTTGTTTCTCGTTAGCCTTAGATGTGCGCATTTCTCAGCATTTAGAATCATTTTATTATTGATGCACCAATCTTGAATGGATTCCAAATCTGATTGAAGTAGTGTGACATCGCTTTGGGACTGTATATGTCTGTATATTTTTAAGTCGTCTGCAAAAATTGAATAATTACTATATTTTACGGAATGCGCTATATCGTTTATGAAGACTAGAAACAGGATAGGACCCAGATGGGAGCCTTGGGGTACGCCTGATGAGGCAGTAAATGAGAATGAACGACAGCCGAGAGCCGTAACACACTGAACTCGATTCTCTAAGTAGGAACCAAACCAATGCAGTAAGGATCCGTGAATGCCATAATATTTTAGTTTAGACAATAATATCTTGTGGTTAACTTTGTCGAACGCGGAGCTAAAGTCGGTATAAATGGAGTCAACTTGTGTCTTAGCATCCACATACTCTATAATGTCCGTTATATAAGTTAGAAGATTACTCACGGTTGATTTCCGAGTAGTAAAGCCGTGTTGGTAATTGGATAAGATACTTTTGAAGTAATTCGTGATAACTGGACACACAATCCGTTCAAAGACTTTCGAAAATAAACTGAGAATAGAAACCGGTCGATAATTTCTGATATTACATTTATCTTGCTTTTTGTATATGGGTACGACATTTGCAGATTTCCACATAGACGGAAAAGTGGAAGATTGAATGGATTTCACAAATAAAATTTTTAATGGCAATGTTAAGTATTTGCAAGTCATTTTGATAAAAAGTGGTGGTATTCCATCGGGTCCAGGACCCTTACTTACGTCAAGTGATTTCAAAATCTTACCAATGCTACGTTCATTTATGCGTATGTAATTTAGTGAGAACTGGGGAAATCCATCACCTAAATCAGTTATACCGGTGTTATCGGCAGGAGTGTAAACTGAGGAGAAATTTGTTGCAAATAAGTTGCAGATTTCATCTCCCGTTTCTGCCGAACGACCATCAAGATACATTTTGCCAGGAAAAATCGAAGATCCTCCTCGAAGTTGCTTTATATATGACCATATTTTTTTCGGATTACTACGGATCGATTCCTCTACGTCATTTAAATGGTCGGAATAACAAGATGTTATCAACGAGTCAATTCTTTTGTTACATAGTTTCAATTCTACTTTGTCTCTGGAGTTGTTGTAGATCTTGAACCTTTTACGAATTATATCCCTTTCCTTTATTAAGCAAATAAGATTTCGGGTGAACCAAGAAGGGTATTTGAAATTCCTTGACTTTGTCTTGGGGATTGTCGCTTCGATAATAGAATTAAGTATGGAGTAAAATTTTGAAACGGCAACATTAACGTCCCCGACGGATGATAACTCTGAATACCAATCCACAGCACTCAATTTTTCGTTAACAAGGGAGTAATCTGCTTTTCTAAAATTATGTGTTGCAAATTGTTTAGAGACAGCAAATGATGGTTCTTTTATTTTAACTTCTATGTCTAATGGAGGATGATGGACATCGATTTTGCTGAGATGGTTTGTGCTGTTTACAACTGAAACTCCATCGAAATTGGTGAATAATAGGTCTAGGATGCGGTTGTTATGATTTTTGACACCATTTAATTGTGATAGATGATTGAGTGACATGAAATCAATCAATGAGTAACCTAATCTGCAGTTGTAATTACAGGGTGTTAAATTATGTGTATCATTGTGATCAGATAACCAGTCAATGAAGCCAAGGTTAAAATCACCGAGAACAATAACATTGCCTGAATATGACTGCAAAGCTATACTAATGTTCTCTAAAGAAGAATTTAGTGTTGCGCCGGTAACAGGAGGTGGTATATAAAGGGCACAAAGTAGGATTTCCAACGAACCTTGAAGAGGATTTTTCACCGACACCCAAAGATCCTCAAAACAGCTTTCAAAGTGCTGTATCCTACTAGATTTAAGTTTTGAATTTACGGCGATAACAACTCCCCCGCCATTCTTCCCAGAGAGGTAACTTGAGGTTCTATCTCGCCTGTAAACCACGAAAGCGTCACCAAATAGTTCATTATCATAAATACTGTCGTCGAGCCAAGTTTCGGTGCCTACGATGATATCGTAATTAGAGTTTTGAGCGGCTAATCTTAATTCTTTAGTCTTAGTTTTAATTCCTCTAAAATTTTGGTAGTAGATCGTGAATGTATATAATAAATCACAAGGACTTGGGTTATGATATCATATTATATCAATTTGTTTAGAGATTCGTGATTTTTTATCAGTATTGCGGGTGTTTGATCATTTTTCCTTATATAGATACGGCCATTACGAATCCAGATGTATTTGTATTGTTTGTCTTTAGCAATTTGTCTTGTACGTGCGTGAAGTGCCTTATTTTGAGGAGATAAGTGTTCCGAAATATAAACTGGCGACTTAGCACCCCCATATCCTAAGTGTCCAGAGTGAAGTTTCTCGGTGGGTTTGGATTTATTGAACTTACTGACTGCTGATACAGACAACAAAGTGATCCTTTAAGGGTTCCTTTTTTCCTGTTGAGGCTGGAACCCTAAAAATAGAGTATTCCAACCTAAAAGGCCGGCAACGCATCTCTATGCCCCCTGGTATTGCAGATGTTCATGGCCGATGATCAATTACCATCAGGTAAACCCTATGCTTGTTTGCCCCCTATATCATAAAAAAAAACAGATTGAAAACTTACCCAGACCTATTCTCGCATACGAAATACCTAGTAACAGATATTACAACCAGTTCTTGATCAGTTAGGTATTAAATCTCAGACCGAAAACCAATTAAATACATACAAGTAGGATCTAAGTAGATCAGTTTTGTCTTTTGCGCTATCTCTGAAGAGAGATGGTGTTAAAGCAATCCGCAACAAAAACGACGTAACACAACATGTGAAGTTGCCTGTTATAACTATTGCGTACGAAACCAATCAGATGGGCGGATATTAACCGCCTGCACTTCCAGCTAGTGCTGTTCCATTTATACTTTTATACCCAAATTTTTTTTTTTTTAAATTGAAGTCACAGAAGAAAATTATCGAATTTATATTTGGAAGTCTATGTTTCAGACTGTTTGTCTGCCAGTATTTAAAAAGATTGATGAAATCATTAATATTCCATTAGTTACTAATGTATGTATTGTGTCAGAATATTTCGGAAACAGATTTTGGATAACCATTTTGTAATATTCATAATATTCAACCTATCACACCTGCATTATCTTTTTAATATACTCACATCACGTTATGCTTAACAGCATTAAAAATTATAAAAAAGAAAAAATGAGCATGCCAAACACAAAGAAAACAAATCACATTTCATTCTGCGGATATGATCAAGCGGATATTGATTAACAATATCCGCACCATCACTTTCTGTTTGCTATTTGCATGTATAGTGATCATATCTGAGCATTAAACATATAACTTTTAATTCATATTGGTTTCACGATTTCAATTATTTCAAACGTAACTGATTTTGAAATCAATTATGTCATTGTAAATTAAATTCCTTTGCCGAAGCATCGGGCTATCTAGGAAATGCACTAGTTAATGCTATCTCAAACATAATGTAATTTCTTGATCATATCGATGAACATACAATGCGTATTGCAAGGTTGTTTCTTTTGTCCCCTCTCTCACTTTTACATCCTGTTGCTGAAAATGTATATATTTCGAATCTGTCTGATTCTCAATCTTCTTCTTCTTTTTTTGTGGCTTCCACCGTTTATCAGCGATTTCGCCAATGTCAAGTGTACGAAAGAAGATGATTCTCAATCATAGTGAAAGCAGTTCGTATTCTTTCCGTTTGCTATTGCAATAGTTTATTTTGTGTCACAGGTCAAAAAATATTTATTTTCAACTGTTTTCATTCTAGATTGTAATAACGAAACGACTATCGTCAAAATAAAAGTTATCTTTAGCTGAGATCTAACATAAATAATTTTATTTCATTGTTGAGTATACCGAATAAAAAAATACTTAGTGAATGTTTTAAATAATATTTATAGATAAATTTAAAGTAAGTCTATAAATTTGACAAAACTTAAAGTAAATATAATTCTGCTTTATGGCATTCATAATCTACTTAAAAGGGGAAAAACATTGTAATAAATATGTTTCATTGACTAAAGCAGCGTCCACCTAATGGGAAGCCAATGCACCTATGATATAAGTAGAAATCTAGAAAAAATCATTAGGCAATGCTTTCACTACACGGCGGTCGAATCTTGATAGTTTTTAATACGCAAGTGTCGTACGGCATTTATTCCGGCCGAACAGACACGGCACCTCCAAATACATATGTGGTTGACAAATGTGACCACCGACGCACACTTCCCGATGGCTATTGATCGACTTTTATAGAAGTTTATGCAATACAGGAGTTTCTTTTTAATTTGCTAGTCATGGAAACATGAAGTAGGCTATAAACTATAGCTAAATTCTTCGTAACATGGATATCAAATTCTTTATATTTTCCTTTTCCCATAAAAGTCCCAAAGAGGTCCTATTCCTACCTTTCTTATACAAATAATAAATAACTACAGGATTAACATATCAACGTTTAGACTACATTATCGATTACAATGCCGATGGCCGGTGTAACATCGTGAATGTCCATATCGGATGTACTCGCAGAGGATCGGATAACATCGCGTTGAGAGTAACTGAGTGACGGGCCAATAGACCCGGCCGTTGTACCTTACAAATACACGTTGTTAACTCTTGGTACCTGTCACTTTTGGGCTCATTTGTTTAAATTAGCTGAAGACTAAGTTCCGCATGATGTTATTATTTCGATCAGGTTTTCCCATACTGGAATCCTTGGACCACTAGGAGTGCGTGAACTTAGCCGCAATGGATTACAATTAGTACCTAATATGGCCAAGGATCTGCTGACCGCCGCCTATAACTTCATAGGACGAGTGGATAAAATCTCGAAAATGAACACCCGTGAAACCATGCCAATAAAATAGCACTTCCGAGATCACAAATTCTATTGCATAAAGTCAGGAATTTACGCCCGCCGGCATTTTATGAATGGCCTAATCCCTTGGCATTTGGGTTAAGCAGCGTCGATCATGTCGGGTTACGATGGGTTAACAACTCGACATGCTTGTGTCAAAACAATTTACCTAACGCCAAGTGGTATTACATAAGATAAATGTGCCATTTGGAACTGCAGAGTTCAATGTGTTGATGTTTTGACGAGTTCCGGAATTTTTCACTGCTTCTGCTGTATCTAGGTCTTTTACGGTAGCGCTGATTAGAGTACTTCAATGCAGAAGCATATTTGTAATGTCACACTGACCAATCTTTTAATTTGCTTCAGATAAGTTCTTCATTTTTCAGAATTACCCTAAGAACCCGATCATTTGCTATCAATGATCAGCAGTTTTTCTTACGTCTGTAGTACCTCGTATAAAGTTGTCGATCAGTTTCCTGTCACACATTTACCAGTGCCCCTTGTCTTTAGTATTACGCTGTACCTATTAAATTCCGTATTTGGAGTCATGGAGTGTGACATACTAATAAGCCATGTTATAGAGACCCTCGTGAGACAAATTCCTCGTTCAATGTCTTATTACAGCTGCAATGTCAGTTTACCATGCTTTGATAAAATAATAAAGAAGCTTCCGGTTGATAAAAATCGATGATATCCACATTTAGTTACGTTGAAAGGCATAAACATGTGTTACGAATTGGTCCACAACTTTTAAATAAATTATAATTTAGTACATTTTCCTATAATCAGTGTTATACTTCGTTCGGAGCAAAACAAAGAAAATGCACATCAAATTTACCATGTTTAAAGCAATAATATTTTTATTGAATATCGATGCTTTCCCACGGTGCAATAAATTGTGAAAGGGCACTTTATAGCGTACTCGGGTTACAAGAAACTACAATCCGTCTACGCTTAGCGCTGGCGTTTCTACAAACAACCGCAGAGTGCAAACGTTAATGTCTCCGTATTTTTATATTCGATACATTGAACAATGCCTCTAAAACATACATGACAGGTCCGTCAGGAAATCTTTAGGGAAGGCTTATGTTCAGCAGTGGGCTTCATGAGGCTGATAATGATAATGATGAACAAAACATGTAAAGTCTGTGAAGGACACAGATAAGTTATTCTTTATCAAAACAAATGTGAATTACCAACAAGATTGCTATTAAAAAGGCATTAACTGTAAAATTCGAAGCCAACAACTTTTTGACATAAGGAATCGGTTAAAAAAGGGTATTCAGTGATGTTTAAAATAAAAAAAAAACAATTTATTACACTTCAGTTGCGATCAGCTATCTTGTTTTCTTAAACGAACTCAGCCCCATTATCTGAATATAACGCGCAGTGAAAACAACCTTCGATACAGCAATATGCACAAAATCTGATAAACAGAGAGATCGCAAACGGGCCGCCATATTGTGCGCTAGTATAGATTTTATTACCGTCACAAATCACATTATTGCTTACAAAACGAGCACCAACGCACGCTCCAAGCAAATAACCCGCGTATACCAAACACGACAGCTGGGAGTCGGGCTACGGTGAACATGGCCGCACTGCAGGAAACATAACAATGTTTTCTTATCAATGGGAATGAATTTGGATTTATTTGGAAATAGATAGCAAATTACTACAAATTCCTAATTTTTCACAATTGACGAAACTTACACATAATTAATAGGACTTGTAATATGTTTTGACTTGACAATAACAAAAACAGTAGGTCAGTAAGCTAGACTGCTTATGAGCGACACCGTCCAGAACTTCAATTAGGTACAAAGAACTAAAAAAAGTAAACGTTAGGTCATAATTATGTTATGTAATTAGCCCTGTATTATATAGTGCCTACTACTGAGCACAGGTCTCCTCTACTACCGAGAGGGTTCGGGCCTTAGTCCACCACGCTGGCTTAGTGCGGGTTGGTAGACTTCACATACCCTCGAAATTCTTATGGCCACTTCTCAGGTATGTAGGTTTCCTCACGATGTTTTCCTTCATCGTTAAAGCGAACGATAATTGATAAACAATACGTGCGTAACTTCGAAAAGTCAGATGCGTGTGCCTTGGGTTTTGAACCTGCGGACATTGTCTTGGCAAACCGTTCCATTCCCAACTAGGCTATCGTCCGGTAGGCCACATAAGTGGTAAAAAACTTCTTAGCCATGCGGATTCTATCATCATAATAATAATAATACAGCAAACATTCAAAGTTATTTAAAAACAAGTTAAAGATGAGATGTAAGATGAAATTTCACGACCTTTCCCAATTTTCCAACCGAATAGCAGCCCTGTTAGTGGAACTAATCGATAGAACGACCTTGTCTATTTGACCATGAGTGTAATTACTATTTCAATTACATTAAAACCCATTTCGGCCGCGTAACGTATTGTTACGTGTTTTCTAAATTGTCTTTGCCCGTGATTCTATCCAAGATCATAAGCCTGTAATACCCACAAGAATGTGCCGACATTTCGTAACAAGAAGTTTAAAATTTTAATCCACTATGAAGTATCATAATTAATGCAATTTATAACCATACGCTCTTCCGAGCGACCTAGAACAAGCAAATTTACACTTAAGTGATACTCAAGGCAATATACGGAAGAGTCGATGGCACTGATACTATGCAAATCAAATGACTCTTGATTTAAGGGTAGGCCGGGAGTACCATAAACCAACGAGAACGCATGGAGCGATTGATGAAAGAAATAAACCGCACGCGGTATTTCTAAATCATGCAAAGCAGCCAGTCCTTATTCTGTACATAACCCTTTTTTTTTCGCTTGGTAAAAACGCGTTATCGCTACCACCACTGGGGGGTGAGTGGAACGGTTATGTTGGTTTCACACGGTCTTACAGCCCAATGTCGACACTCGGGAGTATAGCATGTGAAATACAAGAGTGATATAAATTTATGCTAATGTATTTTTTAATGATTAATTTCAACCAATGTAATGGCTTTAGCAGTATGTAATTGCACACTTTATTGTATTCAAAATTAATAACCGATGTCTGAAAAAGACATGGTGAACTATATTATGTAAAGCAAACGCTCTTTTCCCTGTAGAGCCAGGGGCTAACCCAAGGCAAGCAGTCAACCACAAAGAATTTGCCAAGTCGTGGTCTAAAACTAATCTACTTAGGAATTAAGTAGACTAGCATTCTGTTACCTGTAATATCAATTTCAAAACGGCTGTATTGTAAATGTTACGCTTAGTTGAACGGCGCATAAGTTTTTGATTTCGTATTTTGAGAATTAATATTCGTGACAATAAAATCATTGACCTATGTAATTAGTCTCAATAATTCACAAACTAATATAGGCGTGAAATAATTATGATCAGTTATTAAGTTCAATCGTTGCAGTTTCTTTTTTTATTGCAGCCTCGACATTTTTTTCTGGCACAATTCTTTCATACCGTTCATTCATAAAATACTTATTTCTTGTCGATAGAAAATGCAAATATACTGTTTGGTATTATAATAAAATACTGGAGTTCGTCTATAATCGTATAATAAATCAACAATATCTAAATCTAAGTGCTTACTTCCTCTAAGGTACACAATTGCAAACATACTCTTGGTATACATTGATGCTACAATATCGGTAGGCGTTTATACTACAACTTTACAAATAAACGACCATCACACAATCAAATAATTATAAATAACATCAGAATAAATAATGTAACATACATATGTTTAAGCGATGTCGTTTAAGATATCGTTAAATAGTTCAATGATGAAAAGATCTTTGGTAAAATAAATACTTTGTACAAAATATGTTTGTAGGATTTGTTCAAGACTCAAGATATGGAACACTGATAGTTTGTAACATTGTGTTGGAATTGGCAACTAATTACACTAAAGTAACTTGTGCAATACTACAATTCATATTATAATGAATTTTAAATATCATGGTCCCAATTAAACCCAGTTCTATTCACCTGTAATCCTTGTTCGATCCTGCTACCAAGGTCCGAATGTATGAGCGTGAAGAACTTCACAGCTCTGTCTTGTAAGGACTGTATTGCACCACCGAGACTGTACAATACGTTTTCAACAAGCCTACTGCGCTCGTCTTTTGTCAGTTCGTTTATATACAATTCTCTAGCTTGTTCAAAGTTATTTGGGTCGTCCTGGTAGATTTGAATCAACTCAGCGTGCTTCTCTTCTTTATATGGCACGGGACCATTAAACGTATTTGGATAATAGTTAGGAATATCCCTTTGGTTGTCTTTGACTGGAGCGACACCATCACGATTATACGCAAAAACTTTGGTTTGAATAGGACAATTAACAGGAATATTGTTAAAGTTTGATCCAAGTCGGTAGTATTGTGCGTCTCTGTACGCTAAACGACGAGCTTCAAACACTTTGTCAGGGCCTCCCAGTATTCCCGAAACAAGATTTGCTGGATTGAAGGCCAACTGTTCGATCTCAGCAAAGTAATTTATAGGATTCTTATTCAAAACAATTCTTCCAAGTGGGTGTAAAGGATACTCGTCTTGAGGCAGCACTTTGGTTACGTCGAACACATCGATCCTGGCATTTTTGACATCGTCTAATGTTAAAATCTGTATTTTGACCGTCCAACTGGGAAACTTTCCGCTCCCAATGGCATTATACAAATCTCTAGTAGCATAATCAGGATCGAAGCCCGATATTTTTGCTGCTTCTGCTGATCTAAGATTTTTGATACCTGCGTCGGGTATAAAGTGGAATCTGATAAAGTGTTTGTCGCCTTCTTCATTAGACACCTCAAACGTGTGGATACCAAATCCAGGCATATGTCTATACCCGTCGGGAATGCCACGGTCACTGAACACAATCATAAACATGTGCAAGCTTTCTGGCCGTAATGTTAAGAAGTCCCAAAGCATGTTTCCGTCGATTAGATTAGTAGCTGGATTTCTTTTTTGTGCACGTACGAATGTTGGAAATAAAATCGGATCCTTGTAAACGTACATGGGTGTATTGAAGCCGACGATATCGAAATTTCCATCTTCTGTGTAGAATTTAAGCGCGAAACCTCGAGCATCTCTTGAAGTATCGGTGCCACCCCTTTCTACAACCACTGGTGAAAATCTGGCGACCATTGGAGTCTTCTTACCAATTTTACTAAACATTTTTGCTTTGCAAATGTGCGTGATGTCATGTGTTACTTCGAAGTAACCAAAAGCACCACCTGCTTTTGCATGCACCAGTCGTTCTGGGATTCTCTCTCGTACCAAGTGAGTTAAAGAGTCCATGAAAAACTCATTAAAGATTAAGTTTTTATTCAGCGTGGTCGTATCTGTAACTTCTATTGGCGCTCCGGCACTGGTGGTCATAAAACCCACAGGTCCCTGAAATAATAAATGATTGTTCTGTGACACTTGCACTAAATGGACAATAGACATATCTACTGATAAGTAACGCAATCGCAGACATTCAATTTTGATTTTGTAACTAGAAATCTAACGGGCTATCGACAGTACAATTATTTAGTTATGTCATATTAATTATAATTGAATGAATAGTCATAATATGGTTATAATATTACCTATATTTGTTTGAAATCAAAACAGATGATGGCGATTTTAATGCAATTTTACTGCAATGAATATTAGTTATCTTTCTACTTACCGAAGATTTTTGTTTGAACGTGACTATTTGGTTGGCGGCAGGCGCGGGCTCGTTCCGCGCGCTGGCCGCAACCGCCATACCGAACAACAAAACAGACACTCGAAACATTTCTTTCACTTTAAAATGCACCGCAAAGCATGTTTGACAAAAGTGGAACAATTCGCCTAACGTCTAAACATCAGGCTTTATACTGCGATATTGCGACCTTGTCGACGAATGGCCAAGACAGACTTTTGAGCCGTGTAATGAAATTTCTCAAGCGGCAAAAAGTTACCGTGTTATACACGCAGATCACAGGCGACACTATTATCTGACGATGTTATATAAGGCTGAAAAAAGGTTTTTCTTGCTTGGACAGTGCTCAAAGAAGGAGACCGTTTGCAATTTAATCTATATTGCCTGTTACCTCTACTTACTGTCATTTGATTATATTTCATAATGTTCAAAATGTGTCTTCCTAAGGTGTTTAGAATGTGGGCAGCGCGCTTCAACTTTAGTTTAAGTATGGTACTTACTAACTACCCAGTTGACGACTGTATTTCTAAACAGCCAGTCAGTGCTGACAGTAAAGCATACCTATATAGTTTTGTCGAGCTATTTCCTATTGCATACGAGCCTGTCCACTTACCGTGCAATAAGTTCATACAAGTTAACATTATCCTACTTGGGGTTGAAACCCGATTTCATACTGGTATTATAATTCACAATCACATATCGACGTCATTTCCGTCACCCACCTTGTACGCATACGCATATGCATACTCACGCCATTTATCCCCGAATGGGTAGGCAGAGGCGCAACTAGTGCACCCACTTTTCGCCGTGCGTATTCCGCCCCATGATGTGATAGGGGGCGAGCCTATCGCCATATCGGGCATAAATTCCAGACTCCAGGCTGATACTGAATAGAAGCATCCAATATCACTTTGCCCGACACGGGGATTGAACCCGAGATATCAGCATTGCAGTCGTACCGTAATACAACTACGCAACTGACGCAGTCTCGTATAATATTGCATTTACATAAATAGTAACAACATTACACCTCTATTACGACAAACCAAACAAAGCTATGTCCTGCATTAGTACCTCAACTCGATCATAAAACATTCATTTATCAGCTGTTATAAATCATTTAATATTATCTGTGGGAAAAATATTTGAACTGCTCTAAAACGTAGTAAAACCGCGCTGCAGGTTTTTGTGTGTACAGTATATAGGTATGTATAGAACTTGACAGGAGAAGTAGGTACACCAGGCCCTCAGTAACCCGGAGTGAACTGGCAGCGGGTAGCTGGAGGTTCCGTATTTTATAATCAGTGAGATTAACGGAAACGTAGCTTGCTACGGGGGCTTGGCCCCTTCCCCGAATCCCTGTTGTTGTAAAAGTAGCCAACAAAACACATTTTCTCACTCATAGCATGAAAATTTAAAAAAATCTGCAGGAAATTATTGTATGCTAATAAGATAGATTTACTATCTATTAATTATAAGGTTCCACAACGAGCTCAGCACTCGTGCATCGTGATTTAATTTATCTTTCTTAACTATGAGCTAAGTAGACTTATAAAAATATCAGTATCCTAGCCACTAGGATCTAGTGGTTACTAAATACAAATATTCTAACGAAGCTGGTAGGTCACGTGAGGGTAATCTCCACCGCTCATACACCAACTACAGGAACTACTTATACCAAGGGAATCACAGATGCGCTACAGGTCTTCAGAGGAAAAGAATAGAGTTAAGAGAAGTGTGAGGGAAGGTATTTAGCATTCTGATATACCCTTAAGCGAGGTCTAGAAGCGGAAATCCCTATATTTTGCTGCAAGAACTTGCTTGCCTAAACTTAGCATTACGTTACCAAACGCAACAGTAAACTGTTAGTTCACGTCGGTTTTATGTGATACAGTAGTATTACCCCGGTCGAGCCGGGGCAGGCATGGCGTTTTTTCTCTTCTCTGTCCCAAAAGTCTGGTAGAGCTGACTGCAAGTGTGATATTTCAATTTAATTCTAAGTAATTACTACTGACGGAGGCCTATGTTCAGCAGTAGACATGAGGCTGGTGATTATGATGTGGGTGAATTACTACTGACAGTTCCAGCTCCAAGTTCCTCCAGTTCCAAGAAAATAAATTGTACAAATGTAGCTGATCATGTTGATGAATTTTCAATTGTTTCCGTCAAAAAATTATACTACCGTAAACAGACCACCGAAATGAATGATATAAAGCATTGTAATGTGTAAAACGCCATGAAAACGCCTTTATACCTAATAGTTAATGCCTTTGTTACAGTTTAATAGTTAAGCTATTTCATAAGCTGCCATTTATTAATACATTATGATAACTAATGTAAATGCTTAAAAATCAGGGTTTTTTAATAGATCAATGTTAAAAATAATGGTAGTTGCACATAATGAAAATTAAAATAAAAATGAAAATAATTTATTTAGAACAGTAACAAGTTTACAATATTAAACAATAGTAACCATAATAACGGCATTAGTATAAACTGTGTCGCAGTTATTAGGCCCACCACAAGACTTGATTATAAAAAAGAAAAATGATGATAATATAATGTAAGTGTTGTGTAGTTATCAGAAAATGCAGCGATACTTGACAATTTCAAGTGAATTTTTAAATTGTAGGTAGGTATCTATAAAATATAAATCAAATGGGAAAAATATATAATGATTATTTTTCCGACCCAAATATCGACCAATAGAATTGCACCATTCGACGTCACGTGGTACAACCTACATGGTATTATACTGATAATTTTTTGAATATTTTCTCTGGTAGTTACTATATATTATGAAATTCTTATTTGTTGACTGTTCATTTCATCTCATGGTGCAATTCTATTGGCCGACATTTGGGACGGAAAAATAATCCCCCGAATACCACACGAGCTTCAAAATTATCTGGCATTTCCCTCAAGGTTCCCTGCAAACAAATAAAGTCATCAAGTTTTTCAGGAAAAATCACTCGCGCTTCGCGCTCGTGATTTTTTAACCTGAAAACTCCTTCATTTGTTTGCAACGAACCTATCGGAAAATACCCGATAATTTTGAAGCTCTTGTGGTATTATAAGTGATTATTTTTCCGACCCAAATATCGACCAATAGAATTGCACCATTCGACGTCACGTGGTACAACCTACATGGTATTATACTGACAATTTTTTTTGAATATTTTCTCTGGTCGTTACTATATATTATGAAATTCTTATTTGTTGACTGTTCATTTCATCTCATGGTGCAATTCTATTGGCCGACATTTGGGACGGAAAAATAATCCCCCGAATACCACACGAGCTTCAAAATTATCTGGCATTTCCCTCAAGGTTCCCTGCAAACAAATGAAGTCGTCAAGTTTTTCAGGAAAAATCACTCGCGCTTCGCGCTCGTGATTTTTTTACCTGAAAACTCCTTCATTTGTTTGCAACGAACCTATCGGAAAATACCCGATAATTTTGAAGCTCTTGTGGTATTATATGTGAATATTACATAGGATTTTTTCAAAAATTAATAAACAAATTATGTTGTTGTTTATTTAATACACAATTTTAATGGACAAACCCACAATCAAATGTAACACTACTATTTTGTTGAAGTCCATGATAAATTCTATTTCCAAGATCTCGGTGTACTAAATTAGCTAAATATATAACTCTGCTCTGTATTCTTGGAATTGTTTGGCTGACACTAAGAAGAATATTTTGAACTAGTCGTTTTCGTTCTCCTTCGCTTAGTTCATTAACGTAAAATTCTCTGGCTTGTTCAAAATTGTATGAATCGTCTTCGAATATTTGTACCAATTCAACTCCTTTGTCATCATAATATGGAGCCGGACCATTAAATGTATTCGGATAATAGTTTGGCGCACCTCCACCATTGTCGTTCACAGGCGATATCCCATCACGCAAATAATTTAAAGGACGGAAAATTGGACAATTTACCGGTATTTTATTGAAATTAACTCCCAAACGATAATTTAAAGCGTCTTTGTACGCAAAACGACGGCTTTCAAAAATCTTATCAGGAGCACCATTAATTCCGGGCACGAGGTGGCCCGGATTAAATGCCAATTGCTCTACTTCAGCAAAATGATTACTCGGATTTTTATTCAAAATCAACCGTCCTACTTCATGTAGTGGGTATTTTTTAATAGGCAACACTTTTGTTACATCAAAAATGTTGAATTCAGCATTACGTGCATCATGAAGTGTTACTATCTGTATACTAAGTGTCCAACTTGGATAATCACCATTTTCTATAGCATTGTACAAGTCTCTAGTGGAGTAGTCTGGATCAATAGCTGCAAGTCGTAGTGCTTCTTCTGTAAAGAGATTTCTAATGCCAGCGTCAGGAAGAATATGGAACCGAATGAAGAATATCTCACCAGCTTGGTTCACTACCTGAAATGTGTGAATAGGAAAACCTGGCATATGTCTATATCCGTCTGGGATACCTCCATCTCCGAATATATTCAATAACATAAAAAAAGTTTCTGGCCTTAAAGTGACTATGTCCCAAAGCATGTTCCAGTCAAATAAATTATTAACTGGACTGCGTTTAAAAGCATGGACTACGTTGGGAAACATAAAGGGATCTTTTAAAGCGAACACCGGGGTATTTAGACACAGGAGGTCCAAGTTGCCTTCTTCAGTGTAAAATTTTATCGCAAATCCTCTCAAGTCTCTAGGAGTATCAATACCACCTTTTTCTCCAATTACCGGGGAGAAACGCACAGCAACTCGTGTCTTTTTACCGACACCATTAAATAGTTTGGCTTTGCAGATGTGACTCATATCATGCGTCACTTCAAAGTATCCAAATACTCCAGTACCTTTGGCGTGTACTATGCGTTCAGGTATTCTTTCTCGAACCAATTGAGCAATATTTTCCATAAAGTTCGCATTATTGATGAGATTTCTATTTAAAGTGCGAGTATCATTGACTTCTACTGGCGCTCCGTTGCTCAAGGACAAGATGTTAATTGGGCCCTAAAAAAAAGCAACATTATAACATATTTTTTTACAATTTAATTACGAGATAAGTCCCTCGCCTGATCATAAGCTACATACGTACTCGTAATGAGTAGTGATGACAATACAGTACGAAGCAGTGCATATTTTGGCCACTATATCGACTTTTACTTTGTAATTCGCTCACAAACTTCTTCATAGAAGTTTGTGGTCGAATTACTTTGATTTTGTTGATTCATATCAACGATGTAATAAATGCCATGATATATTATAAACCGAAGAATGAAGATATACAAAATAATTTTGACACCAAATTTATTCATATTCGTTTCATAAATCCTACTATAATAATATTACAAATGCGAAAGTTTGTAAGTATGGATGTATGGATGTCTGGACGTATGGATGTTTGTTACTCTTTCACGCAAAAACTACAGAACGGATTTCGATGAAATTTGGCACACGGGTAGATCATGTCCTGGATTAACACATAGGCTACTTTTTATCCCGGAAAAATATAAAGCGGGACTTTTACTCCGGGAAAACTCATTTACGCGGGTGGAGCCGCGGGCAAAAGCTAGTGAGCTGATAATCTTCAAACGCCTGAACAGATCTTCGTAAATTATCGCTAAGAACTATCTCGATCTCATCAGCTTTCAAACAACAAAAAAAACGCATCAAAATCGCTTCATTCGTTTGAGGCTTGAGAGCTACGATGCCACAGACAGACATACAGCTACACAGATACACACCCTAAACTTATAACACCCCACTTTTTGTGTTGGGGGTTAATAACGAATAAAAAAATGTGTTCTTCTTTTAATACATACCATAATGTTAGCCAGAACAGATTTTGATAGCTCGGCGAAAATAATTGTACCCAATAAAAGTAGTGATTTGATGCCCATTTTGGAACTTATAGAAAGAAAATATAAAAGCAATAAAAATAAGCTTAGCGATATAAAGAAATTTTAAGAAAACATTTGTGCTATCGATGTATATGAGCTTTTTAGTGAAAAATAAAACAAATGTGTGAATTAACTACCATGTTAATCACGGTCACAGTAGGATAATGGCAAATATTATACGTGTTTTTATTTAGAATGATTTTCTGAAAGCCAGAAAATAGATACTTAGTTCCAGTCAGTTTTCATAAACAAAACGGGCCATATAACTGGTTGGGTTTGCTGAAATATTAAATTTATTAATTAAGACCTCACAACTTTTTCGATACACGAACTGAGTTGCGAGACTTGGTATTTTTAAAAGTTTTGTTTTTAATGGCACCTAATTTCTTTTTGTTGGTATTATATTATACATATACAGGTACACTGATTCATTCAGTGATAATGTAACTAAGGGATTACAAAGTTATTTATGCAGTTGGTGTATCTAGAAAACTGGACCGAAATTACAAAATATTTTAGTTTTTCCTTGATTTATACAGTAAACACTAATTGTATTCTAAATTTAAAGCTGCTATGTCTGCTAGAAGTGCCTAAGAGTTTTGATGATCGGTCAGTCCGTCAGAGAGTGACAAAATGAAGAAACTTTGACTAGTTATAATTCTTAAACTACTGGTTCAAATTTAATGAAATTTGAAATATACCCTGTTTATACAATGCCTGCTTGGTTACTTAAAAATCAGGCCTAGTTTTATCCAAAACGAAGTTATAGGGGGTCGAAAATGGCCTGAACTGCTTCGAGAAAACGATGGTACCTACGGCCGTGCCGCTTTTTTGCTCGACTTGGCACTACGGTGCCCCCAGATTAGGCCGTTCTTGGGTTCTTAGCTCTTGCGTCTATCACCTTGCTTGCTTTTACTTTGAATGTTATTGAATAGGTACCTTTACTATTTCACAAAACATATATTTTTTGTGGCATACGACTGCATGACTGGTCTCAAGCTATTTATTATCTTCATTTATGGGGTGTCGAATGTCAATTGACTTGTATTATCATAATTTCACGTTCTAGTAACTCGCCTGTAACTTATTATCTGCCTTTCACATTTTACTTTCAACAAACAAACTATGTTGTGAACAACATGTGTACATATTATATTATAATATGCGGGTCAGTACACATATTACCATCAATTACAAAAATCGACATACCGTCATGCCTTCTCTCTCGAGTAGGCAGAGGTGCAATGAGTGGTACAGCTATTGCATCAGCCGTAAATATTTCAATTTATCATATAAACTACGTCTGGCGTGGGGTAGCAACTGGAAATCCAGCTGTGGAACAAGAATCGAGAGTTTGCGACCTACTCTGGATCAAATATATTAACGACATTTGTAATTGTTTGTGGGACTGAAAGTTCTTTCTAGTTCTATAAACTCACGTCAAAAACTGATGGCAAGGAATGTTTTTTACAATGCTGAATATTTGCCTCACAATGTATTCTGCATTGATGTGACAAAACCAAAAAAAACGCATAACCAGAAAGAATTCATAAATACCTACTTAGTGAGGAAAACAAACTTCAACATTCACTGCGTGTCGCAACTAGTGCCTAGGTGGAGTGAGTAGAACTTTCGGTAACGTTGCTTAGCGGAATATTACGTAAAAATTAAAATTATCGAATATATTATAAGTTAATTATAAAAATTCGCTCACCTCAACTGATTCTGAAAACTTTTTAACGCGGGCGGAGCCGCGGGCAAAAGCTAGTGAATATATAATAATATGATGTAGAATCTACGTACAAGTATTGTAATGAACTAAATGTTATCTACTACCAAGCAACCGAAAAATATTGTCCGTTTTTTTTCATTCCGAAGGCAGAATCATAAGATAACAATATTCTTGAACTACAGTCACTATAGTACATTATAGATACACATTATGTACATACTAATTCAAATTTTATTGACTCTGTAGGTGCTGGATAGTGATTTGCGAGTTTTGGGTAGATACTAATTATTTAGTTAAGTATCAGTTCCTAAATTGCCACACAGTAGGCCTTGACATGGCGTTCATTAATAAGTAAAAAAAATTAAACATAACAACCAATATTCTGACTAGATTTAAATTTTGGCGCAAAAAACTTTCATTTTTTTACGGTAATAGTTTATGGTACAAATATAATGGCTAATCAAAAATATTTCTGTGTTTAAGCCACATAGTGTCATCTAAATTCCAGAATAATCCAAAGACAAATTGATCTGTCAAACAGAATTGAACTTGTTTTTATCTGTGCTCAAAAATGCGACGAAAAGCGTCAAATCGTCAATAAAATAGAATCCACGTTTTATCAGCATAAACTCAATTTCAGTGTACAGAATACTAAAATGTTAAATCATTGAGTCAAACACTGCATTTTTCTGTGCTACCGATTAGATTTAATGTCTATTGTGTTCATTGTAAACTAACCAAAAATGGCAAGGTCGCCGAAGGATGATCCAAGATACAATGATATGAAGCATAATACATGGAATTATCACGCGGAAAATGCCGCTCACTGTCCCCCGGGCGGGTCTGGTGAAAGAAATCCGCCCCCAATCTCACCGAGTCCGTCGGTCATGATTGACAACAGTATGTACGTGAATGCGAACTTCGGAAACGATGTTTATATGAACAAACACGTATACAGCCCGCAGAGCTCAGAGACCGAGGAGAAAATGTTTAACAATATGCCTAACGCTCCTCGCAATCAGAATTTCGGTAACGCCATGCTCAATCTTGGTAATGGACAAGTGGTGCCCGTGTTTTACGACGAAAATAATAAACAGTTGATTTTTCCTATGTCCGGGCAGTATGAACTGTTCAACCACAACCAGGGTCTGTGTGATATGTCGCTTCCTCAGCCTCCCCTATTCACCTTGAATCAGGATTATTCTGTGAACAATAATGTGCATGTCCCTCCTACTGCTACTGTGAATCAAAATAATGGGTTTCAAGAAAATCACACACAACCCACATCTAACTTCTTGAAAGATCTGTTAGGAAATTTAGAACCCAACTCCAGTGGAACATATTCTCCATTTGGTCAAAACTACCCTCTCAACCATCCAGATGCCTCTAATCTTAATATGCATTTGAATCCTATAATAGATCCGAAATGCCAACCAATAAAGCCTGAAAACTCACCAAAAAGAAATGAGAGCAGTCCGTTGGCAGACACCAGTAATAAAAAGCGTATAGTGGCAGAAGTGAAGCCGATGCGCCCAACTTACTCTGATGTTTTGGCTAAAAATACAAAAAACACTACTCCTGCTGATAATATTCGTAGAACAAAGCCTCAGAATATTGAAATAAAGCCGTTAAACAGTAAAGGTAACTCTAAACCTGAGAAACTTGTTTCCAACATTAAACAAAATGATGAAAACAAGCAAAAGAATGAGAGAAAACAACACACCAGCACCATATCCTCTGGAAGTGAGTCCGGAGATATCAACACCGATGACAATGAGAAACGGCTCAAACCCAACAAAAAGTCTAAGAACAAAAATAGCAACATTTCCCGCAAGTGGTCTTCTCTTGATGATATCACTAATGAAGAAGACATTACATACAAGCATGACAATGACAGCCAGTTTGTTTTTATTGAGGAGCAAGAGAAACCATTGAAAAAAGAGAAGAAAACTGACACAAACAAAAACAAACACGCAGACAAAAATAATGAGTCTGAGGACAACTTTAAAGTAGAAGAAGAGGAGGAAGAAACATCATTTATATTTCAGGAAACACAGAATGAATGTGCTAAGTCTAAAAAGAAAAAGGATGGGAGAAATTACCATAAACCTTCCAAACCTGTACAGGACAAAAAGAAGGGAAACCAGTTCAAATTCAAGAGGAACAAGCCGGGATACTTGGGATTGGCTCAGAATTATTTGGAACACTGGGGCGGGGCCACATGGAAGGCTATTGTGTGGTTTATATACCTTCTGTCTGACATCTGCCGCATGAGCCTCCATTTATCTTTTGACCTGTAAGTTCATACACACACATTCACACCTTTTTTTTTATCCTTGAAGGAGTAAGTAGAGGCACAGCTAATGCACCAACTTTTCGCCGTGCGTATTCCGTCCCATGATGTGATAGGGGGCGAGCCTATCGCTATATCGGGCACTAATACCAGACTCCAGGCCGATACTAAAAAGAAAAATCCAATATCACTGGCCGACCTAGATCGAACCCGAGACTTTAGCATTGCAGTCATACTGTAATACAACTACGCCACCGAGGCAATAAGTTTATATATTGTATAAAATGACTGTTCTAGTTTCAGGGCCTACTATTTATTCTATAACAATGTTTTAATAAAATTACAAGGTTAGCAAAACACTCTCATCCTAATGGTAGTTTATACTGCTGATAGACAGTAGGAACCCCCAAGCAATATTTTTTTATTTAAATATTTGACATTAGAATTATGTACTATTTTAGTTACTGTACACCATTTGTGACTAAAAATGTGGCATACACTTAAGGCTCATGAAGTTCAATTATAAAAAGGCTGGGCCAATGCTCTTTGAAATAAATAAAAAGTATGTGTTATTGGAAAATGCTGCTTGGCAGCCAAGAAAAACTGATAGTACCACCTCATGCAGATTCTAAATAGATACCTACTACCAATCCTTCCTTACATATTATAAAACAAAGTCCCCCATGTCTGTCTGTCCGTCTCTCTGTCTGAACGCTATAAACTCAAAAACTACCAAACGGATTTTAATTATGAAATTTGGTATGGGGATAGTTTGGTACACAGGGAAGGTTTTAGGCTACTTTTTATCCTGAAAAAATATGTGGGACTTTTATCCTGGAAAACTTTTTCACACATGTGAAGCCGTCATGGCTAAACAATTGCAATAATAAATTGGTAATATTTGTAACTGAATATGAGGTAAATATGTGAGTACATTATTGATTTTCCTTTCCTGAATGAGTTTTAAATGTTTCTTTATTTTCCACTCATACATCTACCGTAACAGGATAACCTAATACAGTAGTGTAACATAACACAAATAGGTAGTTTGCTAACTAAGAATTATCACATTGAACTATATATGAACTATTGAATTTCTGTGTTAAAGCTCATATTATGATAGCAAAATGTTTTCCATTATTAAATGGACTCATTGGGATTTCTAAATAAAATTATTCACCCATAAAAAATTACACTACACAAATATTGAACACCAAATACTACAATTATCAAAACAAAAAGCTGTCTTAAAAAGTCAGTTAAAACTGGTGACATTCATTAAATTGCATCCTTTTTATACAATGACAATGCAGTAGTAATGCATAATTTAATTTTATCTTGACACATTATGCCTAATTAACAAACATGCTTCCAAACATATTAATTAACATAATTATTTTTATCATTTATGTGATTAGTAACTTACCTACTGTTTTAAAAAATAAAGAGACTGCAGGTTCCATTCGCGATTTGTAAAATATTTTTGCCAACCAAATGCTAATCCCTAGTTGTTGTTATTGCTGAAACAGAAACTATAATATTCGGAACTTTTTACAGATGTACCTCAATCTTCACTCAAACATACGTGAGCTCCCAAGCGATATGGCGTAGCAGTAAGGACTGGATGACCAAGCTGGGTAACAATAAATACCTGCTATACATCGACAGGAAGTTTGGTCACACACGCTTCGGATTTTGGAGGAAATTCAAATGGTTTAAGAAAGGTGAGTGGGGTGTACTATTTCCTAAAACATGAAATTAGTTTTAAGTTATAATAGAATGTTAGTCCAGATGACTAAAGTGTCAGGCGGACACTGGTAAACCTGGGTACAATATCTTTAAATAGGGAAGATCGTCATCCATTAATCAACTTCTAGTGACATCACATCTGTTACAACAACTTGTATAAGGTTAGAGTTGTAAAGGTAACAATCTTTAATTGCGAAAGTTAATTGGTTTTCAATAAAAATGGAAGTTCATAAAAGAAGTCTCCAGAAATCTACATGTACAGAAATCGAATGTTGACATGGTTGTAATTTTTGTTTTTGAAAGTACAGAGTTTTCCAGTGTAGAAATAAAATGCACTAAACTACTAGGTATGGTATGAATGAATCACAGTGAGACTTTTATTTCTATTTTGTTCAGCAGCTTCTACACATAGCAGTAATTTCAGGCCAACAAGGTAGTCTTATGGCGACAATGCAATCGGTTATATCCAAATCAAAAGAGATGGAGAATTATATAAAGTTAAAAGTCGACTTACTCCGGAGCATAAAGTACGTAAAGAAAATTACCGTGTGACCATTTTAAATGAAACGTAAGGCTTCGTTCAGTCCTGCCAATGCGAAGATTTTGCAGCTTTTGAAGGTCATTTTTAATATACACTGACGGACTCATAAACTGCATAAAAGTTCAGGTTTACTTTCGAATTAATATTTTTGATAAGTATGCAAACTTTTTAGATTATACTAAATGAAAATGTTGAGACTGTCCATTAATCAAAAACATAAAAATAAAAATAGAACTGCAGTGAAAGATAAAATTACAGCCAAAGTTTTGGCGGGAAATTGGAAGTGTCATGAGGTGCTCTTGTTTTAATTCATTATTTTGGTGATACTTAGGCCCGTATTCACAAACGATACTTAGCTAAGGACAGCTCAATGCTATGATAATAAGTCTGTTTTCGTTAACATTACTTGCATAAGTATAGAAGTAACACTGGCAAGCCATTCATTTCATAAACGATACTCAAGGGACTCTTTACTGTGCGTTCCCATAGCATTGTGATTGGTTTATATTGTAATGAAACTTCCTCGAGTAGATTGACAGAAAACATCAAACATTGACTTTGAAATTTCAATTTTTATGGAAATTATCGGAAATTATCAATAGGTATTAAAAATGACACGGATTTCAAATAGTAAAAATACATTACATACATGCGACATCACCGATAAATTCTTGGTAGAAGCCACAACACGAAAGAAGGAGACAACATGTAAAATTTTTAGTTAAAATAATATTATGTTCGCATTTGCATTATGGACACAAGTTTCGCGCCTTCATTGAGTAAAAATCTCCTAAAATGTGGTAAGTATGATGTTCTCCAGTTTGTTTCCTGGTTATATATATTACAATAATATAAAATGATAAGACGAATAACAGAAGTTGATTTCTTTTAGTTCAAAGAAGTTACCATATTTTACTTCTTCAGAGAGGGAATTAATCGTGGCTTTGATGCGGGAACGGCCTATTATTGAAGATACCGTACGCATGCTCAAAATATAGAGCCAAAGAAGAAGGCTTGGGATAAACTGACAATAGCTTATAATGCACAGTCGTATGTTACACCCAGGGACAATGTACAGTTGAAAAGATGTTGGGAAAATATAAAACTTATAGAAAGAAGGAGCTCTCTCAAGAGTCAATGAGTATGATGCGTATAGAAAAAATATTACATTATAAAAACAGCTCTATGCTTTACAATTAAAAAAAATGGAAATAGAACGATAAAAAATACATCTTGAAAATTTAAATATATTTGTTTTATTTTATCCGACCAAATTAACTAAAAATGCTGTGTTATAAATTATCTCCTGTATCGGAGCGCCTCGGTATGTAGGTATTTTATAATTTATATTATTATCATTTATATTTTCGATAATGATGCCATTGGATGTACTAATCTAAACTATCTTCCACTAATAGGAAGCTACATTACTCCTAAGTGCTATAGGCTACTTTTTATCCCGGGAAAATATTTTTATCCCGGAACAACTTATTCATGCGGGTGAAGCCGCGAGCAATACTAGTATTGTATAAAATCGAAGTTGCTACAATCACATGGCACGTTGTTATGAGACTCGTAGCCAACTTTTTCGTCAAACAAGGATCAAATCCTCTTCGACTCCCCTATTGTACGTTCTACTGTGTTTCTAGTTTTTATGTTAGCTTTATTGTAATTTTCTTTGGAAATATTGCCTGGTTGTGATACTGTGAGATTTGAAAATCTCGATCACTTTTCTAGTGTTATTCGTTCTCTGTAGGTCTCTTTCAAGGATAATCATCAAATTCTTTTTCGCTACTGCAGTCCATCGCAAGTTAACGGATCAAATCAAGAAAATCACACGAATTTACAAACCTAACTTACGTGGTCTGTAAAACCCGGTACTAGATTGACGTTTGTGTTGATTTGTCACACTATGCGTTGCGTAAAATAGCTCGCGAGCTCCTTTTGCTGTGCGTTCATTTTCCTAAATGCATACTGTCATTCGTCCCTTAAGTGTTGTTTAAGAATAAGTTTGACGGACCCTGTGCGTTCGAGAATACTATGCGTCCTCGGGTTGAGTGTTTGGGCATGACAGCCTACGCACTGCGTAGGCCAAGGGACGCTGTGATTGGCTAATATTGAGATACAACTTTACATCAGTTGGCTGTCAGATAAACAAAGCTGAACAAGGCCAAAGAAAACGATAAAACAACCGACACTATGCGTTCGGGAGCGCTATGCGTCCTCTAAGTATTGTTTGTGAATACGGGTGTTAGTGTTATATTGCATAATTATGGTGGTATATTATCCAATATAGTTCTATTAAAGAGCTCAAATGAAGTGAAATGAAATAATTGTGCTAATCAAGTGTTTTTTTTGTTGCCGCCAAAACTCCTCGGTAAAGTCTTGGTAAGGTAGCCACTGCTTTACTTCGACATACTACAGATAATAAAAAAGACAAACCAAACTTGACATTGGCAAAATGTGAACACAAATGCCATTATAAAAAAAAATAAAAAAAAAAAAATTACAGCCAGGAAAACAAAATATATGCATAGTCTCAATTTCGTGTGTAAGGTATTAGAGTAAAGTTTGAAATTAATTCTTTTTGTTTTTTTTTTCATTTCCAATTTATATTATTGTTACCAATAGTATTGATTATTAGTCTTTGAAACTCAACAAAAGTTTCGTCACCATACATATGGATACTTCGTTCGAACAAGCCGCTTAAATTGTGGCATTGGTGCGGGAAGGCTTGGATCAACGAACGATTGCTAGATATTTAAATTTAAACCAGTCTATGGTTTATAGAGTATACCGAAGGTTTTTAGAGCAGGTTCTTATAAAAGGAGACCCGGTACCGGCAGAACTCGAGCAACCACCCGTCGTGACGACCGATTTATTGTTTCAACTTCCCTACGAAATCCTTTTCTCACGTCAGTAAACATCAAAACAGAGCTGAATGAAGTGCGTAGAGTAAACGTGAGTGCACGAACAATAAGAAGAAGGCTTAAGGAAGCGGCAATCACCCCTTTTAGACCAGCAAATGGTCCAAAGCTGTCTGCAGCTCACAGACAAGCTCGTTTAAGATTTGCGCGTGAACATCTTAATTATACTGAAGAGCAATGGGCCTCCATATTGTTCACCGATGAGTGTAGGACATGTTTAAATGGTGCAGACGGTCGCAGAAGACTCTATCGTCGACGTGGGGAGAGATGTGCTCAAAGTTGCATTGAGGAGCGTGTTCCTTTTGGAGGCGGTTCGTGTATGGTGTGGGGTGGCATTTCGATGATCGGGCGAACGAAACTTGTGTTCTCGACATGGTTCGTCAGAACGGTAGAAGAGGTGGTTTGACGGCACAACGCTATATAACAGAGGTTTTAGAAGCTTACGTAGGATTAATAGGCGAAAATTTTACTCTAATGCAAGATAATGCTCGACCCCATGCCGCTGCACAAGTTCGACAATATTGCGAAGAGGTTGGGATACGTATCATGAATTGGCCAGCACGCAGCCCGGATCTTAATCCCATTGAGCATGTTTAGGACAGTTTAAAAAAAGCTGTATATGCGAGAAATCCTGTGCCCACAACAGTGGCAGCACTAAGAACAGCGATTTCACAAGAATGGAACAATATTCCGCAAGACCGTTTAATAACTCTAATCAGATCTATGCGGAACCGATTAAAGTCTGTAATAAAGGCACGTGGAGGCAATACACCTTATTAAAAGCAAAACAAAACCTGTGCTTCAACTTTTTTTAATAGGGAAGATGCAAAAATAATATTTATCAATATTTTGTGGCTAAAATTTAAAAAAAGCATAAAAGAACGGCCACTGCAGTGTTTTTATTTTAATTAATATCGATTTTTAACAATAATTACGAATTGAAAGTAACGTGAAAAGAAACGTGTTATAATACATCAATCTACCTCTAGTGACATCTTGCAATGACAACTTGTTTAAGGTTAGAGTTGTAAAGGTAAACATTATTTGATTACGAAAATTAATAGGTTTTCGAATCAAAATGGAAGTTGGGTTCATAAAAGAAGAATCCAGAAATCTACCAAAAGTTAATGTTCACATGATTGTAATTTTTTGTTGTTGAAAGTACAGAGTTTTCAAGTGTAGAAATAAAAAGGAACTAAACTACTACGTACTAATCATAGTGGGACTTTTATTTCTATTTCATTCAGCAGCAAAACTACACAAAGCAGTAATTTAAGGTCTTATGGCGACAATGCAATCGGTAAAATCCACATCTAAACTAACGCACGGCGAAAAGTGGGTGCACTTAGTTGCGCCTCTGCCTACCCCTTCGGGGATAAAAAGGCGTGTGTGTGTGTGTTCATAGTTACATTGATGTACTTAATAATTCAAAAAACATATCGAAAGTCCAAACTTATGCACTTATGAATGCCACCGGCGAACAAATATGAACGGTGTGACGTCACTAAGCGTGTAGCTCCGTTTGCGCGCGAAAATGTAAACTGTCATTTTCAAACCGCAATTTTTGGCAATAAATTATAGTATTTTAATTTTTTAATATACTCGTGATCTATTCTACATGAAATTCATTCAAATGAAAGCAAAAATAAAAATTTGCATCTTCCCTATTGTACAAACCAATTTTTCAATAAACCAACCAAAACCAATTTTTGTTACATTTATCGTTTTTGTTCAAAGAAATTTAATGGTCCTTTCCAGTATACAAACATACACTTAAGGATATGATAGATACTACGCTGTTATGGGTTTTTTAATACATCAATGTGTTATGTAGTAAACGAACCAAACTATAGGTTTCAATTTAAATTTGTATAAGAAGTTTGAATACTTGGTTAAAATGTTTACTTCAAAGGCGTCTTGAACATTGATGCAGTTTAGGAGTCCATCAGTGTATATTTACTAGCTGGCCCGGCGAACTTCGTATCGCTTCAAAATCAATGAATATTGTGATAACTTATTTTTTGTTTTATTAAGATTGTAATGAATTATCAACATGAATGAAGCTCATCAAATGTACAAAAATCAAAATGAAAAAGTAATATATTTATACACAGAGACAGAGAAGCAGAGACTATTGAGCGCGACATACCTCTTTTACCTTTACCACATTCATAGTTCTTATCATACATTTTCGCCGATTATGGGCATCTCTTCCATCCGTACCTATCATCCACATTCGCTCGATATATACCTTTCGTAACTCGTCTTTCAACCACCTCTCTACATGTCCATATTATCTCGGCATACTTCTTGTAATTTTAGTCACCACATCATCCTTCAATTTATAACGTTATCATATCATATTATCCCCATGCGATAAGAAATAGTGACTCCACATAATAATCTCTGTAAGGAGTGCATTTCCACCGCATTTACTCGACTTTCGTGCTTCTTCTGCCAAACCAGCATTCACTTCCATACATAAGCGTCGGCAACAGCACAGTATTGCGAATCTCTTATCTGCTCCCTTTACCCTGATACAGGCTTTGGAGTTCTCGTTACAGAGATTTCAATGCCCTCTCCAGGAGGGCCTCAGTCCCATACGTTAATGACCACGTTGACCACCGCTTATTCCTGGGCACACGATCATAAGCCTTTTCCAAGTTTACAAAGGCACAAAAGACTTTGTTGATTTCGATAAACTTTTCTCCGCCATGTACCTTCTGGAAAAGACTTGATCTTCTTGTTCTTCTAAATTAACATTGGTAAATCAAACACACAGTCCAGAATACTTTTCACTGTATACGAAAATTATAGATTGGATTCATTGATGTATTAAAAAATTAATACATCAATGATTGGATTGATCAAAGAGCATTTATAATACTATCGAAACGTAGACAGAGAAAGCTATCGAAAGGATTAATTGTCGATACGCGTACAATTACCATCATACTTGACATTGACAAAATTGTCGTTGAAACGATACGGTAAATCACAACAAGCTGTGAGTTGGAACTTAATTTGAATATTTTATTTTGGTTTTGAATAATCTTAGTTGATAGTGTTCACAAACACTGTCGGAGGAAAAACACGCTCACTTCTAATAATTTTAGTTATTCTGCTATTCAGATACAAATAAAAAAAATCAAAGAACATTATAATCGATTCGGCCGTTATCGTTAACTAACACAACTTTCTTTTATATATATAGATATTGTATTATGTTACATTGCATATTATACATCACATGTGCTAATTGTCGACCGGTTTTTTTTATGGACTATACAGATAACGATAAGAAACACCGCAGTCGCAATTTTGGTATAAGTAACCAGTAATATATTGCCTTTGCAGTCTGTAAGTGAACTGTCTCTCAACCGATCGTAATTACCCTACTGCGACAGTAGGAGGGTTATGTTTTTCGAGTGTATGTATGTATGTATGTAGGGGAAAGTGTTGTACCTGTGGACATTCGGCGGCTTTTGTATTAAAATAAAGATTTGTGACAATATTTCTATTTATTAACCTTAGTCATATAAATATTGTTTTAGGAATAGTTAACGCTTAACAATGATTAGTCTTTATTATTGTAGGTATTATAATTATTTAAATAAATCACTTTTATAAAAAATACCAAGTTTGTCCACAGGTACGACTTGTGATTGTACCTTTGGATAGCGAAAATGTACCTATGGACAGATCACTTTTCCCTTACAAAAATCTATACATATAGTCATATAATTCTATAAAAATCAACAAAAATGAAATAGAATATCTCTTATCTCTAACTTTAACATTAAACAATTATTTTTTGATTCCTTTTGGCAGGCCAATACTATCCCTATAGTTCTAAGCTACAAACATTAAACCCATCTGATATGTCGCACCTTTAGAACGAAAACGACACAATTCAAAATAATCGAAAATTGAGTTATCGTCATAAAATGACTTAAAACGAAATTTACAAATAAAATTAGAAATGCGTAAAATAAAACCTTTTAATTTTAGTGACGGTGGGAGGGGTTTGGTGTACGTGACTCTTATTTGTTGAAACTGTAATACGGAGTTCAAGTCTACATTTACGGTGGCCCTTATCCCCATTAGTACCCAAAGATGTGTAACGCATTCGGATTTTTCAAAACATACAATATTTTGATGAAAAAGAACCTTCCTTTTCGACATGAAACCGCTGGGAGCAAATATTTTTAACCTTTTTGACTCGGACATAGAATTGAGTCAAAATTAGATTTTAAGATGGCCTTTAAAAGCGTTAATATGAGTGTTGTCTTTATACTTTTTGGGAAGCCTTAATGTATTTATGGAGCGATGAATAATACGATACTTGTTAATAGTAAACACTAGACGTTGTTAGGTTTCGCGCAAACAGGTCATCGCGTGGTGGGTGTCATTGGGCATAATTACACGTGGGTTGACAATTATTTAGCTGTAATTACTTGTCTGCTGGCGATATTTTGAAATTATATCGCGAATTCAATTTATATTTGAAAGAAAAGAGAAAGAAAGAAACATACACACACACTCACTCACGCCTTTTATCCCCGAAGGGGTAGGCAGAGGCGCAACTAATGCACCCAATTTTCGCCGCGCGTATTCCGTTCCATGATGTGATAGGGGGCGAGCCTATCGCCATATCGGGCACAAATTCCAAACTCCGGGCTGATCCTGAATAGGAAAATCCCTTTGCCCGACCCGGGGATTGAAACCGAGCCCTCAGCATTGCAGGCGTACCGTAATACAACTTCGCCACCGAGGCAGTCACATATTTATTTGTAACCAGCAAGATTACAAAATAATCACTCAGTACACTTAAATTAAATCTGCTCGTTACAAAAACGATCCCAACTCAGCATAAGCTGGTGAAAAACCAGCGCTGGTCTTCCGTTGGGCTGTTTTGTGTTTAGCATTGTTTATTTTTTAAATCTACTCAAAGTCCTCCTAACCTTCGATGTACGACGAATTTTCAAAATTTTAGACTACTTCTGAAGCTGTGGGAGCTTGTTATAAATTCCGTGATTAATATATATTTTTGAAAGACACATAAGTCTTTAACAGATGCTTAATTTTATTTTATGTTACCAGAAACGGATGCAGATAGTGGAAATGATTCGACCAAGTTGAATGCAAACATACCACTGCCCGCTACCGGCGAAGATGCTATGAAACGACTGCTCGCGTGCAAAGGAAAAGATCCCTACAGGTAAGTCAACGCGCAGAGGCACTCAATAGTCAATACATCTACAGGGTGCCCATAACACAAGTTAATTCTTACCATGGGCACAGGGGGTTACTAATTACTTTGTCCTGTATACAGTTATGTTAATGTGGTCTTTATAGTGCATAAATTTACCTGTATTTTTGTTTTTGTGGAAATAAATTTATTCTTATTCTTATTCTAGGGTATTGTTTGAAATCTATATCTTAGACATGTATAGGAAGCATTAAAATATGGATGTTTTTACAGTATCAGATGGCATATTTTTATCTTATTTAGAAATAGGTGGGCTATTTCGTCCGTTTCAATTAATACTTATTTTATCTAAGTAAATATGTATTAAAGATATTCTATACAGATTATCCATACCAGCTCTGTATTATATATTGCTTACTGCTGAGCACTGGCCTCCTCTACAACTGAGAGGGTTTAGGCCTTAGTCCACCACGCTGGCCTAGTGCGGCTTGGCAGACTTCACATGCCTTCGTAATTCTTGTAGAGAACTTCCCAGATATGCAGGTTTCCTCACAATGCTTACATCATATTTTAGTTATGATACAGATTATACTGTATCATAATTAAGATATGATCAATGTTCACTGACGCAACTTTAATAATATTGTTTGCCATTCGCATGTAAGAAAATTCAAAATATAGGTTATGCTTAAACACAAATGTGTGGGTAGTATTCTAGGCGTGAGCGTGACTTGCACCGACGAGGAGATCAAGCGGTACTACAGGCGGCAGGCGTTCCTCGTGCACCCCGACAAGAATCAGCAGCCCGGTGCTGAAGAGGCGTTCAAAATACTGCAGCATGCCTTCGAACACATTGGCGAACCGGTATGAACAATTATATGACTATAGCCTTTTAGAATAGAAATTAAATTCGGTTATCAGTGGTGCTGGGTGTACAGTCAGCAGCATAAGTAGCTGCACAAATTCAAAATTTCAAATTGCCTACATTCTTTTGTGTGTTACTAATCTTTTTTTTCTCTTCACAAAAATACAATAGAAGGGATTTACTTTACATCAAACGAAGAAAAAATGTTTCAGTTTGTTGGGCTACGGGTTTCAAATAAACTATGTTTGAGTAAGATTTCTTTATTTTATCAGTGGAGCAAAAGGAATCCGTTACGTTACATTACAAATCACCGAGAGAACAAATCAGACTACTGACACGAGTCAAGAACACTATTTCCTTTTTCTAAATATAAACTAACATTAAGGCCAGTACGAACATTAAAACCTCTATTATACAATTTACTTTTTAACACAGTTTAAGTTAACGCGTATATAGGCGATTTGAATTTTATATTTTGTTCAGCTACTTATGGTGCTGACTGTACATGAGTGTATGTGTGTGTGTGTGCAGGAGCGGCGCGAGGCGTACGAGCGGCGCGCGGCGGAGTCGCGTCACGCGGAGGCGGCGTGGGGCGAGCTCAGCGTGTTGCTGGCGCAGCTGCACGACAAGATGGAGTTCGCCGCCAACACCATACGGTATGCTGCTGTCTGCTGGCTGCTGCACTAACACATTACTTACTACTCACCGCCGATCTCAATAAACGATCCCGATCGGTATTTTCAATCTAAATCTATTGTACTCAAAGGACATGTCCAAAAACGGGCCTAAAATTCTAAATAAGACAGTGCGTATATATTTCGATAGAGCGCCTAAAAGCTAGCCTATTACAATAAATCGCTTAATTTTAAAGACCCCCGATTTTAAGATTTATGTAATTTTATTTTCAAACTACATTTATTAACTACACACATACTACTATACTACATAACTACATTTAATATGAACGTTTTTTTAAAAATTACTTATAAATGACGGGGTCTAAAAATATGTTTTTAATGGATCCAAGATCCATTAAAAAATTTGCCCCTTTAATATCCCTAAAGTTTGAGCCTGGTTAGATTTTGAGGCCTAGCACTCATACTAAAAGCGGACATCTCCTTTACCTATAATTTAAATTATTTCTGAATTTTAACAATAAAATCAGCATAACTCTTTCATTTAGCCTTTCATTTAGCTAACTAAATATCAACATTTAATGACATATAAAGTAAACCCATAATTTTTTAACATCTTATGTCTCAGGATGACGAGCGCAGTGGAATGCCACACAGTACTTTGTAACTCAAGGTGATGGATGGTGTTGCTACTGTTTATGGGTGGTCGTATCGCTTACCATCAGGCGAACGGCATGCTCGTCTCGTCATTCAATGCAATAAAAAAAAAATAAAAAAAAAAAAATTATGATTAGATGCACGAACTGCGGCCGTCGCCACAAACGCGTGTTGACGGACAGGCCGTGCTACGCAGCGCGATACTGCGTGCAGTGCAAAATACGACACTCAGCCAAAGAGGTAAAGTTGCATTTCCCTTATACAGGCTGTTACAAACAGACGGAAACAATATTTTGATCACATATAGGAAAATTTGAACTTGCAAATAACAGGAAACAAACATATTAAGCAAATTTATATTAAATTAATAAATAGTGGCTATATTTTTCCACTGTGATTAATTAAGTCATTGTTATTAGTTTTAAAAAAAACATCAATTTATAGCACTTTATCACTTTTATTAGAAAACAAGGAATCCAAAATACGGTTTCAGCATTGAATGCGAAGTGTATGGTTGTCACTATCCAGTCGAGTATCCTCCCACCAGTTAAAGTATGTCTTGTATTGTCTGCTGGTGGTATGGTCGCTTTAACCGCGAAGGAAAAACATTTAGAGGAAACCTGCATACGAGTTCTCTATAAGAATTTCGAAGGTATGTGAAGTCTGCCAACCCGCACTAGGCCAGCGTGGTGAACTAAGGCCTTAAGCCTCTCAGTTGTAGAGGAGGTCCGTGCTCAGCAGTGGGCAGTATATAATACAGGACTGGTATGGTATCCGGGTATAGCAACCACCTTATACAGGGTGTAAAACTTGCCATAGTGGTTTGTTGGCCGCCATAGTGGGGTGATCATCTCTCGTCTCTCTCTCTCTCTCTCTCTCTCTGTCTGTCCTTTACTCCACTTGCCATCTGTTGCAAAAGGGTCACCCTGGCATGTCTATATAAAAAAAATGTGTGTGCAGGGCGACATCTGGGCGGAGTCTAGTATGATGGGCCTGCTGGTAATGTACTACGCGTGCATGGACGGCGCCGTCTACCAGATCACGCAGTGGGCCAGCTGTCAGGTAACTAATTCTCATGTCTAGTTCTTTGTTCGTATTTTCAATATAAATCCAATCATGGAAAACAAAAAGGAAACTAATTAAAACAACTTCAGATGTAATATAATAAATTTATTTCAGAAATGTATTGGTTACATAAAACAGTCTACTTATCCCGTGATACCCCGCGTCACCAAAAAGTAGTGGTGCGCGCTTTGGTGAATGGCATTACCTATAATTCGGAATACTTTTATAGTACTTATCAAAATAGATAAAATCGTATCTCGGTTTTCAAGGGTGACATCGATTCACTGGATCAATTCAGTACTTATAAATCGATTTAAAAAAAGAAAAAATCTGTTCGTAAATCGATTAATTGATCTCAGATCGCCGTGCCTAATGTCTAGTATAAATCTATATCTGATAAAGCATTATAAATTATAAACATTACAGATAGGAGTCAGGTACCTTTGTATGGAATATTACCATTGAGTTGATGACAAATAATTACGTTATCACATATTCAGAAATTAGGCAGGGAAGGTAAATACAATGTATAAACAATTCACACGTTTCGGCTATCTCTATTTTTTGGTTTCCCTAAAAAATCCTCACAAATCATCATTTCATAAAATTTCTATTTAAGGAATATTATTTAACAAAATGTTAATTTGCGACTTGTGTTTACAGAAAAAGAATCTGAAGCAGTTGAGGCCGGATTGCCACGTGGTGCAGTACCGCATCGTGCTGGGGAACAAGGCGGCCGCTGCAGACATCAACCAACGCCCATCTACCGGGTGAGCACGATATACTATCATTACTATACATATATATATCGCACATTTAGGACGAAAACGACACAATTAAAAAAAAAAACAAAAATTGAGTTATCGTCATAAAAATACTTAAAACGGAATTTTCAATGCAACAGTAGTTCAAACACCGCTATATTCAAGCAGGAAAAGGACAAAACTATTACATCGGTCCCTTTTTTATTATATTTTCATAAAAAAAGGGACCAGTTTTAAGTCATTTTATAACGATAAACCATTTTTTAATTTTTTTGAATTGCGTCGTTTTCGTCCTAAAGGTGCGATATAATAATCACGTGTAGTGTAATGTTACGACTAGCCACCGTTTTCAATAAACCCAATCGCTTTTTTCAATCCAAAATGCACTAATTGGAAGAAAGTTTTTTGACATGCTTACAAATGACTTGTTTTGATTGGTATAAGATTTGATGGATTTGATGGATTAAGATTGGTATCGTTTATTGAAAATGGAACTGTTAATTAGTTGTATTATTCATAAACTAGCTTTAGCTCCGTAATTAGCTGTAATCCGTTCAGTAGTTTCGGAGATGTACAGTAACAAACAAACAGAAAAATAGACAGACAAAAAAGAATTATAAAAATCGCTGCTTTGTTTTCCATTACTCTTCTTCTACTTCTTTTCTCTTCTTTCTTCTTCTTCCCTTTCTTTTTATCACATTTCTTCCAATGTACAGATACTTACAATGTATAGATAATCTAGACGTATGAGCATGGAGGCTCGTTTTTGAGCGTCGCCATGACAATTGTATTAACTCACGCTCACCTTACACGCCACATAAACTACTAGCGAAGAGATGCTTCTTAGTCCGTAAACTTGAAAGTATCTTTTCATAACGCGTACATAACCGCTTATAATTCAAACGCACTTCTAACGTAGACTGGTATGGAAAAAATGCTGTACCATTATTTGTTTTTTTATCCCCTTGCTTTTACGCCCATAACCAAGTTACTCTATATCAAAGAGTTCTAAGATTATATAGAGCGGACATTGGGAACATTCACATAAAAAAAAATTGAGCTTCTTTGTCAGTAACTTATTACCGATTGATAATAACTTTTGGACGAAAAATTTGGTCCAGATGTCCGTTTTATAACTAACTATACTGTTTAATGTCTTTGCTCTATAACCATTTGATTGTATTTCAGTCACGATCCCAACCTCGAGGAGTTTCTGAACAATCTATACAGTAAGACCGGCGTGTCTCCGTGCAACTCATCCAAGCCGCCCGAAGCCGACGCCAAGAAACGACGCAATAAAAAACCTAAAGCTTAGACCTCGTCCTGCCTGTATTAAACTAATAACCCCTCCTCTAAATTAGTTGTCGGTATTGATAAGCGCGAAATTTGAAAATGGAACGTTACGTGTTGTACTAAAAATGCTACCATAAATTTTTTTTTTTTTTAGATTACTGACGATTGATTTGTGAACAAAGTTTCAATGGCAAAAGAATTGAATCTAGGAAAATACTTGAATATTTTGTTGTGAATGTAGGTTTAGATGTTAATTTGACGTTATTTTTATTCTATCGAAATTATGTTTTGAATAGTTAAAATTGTAGTCGATATATCGATTGACGTAATTCCGCCATGACGCGAATGAATTAGATGGTAATGAATAAATGTCACGTGAGTACGAAATTGTAAAATATTTTCTTTATAATTGTTAAAGAATTTAAAATGCAATCCAACATTTTTTTTTGTGTGCTTGCACCAAGTTAGTCAATAAAATTGCAATATATTTTTAGGAAGGTTACCGTACTCGAATATTATTATATAAATTTCTTTATTTATAACTTTTAAATCATTCACTGATCAATATCGCTGTTTGTGATAAAAGTAATTTAATCATGACAAAAACTTTTAATATTTATGCACTTTAACATTAAAAAGGATCTACATTTGGCCCCCAAGCCCCGTAACTTATTCATTATTCATCATTAACAATTTGACAGCGCATGTGCTATTCTGAGATTATGTTGATATAGGTGATAAAGAGGCATTGACTAGCAAAACTACAATTAATTTAGACAAAACCTAAAACTAATCAGTGGGCTTAGAATGTGACACGAAGACGCAACTCGTAAAACGATGTCGTTTAATTTTGATGTTTGTGATTGATCGAGAGACCAATACGTCAGTCTCTCAACCAATCCCAATAAGACGAAACGGAGACGTGACGTGTTTTTTTATCACATTCTAAGCCCACAGGTTCTTTATAAACGTTGAAGAATAATTTTATATAATAAGGTAATATAGTTTTCCATTTAAAAAATCTTAATCTGTCATCATTTTGAGTCTTTTATCATCGAAATTATAATTATATGTGAAAATAATTTGATCCCTATTTTTGCAAAACCCCTGTCGTAAATCTAACATATGAACAGTTTACATTTATAGTATAGTCAGCCACGTAAGTTGTAATTGAAAATTTGAAATTGCCTATACGCGTAAATTTTTTTTTTTTCGTTTTTTTGAAGTAAATAGCTTTTATTTTATTTGTGCCGGGAGAAAACTAAAATTGGTAACAACACACAAGAGTATAGGCGGTTTGAAGTTTTGAATTTGCTCATCTACTTATGTGGCTGACTGTACACACTAACAAGTTATTGTGCTATTTTTATAACCCAAGACAGTGAGTACATAATGATATATTCCTAATTAAATGTAGATTTGCTAGTGGATTTCGGAAAATAATTTTACGATTTGAGTCATTAGATGTAAATTTTCTTTCCAAGTTTTCATTAAAATCATTACGAATGTTGACTTCGACAATGTAGCTTATGTTTTTCACTGGAAACCGGATAATATGCACGAGTTGTTACTAAGTTTGCTTCTCGAGCTCTGCAAAGTTACGTTATACCTGATGCTAATTGCAAAGCTGTTGATTAATTACTTATGACTTGGCAGCATGGTCTTTGACCTTAGCCGGTTCCTTATGGAACAAATAAAATAAAAATAAAAGCAGTTGAATAAAATGAAAACAAAAACTACACACATCATGCCTTTATCCCCTAAGAGGTAGGCAGCGGTGCGACCAGGCCAATAACCAACCCATTATTCCCCAAAAATTACTACATACTAAAAAAAATATTCATCACAGCGACCCAATTCTGCGAACCGTTCCAGCATAAAACATAGCTTCTTTTTGACCGAACACTTGTAAAGGAGATTTTTTTTTAAAGTAACGATACGTTCATAGGATCCGGTAGCTAGCTATGAAACATTTTGTTAAGCATAATCTTTTGATTTTTCTTTAGCATTCGTGGATGTTCCTTCTCAAGTTTGTTTTAGTTAATGCAATTTATTCGTGAACGTATGTGTAAACATTTGTCATGGTTCAGTTTATATGGTACATACGTAGATGTATTGCAAGTTGTGTAAGTTGTAATTGGCTCAACAAAACACCATTGAACGCCGACACTTATCACGCGAATATACTGCACAATTATCTGCTCCATTGTTAGTCAATATAGTACTTTCAAAGTATTTTGAAAAGAATTACTTGAACCTTCTAATTGTTTAGACATACAAGCGTATAGTGAGCAACATAAGTATCTGTACAAAATCAAAATTTCAAATATCCTATATACGCGTTAAGTTAAACTGAAACATTTTTTTTTCTTCGTTTAAAGTAAAGTAAATCTCTTTTATTTTATTTTTGTGAAGACAAAGATTAGTAAGAACACAAAAGTATGTAAGCAATTTGAAATTTTGAATTTGTTCAGCTACTTATGCTGCTGACTGTACAAACATTAAAACGTGTTGAAAGGACGAGCGACGAGGATTGACGATGAAAATTTATACCTGTAATCTTAAAAATAACGTTTGTTTCTTCATTTGAATTATAGATGTTACTGTTTATTTCTATTTGTTATGACTTACCGACACGCTATGAGTCGACAATCATTATCATTAACCTCTAATTGATGTAATTCTCTTTAGTGAATAAACGTCAAAATGATACTTGCAATCCCAAACGATCCCTGATTTAGTTGGAGAATAACGAACCAATAATAAACAATCCCGATAATTATCCACAGGTTGATCCTTATACACCAATCCATTCGTGAGCGTTGCGAATCTTTATTCTGATTGGTCCATTTCCGCAATTGATCTAGAGATAGCTATCGGGATTGTTTATCGGGCGTATGTTGAGTGCGAGTGAGTGTCGACTTGTAGTTACCATTGCACTACAATTCACTGCCTGTACAAGAGATTATCGATGTTAGGCTAATGGCGGCGAGACTGCTGCCCAGATATCCGCTGTGCGTAGGCCTTCGCGCTTCATGTGTCAATAAATATGTGAAAACGCAAACGAACATTTTACTCACCCTACCACGTTTATATTTATATTTTTATCGGTTTCTAAAATAAACCCAACCTATTTTTTTTTGGTTTCGCTGAGAAAGTGCGTTACCACTACCGCCCGGCCTTCATGGGGGGCGACCGAGCGGTTATGTTGGGTTCACCGTGCCTTACGACCCGGCGTTGAGCCGCCCGGAGAGATGGAAAACGTCGGGCGACCGCCAGGCCGAGTCCCTAACCTATGTACAACGCACGGCATACCAACTAAAACTCCGCGGTGGCCATCTTCGGCGCATTAGGGACGGCTGCGGGCTTCCTCTGACTAATGTCTAAGTTGTCGTCCGCAACCGCCCCTGCGCGGTGCCGCCTAACCTAAACTCAACCTTTTTTTTTATCGCGGGGAAAAAACGCGTTATCGCTACCACCACTGTGGGGTGAGTGGTTGGTTATGTTGGTTTCACCGATCTTACGGCCCAATGTCGAAACTCGGGAGTATAACATCATACGAGCGAGCATTGGACCGAGTCGCTAACACTATGTATGTACATCGACATACCAACCAAAACCCGCGGTGGCCTTCTTCGGCGCATACGGGACGGCCCCGGGGTATCTTGTTGCACGGAGATGGCTGCACGGAACCGTCCCTGAACCTAAACTCAACCTTGACTAATTCTTGGAATGATTATTTATACAACAATGGCGAGATGATCGTCTAGCGATAAGCGATAATGTGGTACAGCCCACCAACAATAGTAATACCATTCAAAACTGGCAATGCTATCCTTGTCAAGTTAGTCAGGTAATAAAAACACTGATTCATAATATGATTTTATTTACATCACTCCGTCATAGCGTCGGTGTCTCTGTTCGTGACTATACAGTTCTCGTAGGTCCATTTGGGGAACATGCGCTTGTACAAATTGAGCAGAACGGTATCTTGAGATTTCAACTGTCCGTCGAAAACGCACTTCATGTGTCCGTGAGTACCTGTGAAGATATTGACAGTTTTGAAATAATTTAAATAATAATTTTACATTTCTTTTTCAATCTGTTCTCGGAATTATACGGCTTCAGAAGAGTGCAAAGTGCACTTTGTAATTAAATGTGGCCTGTCGCTACCGCTTAAACCAGCTTGTCGCGTCATTTAGTCGTTTAAATAAAGCATAATATAAATTGTGTTATCTTGGAGACGTAATAATTATCTCACCTAATGGTTCCTTTATGTGTCCTATGCGTCCATATTTAGTTCTTAGTTTGCACGGCTTGAAATACTGAACATCGTCTCTGTTGAAGAACATGAATCTGATCACAGCCGATTTCTTGTGAACCTGCAACAAAATAAAATTTTAAAATTGTTAATAAATCCATATTTTTTCTCTTTCCACACCTCCAACTAATGAGTACACTAGAAACAGAAAAAAATGATTTGCCCTTGACAATCGCCCCCCAAAATGTCTGATAATCTTAAAGACTACCATTTATTTTCTCTGATGTAATGACTGATTTATCATGTTTATGTAATTATAGTAAGAACAAAACCTACTTTATATGGGTGTCCAGAGAGTACAATTCTCTTGATAACCAATCTATCTGGATTGCACGAAAGCAGCACTCCCGTCGCCACTAACTGAAGCTTGGTATTCTTTTTTTCCTGTAAAATAAAAATATAATTAAGGAATTACAAATAGATCCAAAATGAAGAACTCTCAATAAAGTCAACCTTACCTTGAAACAAAGTACAGTAGAGGGACTAAACTGGATCGGCGCGAAGAATGACGCCACACAAGTTGAAGCCGGTTGGAAAAACCGTTCATACTGCAAAAAACGCGAACAAGGCTTTATAATTATTTATAACAGTAGGCTAAAGATTTTCAAGCAGACCTGTCAAAAGCAGCCTGCATTGAGCGTTTTCCTTCTACAAAACTCAAAATACTTGCAAATTTTTTTTTTCAATATAAAAATCCAACAAACAACAACAATTTTAATAATAATTATTATTATTTCGATCACGTAGAAAAACATCGAGCATAGTCCTCTTAATAGCTCGCAGAGTGTCTGTGACCCGTCTTAGGCGGCCCATAGTCAGAGCCCACGTCTCAGTGCCGTATGTATCACTGGTGAGTGGTAACACACATTGATTGAAGACTTTTGTCTTCAGGCACTGAGGCATTTTGGACGAGAAAACCTTGCTTAGTTTCCCGAACGCTGCCCAACCGAGCTGGATTCGACCATTGACCTCTTTCTCAAAGTCGGACTTGCCTAGTTGGACTACTTGACCTAAATAGAAATGAAGAGATCTGTAGATGAACGAAGTCACTGACATAGTCCAATGGATTAGCAAGCTAAAGTGGCAGTGGGACAAAAAAGTTCTTGGGTGGAGACCACATACTGGCAACCACAGCATTGGACATCCACCTGCAAGGTGCACAGACGACTTGATAATGGTCGCACGAACACGCTGGATGCAGGCCGCTTTTGACAGGTCAGTCTGGATATCTTTATTGGAGGTCTATGTTCAGTAGTAGACATCATATGGCTGATGACGGTGATGAATTATTATTTCAATATTTACCTTGTGTTTGCTTCCATTAGTATGCTGGCTGAATATCGGATTCACTATGAACCTCCTGTACCCAACTTGGAAGATCAGTCTCTCCTTGCTTTTGATTGGTTCATCACTTGCCCCAGTGCGCTTCAGTACTACATTCATTACCGACATCTTCTGCTCATGAGGTAAAAGCCCAAAGACAGCCAATGGAGCATTGGGATTACCTGAGCGGTATGACTTCCAGAGATCTTGTCGTACACCCTTAATATGGACGGTTATGTAGGAGCCATACTAAACAAGAAACATAAAATAATTAACACCCATTTCATACATCCATAATCAACAGTTACAATATTATTTCAAGGTTACAATAATAATGCATAGATTACAACAGATTTTCACATTATTTATTTACTGCCAGCAATTACCATTTCTCTCCAAATTGCCATACATATAAAAAAATGAATAATAAAAACAACTTGTCAAGTACATACCATGTTTATAAGGCTATCTTCATTCTCTTTGAACACTCGTCGTCTGGTCCTCTCGTAATTTTCAAATTGGAAGATTCTAGCATAATCTTCTGGCAGATTCTCTTTGGGGTCCCACGTCGACGTGCGAAAGGATTCCAGTCCTCTGTACCTCATAAACCTTTCCCTAGCCGGCATGTCCCGAGGTGTGTCCACTTCATCTGGGAACTGCTTGTCTTCCTTAGCTGCTGCTAACTTCTGCAGCATTTCGTGTTCCTCTTGGGCGTCAATAGTCTCATCATATCTGTCATCAATGGGACCAACAACTGACTCAGTTACCGACTCAAAGTCATTGTCCTCATTGTTTCCTTCTTGGTCAGAATTATCTTCCTCGCACGACATAAATTCGTCATTATCTTCCTCATTGTCGTCCTCACTAGCTTCATCTGAGCCATCTTCTTCTGCATCAGATTCAACAATCCATGCTGCTTGGTAGTCTGACCAGCCCTTGGGGACTTTCTTAACTTTCTTCTTTTGAGTCTAAATAATAATTATAAGGATGGTTTTACATACTAATGGCACTTATGATATAAATTTAATCTTATGCCATTTCAAAGTTTTCATTATAATAAAACCTTATACTCTACAATACACATTTTCAGCATTTTTTGACAGAGTGTGTACGGAGTGTAGCCATGAAACAAGAGGTATTTGAATCTTTGAATGTAAATTCTTATGATGTGGGTATTTTTCAAACTATTTTATCTTCGCCAAGATCGGAAGCGGCTTGATTGATTTATGTACATGCAAATAGACTTCTTAGAAGTTAAGAATATTATGTTTTAAATACAATTTGTAATAACTATGAGACTGACATAGTTAGAATTGACTCAAAGTCTATTAAATAAAAAAGAATAAAAAAAATACACAGTTTACTACTTACCTCCAAATTGGCTTGTTCAATTTCCTCCTCAGTTGGCCATGTCTGTTCAGCATCCATTGGATCTGGTATATTTTCTGAGACCAAACTTTCCTGTTTGGCTGGGTCAGCTACTTGGAGCACCTGCACTTTAATAGACTCAGCTTCCATACTATCTGATTTAGTATTTTCTTTTCCAGTACTTAGCGGATGCGGATCATCTAAACCATCAATACGGGAAATTTGGAAGTCTCCTAGTCCAGCGACATGCACCAAACCATTGGCATTGAGAGGCATACCACGCAAGTATCCACTAACTTTCAATGTACCATGGTCACCTTCAGCATCAGGGACATATTCAACATCTTCGGCCAGCATGTATGGTCTTTTCTCTCTATGATGGAGTATGTTACGCTTCTGATTCCCAATCCTACGTAACACATTCAACCCATCTGAACTTTTATCAAGCTGCATAATTTTTTCATCTGGAAGCCATTTTGAGACAAGCTTTTGAACATTTTGTTTCTCTGTGGTACGTTTTTTAGGATTAACTCCTTCTATGTCCATAGCTACCACTACAGGTGTAGGCATCCCTTGAGCCATAGATAAGGCCAATACTTTCTCCCCCCATTCATCAACTGGCTCATCCAGAGCTGAACTGACAAATAGTGCTGTGTCAGCTATTTTGAGAGCATCAAGCAGGCTAAACTCATTTTCCACTTCTGGGCATATGAATGAGAAGCGCTGCTTGAAATTAGGTAACCTGTAAATAATATATTTCATTGTGTTTGTAATGTTGTGAAAATGTTAATTAATGTTATTTTAGGGTGAAATAGTTCCAAGGAGGTGAACTGATCACCCGTCTGTGGGACTGCATACGTCCCCAATAAACATAATGTTATGAAAGATAAATCTTTAGAAGACAAAAATGGAGTCATATTTAAGAAATTATTTTATGTTCTTCAATATTTATATTAAATTATATATTAGAATAAAATAAGAATAGGTGAAAATCATGAACCACATAATATTATCTTTTGTTTTGTGTACTCTATTGGCAAACAACCATTGCGTATTCCCACCTAAAAGGCCGGCAACGCATCTCTGTGCTCCCTGGTATTGCAGATGTTCATGGGCGGCGGTGATCACTTACCATCAGGTGAACCGTATGTTTGTTTACCCCCTATATCATAAAAAAAAAACTTGGTAAATCATTTGTGCCCCAATATGACTATGAATTATGAGTGACGAATGCACAAGAATAAGCTGTTTGCACACACTCATATTAAAATTTACACAAAACTTTGCAAGCAAATAAAAGCCCCAGAGAGTCTAGCTTTGTGACCACAATTTCAAAAAATATTTTTTTTTAAGTTTGAAATTAATTAATTTAATTAGCTTATGCTGCCCCATATTTTTCCCGTTTTTTCTTATATATATCCCATGGTTGTCCCATGATTGCCTTGAGCGATAAGACCGCTATTTGCACTTTTTCTTTTTTTTTTACTACTTATAAGTCACTGGTGTACAATAAAGTATTATAAATACAATTCATAAATAAATGATTTACCCAATGTGTAGAACTCCATTTTCAGACTGGTTGATTATAGCGCCGTCTGAGCAAGTCCTCAATATAGCCAAAGCCGATTGTACATCGAGCTGCACGTTCAAAGGCACCACACAGACGAGGAACGGCGGGTTTCTGTTGCCACCCAATGCACGTTTCTTCGACAGTACCTCGTCGCGTTTATTTTTACGAATTTGCAAAGCCTGGTGTCTGCGTTCTTCTTTTTTTAGCTCTCGACGGTTACGGCGAACAAACTCTTTAACATTTACCTTACCTAAAACATTAACCTATTTAGAAATCATCAAAAAATAAGATTAATTTAGGGAATCGCTCTAACCTTTAACTGCCGCCGATATTCCTCGTTTAGAACGGTGGCGAGACTTGTGAGCTTTATTGCTTTGTTTGAGGGTTCCTGGGCGATGTGGCTGCTGCATTTTTGCTTATAGACCGAGAATTATATCAATTATTTACTAATACAGGCACATGGCGATTGGCGAACCTTAAAAGTTGCTGTCAAGTGTCAACTGTCAAAAAGGAATTGTTTTGACAATGACAGTAGCACCGATTTCAAGAATACTTCCGTTATCGTGAATGTCAACCCAAATTAAGAAATAAATGCCAAAGTAATACAAATAAACTAAATATCAATGTATTATATTACACAAATCACATTTTTTATCAAATTAGTGATTTTTTCAATGATTTCACTATAAATAACTTACTAAAACCAAAATCCCTTCACTTTCACAATCTAATTACGGGTAACATTACGCACGCCAACATCACAGGTCACGTGACATGACGTTGTGGACGTGTCATTCGCGGATGGCTCGTTGGCGGCGTTGCGCAGGCTCTTTCTCGTGAAAAAGTCTTATTGGAGTGTTACTAATGAACAAAAGTTGAATGGTTTTTACCGAATTGATCAGTTAATATATTAGTTAGGATAAATAAATCGCAATAAATCAAAATGGGAAGTGAGTATTGTTTATAATTGCAATAAATATAGTGAAATTCATTATACACGTATTATTCATTTTTCATGCGTTTTCTGTTCTATTTTTGTGTGTATGGTGCCATAAGTGGGATTTAACGTTACGATTGTTGTATTTTCAGTCAAATTCCTCGAAGTTATAAAGCCGTTCTGCAGTATATTACCAGAAATAGCGAAACCAGAAAGAAAGGTATGGTATAAGTCTAATATAAGTTTACCCACTAGTTACATGCATGATTAATATTCTTTATCGCCTACTAGGCATTTGAACTAAAAGAAGTTGAATAGCGACTAGCATAAAGCCAAAAATTTGGAGAAAGTACACCTAACCCTATTCTTTGTCGAGTAACTGTAAACATCGTCAGCAACGACATCCGTAATTTTCATAAGTTGTAACTAAAATTTTCTTTACAGATCCAATTTCGAGAGAAAGTATTATGGACTGCAATCACACTATTTATTTTCCTAGTATGCTGTCAGGTATGTGAACTTTTTAATTCAATACATTCACCAATATGAAATTATATATAATTGTATCCAAAAATCGTACATAATTGTGTTAAAAAGCTTATTTTTTCATTACAATACATAGAAATTTATGTTTCTCTCAGTAACATATTGCTGCATCACTAACCCAAAAGAATCTGTAAACATTTCCTACAAAGTGCATAATGGTTAATTCAATATGATACTAAAGAACAAAAAATCAGACATATTTGTTCAAACTTAATGCTATGATAATGCCAACTAAGCAAGAAGACTTAGAAAGTTATCACACAAAATTATGCAAAACATTTACCGGGTATCAAATGTATATTTCTAGGTATATTCTAGTAAAAAATTGCCTTAAATTCTTTAGGTATCCTATCTAACTAAAACTTTCTTTCCAGATCCCCTTATTTGGTATAATGTCATCAGACAGCGCAGATCCTTTCTACTGGATCCGTGTGATCCTGGCCTCAAACAGAGGTACCCTTATGGAGCTTGGAATTTCACCAATCGTCACATCAGGTCTTATCATGCAACTGCTGGCTGGTGCAAAGATTATTGAAGTTGGAGACACACCAAAAGACAGGGCTTTGTTCAACGGTGCTCAGAAATGTAAGTATCTGTTTGAAGAACTATTAAATGTGTGATTTCTGTGTGTAATGCATTTAGTGCATCTTGGGGAATTACTATAGGACAGAAGTTGTAAAGTATTAATTTGTGCAAAATGAATGGCATTGGGGATTTATTATTAGTAAATAGTAATCATTAATTTATTTAGTTCATTGTAGTATAATTTAGTGGTGTTTTTATTTTAGCTAAAATTAAAATGTTCTTGTATTCCATAACTGCTAAAAATAAATATAAATATTTAGGATATGAGAAAATAAACATTACTAACAAGGTATTTAAGGCAAATTGCCAATAACTTTGAGGGATTGGCTTATAGCTGAAAATAATACAAACATCTCGGTACTTTCTAATTTCACACATGATAGTAAGGAATTATTTGTTATAGTATATTATAATAATTTTTATGAATGCACAAGTGTTAACACATGTAATGATTCTCATTTATAGTAATATATATATATATATCTCACTATTGTCTACTATGCATAGCTATTTTCTTTGTTTCTGTTTATTTATGCTTTTTGGCTTATCCAATTCCATTATGAGAAAAAATGATTTTTTTTTCGTCACGAGTCTGAAATAGATACTACTGCAATAAATCAGCAACAACTCATGTGGTGGGTTACAAATAAGTCCCAACCACCAATGTCCAATATTATAATTGCCACATTATTTGCAGTATTTGGTATGGTGATCACGGTGGGGCAGGCCATAGTGTATGTGATGACCGGCATGTACGGAGAGCCGAGTGAGATCGGCGCCGGTGTGTGCCTCCTCATCATCATCCAGCTGTTTGTGGCCGGTCTCATTGTGTTGCTGCTCGACGAGTTGTTGCAGAAAGGTTTGTAATGTTATACTTTATTTGTTTGTAGCTACGCCTGCTAAAAGCGCCACTTTTTAGAGTAATGTCTATGTTAATCTCAGTCTTGGTTAATATTTGTGTGACTGAAGTTCCTGCATTTACTTAAGGCATACACATCTTCACATTTATAATATTATTAGTAGGAAATAGGTTTACAATATAATTGACAAAAAAAAGGATTGTTTACTTGGTTTCTGGCCTTAATTTTCATTTTAACAACAAACGTTAAACATCATCATTAAAACATACGATCATCAGTATTAAAAACCATAAATAAACAAAGCTCTTTAAAACAAGCACGATTGGATTACTATTATTGATTCCATAATCCGAAAGCTAGTAGGATACTTAATATTCTATCATAGCAATGACCTCTATTTTTTCTAACTGTAAATGTTGATTAAAAACTACATTGCATGTTTGAGTGCCGATTTGAAAGTCACGTAGACCCATTATAATGATCGGCACTTGGTAATAAGTTCACGCATATATCCGCGAAGGGGTAGGTAGAGGAACGATTGCAAATAATGGGACTAAGACAAGATCCTAGTACTATGCTTGTATGAAACTATAATCATTTTTCATTGTTATTATGACGATAATAGGTTAAATAGTAATGAAAAAAAAATGTCATTAGACATAATTATTGTTAATGGGCACATTTATACTTTATGATCTCTTAATGATAAAGAATATGTATTATTATTGTAATTGTTATCTATACATCTATACATATAAATAAAATTGGAGTGTCTGTTTGTAATATTGAAATAACCGTTTTTTACTACATGTATATTAATATATATACGGTACATACACCAAAATAACATTTTTTACAAATTTTGTCTGTCTGTCTGTCTTTCTGTCTGTCTGTTTGTTCCGGCTAATCTCTGAAATGGCTGGACCGATTTTGACGGGACTTTTATTGGCAGGTAGCTGATATAATAAGAATTAACTTAGGCTACTTTTTATCCCGGGAAAATATAAAGCGGGACTTTTATCCCGGGAAAACTCATTCACGCGGGCGGAGCCGCGGGCAACAGCTAGTAATAAATAAGTTAAGGAAAATATTGTGAGAAAACCTGCATGCCTGAGAAGTTCTCTGAATTTTGAAGGTATGTGAAGTCTGGCAACTCAGACTAGGCCAGTGTGGTGGACTAAGGCCTAAACCCTCTCAGTTGTAGAGGAGGCCCATGCTCAGCAGTGGGCAGGGCTGGTATGGTATGGTGGCATAACTAAGAAAAATGTTTTTGAACCAATATTTATTTAATTTGCTACAATCATAAACATATTTGATAAAATAATATGATTAACTAGCTTTACCCCGCGGCTCCGCCCGAGTTAAAAAGTTATTCCGGGATAAAAGTCCCGCTTTGTAATTTCCCGGGATAAAAAGTAGCCATGTGTTAATCCAGGACATAATCTAGCCGTGTGCCAAATTTCATCGAAATCCGTTCTGTAGTTTTTGCGTGAAAGAGTAACACATCCAGACATCCATACTTACAAACTTTCGCGTTTATAATATTAGTTGGATTTTAATCATCTAGAGATTCCCAATGTGTTGTTTCAAATAAATTATTTGTTAATAAAGAAATTAATAAGTTATCATAAATTTGTGTCATAAAAATTTATGACAACTTATTAATTTCTTTATTTTTTAGCATTTATAAGCTTGTTTATAAAACCATGTACAAGAACTCGTATTTAGGTCTTGTACCTCAAATATAAATGAGTATTTCCCCTGTTTATTTACGAAGTGTATTCTTGCAGGATATGGTCTGGGCTCCGGTATTTCCCTCTTCATTGCCACAAACATTTGCGAAACCATCGTCTGGAAAGCATTCTCACCAGCAACCGTCAACACTGGTATGTATTATGCTTGGCTGTTGTATATTTTTATGTAAATCTGAGTATACTTTTTACTATTACTAATAGTTACTTTAAAAAAAAAATTTAAAATCAATAACACAATTTAGATACCAGTTTCCTTCAAAAAAATCCTAAATAAGAATGATATTCCATAAACATAGATATGACTAGCAATCGCAATCTGAAGACTCGAAATTAACCCAATTGGGATACTTTATACACTACACATAAATGACAAATTTTAGCCGTCTTTATTTTTCATACTGGTTTAAACACTTCAACTCTTTCACATACTTAATGACAAGAATATGCGTGCGGAACACTTTTTTAGTTTAATTTAAAGGGTATATAATATACTTTTTGAAAGTCATTGAAATAAGATTTAGATAAGCAATGTTTTTGTGTGTACAGGTCGCGGCACAGAGTTCGAAGGCGCAGTGATAGCTCTGTTCCACTTGCTCGCCACCCGCCCGGACAAGGTTCGAGCCCTGCGTGAGGCCTTCTACCGCCAGAACCTGCCCAACCTTATGAACTTGCTCGCCACTGTCCTCGTCTTTGCCATAGTCATATACTTCCAGGTAAATAGCTCGATATATAAAACTATATATGCGTTGATATTCCTACTTGTTTTTGTTCCTAGATTATCTGGATACGGGCCTCTTTCCACTTTTATCCTTTTAGTGTTTGTTTTTTAATCACTGCGTTACCTTCAGATTTCTTGGCAGTGTTTTACTGAGGAGACATTCGTGTTTAAAACACAGACAACACATCTGAGAAACGAACGTTTAATAAATAGTCCAATAATTAAGTAGTTAGTGTTATTTAAGACACTGAATGTTCTTTTTTTACTCGATAATTTTATAACATAAAATCCGGCATATTTCTTATGATTGTTTGTCACTCAGGGCTTCCGGGTAGACCTACCGATCAAGTCGGCGCGATACCGCGGCCAGTACTCATCGTACCCGATCAAGCTGTTCTACACATCCAACATCCCCATCATCCTGCAGTCCGCGCTCGTCTCTAACCTTTACGTCATCTCACAGGTAAATATAATTTCCAATTACCTACTCATAAATAAGTTTGAGAATCTCAGAATATATTTTTTAATTATACATTTTTTATTTTTAAATTGTATGTATTTTCATTGATTTATATGACATTGTAAGATATTATTTTTAAAGTGGTATTTTTATATGATTTTAAATTAAAATAATTGTCGTCGTTTGTTCTCGATGTATAATAAATGCATTAGTTTTAAACCTCAGGTTTGAGAGAGAATAATAATTGGCATTGGCTCTTTGACATCCCATGCGATAATACAGCAACATCAGTAACGCAAAGTTTCTATTTAGATGTTGGCAGTGAAGTTCAGTGGTAACTTCCTGGTGAACCTGCTGGGCGTGTGGGCGGACGTGGGCGGCGGTGGTCCTGCCCGCGCCTACCCTGTGGGCGGTCTGTGCTACTACTTCTCGCCCCCGGAGTCACTCTCACACATCGCCCACGACCCGCTGCACGCGCTACTCTACATCTTCTTCATGCTGGGATCCTGCGCATTCTTCTCTAAGACATGGATCGACGTCTCCGGCTCATCGGCCAAGGATGTTAGTATTACCTACTTTGATCTATGTAGTATCTGTTATAGGAGTTTCTATGTTTTACATTTTATACATATAATCCAATAGACACGTCATGTTGCATAATTAGAAGATATTTTAATTCGCCTAAGATTAATAGCCGTAATAACAACCATGAAGTCAATATAATGTGTATCAACTTTCACTGGCCCAATGAAAACTAGAAAGTGTCCATGGTTACATAGCCATTTTGTGCATCAGGTCGCGAAACAACTGAAGGAGCAGCAGATGGTGATGCGCGGCCATCGCGACAACTCCATGATCCACGAGCTGAACAGATACATCCCCACGGCTGCAGCTTTCGGTGGGTTATGTATCGGCGCGTTGTCGGTGCTGGCTGACTTCCTCGGCGCCATCGGGTCCGGCACGGGTATCCTGCTGGCCGTCACCATCATCTACCAGTACTTCGAGATCTTCGTGAAGGAGCAGGCTGAGATGGGAGGCATGAGCACGCTGCTCTTCTAAACAGCGCGAGACGCGTCGGTGACAACGCCGCGTCTCATTTCTTAATAAACCGTAGCGAATAAACGAGAGGTGACGTTCCCACTGGCGCCATGTTGTGTGCGTGACAGCGAGCGTGGGTTATGTGTTAATTTATATGAAATGAACTTTATAATAAAATAATTTACGACACGTGTACTGTTTTCTTTCCGTATTCAGGCAACGCGAGTTTGTGAAATTTCATATAGGATTGTAAGTATCTTCAGTGTACATTGATTTATTTTGGCGTAAATTAACACTTGCAATCCAACTTTGTTAAGACTTTCTTGCAAAACTTAATTATTTTTTTAAGTTCGCGTTGGATACTAAGACCATTATGAACTTGAGTTTTTTGTCTTTCATTCAATCATTTATGTGATGAAAGGGATTAAACAATTAATATAATATTAAAATATAAGTACAGGGGCTCATTGATACGCGTATCGTATGTATAATTTGTTAGAGTATATTTCGTAAAAAGTACGTAATGAAAAATCATATAGATGTACACTCAGCCACATAAGTAGCTGAACAAATTCAAAATTTCAAATCGCTTACGCGTTAAGTTTAATTGCATATTTTTTTCTTTGCTTGAAGTAAAGTAAATTCCTTTTATTCTATTTTTGTGGAGGCAAAACTAAAATTGGTAAGAACACAAAATTGAAGGGGTGTTTTAGTTTCGAATTTGTTCAGCTACTTATGTGGCTGACTGTACACAATATATTGAGTTCACTTATCTGTCAGCACGAATCAGTATGAGATACTTCTATGTTTAGTCGCTAATAGTACATGACAATCAATTAGATAAATAAACTTGTTTTCAGTTGATAGAAATTTTGTTTCTTTTCGGACATTTCGTCGGGGCTAGTGCAATACCGCGTAAGTAGCATTGGTAAATACAGCGTAAGTGAAAATGCGGGCAAATTGAGATTTATACATAAAATGCAACGTAATCATCGACTGTCTGTTTTAACTCTTCCCTCAAAAACTTTTAATTACTGACGCGGTATTTATCAATGCTAGTTATGCAGTATTGTACTATCCCCGACGTTACATGAGTAAATTGAACGCCTTGTAATGTTGATAGAGTTAACGGATGGATGCCCCATAAAACAAATAAATAGTTTTGTTACTTTACTTTATTCTCCTCACTATACATGCAATACAAGGACAAAAAAAAACAATTTCACGATTTTCCCTCAGAACCTTAACAAAAACATGTCACGACTAAAATAATTGGTAACAAATGTATATACAGACGATTTCTGTGACTTTGAACTCAAAGCGGTATTGAGGAACTTTACATTTCGATATATAAGCAATAATCAATATTTTATATGTTCGAATATACTGAACGTTATACTAATGTGAATTTTATATCAAACAAGATTACCATTTCAAATTCGAAGTCACAGGAGGCAATGTTTCATTTTAACACCAAAATGCAAGTTACAATTTTGCAGTAAAATATTTTTGAGATCCTATGTATATGTATTGGTAAGAGATCGGACATCGTACACCAAACGCTAACAGTGCCAAAATAATACAAATATAACATATACGGTACATGTACCTATGGCACTACACTAATACAACACGCGTACCTTACACTTACAGGCACTTAGTGTGAGGAGACTGCCTTGTCACCCTGACGAATGTTGCTCTTTAAAATTTTGCCACAAAACACCACTAAATCATCCAGTGCTAAGTTCCTTTAAAGCTTTGAAAATATATTAAAATTCTGTAGCAAGCATTGATAGGGTAGGACCGCCATCAACATTTAGGATCAAGAGAAATAAACACGTCCTTGCAACGTATCAATGATTTTCTCTGGCAGTATTCTTTCGGACAAACCTGGCTACAAGTAAGACATAATGAAAATATTGCTTAATCTTTGAGGAAAATTATAACCTGCTATTTGGTCCCTTACCAACTGGGAACGAAAATGCAACATAACGCTGGTGGAAGACCAATTCTGAAGCTACCCACGACTATGATCAATTCCAAAATGCAAACGAACTTGGATTATCTCACTTTACACTGTGTGCCAAGTCGATATAAAATGAAAAGGAGTAAAGAACTCTGCCACAAATATACATAATATGTAGGTCCTTCGCTGCAAACTATTATACGGCTACACAAGACTAAATACATAGAAGGAAAATTGCTCTTTTCCATTTTATACAGATTTTTCACAATTATTTACATTTTGCATTATTTTCTAATACTTAGAATATACAAAGTGCTATTGTGTACTGTCGCCTACCTTTCCAGTTATGCTATTCTCAAACGTAATGTAAACGAAGCGATTAAGTGTGGGCCATTACAGTAAGATTATTTTTAAATATTAATGTCGTATCTAAAAAATTAAACTTGCCATAGTTAGTGGGTGTCTCATGGTTTACTTGTTATGCTATATTTATTATTCACAGATTACTCCATATTCCCCTAAAATTATTTATAGGTAAGTCAACATTAAAACTTTTAAAATATAAATTCATGAAATATAATGAAAATCAAGCATTTTACCACTATATTTTGCATAATATTTATTTATATACATAGCTAGCTTTCTACTCTAGTGTTTTTCATTTGCATGTAGTGTGGTACATTATACTCGCATCATTGCATTCTACGCATGTTGGTGTCTTCGCAATACGCATAGTCCCCATAATTTTACTTTAAAAATAATAAAAAATAAAGAAACTAAACGAAATGAGTGTAATGAGAAAACATATTTATTATCTTTTAACAAAATACCCGTGAGATAAAAAGAGAACAAAGAAAAATAACTATAAGAATAACAGTGCCAATTGTGTAAAAAAACGCCGAACAAATTTAGTTGCGTTTGTAAATAATATCGGAGGAAACAAAACATTTTCATATGAGCAAAACCTTTTGTCTCCAGTACTATCGAGTGTCCCGTCAATTTAATTGCAAACAAAAACATTACTTTATAATATACTATACTAGTTACACAAGTGTTTAATAGTTGACTGAATCAATAAAATAAAATATAATCTAAAATAATAACAACAAGTTAATTTAGAGCCGCTCCAGGCAACTGTATCGGACAATCCTAACTGCTTATCATAATATCTACACTAGTAATTTAGCTAATTCAATCTTTATCATTTTGTACATGCGTGTAATAGCACTCAACGATAATACGTCTCTAGTCTAAACTTAGTCAAAATGGTAATTTAGAATATTAGACTTTGAGTCTCGGCCGCCACGCAGGATACAATACGTCTATACCGTCACTCGCACGTGTCTCAGTGCAACTCAGTTCTGAAACATGACAGTGGCCGTCGTCGTCCTACAGCAATACAATGCACGGCATAACATCGTATCTAGCATATTTCAAAAACATTTGTCTACGATTCATATGTCAATATAATTCTATACAATGCATACACACGGAGAGTAACGTAATGCAAAAGCTTTAGGCGCTGCTCACGCCAACTAAAGGCACAGAAATTGTTTGCACGTCGTATCCATGTTTAGTCGGAAACCTCCCAAGTTAAAACGAAACCATATCACTAGCCGATTGCTTCGAGTTGAAATGAAAAACAACTGAAATAATTAGTAATTACCATACAAAAGCGTGACAAAATGGCGACATGTTACAACTGTACAACTGTTACAAGCGTGCGTATTTTAATAAATTACTACGGTGTCGCGTGTTAGGCAACAGTTTCTATTTCTTCCTGTAAGACGGGCGCTTGTTCCGGCGACGTTATGGTTTTCGGAGGTGCGTTCGTGTAAGGCAATGTCTTCAGTTTCCTCGCCTCGCGTCTCTGCTTTTTCTGTTGCATGACAAGCCTCAACTGTTCCAGTTTGCACTTGGTCTTTGAGTTCTCCATGGCTAAGGTTTTAGCTGTATCACATTTTTTGCAAATTTCCTCTGTGGTCGCTTTCCTAGCGCACGAAGCACAGAGTTCTGGGTTAATTCTGTTGCATTGGCAGTCTTTGGGTTTGCACAGACAGTCTTTGTTATTGGCAGTGGAGGTGGAGGGGACATGGCCATCACACTGTCCATATGAACAGGATGGTTGACTGCAGGTACATTTAGTCTGTTCATCTATGGTGCTACATGAATAGCTGGAATCCTTCTGAAACATACAATCATGTTTGATAAGTTGCATTGTAGAAATAATAATAATCATGTGCCAGTAAATTTTATTGCTAAATTACCTGAGACAAGGCAATCTGTGGTGTTGCACATAACAAGTCATTCAATATATGAATAATTGTGGAAATATCTCTCTTCGGTCGGCCATATCTAAAACAAATAAATGTATTGTACTAAGGCTTATGCAATAAACAGCTTTAATTTCCTGTACTAATTCAAAGATCAGGGTATTTCTTTAAATAAGTTTAGGAAGACACATTTGGACACCATTGGTTAGTCGTTTAACCACAGAAGTAGTATTTATTTTAAGTTTCGAGTAAAAACGTTGCCAAAAGTTTGTAATCTTGGTTTACTCTGAGAAGTAACAATGAAGACAATAGTTTGTTATCTTATTTTTTCACAGAGTAAATCATGAATAATTATCTACAGTAATTAATTAATTAGTTGGTAATAATGGTGAATAGCTTACCTGTCCTGAAGAGCTGGATTTAATGTTCCAGAAAAGGTTCCTGAATATACTCCTTTGCCATGATGCTTCATGGACTCTATCACAGCCCCAGGACCTATTTTGGAACGCACAGACTCTTCAGCCATTCTGAGATCAACTTTGTTAGTCAACACTTCCTTAGATAACTTTTTGAGTTTCTGGGTTAGATTTTTTGAGGCTTCTATTAGTGCTTTAGTATCCACTGTGGGTGTAGGTGAAACTCTCTGTGGTTTCTTTGGTGCATCAGGTGGCCTGAAGGACACCTGTCTGGATGTAGATGGAGTCGCTTGCTCCTCAGTCTGAGTACCACTGCTTGGCTGCAGAATTAGTTTCCTAGAATTAGTTATATATGGTTCTGTTCGGGATGTGGAAGGCTGCACTAAATTATTATCTTGTAGGTTCTGCATTCGTTTCTTATGTTTATTGACCACGGACTGCATGAAAGCCTTCTGTTTATTTTGACCTATAGGATGCTTGAATTTTGAGGTTTTGTGGAGTAAATACTGGAATCTCTTGTTTTTCAATGGTTCATTTATACTTTGAAAAGACGGCAACATCCCTGTATTAGTCTCTTGTCCATGACTTGTTGTGGCTAGATTAGATATTTCACGGTCCATCATGCACTCATCCTGGTCTTGAAATAAACCTTTGTCCACTGCACTATTGAAAAGATTTTCCATTGGATATTCATCAATAGTGCTTTCGGTGAGAAATAAACTTTGGTCTGCAAAACTGTCACTGTCATCACTAAATGAGCTGTCAGGTGTGTGGGAGGAAGTAGATGCACACTGCTTGGCAGCACATGCAGTGCTTGTTGTGGGTGTCACTTGTTCACTGATCTTGTTTTGTGATAAGAAATCTATTAAATTAGTTCTGACAGAGTTCATGATGGCTGCATCTCTGTTCTCTGTGGCTGCGGCGTCAATTGGACTAGACACTAAGTTAGATAGTGATTTTATTGGAGATTGTTCATTTTCTACAGATGTGTCAGACAAATTTGATATTGTACCATTTGATGTGCCAGAGGAGTCTTGTTTGTGTACACATGTTTCATTTTTCTCAGCAGATTTCTCTTCAGCTACTGAGCGATGATACATTTCAAAAGCATTCTGTAATATTTCTAAATCTTTTTTATTCAATACATTTGTTTGAATTTCTGGTTTTGTTTTGTTACTCTCTGCAATTGATTTGTCTACATTGGAATTATTAACTTTTGTGGGTTTCTGTGGAGTAGCCTGAGGGCTGGATGATGCCTTTGTATCATTTTTTGACTGTGCAGGTGGTGTTGCTGCAGTGCTTGTGCTCTTTGTGGGAGTAGAAGTCCTGAGAGATCGAACAGTGCTGGCCGATACTGAACTCAATGTGGACAGTTGAAGCTGTATGAGCATCATGTGGTCTCCTAACCGCATGGTCAAGTTTAGTGGGGATTTACCACTCAAGAAATCATTGACCTGTGTGTCATTCAAAGACTCTAAGGCTTGCATCACAGAGTTTTCTGGCCTCTGACTCTGAAATAATACATGACAATGTTAATGATACAAATTAGTCAATAATGGCAATAAAGTGTTGGTGATAGATAAATGAGCATTGATTAGTTTCACATTGTTGTGAAACACGTGATTATCGCGAATGGCGGTGGCGAGCGATGTCGACACGGCAGGCGCGCGCTCACCAGGAGTCCCGTCTCCACGCTGGGCAGCAGGATCACGCGCGACCCGTCCAGCAGCCCGTTGTCCTCCAACGTGCCCTCGCGCAGTTGTCTGCAACAAACAAACAAACGTCAATACGCCACTCGATCGACGCTGATGCGTCATCGTATCGACATATTTCCGTGATATGTTTGACAATAGAAGCTTGGCGTCGACGCCTCTAGCTGCCTAGCGCTCACCTCTCGCGATGCAACAGACATATTCGATCCTTAGACACCTTCAACTTTTTCGACACGAGTTTTTTGAGATGCTCCACTGTCTGTTTGCCGTTCAAACTGATGGAGAAATTACCACCCGTAGTGGTTTGTATATTCAGCGTTATGTCCGTAGTTTGGGCTGAGCCACACCCGTACACTTCTGTTCCTGTGCTGCGTTCCATATTTTACACATAAATTACACTAAAATTTGCTATATGCCACTTTTAACACGATACACCAACTATCTTAGATTACACAGCTATTTTATTGCGGGATAGTAGTAACAGGGTCACGCCAGACCCCCAGTTTTTTGATGTGGCCGTCGGTGTGACCAGTTACATCGCGATATCCCGTTAATTTTTTTTGACAACAGCTGATGCGAAACGTTTACGTTCCATTTCTGTGTTTATAAGTCGACTATTGCAATAACGATTAGTTTATCATTAAAAAAGCACTGATAATGGATATTTATTTCATTAAACTAATATAGAAACGTCTTTCCGAACTAAATTAGCAACTTAATTGTATTCAGAAATAGTCTGTAAATAATACATGATGCTCTGTATAATTGTCACTGTGCGAAATGCACATTGCGTATAACGAAGTTCATGAGGTAAGCGCTTCATACGTCATATGACGTCACATGACGCTTGTGCTAAGGCTTTATGCGGGAAATATAAAGAAAAGGACAGGTTTAGAAATGAATAATCCAAATAGGCTTGCAATGTATATTTATTTTTATTGATGATATTACGTAATCGACAGAGAACGTGACTGAATTTCTCAATTTCGTTGTTGACCATATAGGACAAACAGGAAATATTCGCTCAGCGCTTTTAATCACGTCGAGCTGCTTCCGTAGTAATTTATGCAATTAATTCACATGTTTGTGATAAAATAAAGTTTACACTTATTCTTTTCAATATCTAAAATAGAGTTAGTTAATTACAACAAATACGTCAGGATAAATTAAATAAAACAGACAGATCGTGCCCTCAACCGTGTTTATTGGCCCAGCACCCGCGTATTGATAATACAACAAACTTAATAGCTATCACAGCAATGGTCACGTTTAACGAATTGTCGTTGATTAAGGAGCAATTCACAAGGAATAATACCATTTGTTCTTTGAATGAAATTAAAATATGCAAAGATTACAATACCAATGTATACCTGCCCTTAAAATCTGATATGTTTATAAAGTAGATAAGTAATTAATAGTAGTTAGGTAATTTATAAAAGGATTTTCATATCTAAAAGAAATCTAATTATTCACTTGTAATTAAAATTAATTAATATGGTGAATGTGTACATTATATTATAAATGTGTTTATTTATGTTGCATAACATAAACAATGTTGATGAATAAAACTCTACGACAACGTCGTAAAAAAATTGTTAGCGTTGTTTTATTATAACTATTTTGTTCCTTTTTTTCTCTTTCAAATATTTATAGACATACAGTCGGAATACTTCAAATACACAAAAATATATTTTCCGTAGGCTGTAGTTGATTGTAGAAAGACCAAGAGTAAAATATTTATATTTTATTGAAAAAGTAGAGAATATCCTAAGGATAGGGTAACTATCTACTTATACATACATTATGTCTTAGACAATAAACATAATTCTGATTAAACCTTTGTCAAAATTATCACATAAGTAGATACATCACAAAAACAAAACAATATTGCCTTATCAGATTTTTGATAATTTCCACTCTCAATCTCTACTTTGGAGAGATAAAGTATTATTTATTAAATCTTATTCAATTATTATCAAAATAGGAATCCAATAACTGAATATTTTTTTATATATTATCTGATTTTGATATTTACAAGAATACACGACTACAGACGTCATAGTAAAACCGAAAGTTGAAAATTATGAAAAATCTGGTACACTAGTGGTCCAACCACTTAAAACATATAACATTACATTTTGTATCAAAATTATTTATATCTAAAATATATGCACAGATGTAGACATAAAATCGTGATTTGTTTCTTCTGCTACATGAGTTAGTATGCCCATTTTCATCATGTTCTCTTGAACACAACACAATATATCAAAATAAGACACAACAGCAGTTGAGGTGCTCTTCACTTAAGCCAAAAAAATGGGCATAACTTGAACTTTCACAAATTCTTATAAATAAATATTCAGCTTTCTACAGGTGCTTACTATGATTATTATATTGATTTCCTTCATTTATAATTGTACAGTATTTGAACCACAGTATTTTTAAACAGAATTATAATAGGATTATCTTGCGGCGAATTTCATAATTTATGAAAAATCTATATTATACAGAAATCCTAGGTAAAATTTTAAGTACACAAAATAGTAAGCACAGATTCAGTAACGCGTTTTAAGAAGGTTGTGACAACGAATAATTTTAATTATATTTTTATGATCAATGCAAAAAAAAACAATTATTGTATTGTTTAATAATAATTTTAATTCAACACGTCAGTGTGATGTGGGATTATACCGATCCAAGGCGAGTGCGAAAAATAAACGACCTTTAGATTTATGGGTCGTATAATTGAAGGCTAATTCGCAAAAAAATCTTGATAACAATGTAAGGTTAGTAAGCGGCCGAGAAAATAATGTGCCAAATGAATATGACGAAGCACTGAGTTTTTGATTCATGGTTAATAATTTTTATTACAATTCAATAGAACAAAAATTTTACGATTACGAAGGCGAGTCTGTTTATTCAAATAGTTTTTTTTCTTTGTTATAACTATGTATGTAGTAGAAGCCGGTAATAATCCCATATCATCAAGTTCATATACTATAATGTTTAATTCGAAGTATTTAATAGAGAATTACTTAAATCTGTATTTGTGTTTTGTTATTTATTGCTTTCAGTCGAAAAATATTTAATAAATATTTACAATCGCTATGTTTGATAAAAATCATTTATTAAGAATGTAAAGTTCTTTTAATTATTTTCAATTGTATATTTTAAAGTTAGTTTAAAATTATATCAGATATTGCACCTGTGATGAAGTTAAATGTACAATATTACAATTAATATTTGAACTATACATTTACTCATTAGTAGAAAAGGAACTAGTCGCTTGTTCATGCAGTGGAACTCATTATTATTGATAATTACTACATAAAAAAAATGTCTGTATTTAAAATACCCATTATAATTTGTGTTAATTTAATTTACTGGTTACTTTGGTATCTTCAAGACACTTAAATAAGATTAATATATTGCACGTTTCTATTATGCGCAGGCACATAACATCAGCTATACTTTTCTCGTTTATTTGTATAATGGCGGTACCACAATTGCTGTATTTGCCATATTTGGCCAATCCAACATTAATTTTGTACATAAAGAACACCTCGATATTGCTTTGTCCAAACGGCGCAGATATTTTGTCAAATACGTCAAGTGTAGTGCCAGGACACAAGAATACTTTGCTATGGATACAGATAACGGACAAAGTGGCTTATTGTTACATAAGTGTTACAGATTGCCGCGAAGCGACGCAGAAATGAAAAAATAAACATGCGACATCATAAATTTTTATCATCATAAAAAATACGAGGATCGACAATTTAACTAATATACCTTGGTTCTAGCCCTAGAAAAGAATCAAGAGCCGAACTCCTGCGTGTCATTGTCTATTTCTCCGAAGCTGTATCCGCCGCGGCCGTCCATTTGTAGGTAGTGGTCGTGATGCTTCCATAACGACTTCCGGTGCGACACCGTGAACAGTGATATGCCCATCTGGGGACAGAGTGTGGGTTAGAGTTTATTGATTTTGGGGACAAGTGTGTGATTGTGATGTGGGAGATATTTATTTGAGTTTATTGCTGTTGCCAAACGAAGCGTTTAAATGGAAGGGCCATATTTTTTTTTGTAAGAGGTTATAATTGAGACAAATAAAAAATGGAAACAGGCACAAACAATTTAATGTTGTATGAGTGTATGGTGTCGCTGTGAAGAAGTCTCAGTAAGTAGGTAATTGAGTTTAGTGGTGTATATGTTATTGGCCTAAAGACAGCTGGCATCCGCACGTCACCCAAGGTGACCACTGAAAACCAGCGTTGTGCTGTGGCTCACGCCGCAGTACAACATTATGCTGAGTGATCACCTACTTGTCACAGCCACGACGCGACGTGCAAACTTTATTCACTTTTTTTTGTAACATTATATTATATACATTTTTTATGTCATTTGTACGTCGTCATAAGCTGTGACTAATAAATATTTTTTTCTTTCTTTTTTTCTTTCTATTGGTCTTACCTCTCGGCAGTATTGATACATGTGTCCCTCAACGTCGACGGAGACGGCGCTGGTGCACTCGTCCAGTATCGCGAACTGCGGCTCGTGGTAGAACAGCCGCGCCATCTGGGAATCACAATATTATAGAATTGACCTGCTTTTGTTCTAAACATCATTTTTGATGTTGATTACTTTAATAAGAGGTTTGAAATAGTTCGAAAAAAGGTTTTTTTTTTTTTATAAATACTATATTTTTAGTTCGAATATTATACCTAAGACTAAATAAAGTGCATACGATTTATAAATCAAGCTAGAATTATCAGAAAACAGAATTATTCAGGTAATTTTACTTGTTCACCAATTCAATCGTAATGTTTTAACTAAATTCATACTGAGTACGTCAAACTTCAAAGCATATAATTTTCAATACTCACAGCTATTCTCTGTTTCTCGCCTCCCGACAATACGTCCATCCAGTCCTCCACGGCGTCCCAGCCTCCCTCCCTCGTGGTGAGGTACGACAGCTGCACGATCTCCAGGAACTTGTTCAGTTGCTCGTCTGTACGCCCGCGACGTATCATGACGTCGCGGGTTTGTGGATAAATGACCTGCACGATGGGACAATTCGGACACATTAATGGGCCTCGGGATTTGAATTTTACATGTAAAGAAGTCAGCTCGATATAAAACGACGAGATTATATTCAAACTCGTATGTGACAATAAAGTAAGATATAAAGGTATTCATGTAATAAAGGCAGTTTTTTAAACAATCTTCGTTAACTGCGAATGACTTTCAAAAAGGCTGGAGATTAGTCAGTTTTCTTAGCGTGCATAACAAAATGTCATAACCGTACGTTCGAAACACTCCATTGCACGTTCCATTTGCAACAGCCTGCATCACACAAAATGTCGTAAACATACGTTCTAACACCCTATTGCACGCTCTTTTTGTTTGTTGTTAGATCTGGTGGCACTAACCTGGTCTCGCAGCGTGCCTAATGTCATATACGGTCGCTGCGGCACATAGAACAGCTTGCCCTTTGGTGGTTTGGTGAGAGTGCCTCCGAAGATCGGCCACAACTCGCCCAGCTGTCGGAACAGAGACGACTTGCCACAACCGTTGGGCCCGCACACCAAAACGTTGATACCCGACCTGGGCAGAGAGTAGTACGACCAATGTAGCGTGATTGGTTGGTACGACGTCATATCACGTCATTCAGTTGTGTGAAAAATATTGACTATGAGTTTAGTCAACCACTGAATAAGCATACGTACTTGACTTCGAATGACAGTTCGTTGATAAGGATGTCGCCGTTTGGTGTAACTAACGGCACTTTGTCGAACTTTATGATCTTGTCTTGGTAGATGATGCGGCCGGCTCCTGGCGCCATCAGCATCGGTAGATCTGATAACAAATATTATTGTTTAGAACGTGGTAGAAGATAAAAATACGCTATTCATTTTAATTTATTAAACTTGAAGTAAAAAAGAAAACTTTTAGAAAAAAATAAGTAGTAATATCCCACCGAGCATTTTACCGGGACAAAAATTAGTCTAGATCTGATTCAGAGCTTGCTAAATCTATGAAGTGGATTTCATCTAAAAACATTTAGTGGGACGCGACAAAAACATAACGAAACAGTAATAATAGAAAAGTATAACCGGTATTGCAGATCATGGGCGGCGGTGATCACTTACCATCAGGTGAAACGTATGCTCGTTTGCTCCTATATCTTAAAAAAAGACACACACACACTCACGCCCTTCATTCCCGAAGGGGCAGGCAGAGGCGCAACCAGTGCACCCACTTTTCGTCTTGCGTATTCCGACCCATGTGATAGGGGGCGAGCCTAGGCCATATCGGGCACAAATACCAGACTCCGGGCTGATACTGAATTTAAAACCCAATATCACTTTACCCGACCCGGGAATCGAACCCGAGATTGATGATTGCAGTCATACCGCAATACAACTACGCCACCGAAACAATAAAAAAAAGTGTGTGTGTACTTATGTACAGTCAGCAGCATAAATATCTGTACAAAATCAAAATTTCTAATCGCCTATATACGCATTAAGTTAAACTGAACTATTTTTTTCTTCGTTTGAAATAAAGTAAATACCTTTTATTTTATTTTTGTAAAGAGAAAAACAAGATTATAGTTCGGACAAACTAAGCTGGCCGGTATGACAATTCAATTTTTTCCCGACGCGATAAATCTGTGAGAGCGTCTACCCAAAAAATTCAAAACCGTGTTAACCGTGTTCATACCGGCCAGATTAGTTTGTCCCTACTATAGTAAGAACACAAAAGTATGCAGGCAATTTGAAATTGTGAATTTGTTGATCTACTTATGCTGCTACGCGTTAGAAGTTATACTTCTTTGTCGTAACAAGATAAAAATCTTTTTAAAAAATTTATCTTTCGACTTATTCTACGTTCAAAATTCAAAAATGTTGACTATAGCTAACTTCAGGGTGTCGATTTATCTAGTGACGGTGTGCGCGAGCATCGTAAAAATTTACTCATCATTTTTCCCTAACGCACCAAAAGTATAACTTAAAAAAAAAATGTAACCAGGTTGTCCATTGGCGTGCCGCTCGACCATGGTCCTGCAGTAGTTGCCGCGGTTGAGGTCGCGCAGCACGGCGCGCAGCTGCGTGACGCGCGCCGTGAGCCCCGCCAGCCGCGACAGCTCGCGCCCCGACAGCACGATGCGCCCGATGCCCTCCGCCATCTTCACCAGCATGCGCCCGTACGTGTAGTAGTGCTGCCGGGTACGGTACTACCAGTTACACGATGCAACCTCACGATACATTACCCACTACATTTAGACAACTAATAAAAAACTCACTGGTGGTAGGTCTCTCATATGTAAGAGTCCGTCTGGGTGGGTAAATTAACCGACTTGGTATTACATGGATCTCACAACTTTTTACGGTAGAAGAACTGAGTTGCGAGACTTGTTTTTTTTACAAGTTTTGGTTTTGATCGCATCTCATTTCTTTTTATAGGTATTATATTTTACTGGTGGTAGGTCTCTCATATGTGAGAGTCCGTCTGGGTGGGTACCACTGCAATGTATATTTCTACCGCCAAGCAGCAGTGTGCATGCACTGTTGTGTTTCGGTTTAAAGGACATTGTAGCCAGTGTAACTACTGGACATAATGAGACTTAACATCTCACGTCTCAGTGTGACGAGCGCAGTGGAATGCCACACAGTACTTTGTAACTCAAGGTGCTGGATGGTGTTGCTACTTTTTATGGGTGGTCGTCTCGCTTACCATCAGGCGAACGGCATGTTAGTCTCGTCATTCAATTCCATAAAAAAAAAACAAATAACTATGTGATGTAATCTTCTTCAACATTTTCGGTGTAGGCCTCCTTTAACATCTTCCATTCGTTGCGGCATTGAACTCTTTTGATCCAGTTTAATCCGGCAACCTTCTTCACGTCGTCTTTCCAGCGCATTTGTGGTCTTTCTTGAGGGCGTTTATTTCCCTATGGCTTCCACTCAAGAAGACGTTCTATGTGATGTAATAGTCAATATGAAACTAATATATGTGTACGCTAACGCAACGGCAAAGCATAATGAACAATATATTATGTATCTCAATAACACCTGTAAACTACCTATGCTTAGAAAAAAAAAATGATACGTTTTGTAGAGTGGGGATCAATATGTAATAAAAAAAAACAATTTTATTTACGTACAGACCAAACTTAAGTTTAAAAGGACGCGTGGCGCATAATTTGCTGTCTTGTATATTTAAATTAAACATGAATTAAAAATAAAATAAAGTAACTCACTTTAAACCTGTCGTTGTCAGTGCCTGTTGTGAGTAAATTGTGATGCACAGCGAAGAAAGGCCTCGACACCGCGTAGAAACCGACTGTGATGGCAATGTCTGTAAATAAACGTATTATTTAAAACAAACCTCAATACTCCAATGAAAAAAATATCTACCAAATTATAATTTATTATGACCACAAGTTTCTGTGTGTCGCAAAAATATTATTATTAAACCGAGTGATAAAAAATATTAAAAAAAACTTGACGTACAATGACGTCATCGCCATTATTTTATGCACGTGGGAAACAGGGCGATTTTTTTATTACCTCCTAAATATTTATTCAAAATAGAACTAACTCTTAATTTGTAATCACGTTTGTAGTTATTTTCAATTTTTTTATGACTTAATATCAAAATAGAACCAAACAACTGTACTCACATTTGGCAATAATATTATCGATGAAGCCCATACACACTCTGAAGTTAAGGAAGTTTCGCAGATGCCTCGTCAGCTTATAGAAACTAGCCAAGAGTGTCAGCTGCTCTCTGTGGTTACCCTACAATATTAATAATTGAGGATTTTATTTAAAGGATTATATGTTTTCTGTATATAATCTGTAGTATAAGCCTGGAGTCTGGCATTGTGTCCGGTAAATGGCAATAGACTCTCCCCCTATAACATAGGACTTGGAATAACTGGCGAAATTTGGGTGTTTACATCTCTGCCAACCTCTGAGTAGGGAAAAGGGGATGATGCTATATTATGCTTTTTATATTGCTCCCTTGTTTGAATTTAATTAATTTTGGGGCGGGTTTAAGACAGTTTTACGTTCAGACTTGCTGAGCTTCAGTGGTTATTGACGTAATATACGTGCAATTGTCGATCCTCGTTTACAGGCGTTGCATAGGCGGATGTAACTCTAGATACCGTAGATAAACGTACGAAGTACAAGGTCGGCTTACTTTTATGCACAACTAATCCACCGATATATGAAAGTCACCTATGATAACCGTTATTATGTGTTATGATATAGCCAGCCATAAGTTGTCATAAATATTATCAAGTTATACTCGCAACTATAGTAGGGACAAACTAATCTGGCCGGTATGACGTGACAAAGTTTTGAATTTTTTGGATAGACGTTCTCACAGAGTTATCGCGTGGGGAAAAAATTGAATTGTCATACCGGCCAGCTTAGTTTGTCCGAACTATAAACATCTTTATGTGAACTTATAAATATGTATATGTACAGATTTTTTATTTTAGCCGAATATAAATTATAGTATACATAGGGTTGCCAATATTTTTTTGTCTGAATATAGTATTTTTTTAAAAAAGCTGTAAAAAATATAGTACGCTTAAAAAAATATAGTATTTTATGGGAAGAATAAAAATGTTATATTTTTTAATTATTCATTTGTTATAAAAACTATATTTATTTGTACTTCTTACATTCATTAACAACTTTTTGACTTCAATAAAACTGGCATAAGCTTTATCGCAGTAAATTTTTAAATTAAGATAAATCAAAAGCTCATTTTTTATTAAAGATATACTTGTTCTGTTTTTTTGTTTTTGTTTTAGTCGTTGAAATGTCTTCTAGTCATGCCAAAGAAACGAGACTAGACCATTCAATTTTATTTTATTAGTTTTAGTGTTACAAAATATAAACATTGAACTGTTGTACTGAAATATAGTATTTTTGCGTACTATATATTTCTTCAACAGTATATAGTACGGAGTCCTGAAATACAGTACAATACTATATATTATAGTACGGTTGGCAACCCTAAGTATACATAATATGAATGGTGAGAAACAATGGCCATTTTAATTCCTCGTATTAATAAATTACAAAAAAGTCATTACAGGTAGGTAGCAACTAAACAGGTGTAATAGGCAATCTTTAAAAGAAAAAAAAAAACACTAAATTACCATTCCTAATTTAAAATTACGTTGCTGGGATTTGAAAAAGGTTTTAATTGTTACTTGTCCTTAAAATAAGACCAATATTCACTGACCTGATAGAAAGCGATCTCCTCTGAATTTGTTATTAGCCTAGAGTTGACGTATCTGAATTCACCTTCGAGTTTTTGCTCGTGCACGGTCATGCGGGCTGGGAACAAAATAAATCTTTCATGATGACATTTGTATGGCTGAAGCAAACAATTTATTTTCTTAATTATTGAGCATTCAATGTATTGTAGAATTGGATGGTTGATTTTTTGTTACTTAATACAATATTCAATACGTGATTTTGGTTCACGTATCTTTGAATTTGAATAATATTATAAAATTTTGCCTCGGTGGCGTAGTTGTATTACGGTACGACTGCAAGGCTGAGGTCTCGGGTTCGATCCCCGGGTCGGGCAAAGTGATATTGGATTTTTCTATTCAGTATTTTTTTTTTTTTTTTTTTTATTGCTTTGAATGACGAGACGAGCATGCCGTTCGCCTGATGGTAAGCGATACGACCACCCATAAACAGTAGCAACACCATCCAGCACCTTGACTGACAAAATACTGAGTGGCATTCTACTGCGCTCGTCATCCTGAGACATAAGATGTTAAGTCTCATTATGTCCAGTAGTTATACAGTATCAGCCCGGAGTCTGGAATTTGGTCCCGATATGGCGATAGGCTCGCCCCCTATCACATCATGGGACGGAATACGCTTGGCGAAGAGTGAGTGCACTAGTTGCGCCTCTGCCTACCCCTTCGGGGATAAAAGGCGTGAGCATGCGTATAAAATTTTGCGCTTATTATAAAATGCAAAGTAAATAGGTACCATGCTAATATTTATGATATAAATGATGCAATATATGATTCTTATTGACGCTTGTACAGTCAGCCACAAGAGTCGCCGAACAAACTCAAAATTTCAAATCGCATTTACGCGTTAAGGTTAATGTGAAACATTTTTTTTCTTTAAGTAAAATAAAGTGAATCCCTTTAATTGTGTTTTTGTGAAGAGAAAATAAAAATTGGTAAGAACACAAAAGTGTATACGCGTTTTGAAGTTTTTAATTTGCTCAGCTACTTACGTGGCTGACTGTAGATAAAATACCACATTGTTTGTTGCAGTGTAAATAACAAAGCATAAAAACATTATACGAATAAATAACTCTACAAGGAACTTCATTGTTATCGTATGCACACATATTTCAAAATGATGAAATTATTTATACATTGTATTTATACTGACTAGCTTTGTTTTTGTGAATCGTATTTTATTAGCCTATCAAGTCCCAATGTTGGGCAAAGGCTTCCCCAAGATCCTTCTATGAATCGCGATTCGGCGCTATAGTGAACATGCATCCAGTTCATCCCGCCATCTCTTCTTTGGTCTTCATCGACGCTTACAAGCAGTGTCAGGGATCGACAAAGTGGCAATCCTTGCTCAAAGTTCGTCAGGCATACGACAAATTATTACTATTATTTGTGTAAATTATTACATATTTATAGATGATTTATCTATTATCCTTTTGAGAAAAATAAATATTAATTCAGATAGACAGAATCACTATAAACGATAAATATATTACAGTATTATTTAACAGTAAGGGATTTTTTATTATTAATATTTTGATGTGAAACGTACATGAGAATATACGATAGGATAGATTCCTTTGGGTTTTGTTTATTTTATTATTTTTGTCAGTTCTCAATAATATAAAAAGAACCCTTCAGTGCAAACAGTAAAATTTGTTGCGTAAATTGTTGTTGCCGTTACGGAAGGTAAAATATTATTAATTCAAAACATTTTAAATTTTTTATTCAATCAGATTATCATGACTATAAATCATGAATGATCAAGGTTGTTGAAGTATGATAAATATGCGAATTTCGACCTTCGATTACAATTAAGTATAGGCTTAATACTGACCTGTGGGCCTTCTCAGGTACGTGAGCAGCACTCCAGAGAGCAGCAAATACACCATCATGATACCTGGCGTCTGAAACAAACATTAACATGGTTAAGAAACATAGAATTTTAATTTTTTCAGCCTTCGCGGAAATTAGATGATATGACGAGAAGGCGTTACTGGTGGTCTCACGTATGCGACGGGCAGTCTGGGTAGGTACCATCGCAATGTCTATTTGTACCTGCAAGCATTTATTATATTCTAGTAAAGAACAAAGTGAGCATTTTATTCCGGGAACGGGCATTCACGCAGGCGTAGTCGAGTGAAACACTTAGTTAGTTTGAGATTTTATATAAAATCTGAACCGCAGAAGAACCGATTTTTTTTTAAATTAGTAAGGTAACGGTAACTCATTTGACTTCAGTCGTCAATATTTTCTTGAAATGGAAAACATTATTAGGACCTACTTTAAAGTAATAAATATCATGTGTAGTATTAAAAACCACCCGAGCAAGGCTCGGTCACCCAGGTACTATCTGATAAACTGATACAAACACATGATAGCTTAAAAACAAATTAAAGATAAATAAATAATAAATACACCGCGAGAAGTGGGAGGGCCATCTGACAATAAATGACATTGATAAGTGCATTCAAATAAATAATAACGGATCAAAAAAATATGATATTGGATAGTAAATTCACAATTTATTATTTTGTGACTTTGTAAATTAAATAATATTAACCCGTCAACGCCCGCTTATATATAGCTATAAGCTAATTTCCTTATATAAATTGACACCGGTGTCCACTGCGGGCGTCCAAGGATTAATCAATGATTAAGATTGTAAAGGCTTTGTCTTTTTGCCAAATTAAGATTAATTAAGAGACTGATTGATAATGTTAATGATTATTTTCTCTCTTTATACGTAAGTGTATATTGTAAAGGCGGATTAATGGCTAAAAGCTTTGATTAATTATATACCTAGATAGACACTGAACGTTTCAAACGCGTAGAAAAAAATAGAGGCGAACTGTTCCCCACTAAATGAGTTCGAGTGAATCAATTTTTGTTGTTTTTCATGGATATAATTTTCTCCCCGTTTTAATAGAAACCACGCAATAACTGGTATCATTATGCGCGCACACAAGAATACTCAGAATGATGCAGCGATAGCGTATGACGCAGCTGTCACGCATACTAGCTTAAGAAAAGTTGGCCTGTTGTTTTAGTTTCATTACAGCGCGTCACTCTATCTAGGTATATAATTATTCAAAGGCTAAAAGAATCCTACAGTGCAATCTTTAAACATGCTGGCATATTATTTGCCAAGATATAGACAAGTGGTGATAATTGACGAAGCAAACATACGACTATCCTCCGAACTAGAGTATATTGAATTAGTCGAAATAATTTGAACTCATTTATTTCCATCTATTCATATGACGCCGAGACACTTGTTAATCAATTAGATACTATAAAGCATTAGCGCATACTAAACTTTGCCCACTTGTCTTGCAATGACTCATGGCGCATGTACTAATCTAGCTGCATACATACAATTAAAAGTTATGGCTCAGATAATAGTGTGGTTTGTAATGAACACTCGTACACTATTGTGTTATCAGTCTTCACTGAGTGCTTGAGTACTTTGGTGTAATGTAGAAAAGGTGATAATCTAGAAAGGGGCCAGTAGACTGAATTTTGTATGTTGGAGCGGTGGATTCGCAAGGTGATCTCTACACTCTTGTATGTCTACGTAGTAATATATAATCTCTGCCGCCAACCATTTGCATGCCTTATATTCCGGCTTTAAGAACAGGTAGCCAGAGAAATACTTATATTACAGGGCGTGATCATACTTAACATCTAATGAATTCTAATGCATATTATCTAAGAACGCGGTTCGTTGCCGTTTAGAGCTTAGTAATTTTTTGCTCCTATTTATGAGCAGCTGTGGCGCTTACCATCATACGACATTTAGTTGTACAAAACACTTGGGATTATACGGACCTAGCTTCAAACTGACAGCAATTGAACCAAACATCAGAACTTAATAAAAAGAAGCATTATTGTCACCAGCTGTTGGTACCTAAACCGAAGTAATTAATAAATAGACTAAACAAGCTGCCTTCGATCAACTAGTCTGCAGTAGTAGATTGCCGCTGCGATCAGACGTTCGAGCGACCGGCCGACCGACAACCCCATTATATCGTAACTTCATAGCAGAACATTCACGGACTTTCATTTCTTTAGTCAGGTAGCTAATGTACTCGTAATTTACACCTACATAATTAGCCTTTCATACATATAGCTAAGAAGTATTGCTAAAAAAATACGAGGTAATTTTCAATAAATATGGGAACTTTAGGAAACTTTTTTTTATAAGTACAGACACCTATCGATACTAGGGCCGATTACACCGCTTGCTGATAAACGCTATTTGTCACATAATTGTATAAGCCGACCAAATTCAAAAGTCACACTCGTAAACTATACTCCTAGATTAAAGTATGACATTTGTGTTTGGTCGGCTTATACATTTATGTGACGAATAGTGGCTATCAGCTAGTAGTGAAATCGACCCTAAGTGTTACCTGATGGCAAGTGATGACCACCGCGGATAAACTACAATTAGAATATAAGACTCCCTTAATGGTTAATATGGTGATGCCGTGCAGGTATAAAAAAAAACGCATAACTACATTATGGTCTTACTCACCGAAGCGCCCAAGTTGACCGTAAGCCGGTAGAGGTATATGCCGATGTCCAGCAGCGGCTTGCTGATGTTGCTATAGAGGTCCACGATGGTGTCGCAGAACTTGTCGATGTCGGTGGTCAGCAGCTGATCCGCGTTCGATATCCGGTTGTCCAGATTAGACACTTTGTAGTATGTGAAACCTCTGGAAGGAACGGAATTTGCTTTTTATACTTATATTATTTATAATATTTTTAAAGACCATATATTAAAGGCTGATGGATTTTTTTGTTACATTGAACGTGCTTTTGATAAAACCTTTAAACCTGAATAATAAAGGCAAAACAATAATAATGCTAAGTTATAATCCTACTAATATTATAAACGCGAAAGTTTGTAAGTATGGATGTATGGATGTCGGGATGTCTGGATGTATGGATGTTTGTTACTCTTTCACGCAAAAACTACTGAACGGATTTCAATGAAATTTCGGAACGCGTAGATTATGTCCTGGATTAACACAGAGGCTACTTTTTATCCCCGGGAAAATATAAAGTGGGACTTTTACCCCGGGAAAACTCATTCATGCGGGCGGAGCCGCGGGCAAAAGCTCGTGATTAATAATTCGAATACATTGCGGAACACACAATATTTACGCATAATATGCCTAAAATATTACGAGAATATAATTAAATCTAACATTATTAAGGCAAACAAAATTCATATAGTGTAAAGCAGTTGAAAATGACACGACTCCATAATAACTAAATCTTAATATGCTTATTATTATTATCGATTGTTCCCAAGTGCGTCTCTGTTTCCCCTACGCAAACTATAAAACAAACACCACGAAGGTCTAACATGCAACATGAACTGTTCGTAAGAAACGTCTTTGCCTAATGACCTAATATTAAATCAAATAGTACATAAACGAGTAGACACTAAAGAGTAGGCAAATATTTATATAAAGAGTATTATACAATAGCTGCATATCAAGAATTAAAAAACCGGTTTTTATGGAAAAAGATAGTATAGACTACATTGCAATTTCAAGATAAAGTCGAAATAATAATCATTACTATAAATACTGATAAGTGTATCAGCAGATTTTTTTTTAATCTGTATACTATAAGTGCCCACGTCTCAGGCTATCTCATACTAGACATTTGCTCGCGGCTCCGCTCGCGTGAACGAGTTTTTCCGGGATAAACCGCTCGCGTGAATGAGTTTTTCCGGGATAAACCGTTACTCGCTGATAATTTACCTTTATATTGGTGAAATAAATTTTATAATCAGTCCAGTAGATTATGAGTTTATTGGTTACAAACATACAAAAATACAAATCTTTCCTCTTTATAATGTTAGTATAGATCCCTTCCGATACATCTCCCTGTAACACAACGCGCGCGAGGGAGTTGCCGGGCCCCGTTTGGCCATATCTCCTCGATGTGCCCTATACGTTACACAGAATGCACCTAATATTCTTAGTAATTATATACATTTGAGAAAACCGACAAAAATTTCACAAGTTTTTTCAATCTTATATAATTTATTCCTCGTGTTAAAATAATAATTTATTCCAAATTATTTCTCCAAAAACATTTAATGTACACACACGGAAAATCTACGACTTTATAATATGTGTATACGTAGATGTATAGATTTAGAGGTTAAAGGACACACAGTAGGTAAGTGATAATTGTATGTAAATTATATTCACAATAATTTAATTATACACACACGACATTAAACTAATATCTACTTAATGCATCGTTACCTATAACGGTTTGAGCTCTAGATTGTTGAATTTCAATTAATAGAATGCGATTTTTTAAGGGTTTTAGAAATATTGTACCAATAATATAGGTAACCGGCGCGCGATCAGAATGGGATGCGACCTTTTGGAACTGACACCACAAGGTAGCGTAGGCAAATTCACGCTGATGCTCGAGAAATACAAATAAAAAAAAATTAGAGGTGTCAAGGGACACCCGGATGGAACGAAGTTCCTTACGATTAATTAGTGAAGGAATTGTAATAAAATTTTATTTATTTAACAGAGTGTGTATATATATAAATATATAAATATTTTCCTATTTCCGTTCCAATACATAAGTTTCTAGAGAAAAAAACAAATAAATACGTGTGGCACTCGGAGACTGCCGCGGTAAAGCTATTGCATAGCATTTTTATCACAAATTTTGATTGACTAAACACAAATTCGATCTTACGCTTACCACATAAAGTAGATTTTTAAACGCGAGCAAAGCACGTTTAGTCTTGTTATTGATAAATGTCAGTAACCAAAGTAGAATAAATCAACAAAATTTGAAAAAATAATGTTATGTTCGATTCTTTTGTACTCGTGCCGTGCCAACGCTGGGGAAATAGCTTCTACGCAATGTATTTAAGGTTCATATTAGTAAGATGTGAAGTAGCAAAAAGTGTCGTGACAACTTTTCGTGAGAATTTTTTCCGTCTAGCTCCCTTTCACAATGCGCGATAAGGAACTTTGTTCCAAAAAAATACGAAAAGATTTTGTGGATATTTATATAACTATAATTATTTAATACTATTATGAGTCTTTTGTACACATGTACAGTCAGCCACATAAGTAACTGAACAAATTCAAAATTTCAAATCACGTTTAAACTTTTGCGTCACTATCAACAATTGTTTTTTCTTGACTAAAATAAACTTCACAGGGTTAACTTTATTTTAGATAAAGAAAAAAGAATATTTCGACAGGAGTGAACTTGCAAAAGCGTTTTGAAGTTTTTAATTTGTTCAGCTACTTTTGTGGCTGACTGTACATAAGTAAAGGAGGAGAAAATATCTCGCTCGAGAATTGTCATTTTTGATTAACTATGGCAAGGTTCCATCTCATTCTGATCCCGCGGATTATACGTTTCGCATAACGTAATTTAATATGTACCTTATATAATACGGTCAAACATGATACTTCTGTTAAAACAGTGCATAGTTATACTTAATCATTGATGAAATTTCATTGATTTACGAAAGCAAAGGTGAATTCCCTCATAAATAATTAATTTATGTACAATTTCAAATTTCAATGCAACCGTATTATTAGAGCTACTTTCAGCTACATAATTCAGATTAAGTACATAGAAGACAAAAAGATTTAATAATGAATAAGCAGTTCTATATCATCAATCATCGTTCACTGAACAATGTCTCCTTCAAAGATTACCAGACCGACCTGTCGGAAGAGGCCTGCATCCAGTGACTTAACGCCACCTTTATCAGCTCGTCTACCCACCTAAATACTGTACGTTCATTATTTTGCCATGATAGAACCACTGGCTTATAATGAAACTTTGCATGAATTGAACATTTCTATTGTCTAAATGTTCGCGGATCGCGGGCACGGCAGTGCCCCCGCCAAGTCGAGCAATAAAGCGGCACAGCCGTACCATCCTTTTCTCGAAGCAGTTCAGACCATTTTCGACCTCCTATAACTTCGTTGTGGATAAAACTAGAAGCCTGAATTTTCAGTAACCAAGCAGGCATTATATAAACACGGTATATTTTAAATTTCATTCAATTTGAATAAGTAGTTTAAGAATTATAACTAGTCAAAGTTTCACAATTTTGTCACTCTCTGACTGACTGACCGATCATCAAAACTCTAGGACACTACTAGCAGACATAGCAGCTTCAAATTTAGAATACAATTAGTGTTTAGTGTATAAATCAACGAAAAACTAAAATATTTTGTAATTTCGGTCGTTTTCTAGATACACCAACTGCATAAATAACTTTGTAATCCCATTTAAATATATAAGATTACAAAGTAACATTTGCAGTGAATGAATCAGTGTACCTGTATGTTTTTTTTATTTTTTTTATTGCATTGAATGACGAGACGAGCATGCCGTTCGCCTGATGGTAAGCGATACGACCACCCATAAACAGTAGCAACACCATCCAGCACCTTGAGTTACAAAGTACTGTGTGGCATTCCACTGCGCTCGTCATCCTGAGACATAAGATGTTAAGTCTCACTATATCCTGTAGTTACACTGGCTACAATGTCCTTCAAACACAACAGACATACACAACAGTGCATGCGCACTGCTGCTTGGCGGTAGAAATAGACATTGCGGTGGTACCCACCCGGACGGACTCTCACATATGAGAGACCTACCACCAGTAAAATATAATACCTATAAAAAGAAATGAGATGCCATCAAAAACAACAAGTCTCGCAACTCAGTTCTTCTACCGTAAAAAGTTGTGAGATCCATGTAATACCAAGTCGGTTAATTTATTCAGTCCCTACTTAAGGGACCTTTTGTCTTAAGTTATTACGTAATTAGCGATTTTTTTGTCCCACAGGAAAAATCCGTCTTATGGATACTTTTCGTGAGCCTGGGGAGGCGAAGAATAGTTATGTCGGACTCACCGGCGTTCCGACCCAGATGCCACCTAAATGACCTCTGGCTAACAAAATCTTATAGTGACCATATCAATATTAAAAATCTTTTATGTTTTAAATAAAACGGGGCGGTCCGACCCGACTACCAAGTACCAGGGGGTGACAACTTCATCTCACTTGTATGATCAAAGAAAATTGACAAAACACTGTAGAGATAAAATAAAATATTTAAGGAAAACATGAAACCCGACTGCGTCTATATATGCCATCTTTATTAATTTCATTGAAGAACTGAAAAGATAGAAACAAGATTTTAATTTGAATATTTTGTTTTGGTTTTGAATAATCTTAGTTGACAGTGTTCACAAACGCTGTCGGAAGCATAACACGCCCACTTCTCATAATTTAGTTGGTAATATAGGTAGAATAACAAAATCTCGGAGTGAGCAGATATAAGTTATGTATATATATTCGTAATCACAGTTAAAAAATCTTTATTTTGATACCACACTCGATGTAATTTGAACACATTTTTTTTTCGAGATCACTTTTTGCCGCCACAAATCCTTAATTTTGTTTATTTTTTATTTTGATGTACCCAGTGTCACTCTCACGACTAAGACGAATCTATTGATACCACTCACATAAAAATACGACAAGCCTTTTAGGCTGTAGGGCGTGTCAAAGAAATATACAAACATACATACATACATACACTCGAAAAACATAACCCTTCTTCTTTCGCAGTCGGGTAAAAACTACTGTTTACTATACGGGTATGACTTTCGTGTCTGGGCCGTCTTTACCCGGGCGCAGGGAGGAAGCCGATCGCCCGCCAACAAAAAATAGTTTTTTGTCCTAGATGGAGGGTTCTCCAGGGCGGTTGCCCCAGGTGCCAACCTATGCTACGCCGCCACTAATAAAGTGTAGTTACGCTAAATGCAAGTACCTACTTACTTCATGTACTCCTGGTACAGATACAGCGACAAATTGGTGCGTATCCTCAACTTCAGCTCACCTATACTCCACTTCAATACATTGTTCACTAGGGATATCTGAAACGAAAACATCCAATTAAAATACTACTCTCAATTTATTATTAAATACTTTTTTACTAGAATTGTTAATTTAATTTAAGTCCTATCTATGTTAGGGTAGAGTGCAATATACAAAAGTAATATCCCTGACAGATTGTCGAGAAAGATAGGTCTCGATGAAACTTGTTTGTGCACTAACTAGTCTATCTCCTTAAACAACCTAAATAGCGGAAAGAGAAATATATATTTAACATTTAACCTGAAATTAATTGTATCTTAGTTAGTTTTTAAATACAGAAGAATATATTATTTGATATATGATATCGACAATTATAGTTCGGACAAACTAAGCTGGCCGGTATGACAATTCCTTTTTTTTCCGACGCGATAACTCTGTGAGAACGTCTACCCAAAAAATTCAAAACCGTGTCATGTCATACCGGCCATATTAGTTTGTCCCTACTATAATATTAATATGCAAAAACTATAATAATGTCAAATATAATATGTGGCATGGGTAGTATATCCTTAAATGATTAATTTAACTATAGTAACAGTTTTTTTTGTTTTATGGTCGACTTAATTATATGCACATAGTTTTACTACGACTGGATTACTTTTTAACCGACTTCCAAAAGGAGGAGGTTATCAATTCTTATAGCCTCTGCTTGTAAATATAAACACCTTACGAATTTATGTTTGTTAATTTTATTTGTGATACATACCAATGGCATAGCTGTGAAGAACTGTATGAGGAGTCTTCTAAATTCACTATGATTCATACTTATAATGGACCTGCGAACAATTTATCCAAGTTATAGGAATTTGTAACTAAAAGCCATAGAAATAATAATTATTATTGTAGTATAACTAACTACCCTTACCAACGGATAAGTTACTTTCGTCTTTTAGATGTATACAAATATAAATACATTTATACATTACATTTTCAATACATTAAATGAATTCAATACATTTAATGTATTGAACCATTTAATAAACCAAGCTTAAACTGTCATTTAAGAGCTTATTCTAAGCTAAGTATGGGCATATTACATAAACAAACCTTAGCTCTCAAAATTCGTCATATTGTAACCTAAGATGTCATTTGAGCTGATGTTAATATAATATAATACACCAGCCCTGTATTATATACTGCCCACTGCTGAGCACGGGCCTCCCCTACTACCGAGAGGGTTAAGACCTTAGTCCACCACGCTGGCTTAGTGCGGGTTGGCAGACTTCACATACCTTCGAAATTCAGAGAACTTCAAAGGTATTTAGGTTTCCTCACGATGTTTTCCTTCACCGTTAAAGCGAGCGATAATTCACAAAGAATACACACAACGTTTTTTTTTTGAAAAGCCAGATGTGTGTGCCCTTGTGTTTTGAACCTGCAGGACAGCGGCGATAGCCTAGTTGGGAGTGGAACGGACTGCCGAGACGATGTTAATATGGGTTTATTAAATAGCGACCATCTTAAGATACTGATCTTAATTTGACAGCGTCTCAGCTGATATTGCGAAATTGAGTTGCATCTATTAATACGGTCCTAACAGCAGCTTCTTACAAAGCATGGCACTTCGCCATGCCCATTACCCTGAGAGGATAGATGCTAAGGTTCCGTTTCACACTTAACTATGCTCTTAAATAATAGTCACCAAATGAGTCTACTTTATTTGAATGAAATTAATATAAATTAATGAATTTATGTACCATTTTAATATCAGTTTTAATTAGATATTACTCTTTTTTAATTTTAATGTACAATACGAACGTTATGCATGTCTGTTTTGTTAGTAGAAATGTATGCCTTATCAATAAATACATATGTAATATGTATAGAAACTTTAGCTATTAATTGGCGGATAACATTTAGTTGAACACTGTAAAACAGTCTTTTGGGGTCTGTTTCGCAATTTCCGAGTAAACGCTAATGGCCAAATCTATACTTAATATATAAAGCTGTAATATATAAAGCTGAAGAGTTTGTTTGTTTGTTTGAACGCGCTAATCTCAGGAACTACTGGACCGATTTTGAAAATTCTTTTACTAATAGGAAGCTACATTACTCCTGAGTGCTATAGGCTACTTTTTATCCCGGAAAACTTTTCCACGCGGGCGGAGCCGCGCGCAATGCTAGTATAATATAAGGCGACCAAATACAAAACTCAAACTCCCAAACAAATGGTAAACAAAAAGTGCATTCAAAATTCAAATCATTTATTAAGTAATTAGGCCCCTAAGGGCACTTTTACACGTCATTGTTTTTTTGTTTTTTACAACTAAATTTATCCATATCACCTCGGAGGTTGGCAATCTACCACTGTACGTTTTAGCCGTAATTTTTTGCCACGTACTACTGAACTATGGAACCAATTGCCGCCAGCAGCATTTACGGACAGATACGACCTGGCGACCTTCAAAAAAAGAGCGTATTCCCACCTAAAAGGCCGGCAACGCATCTGTGTGCCCCCTGGTATTGCAGATGTTCATGGGCGGCGGTGATCACTTACCATCAGGTGAACCGTATGCTCGTTTGCCCCCTATATCATAAAAAAAAAAAGATTCTACCAGTGATTCAGCATTACCTGGCTCATAACTTAATTGGCGGATAACATTTACCTGAACAGTGAGAAACAGGCACTTAGTAGTTAGTAGTATAATGTGTATTACATATTTATATCATTCTTAATATTGACTGCCTCGGTGGCGTAGTTGTATTACGGTACGACTACAATGCTGAGGTCTCGGGTTCGATCCCCGGGTCGGCCAAGTGATATTGTGTTTTTCTATTCAGTATCAGCCCGGACTCTGGAATTTGTTCCCGATATGGCGATAGGCTCGCCGCCATCACATCATGGGACGGAATACGCACGATGGAAAGTGGGTGCATTAGTTACGCCTCTGCCTACCTCTTCGGGGATGAAGGGCGTGAGTGTCTGTGTGTGTATATACTTTATTCATATTTATCTTTGATTGCCATAAATTAATTTTAATCCACGAAAAACTTAAAAAAAATTAAAAGCTATTCCAAAACACAGGCTATTTCAATTCGTTCACGTTGAGTAAATATTGAATTATTATCAGTGATTTTAACTTTGCCCTTTCGACCAACGACATGAGCGCTAATCTGTCGATGACTCGTACCTTGTAAAAACGACCGGATTACAGATCGACATTAACATAATTTTGTTGTAAAAACTTTTTTAACAAAAAATGTAACTGCCTTCAAAAACAGAAGAAGCTACTGTTTTGAGGCGTTAGCTTGCATTGGACGGACTTGGCTAAAACAGATATCATTCTCCTTAGAAATCAAGTACACTCTAGCAATTAACTATAAACTATAAAAATTATTGGAAAAAGAATCACGTCCTTGTAAAAAACAAAAAATCTAAATGCTATAAAATACTAATCGACACAAGAAACTTAACATGCTAAAAACGATTAAAATGATTAGTGCCACTACCTATTTATGAATTCTGTGCTCTGTGAAGTAAATAACTAGTTAGAATTTATTGGATTTTGCTCTGATTGCATTTATGATTTAATGATAAATATATTTTAATGACATTAAAATAGTTATAAACTAAGTCGATGATTGGTCTTTCAAATAAGTCATTGAAAGACCAACGAGATTGCAAATTATATGACTCCAAAACATTGTATCACGTTTGTATATCATCCTACGGTAGAAAAAAAACTTTTATGTTATGAACGAATGTTTGCAAATAGTGAGGCAATTCCTTGCAGGTTCGGAGTCTAAATCGGTAAAAATTTCTTCAAGCTATTAATTCAATAAATGTTCATGAAATTGCCTTCACAATATAACATATGTCATGACGTATGTTATATTTCTGGTAAAATAAGGGTCCATTCTATGCACCTAGTCGTAGTGTTGGCACTTATACGTTTGGACGTATTACCCAGTAAAAACGTTTTGCATATTTTAAAACTGTACATTTAATTCAAAATTAATGATATAAGTAATTACTCAATAATGTTAATTTAAGTACTTCATATTATCCTCTATCTTTTCAATGTTATGTTTTAATTTTTTAATCTAAGTATGTTGTCTGTGGTGAATGCTGTGTACACCTATGAGTAGCACACATATCAGATGTTGTACCTTATTGTTTTACTGTATTATAATGTTATAATATGTAGTGCTGTTGGTGTACCTTATAACAATAAATAAATAAATAAATAAATAAGAATAATATATTTATTGATAGTAAATTTAACTTTCCTTTATTGAATGACGACAATAATTGGCCAAATATCTCAACTTCAGCCCTTTGAGAGCAATTAAATAAACGTTAATACGCCGCCACTCACTAGAAAAAGAAAGGAAGACTGTCATGATGTAAGAGAATATAATACTTTCAGACTTAACCTTTATTATTTATGTTTTGGTAGCGGTTATTACATCACTCACACGATAGTTTAATGTTAGAAAGTTTTGACAGTAGACAATTTTTATCTTTTAATTTGTATGCAGTAAATAGCTAGGTAGAGCTACATAAATGATGAGCGTCGTGTTGTTCGCCTGATGTTAACAGTCGCGTCTGCCTAGAAGTATCAACCACACTATCCAGAACTTCTAAGTACAACGCATTTCACGGCACTGCACTGCGCAGGTCATTACGAATTTTTAGAGCCTACATCTCGGGAATCTAGTTCAAAAAAAGCATACTTAGCTGGCATGTTGTTTTCGTCACATTACGAGACGAGCCTTTTTACTACAAAAATATATATTTAAAGGATAAAAATTTGCACCTGTAATATTCTATTTTAAAATATATTTGTATGCCATTAACACCCACTTCCCACGTGTTAATATAACTGTCAACATTGAGATAATAGATAATTTTAACCGTTGCGCGGAAGTGACTCGATACAGATACAAAGTTTCCCCATCTAATCATAAAAAACTAAAGCAATCTCACGATTTTTAATACGTAGTCAATAGTCACTGTTACGTACAGTTTTTGTTATCTGTATTTTGGTTAGTTTTGAAGACTATGCATAGTAAACTAGCTATGCACTTAAATAGAAACTGAAGGCAACCGGCTAGGCTCTCCTTTTTTTAATTACAACTTTATTTATTTTAATCTTTTGGTTTTAGCGATACACATAGTCCCCTACTATGTATATGTACAGTCACCCAATTTGGTGCTAGTACACTTTCTTAAGATAATACGCCTATTTTTCATATTTTACCAAGCAGGTGCGATCGTTTCGGAGATGAACGAAGGAAACAGCAGATAACTGTTATTGTCTACTTTAGTTGTAAGTTGCATGTTTCTGACAGACGAGGCGTAAGCGACTTATTTAGAACCCTCGAGCATACACTTTGCTGACTGTACTTTAATTAAACGCGACATAATAAGTATATCATAATACTACCTTTTTTTTTTTTTTTCGCGGGGAAAAACGCGTTATCGCTACCACCACTGGGGGGTGAGTGGAACGGGTATGTTGGTTTCACACAGTCTTACAGCCCAATGTCGACACTCGGGAGTATGGCATCATCCGAGCGAGCATTGGACCGAGTCCCTAATACTATGTACACCCTACACCGGCATACCAACCAAAACCCGCGGTGGCCTTCTTCGGCGCATACGAGACGGCCCCGGGGTATCTTGTTGCACTAAGATAGCTGCACGGGAATCATAATAATACTAGCTGCCTACAGCTGAACACGGGCGTTCTCTACTAATGAGACGGAGGAGAGATAATACTCATCACCAAATCTCAAAAACTATAAAGACTACTTCAAGTTTGCTATACGGCTCGGTTGTTCCATGCGTGGTCAGTTAAGGTTCTTATAACACTGGCGAATTCCAAGCGTATTCAGGCGAGGCGAAGGCGGTGCGTGCTTCTCCAGTGTAATAAGACCGTTAACTTGACCACGGATGAAACAACATGCGCTAAATTAGCTCCAGTCACCGCACATAACAAAACAGTAGTTTCTGTTCATTTATTCGGTCTTACGTATAAAAGGTTGAACGGATTTCGATGTCGGTGTCAAATATGATAGGCAGTATAATGAAGAAATATAATAGGGAGGGAGTGAGTAATATAAATTCGAATACTCTACATTTGCTTATTTATTTTTAATTTCAGGAATAAAACTGATGAGCATAAGAAATTATTTACAATCTGCTTTTATTCATTAAACATTTTAATAAAAATAAATGAGCCATTATCAAATTGGAGAACCAAACGTATATTCATATTTCTAATCAGTAAAAATATCGAACATTCGCATAAACACAAGAAATCATTAGTAAAAAGGTATTTACAATAATTTACGACCTATTTTTAATAAACGGTACCATTGTCTTTTTTCGGAATACGGATACATCGCAAAAATGGACCAATGGACAAACCTGTTTTTGACATGCTTAAAGTAGTCTTATTTTCATTGGTTTATTTCTCGGATTCGATCCAAGGATAGATTGGGATCGTTTATTGATATCGGCCATTAATTCTACTTCTTAACCATTTTACATCCTAAATACTAATTTTGTAAAATAACACGGTAGTAGAGACTTGAAGGTCATGAATTTGGACGCCAAGGAGGATTAACCAAAACATAAAATTTTTATGACAACGGTTATAAATTACGCAGATTTTATACTTATAATATTTAAGATAATACTTGCGATTTACGTAAATTCGCCAAGAACTTGTTTGATATAATAATATTTTTTATAAATAACTTTAAAGGTAATTAATATTGCAGTCCTTGAAGAGGTATATCGTACGAGATAATAACGACGCAATTCGGTCTTACAAAAAAATATACAAACACGTATTTTCGTATATACCTAAAAGTGGTATTTAGTATACAGTTTTACACTTAGGGGAGGCCTATCTTCCGCAGTGGACTTTATGTGGCTGATGATACATGTCTTATCGCGTAATGTTGTGCAACGTTGCCGAACATGTTCATCAAAAGTCGACTAGTGAATAGAAAATGTTACATAGGAATAAGTTATAGGATCCCGCGTTGGTTTTATTGAAATACTGGTTGAAATAATCCGCTTTTGTGATAAGCGCACAATGATATATGACTACAGTGAATTTGTTTTTAGCTCCATAATCTAAGTTTAATATTAAAATTCCTATAAGTAAACCTCATAGTATATTACATTTTTCTTCTTGTCCTTGGTTGATTTGTAATTTACAATTTGTCAAATTTTGCAATACGGATATGCCATTATAGGCCATTGATATGACGCGGAGTTGATGTCCGCTGTAGCAAAACGGCGTAATTTCCAAATAAAGTGTCTTCCGAGATTTGTTATAATTTTTAAGAAAAAAAAAGACCACTGCATAGAAAATTTGCTTTTATTATGAATACATTTAATTTAAAAAAGGTATTTTAGGCGAATAAAAACCATTATAGTACTGTCACGCTATGATGGCCGTTTTGACACATTATAAAAGAGAGGTGAAATCTCATTTTTAAAATTTCGAATTTCTTAAAACAAACGGTGAGTTGTGTCGTAAAATTATACATTCCATAAATTTTAATCCACGTCACTATTAATAATAATTTACAGCAATTAGCTCCATCAACGTAGATATGATTTAATACGAAACTTGATGAGCGGACAAACGTCAAAACGGCCATCATAGCGTCCCGGTACTATAGGTAATCAATAAAGTTAATGTGTTTTGTAAATTTTGATAGCGCTACCTCTGTCTAGCGGCAACGCATATTATGGGCTTTGGGCCGGGAGGTCCTTGGTTCGCACCCCAAAAAGGACTACAGTTTGTATGAGTTTTTATATTATAAAACAAATTGCCCGAGATTCGATAACAAAACAAGCAGACAGCCTGGCTGGTCGTAAAAACTAACAAGAGCAAAATCGTTCATGAAAGATGCTTGAAAATGTGTTATTGAAGTTGACACGACATTAAATGGAGAACTGAAAGAAGATAGGAATACAAACTTTCTATGTAGATTGTAGACACAATATTTTGAACATCGTTATAAGTTTTGAATGTAAAATTCAAGTATTGCTTGTCGACGTCAATGACTAAGCACAAAGTCAAATAGTTTGCATACAATGCGGATTAAAAAGCGCCGGGTCACTACATAAATATACAGACACGCATGTCCCTACCCTGACCCTTGCTTATGTCGCCAAAGTATTAAGAACTATGAGGAACTTTTGGATGCATCAAAATGTTTTGGATATCCACAAATATTTGGTATTCTGATGGTAGGATATATATGAATCTACCCGGACAGCGACCCCATATAAGGTGTTAATACCGACCGTAGTGGCCCACGTAAGTGTGCCGCGTTCCGGGAACATCCTGTCTATATTCGTTTCAAACAGACCGACATAATTGTCACGACTGACAATGGATAATTATCATCGCTTGTCAGTCGACACTCTATCTGGATCTCTCTCCGCTTACCATCAAGTGCAGTTAGATCACTTTCCCGTGGGCGTATAAAAAAATACTGACTAAATCATTTTTCACCATAATTACTCGCAGACACACAGTCACGCCTTTTATCCCCGAAGAGGTAGGCAGACGCGCAACTAATGCACCTACTTTTCACCGTGCTAATTCCGTCCCGTTATGTGATAGTGGGCGAGCCTATCGGCATATCGGGCACAAATTCCAGACTCCGGGCTGATACTGAATAGAAAAATCTAATATCACTTTGCCCGACCCGGGGATCGACCCCGAGACCTCGGCTTTGTAGTCGTACCGTTATACAACTACGCCACCGTGGCAGTCAATATCCTTCATATTAAATACATATTCATGCATATAGCGCAGCTGTAGTCGTCTAATGTAAGCGAGATTTTAGAAGTAACTTGATAAAAAAGCATATTAGTATGGTTATGTAATTTACGTGTTGTACGCGTGACGTAACATCGGCTGAGGCTGAGTTGCCAAACCGGAACAGTCTTTTTGGCGGTTCTATCGAAATACATACGAGTTTATGCGAGTGGTAAATTCTAATCTTTTTGATCGCAAATAATCATGAGCGACGAGGAAGCCGATCTATTACACTCTAGACTACTAGATTCGTATATAAGTCCCGTTTTGACTGAGATTATCCAGTTTTCAATACTAAGAACGGGTCTTTTTAGCGAGATCAAATTATTTACTACTCGAATTGCTCTGGACTCTTATGCCTCATTTAGATAGAAGACATCATTAGAATAAATATGACTATGAATGAGTAACGAATACACCCGAATAAGCTGTTTCCACACTCGTATACGTGACTATACGTCTGTACCCGGCAAGTATCTAAAACATTGGCTAGATGCTAGAGAGGATCAAGTGGGTACTAAATTGGCTTTTATGTATTGAATAACATACGTAATATTACCAGGCCAAAGTGTAAATACCTATACGATGACTGAATTTCGCAGCAAACGAGATATTTGATCGCACTTGTATATAAGAGTGTAAGATTTTATGGTAACATAAAATAAATTACAATGATTTATTTAAAGCAGGAGATCGGTAAACGACGTGTTTATCTAATGATGAGCTATCAAAATTAACATGGAAACCAAAAAGTATTATGGATGCGTCACTCTTTACCAAGCAAGGACAATGGGTTTGGAAGAGTTTGTCTTTCGACAATATTATAGATATAGTGGCAACCTCTAAGCCCTCATATTACGCATATTCTGAAAGAACTAGTTCACTCCGTACGAAATCTAAGAACTAGCTCTAGAGCATCTAGATTAGAAGGAAGACAATACCCACGATAACATGTGATTATCTATTCGGGGATCTTTTAATAGTAGAATTTCTAGCCATCACCTCTAGCCCCATAATTATACGTTTCAATATTTTCATCCAGCCTTAATTTAGTCACGAGTAGAGTCGCAGCTATTGTTATCAAAGAGTAACAAAAACAACTAAATAAAAATTAAGCGAACTTCGCACCGTCCATATAATCGCGGTGTTTGTTTAATTACATTTTAGCACATGTAAGATGACATCTTGCTACCTGTGCTGAGTGTTTTTTTTTATTTTTATTGCTTTGAATGACGAGACGAGCATGCCGTTCGCCTGATGTTAAGCGATACGACCACCCATAAACAGTAGCAACACCATCCAGCACCTTGACTTACAAAGTACTGTGTGGCATTCCACTGCGCTCGTCATCCTGAGACATAAGATGTTAAGTCTCATTATGTCCAGTAGTTATACTGGCTACAATGTCCTTCAAACCGAAACACAACAGTGCATGCACACTGTTGCTTGGCGGTAGAAATAGACATTGCGGTGGTACCCACCCAGACGGCCTCTTACATAATGAGAGACCTACCACCAGTAGTGTTCATTGACAAAATGTTTAATATCCCTTGCAATGACTTACAATAATTGTACTGGTATATTAATAACATCACACAGCATAGAGGTTTGTTATGAGAAATCTCTGATCATAGTCCACTAGCTATCGCAAAGCATGCTGATACTGAGTTGTGGATATTGATTACACGGTGCTAGTCACGTGACTTCCTTTGTCATATCCTACCAGATACCATATTACAGTGACATAATATAACGGTAATTATGTATTGATAAACTTTCTCTGTACTATTTTCTGTATTACGTTCAAGTGCGAATTTTCTCCGCACATTATTTCTATCTAAAACGGGAAACCGAATTTGTACCGACGTACGCGGTACACCGAAAAATGAAATATTATTTTGTTTAATCATTGAGATATCAATAAGTTTATTGAATTAATAATTTAATCCATAACAAACAAACTTCATTTATTTATCAGTATTTTATCACTTTCCTCCTCACGCCAAATAATTCGAAAATCAAAAAGACCGCGTCTATAGATCTCAAAACATTAAAATTTAAAATATAGATTCGAACTTTCATTCATATATTTAGAGTTTAACTCGATCGCTAATCAATACATACAAGCATACATACATAGTCACTCACGCCTTTGATCCCCGAAGGGGAGGCAGAGACGCGACTTATGCACCTACTTTTCTCCGTAGGTATTCCGGACCTATCGCCATATCGGGGGCAAAATTCCAGACTACGGGCTGATACTGAGTAGAAAAACCCAATATCATTTTGCCCAACCCGACAATCAAACCCGAGACCTCAGCATTGCAGTCGCACTGTAATACAACTACGCTACCGAGGCAGTCGCGAATCGATATTGAACAAAATATCCTAATCGATACATTATCACACGAGGATTATGAAACACCACACGTTTCCCGTAAAGCAGTCATTACGTTGGTTAGATACAACTCGTCATTTACGTAATTGATATGGACGATATAAATGGCATAGACTTCATAAAATATCGAAGTACCTATTAAGGAAGTATGGTAACGAATAATTTTAAATACATTAAAACAGTACTAAAAGTCTAATATGGTATCTTATACATTTAAAATAGTAATAACAAAATATTAAACATTTAAAAATAGCAGAAAAATAAGATAAATTTCTTGTTACAATATGAATTCAACAAAATGCCCTAAGATCATAAAAATGATAATAAACATTACTCACCCCTCAACCAGCGTGGTTTGTTGTATGAGCCACAGATCGCACATAGACCTTGAGATAAGCGAGAATGCGATCAATATCATGAAACCACTCTCCTTGGTCCAGAATCCAGGCATCATTATCTTCCATAATGCTTTCAGCTCTGCCAGAAACCTAGCGTCTACTTGGGCTTTTGGGGATTTCTTCCCTCTCTCCTTTATCATGTACTGTATCTGTTCTTCAGGGGATAGCTGGCCAGGTTTTTTGCTTTTCGGTGTCCTAGAAATAAAACATTGTATGATATTCTCAATGGAAGTAATAGGACATTCTAACTCTATGAGATAGAGATGCTACATTTCTGTATTAGTGCCACATTGTACGTTAATCTCATTGGTGAATATGAGTATTCAACTGTAAAAGGTAGAGATGAGACTCCTGGATAGAGCATAATATTATATATTTTTTGTATATTCTTATGCTTGCAATGCAATGCAATCAGCCCTGTATTATATACTGCCCACTGCTGAGCACGGGCCTCCTCTACTACTGAGAAGGGTTAGGCCTTAGTCCACCACGCTGGCATAGTGCGGGTTGGCAGACTTAACATACCCTCGAAATTCTTATGGAGAATTCTCAAGTTTGTAGGTTTCCTCACGATGTTTTCCTTCACCGTTAAAGCGAACGATAATTGATAAACAATACACACGTAACTTCGAAAAGTCAGAGATGTGTGCCTTGGGTTTTGAACCTGCGGATATTGTCTCGGCAGACCGTTCCATTCCCAACTAGGCTATCGTCCACTAATTATGCTTATTTTCGCCCAAATAAGGTAGTTATAGCAACGTTTACGTACATTGGTAAGGAATTTTATACAGGACATACTTATTTTCAAACATGCTAATTGAAATTTTAAATCTTAGTTTAATGCAGATTGTGAAACTTATATTCTTATGCTTATTTTCGCCTAAATTAGGTAGTTATGCCAATGTTTATGTACAGTCAGCAGCATAAGTATCTGGACTAAATCAAAATTTCACATCACATATATACGCTATTAGTTAAACTGAAACATTTTTTTCTTCGTTTGAAGTAAAGTAAATCCCTTTTATTTTATTTTTGTGAATTGAAAAAGAAGATTAGTAAGAACACAAAAGTATGTAGGCAATTTGAAATTTTGAATTTGTTCAGCTACTTATGCTGCTGACTATACATAGATAAGGAATTTTACACAGGTACATACTTATTTTCAAATATGCTAATTGAGATTTTAAATCTTAGTTTAATGCATATTGTGAAACCTTGTTTTATTATAATATTATCTTTTCTAATACAAATAAACATCAAAATTAGCAGACTAAGTAGCGATTTCCAATTTGAAGTCTGGGCAATACCATATTTAGGTTTCATAAATAACAACAAACAAAATATATTATATGTGTTTGTCTATTTGTTTCAGTGTACTAACCACATTGTCACTATTTAATACATTTAGTTCATTGCCGATTCAACACTCAATGTCAAGTGTCAAGTAAACCAACGAACTCAAGTGTTTTAACTGTGACTACCAACACACACAAGTACTCACTGCACATTTGACATTGGCAGAATTGTCGACATCGGCACAACTTGCCATTCATAAAAAAAATGCAACAAACAAATGTTTAATATCTATTGTATAAAGAATATTACAAACCCTTCTTTATACACCATCTTCTGGGACTAAGGGTGAAATAGTTCCCAAGGTACTGATCACCCGTCTGTGCGACTGCATACGTCCCCATTAGACATACTTACATACATTATACACCATCTTTGAAAACATTAAAATCCTTATACATTATAAAATGAAGGCCTGGCTGCATCTATCTGTCTGTCAGTCTGAACACGATAAACTTAAAACTACCAAACAGATTTTGATGAAATTTGGTATGGATATAGTTTGAAACCCTGGGAAGGACCTATAGTTCGGACAAACTAAGCTGGCCGGTATGACAATTCAATTTTTTTCCCGACGCGATAACTCTGTGAGAGCGTCTACCCAAAAAATTCAAAACCGTGTCATGTCATACCGGCCAGATTAGTTTGTTCCTACTATAGGCTACTTTTTATTTCGGGAAAATATATAGCAGGACTTTTATCCATGAAAGACACTTTCACATGGCAGAACCACAAACAAAAGCTAGTATACAATAAAAGTTCTATGTATTTCAAATATAATAGTTCTCATGTGTATAAATAGTAAAAAAAAACTTGAGTGTTGAACAAATAATGTATTTTAGCATGCTAAAATATTTAAATACTCCAGCTATTGGCACTGTTATGGTCATATTTTATTTTACCAAAACAGACAACCAAGGAGCCAATTTAATCAAAACTATAAAGTAATTAAAACATAATTTTATTAACAATTACATAAGAATTATTAATGATTGCATTTGATAATATTTAGCATTATAGGTATCAAATAATTTCGCAACTATGAGTTGACACTGATGATTTATCGTGAATTAAAACTATTGTTTTTGTATCAACCAATTCTACTACTAATTAGATTAATATTTACGTGTAAAAGATCTTATAACCAAGTCATGATAATGTACAAACGTGTTTTAAAATTATCATATTTAGATTTTATTCAAAAGAAGTACCATTATCAAAATCGGACAGACAGTATGCCTAAACTTAAGATTGCGAAAAGACCTGTAAATCAAGAATCAATGAACGGAAAATTCTTTATAGTCCTCTCACCTTGACTTTATTGAGTTCCTGATGAGCCATGCACTTAAAGCGGCAGAGGCAGCTAACGCAATTTTAACATCTGTCCTTCCTGTTAATTTACTTAAACTCGGAGCCATTTTTGATTACTTAAATAGATTAATTCATCTGGATTCCAACACAAACTCGCAACACAACATGCACCACACAATTACTTCACAGAATTTAACAAAATAGTATTTCAAGGGATTGCTATTCGCGCATTTAATTAGATAGAGACGTGAATAATTAAGAATACACATAGCACTCGTGGTTATCGATAGGTAGCGATTAGAGAAAAAATTGAAATCGATACATACATAATAATTATAATTTCTACGAACTTTGAAACTTTGAACATAATTTTTAAATTGATAGATGTGTTTTTATTTAAATCCAAAGAATCGATTTTTTCAGCTATTGATTACGTTTGATTGCCAAACGATTTAAACACTTTCCCATCACTGTGCTCGTAAACTGCAATAGAGTAGAGTGCGTTTCAACTTATAGTTTCGATGACGTGATGTTGGCAGCAATGTATATGCAGTGCTGCTACATCACACAAAATGTGTTGAAATAAAGGAAATTTTGTTTTTTTTTTTAAAGGGAACATGTTTGGTTTAGTAACAAAACAAAAATATTTTCAAATCAAATTTTAAAATATATAAGCATAAATTATGTACCCACTTTTAAAATTATTTATTATTAGAATCTTTGAAGTCTTCCGTAAGTACGTAATACTTAACAAGCTATGTAGTTTCCTATAAATGTTTCTTTTTCTTTCTATGATGTATGGTGCAGAAGTAAAAATAGTTAAGTCATGAAGTTACACTATGGAATTAATCTGCAACTTACTGAAGTAAATCAAACACAATAGACATAATTGATGAGTGGGTAGATATTTAGCAGCTAAATAAACTTTAGTATGTTTATCTACTAAAAAATCCCTTTCTAGCCGGTTTCGGCCACGGCGGCCAATCTCAACGGAGATCAGCTAGATACGCAGGAGATAATATTATAGTGCACAAGTGTGTGCGCAATACACAGGTGCACTCGCTATTCCTTTACTCTCATAGTCCGGTGAGACGGCAATCCGATATGACCGGAGAGAGATCAGGCGCAGGACCAACGGCTTTACGCGCTTTCCGAGGCACGGGGGTATCACACCGCCAACTTCCTGACGAGCTGCGACTGAGTAATTTTTAAGATGGAAAAACCCAGTCACAATGTTTTTGGCCCGACTCAGGATTCGAACCCAGGACCTCAGCGCACAAATTGTACTCGTAACGCGTACGCAATACAACTACGCCACCGAGGCAGTCTATTAGTATGTTTATCTACTAAACCATTATTAACTACATTTAAATGTTAATAGATAATATGCGATAAATAAAACAAGACGAATATTTCTTTATCATAATGGAATTACATTTGTTTTGATTCTTGGAGGTAAGTAATTATTACCACGCTATGGATTGGGGGCGTTTGGAGAATTCCACCACGGTATCCCCTACCTGTCGTAAAAGGCAACTAATATTAACCATCGGAGGTCGCAGGTGGGCGGCGAGGGGCTGTCCGTCTTCAGTTGTTTGCTTGCACATTGTTGCGATCCCTGTGATGGACGGCAGCGTGCCGAAGGACTCACGCTACAGTTGACGCCGAAGGGGGTCCTTCAGTGCGTGGGGCTTCTAAAAGTTTTTTAGACCCTCCATTTATGAGAACATAGTTAAAAACTTTCATATGAAGTGTAGTTTTTAAGCAAAATAAAATTACATAAATCTCAAAATCGGAGGACTTTAAAATTATACAAATTATTGCAAAGGCCTAGTTTTTGGGAATTCTATCCAAATATTCATAAACTATCTTGGTTAGACTTTTAGGCCCGTTATCGGACACATCCTATATTTAAGGAAATACATTAATCCTCTGGTAGCCCTGTTTTTTAAATTGAAATAGCGGCAATACGAGCCTGAACACATTTTAAAGGAATAAGTGGGGTTTCTTTACGTTTTTCACACTTACACTGGTTCTTCACTTTCAACGCCGTCCATCTTTCACCATTTCTGAATGTACCCAGATGGACTCTTACATATAAGAGACCTACCATCAGTAAATCTGCATAGTTGTCTTCATAATGTCCACCATCATAACAGACAGGGGTGCCAACATCACGCCATCGGAAGTATAAGTTGAAAGGCACTCTATAAAAAAGTGTCAGACGAAATTTGTTTTTTTTTTTTATAAATCAATGGACGAAATGCGTTAAAACGTAGTGGTTACCAGTGGTGCCAGATTAGGCGACTTTTCGCCATTTAGGCTACCTCGGAGGGTGTCGGGGCGACCAAAAATTGTGAATGGCGACTGGTCGCCGTTTAGGCTACGCGAATGGCACTCAGTCGCCAATTTGGGCTACTTTTGAAAAGGAGATGTCCGCTTTTTGTATGGGAGCTGGGCCTCAAAATTTAAACAGGCTCAAACTTTAGGGATATTAAAGGGGCAAAATATGGATCTTGAATCCATTAAAAAAATATTTTTAGACCCCTCCATTTATTAGAAATATAATAAAGAAATGTCGTGGCAGAGTAACTTACAATAACTTCATTGATGTCTGTGCACAATTACAAAAAAAAAAAAAAAACATTCGCGCCAAAGAGACTATAATACTAAAAATTCGCGCTCTTAGCATTCGCGGTTATTCTGCTTCGATGTTCGATTCATGTCTCGTTGAATTTATCTGTTACCTATTTCTGTTTAAACTGACTTGGCAAACAACAGATCCTTCGATATTACACACGAGCTATGAATTACGATAGCATCGCCTTTTCATCTCGACTTCGACTTGCATTTCCTCGGCGATATTTCGATATTTGACTTGATTAGACTAGTAGACTAGTGATTTGATAAGCCACTATTGTAGCTGCATAATTGGCAGGAGGACAGTCGGAAGCTGCGCTCATGTTATGACCATTATTTGGTATCTTGGATGGGCTCGGCATCAAAGCAATATTATTCCACCTGCGCAGGTTTTAGATTGCATAATGATTCCAGAGGACATTGAAATAGAATAGATAATTGTACATAAACTATAAGAATGACTTTTATTTCAATTAAAAAAATTATTCTCTGAAACATATAAACCAAGAAAATATTCCCATCTGGAGTTATGTACAAACTTTTCAGAATTGTATCATCTATTAAATGAATAACTAACGTATTATAATATGTTTTAAATGTATTTAATATATATTCATAATGATAGCCATGGTCATAATATGCCACTGCCCTTAATTGATTTCTTACTGTTAGAATGTATAGTTTTGTTTCTGTAGGTGGCATACAACCACAGATATTACCTAAACATTACTAAATATGAATATTGTGTATTAAATACATTATAACAATGTTATTTGTTTTTTTTTTATTTAATAGATGATAAAAATTAAATAGTTTGTACTTGCATAACAATTTTAAATGATAATATTTTGCTTGTTTCATAGATTTTTGGGATAATTATTAGTAGTCAGGTTTTAATTTTTGAACTCACTTATTATTGAAATAATTTGGGGGTTATAATTTCCTGATAAAGTATTGGTTGAGCCCCATTTCATTTTTTATGTGTAGGTTTGTTTTACGTGTACCTAGGTAATATACCAAAAAAATATTCCCAATTATCGGGTGCAAAACAGATGAACATACAATACATACCCATTAAAATCATAACAATGGAATAGCTATGTATTGAATTAAACACTTTTATGATATTTTAAACTCTTTTATTGTTTTATATATATGGGTATAGTGAGCGGCGACGATCGCTTATTGGAAAAGACCAGACTGCAAAGACGAAGTTACAGGTTCCAAATGCAGACCTCGCGCGACACACCTCTCAATTTTCATAATTTATTTGTGTATTGAGAATTTATCGATCGTTTCATGGATCGGAGTCGTCAAAATGCTGAAACATCCGTGATTGCATTTGGAGACGTATCTTAGTATATAGCATCGATATATATGGTATCTAGAGTTTTGTACACATGAACATCCTTGAAGGCGCAGTCACAAGACGTTAAAGTCCCTGATGCAAAAATAATCCATAATGTTTTCTTTGATTTATTCTGCGAATTCACTTTTAGGTATATCACAGTAATTTACATGATAAAAATATTTTTAATACTATCGAAAAGTCTCTGGAACAAAACAATCCTACGCGGGCTACGGCTACTCATGAGTCATGACCACAGACTACTTAGAGATACTAATAGTATCCACAGACGATCGGATTTGGTATGGCCGTACCATTTTTTTAACCATTTTTTTATGCGGTACGGTCTTCACGCCACACGAGCGTACCATACCACGCATTGTCCAGTTTTTTTTGTGCTAGCAGCTAGGGATGGTGTGTATTTACGCGACCAGGTATTTACTTGCAAGTACGCCGACCAGGTGCTGACCCGAAATACTTGCAAGACTTGAAAGTACTTTACTTAGCTACTCTCTCGCGACACGATGGAGTCACGTGACCTCGCCTCGACCCGCCGCGCGCGTCAACGCTCAGGCGTCGTCGTCCGAAAATTTACTAATGGTTCTTATTTCAACAAACCCAGTGAACAATTTCCTATGCAAGTATTGAAGTGTTAAAAGTATTTTATTTGTTAACGCGGATGTGCTCCTTATTCGTACCGAAACATGGGTCAATATCCTATGAAGTAAGAAAATACTTGAAAGTATTTCGATTTTCGACTATCCAAGTGCTATAAGTACTTTGTTTATAAACGCAATTGTGCTCTTTATGTATACTGAATCACGGATCAATTTCCTCTACAGAAAGAAAATACTTAGTATTTATAGAATTAAAGTATTAGAAGTTTTTATTTGTGAGCGCGATTGTGATCCTTATTTTTATTCCGGAAAAATATATAGCGGGAAAAACTTTACCACGCGGTAAATATAAAAAGTAGCCTATAGCGCACAGGAGTAATGTAACTTCCTACTAGTGAAATAATTTCCTAAATCGGTTCATTAGTTCCTGAGATTAGCGCGTTCATAAATGCGCCCGTGGTACTTGATCTTTATTTTGTTGCGGAGTTAATTTATAACTATGATATCTCCTAACATATTCATTGAAATCAAATGACGTTCAGGGCAATTTCGTTCAAAATAAAATACTTGTGATGAATAACGTATTTAATTGGATAAGGATCAATGTCATGTTCATAAAAATACCTTCGCAAATAATGCATTATTTAAGAACAAATTTGATTACCACAAAAAAGGTTATACTGAGTCAAACTTAAAAGATAGACATATGCTGTTGCGGACTTTTTTTAGAACTTTTAAAGGGAAATAATTCCTTCATACATAATTTTTACGTACGATCGTATTCGGAACGGCCGTCCCACAAAAACGGTACGCCACCGTACCATATCCGATCGTGTGGCGCACGGTATGCTGTACATTATTATTATTATTGACGGTATGGTTGGTTCGATCGCTTGCACATCGGATTTGGTATGCTCCGTACCAAATCTGGTCGTCTGGCCGACCCATCGTACCGTTCGGTGGTTCAGTCGCTATTCAACCTTCGCAAACGTAGCACCTTATCTGTCGTCGTAATAGGTTCCGAGCGCGATATTGTTACGGAAAAATACAGTATAATAGAGTAGTTAGAATTGTATACAGATTTGACCTGCTTATGGAATTCATCCCTCAGCCTATATTGCAATAAAGACGCACGAAATCAAGCGATGCAAATTCTTTTAGATAAATGGAAAGAACATTATCAACTTGCTACGGTGAACGACCTTAGGAAGAAAATTTACTTTTTAGACTTGCGATAAGTCCTAAGATATTAATTAAAATTATATGGTATAAAAGGCAGTTATAATGTGCATGAAATGCTTTAGATAGCTAACGTATTTAATCGGATATGGATTAATACTGTATCCGTCTAAATAGCTTTCTATATATTATGTGATATTTTTATTTTTTTTATCATTAAAATCAGTATAGTAAGCTATATTTAAGACCCCCCGAGCAAATGGCCCTAATTCCATACATTTCAAAGCACGATTTACGGGCGGTAATATGCAAAGATTTACGAATAATTTATGTAACAAATAAATTTTAGATTAGCCAGCGCCCAGCGATCCTATAAGTGACGATAGTATTAGATTTAATTGTTCTAAATTTCTAATTTTAACTAGCGGCCCGGCAGATGTTGTCCTGCCCTAAAAAGGAAATAAAATCCCAGAACCCGAGTACAGCGCCACCTACCGGATCTAATTGTTAATCAACCATTTTTTTTGAGTAATGTTACCATCGTATAAATATTGACAAATATTGACATTAATATGTATACGATACTAACATCACTCAATTGTGTTGCCTTCCCGGAACCTCTCTATTAACACAAACTTTATGGTATGGTATTAAAGTTCAAATTGACTTTCAAGTATTATTACGAATCGATTGTATGGGAGTATAGAAAAGTGTTGTTTTTAGACTTTTTCAGGCAATCTTTAAATTTTTCTCTCCATAAGAACCATCCTCGTACTGCAAGGAATATTCTAAAAAAACATTTAGTGACATCGGTTCAGCTGCTCTCAAGATCTGCGCTTAGCAACACATTCAGCGATTCATTTTTATATTATAGATAAACAAATGCCGAGTTGTGTCATAAAATTTTACATTCCATAAATTTTACTGCACGCCGCTATTGACAATGATGTACAGCAATTAGTAGTAGTTATGAATTATAAAAAAATTTTACTACCAAAATAAGTAACAAATTGTAGAAATATGAGATAATTTTTTTTTCTGTATGTATTATAAATTTCGAATAGGTAGCTTCAAATACGGTTAGCGCGCCATTTTGCTGACATATATGCCATCGCGAACTTTTTTGTAGACCTATAAAAGATGAACAATTCTACCATACATTATTTTATTATATCTCAAAGGAATAGGCAGCGTTAGCAATGAAAACTCCCAGTCGACTAGATTTTTTCCGACGTCTTCGACAATAATCGTCATATTTCAATAAATTTACACGAAACAATTATAAATTACAGTGTAAACTCTGTATAACGACAGCGGAGGGGCGTTAAATGGAGATAAAAAAATATTATTTTACTATTATGAATCTCCTATAAAATATACAAACAGCAAGCATTAATATTAAACCAAATAACGCTTACTGCGTATAGTTGTCTGAGAAACTAATAATATGATAACGTATTGATTATAATCCATCACTACCTAACAACAGTCTGCCCGTGTAAGGTAATTTCAAAATAAAACAAAAGAACGAATTGCTTTGAATTTTCGGCGCGTGCGATAACAATAGTAGAGTCAATTACGAGCTAGGTAATAAAGTAACAAAATAATAAACAAAAGAAAGTGCACGCCGCAGTTTTACAAATTTTGCCAACATAGTAATTACTGTTTATCACTTATTTCTCGGAAACGGCTAGTCTGATTTGAATGAAATTTTGCATTTGGATAGTATGAGCTCTAAAAATTATATTGTTGTATTTAGTTTTTTTTATCCACCCCAAGCTTGTGGTGTTCGAAGGGGGGAGATACTAAACCGTTGAACCGATTGTAATGAAATTTGGTATGGGAATATCTCAAACCTTAAACACAAACATAGTATATTATTTATTTTATTAACCCATAATTAAGGAGGTAAAAGGGGGAGAAATTAAGCCGTTGAACCGATTGTAATTATATTTGCTACGGGAATATCTTAAGCTCTATATATTGAAAAATAAATATGGAATGTTAATTCTTTTCTTTTACTCCTGACTAAAGGGGATAAAAGAGAAGAGAAACTAAACTCCTGAACGAATTGTAATGAAATTTGGTATGGGGATATCTATAACCTTAAAGATAACTATGGCATATATTATTTACCCTTAACTAAGGGGGTTAAAAGAGGGCAAAAAATACTGTTGCTCCGATTGTATTGCACTGTATGGGGATTAGGGATATCTTAAACCTTGAAAATTAATATGAGATATTATTTTTCACTAACCCCAAATTGAGAGGGGCAAAATAGGAAAGAAATTAAACCACTGAACTAATCCTACTAATATTATAAACGCGAAAGTTTGTAAGTATGGATGTATGGATGTCTGGATGTATGGAGGTTTGTTACTCTTTCACGCAAAAACTACTAAACCGATTTTGATGAAATTTAGCACGCGGGTAGATTATAGCTTGGATTAACACATAGGCTACTTTTCATCCCAGGAAAATGTAAAGCGAGACTTTTATCGCGGGAAAACTCATTCACGCGGGCGGAGCCGAGGGCAAAAGCTAGTTCTATTTAAATATGGTTTGGGGATCTCTTGAAACTTATAAATAACGCATGCTCACGCCTTTTATCCCCGAAGGGGTAGGCAGAGGCGCAACTAGTGCACCCACTTTTCGCCAAGCGGATTCCGTCCCATGATGTGATAGGGGGCGAGCCTATCGCCATATCGGGTACAAATTCCAGACTCCGGGCTGATACTGAATAGAAAAATCCAATATCACCTTTGCCCGACCCGGGGATCGAACCCGAGACCTCAGCCTTGCAGTCGTACCGTAATACAACTACGCCACCGAGGCAGTCATAAATACAACTTATAAATAAATATGATATATTCAGTTTTTTATTAACTCTTAAATAAGAAGGTTAAAAAAGAGGAAAGAAAATAAACCGTTGAAACGATTATGGTGAAATTTGATATAGATGTACCTTGAGTATAAATATGGGATATTCATATTTATTAACTACTAACTTAGGGCAGCTAAAGAGGGGAGAAACAAAACTGGGAAACATATTTTTAAGACCAAATTTGTTGCGGATATAAATAAACATAGGACATTCGTCTTTTATCAATTCGTAAATAAGTGAAACAAGAGATGAGAACTGAACCATGTGCTCGTGATGTAATTCAATATGCAAAAAATATGAAACCTGATATTTAATATAAAATCTGAACCGCTGATGAACCGATTTTTTTGAAATTAGTGTTTCTGTAGGTATCAACTCCTTTGACTTTAGTCGTGAATATTTTCTTAAAATGGAAAATATTATTAGCACCTACTTTAAAGAAATAAATAACATGTATAGAAGGTATTCAAAAATCACCCGAGCTAGGCTCGGTCACCCAGGTAATTAGTTATTAATGACGTATTGTTGTCGTTATTGCGAGTTTTTTGTGCAGTGCGGACGTGTTCACGCGCTGCTAGCACAAAAAATACTGGACAATGCGTGGTGAACGATTGTGTGGCGTGAAGTCTGTACCACATAAAACAATGGTATGGCCGTACCGAATACGATCGTACGTAAAAATTATGTATGAAGGAATTAATTCCCTTTAAAAGTTCTAAAAAAAGTCCGCGACAGCATATGTCTATCTTTTAAGTTTGACTCAGTATAACCTTTTTTGTGGTAATCAAATTTGTTCTTAAATAATGCATTATTTGCGAAGGTATTTTTATGAACATGACATTGATCCTTATCCAATTAAATACGTTATTCATCACAAGTATTTTATTTTGAACAAAATTGCCCTGAACGTCATTTGATTTCAATGAATATGTTAGGAGATATCATAGTTATAAATTAACTCCGCAACAAAATAATGATCAAGTACCACGGGCGCATTTATGAACGCGCTAATCTCAGGAACTGATGAACCGATTTAGGAAATTATTTCACTAGTAGGAAGCTACATTACTCCTGTGCGCTATAGGCTACTTTTTATATTTACCGCGTGGTAAAGTTTTTCCCGCTATATATTTTTCCGGAATAAAAAGTGACCTATGTGCTATTCCAGAGTTGAGACTATAATCTATCTCTATGCTCTAATGAAAGCGCTCCATATTAGTTTTTCTTCAATAGGTATCTATAATGTAGCCTTTTTCGAGAGAACAGAGGCATACTTTGAGAGGTGTTCACGCGCTGCTAGTAGGCATAGGTGGTACTTGCAAAATCGTGAACCAGGGCTTACAAATACGTCCGCCTAAAAAAACCAGCGCCAAAAACCAAGGTTCGAAATACTTCCAAGTATTTTCTTTTTGCATAGGAAATTAATCCGTGTTTTGATACAAATAAGGATCACAATCGCGCTCACAAATAAAAACTTCTAATACTTTGATTCTATAAATACTAAGTATTTTCTTCCTGTAGAGGAATTTGATCCGTGTTTCAGTATACATAAAGAGTACAATTGCGTTTATAAACAAAGTACTTATAGCACTTGGATAGTCGAAAATCGAAATACTTTCAAGTATTTTCTTACTTCATAGGATATTGACCCATGTTTCGGTACGAATAAGGAGCACATCCGCGTTAACAACTAAAATACTTTTAACACTTCAATACTTGCATAGGAAATTGTTCACTGGGTTTGTTGAAATAAGAACCATTAGTAAATTTTCGGACGACGACTCCTGAGCGCGGATGCGCGCGACGGGCCGAGGCGAGGTCACGTGACTCCATCGTGTCACGAGAGAGTAGCTAAATAAAATACTTTCAAGTCTTGCAAGTATTTCGGGTCAGCACCTGGTCGGCGTACTTGCAAGTAAATACCTGGTCGCGTAAATACACACCATCCCTAGCTGCTAGCACAAAAAAAACTGGACAATGCGTGGTATGGTACGCTCGTGTGGCGTGAAGACCGTACCGCATAAAAAAATGGTTAAAAAAATGGTACGGCCGTACCAAATCCGATCGTCTGTGGACACTTTACGTCATGACATCTTCTTCTTCTTCTTCTTCTCTTAGGTTAATGGCTCCACCGTTACAGCGGTGATTTTGCCAATGTCTTCATGTAGATAGTGGTCCTCAAAAATAAAAAAGCATAACTTCAGATTGGACTATTTCCTATCAGGATCAAAAAACAATATCCGGCCTGAAGTGTCCCATGAAAAGTTATACTCAGATTATGAAAATTAATGATATATATCTTTTAAATCTATAAGTTGATAAATTAAGCAGAATAATTATAGCAAAAGCATAATATATTAATAGCAAAAATAAAGGAGTCAAAAATTATTGATGTTCTTTTGGATAGGAGGTTTTAACTACAGAGACTATAACGGCCATAGATAAAAATTAAAATAATTCTAAGTTACCGGAACCGGATTTAGTGGAAGGTGACTCATGTTAAATGAAGGCATGTGAAATTGTTTGATAAAAGGACAGGATTAGTGACAAAAGTATTAAATGTTTATTTTCCACACGACGGGAAACATCTAAATTCTTGAAATTGAAAATGACAGAAAGAGGGAATTCTAAGGAACCTATTGAGAGAAAGCTAGATGGATTTATTAGTTAATAAGCATCGATCCGCAAGAGGGAATAGTGAAAAATAGAGGGTAAGTGATATGTTTAAATTTATACCTCGGAAATCTTAAAGAAACAGGTTATTCTTTTCGATAAATTTGGCCAAATGCTTTACATGATTAGAAAAAACTGTTGTCAACAGAACCTTGACATTCACAGGTCTGGGGAAGTCGGCAGGGAGGACTTCATGCATGGAGTAAGGGACTTTGGGACAATTGAAAAATAGGTGTTCTAAGGAACCTTCATCCAAACCACATTCGCATAGACAATTGTCTCGGACTCTAATCTTAGCGAGGAATACTGGGGAACAGACGTGACCCAGGCGTAAACGGATAATTGTTGAGGTAATTTTTTTGTTTATCTTTCGGTATTTAAAAAACCATGGCTTTGAGGGGATAGAAGGTTGAATGGAGCCATAGAAAGAACCTTTGGATAATTTTGAAATCTGCCATTGGGTGTTCCAAATAGACTGTAAATCTGTTTTTGTCCTACTTAATAAGTCACGAGCAAAGCATAAATTATAGGATTCTACTCCAGAGGAAATAGCCAAACGAGCACATTGGTCCACAGTTTCATTCCCTGGTATACCTGTGTGACTAGGAATCCATGATAAAACTACTTCTAATCCAGAAGAATGGCAATGAAATAGTTTCTCTTTAATTTTCAGAGATAGGTAGAAAGGATGTTTATGGAAGGAGGCTTTTAGGATGTCTTGCAGAAGACTCTTGGAGTCTGAGAAAATCAAAGATTTGTTGATTCTATGAGCAAGGACAAATTGAATAGCTTCCAGAACGGCCACAGCTTCACCCGAGAAGATGGAAAATTGGGGAGGGCATTTAAAATTCAGAATAATCTTATGTTTGGGGATCCACACAGCAGCTCCAACAGGATTGGTGTCTGAGAGTTTTGAGGCGTCCGTGTAAATAGGGAACCAATCGCTCCATTTTTCAGCTAGGATTTGTTTAAAGTTGTTTGCAGCTTGTGTGTCGTCTTTGTGAATACCAAATTGGAGATTGATATTGGGTTGGAAAATTAAGGCTTGGAAATCAAATGAGAAGAGAAAATGACAATTTGTTTGAAAAATCTGAAGAGAAGAGGAAGTGAATTTTAAAAAACTTTTGACCAGGGGAGGGGCTGTTTTGTGGGCCCAATAAGCGGAGTTGTTAGTTAGGTTTGAAAGGTTGAGGAGTTTGTTATGGAGGGGATGGGATGAACGTTGAAGAGAATTGATGAAAAACCGATCACAGATGTATTGCCTACGTAAGCATAGAGGGGCTTCTAGACACTCAACTTGGAGGGTGTTAATAGGGGAAGATCGCATTGCACCTGTTATGATTCGAAGACACCTCGATTGTAAGTTATCTAGAGTTTTTAAAGCAATTTTGTTGCAGGGTTCAAGAATGAAACAGCCATAGTCAAAGAGGCTACGAATGATAGCATTATAGAGCAGTTTCTGATTGTAGGGATGGGAACCCCAACGAACCCCAGAAACTGCCCTGATAACATTAATACCTTTTTCGCTCTTTTCTGCTATATGTTTTAAATGAGGAATGCCAGTTAATTTTGAGTCCAGAGTAATACCCAAAAACTTTGCTTGGTTGCAGATGTCAATTGCCTGATTGTTAATATGCAAGGAAATGGGAGGAGGGGATCTTTTGCGGGAGAAGATAACAGCTTTGCTTTTTTGTGCAGAGGGTGAAAGGTGATGACTGCTCAGCCACTGATTTAAGTAGAAGAGAGCGGAGTTCATTCTATTAGAAGCGACTGTGGGTGATTTGGACGGAACATAAAGGAGAACATCATCAGCATATTGTAGGATGTTAACAAAACAGTTAACAGACTTGTCGAGGTCAGCTGTGTATATATTGAATAGCAGAGGACTAAGCACGGAACCTTGAGGAAGACCCTTCCAGATCATTCTAGGTTGAGGGTTGCATGACTGAGCATGAGGACTAAGGATGATTGATCGGCCCAAAAAAATATTGCTTATAATGTTAATCATCCTCGCCGGAATACTCAGATTGAGCATCTTTTGCCTGAGTATGGGAAGATGGACATTGTCGTAAGCAGAAGAGATATCAAGAAAGACACTGATGACATCTTCATTATTTGAGAAGGCTGTACGGACGTCTGTTGTAAAAATTGATAGGTTATCCAGAGTACTCATACCCCGTCTAAAACCAAACTGTGAGTCAGATAAAAGTCCTCGGTTTTCTACCAACCATTCCAAGCGGGTTTTGATGAGATTTTCCATTATTTTACACAGAGTGGAAGACAAGGCGATGGGACGGTAAGAAGAGGCTAGAGAAGGGTCCTTTCCCCGTTTGGGAATTGGAATGATGATTTGGGTTTTCCAACAGTCAGGGATTTGGCTGCTGATAAAGATATGATTGAGAATGTTAAGAAAAAATAACTTGGCTGCTTTTGAAGAATTGGTGATGAAGGAATAGGGAATGCCATCAATGCCTGGAGCTGAGTCCTGTAAACGTTCCAAGGTGCAACACAGCTCGGAGAATGTAAATGGGTCATTAAGTTTATCTGAGGGGTCATGATCAAGGGGAGAGGGGAAGCAGTCATTGGAAGGAGCAAATGGGGGTGCTAAATTTGAGAAGAATTCTTGTAGCCAGGGATCGGACTCATTGGAAGGAAGGTCAGAATTATTGCACAATGATCTCCGAAAAATTTTCAGCTTTTTCCAGACTATTGATGGAGGAGTACGGGGAGAGAGGGATTCACAAAAGTTAGCCCAACCCTGAGCCTTCTTTTTGGCCAGTAAACGTTTAGTTCTGGCTGTAGTTATTTTAAATTTTAAAAAATTTTCCATAGAAATGTCTGAGGAAAAGGAAAGCTCAGCATCATCTCGTTTTTGAACAGCTTCTGTACATTCAGAATCCCACCATGGAGGGGATGGGATTCTACCAGTGGAAGAATTTTTGAGAGGAATGGAGAGGTCAGCAGAATAGATTAGGGCATCAGAAAACGCCTGATATATGGAGAGGAAGTTATTGGTTGATATGTCATGTGGAATTAAAGATAATTTACTATCTAAAATGGACTTAAAGCTGGACCAGTCTGCTTTAGAGAGCCTGTGTCTCATTAAAGGCTTAGGCTCTGGTCTGGGGGTGATTGATGAGGTCCAGGAGGATAATATGGGAAAATGGTCGCTGCCATAGGAGAGAGGAAGGGTCGACCATGAGATAGAGGGGCATAAGTGGGGAGAGGCAAGAGTGAGGTCAACAGCACTAATGTTTTGGATTGGAGAAACTCTCCTAGTAGGAGAGCCATCATTTAAGATACAAATGTTCAGATCATCAAATAATTGAAGAAGGCTACTTGAGTGAGAGTCGTTACAGGAAGAACCCCATAGAGAATGATGGATGTTAAAATCGCCCATTATAAATAGAGGGGCAGGCACGGCCATTAATACTCTATGAAGGTCGGAGATAATAGAAGAGTTAGGATGAGGGATATAGAGTGAAATGAAAGAAGTGTTGAATATTCTAGCAGCAACAATTTGGAAAGAAGGAGCGTGGGGAAGAAGGTTGATTTGAGAATACGTAACAGATCGTTTAATGAGAAGAGCGCAACCAGCGTAGCCATCATTTCTGTCGTCCCTAAGACAACAGTAGCCCGGAATTCTAAACGAAGATCCAGGCTTTAACCAAGTCTCCGAGATGGCAAAAACAATGGGGCTGTGAAGATTTAGAAGGTGGAGAATTTCGTTTTTCTTATGTCTAATGTTTCTGCAGTTCCACTGAAGAAGATTGAGAGCCATTGTTAATGGAATTAAATTGGTTGAATAATTGATGAAGTAAGGAGATGACGTTAGGGGGAAGGGCATCACTGAACTTGTAAGAGATGTTAAGAAGGATTGAAATTAGAAGTTCCACAAGATTGTCGTCTGGGGAAGGGACTGCATGTGCAGGTTGAGTAAATAAAAATTGGCCAGCTTTCTCTGGAGAGAGAAGAGCGCAGCCATTAGGAAGAGAGGATTTGGGTGTTTGAGTTATAACTGAATGATCATGAATGTTATAACCTTTATCTTGGGAGGATTTGGGAGAACGATTGATGAGTACTGTTTTTTTAAAAGACTGTGTAGATGACAACTGGGATGATTGACGAGGGGATGGAGCAAGAGCGGAAGCATGAGGAGAGGGGATATGAGGTTTAGTAATATCTGCAAATGACCTGCGGACTGGTTTGAAACGGAGAGCAGCTTCGGAGAATGAGATATTCTCTTCCGTCATAACCATTTTAATGGATTTTTGTCTGCAGTGTTCCGGGCAGTTGGGGTAAGTTGCAGTGTGGTTGCCTGAACAAAATAAGCATGTGGCAGCACTCTCGGGGACTGTACAAGAATTGCCTCTGTGGGGCTGGGAACAGCGGTAACAGCGAGGTTGAGATCTGCACTGCGAAGTGACATGACCAAAACGGCAACATTGACGGCATTGAATTGTGGGAAGTTGATATATGGACACAGGTAAGGATGAGTTATAGCAGAAGATTCGTTCAGGGAGGACACTGCCTCTAAATGTCAAGACTACTGTTGTAGATGGAGACCATTCTGTTGAGCCATTGCTGACAATTTTTCTGTTCAGTCTGCGGGCTTTAACCACTTCACCACAGCTTTCTGGATATTGGAGGTTAGTAATGAAATCATCCAGGGACCAATCCGTGGGAATATTTTTCACTATACCCATGCGGGACAAATGAAATTTGGGAATTGAGGCACTGAGATTTTGTTTTGAAATAATCTCTGACTTAATTAGTTTATTGGCAGACTCTGCAGAATCAAATTGTAATGCAATTTTCCCTCTGCCCACAGGTTTAATACTACCCTGAACAATACCGGAAACATTATTTGTGAACAGAATCTTAGCAAGCCTGAGAGACTGAACTGGGGAGGGGCTATTAGAGGAAATATGGACTAGGAAGGGACCCTTGTCCAAGCAAGAGTACGCAAATTTGTCGTCATAGTTTGGACAAATATATACGTCTTGGATCGAAGAAGCTGGGGGCGTTTTCTTAGGGCTGGGAGTGTCTGAATCCAATGTAAGGGTACGTTTATTGGCCTTTTTTGTTTTAGTTTCTACGGAGGGAGGGCATGCAAGAACCTCCATTTGGACAGAACCACCACCTCCATCTGGGGGTTCATCCTCCCCCACTTCCATATTTAAATTAGATTTAGATATAGGAGAGGAAGATCTTAAATGAATAAAGTATTGTAAGATATATTGTAATTGTTATGTTATAAAAAGAAAATATGTATGTGTAAAAATAAATTTATTTGTTAACTTAGAATTAGTTTTATTACAAACATAAAAGGACACCACAAAACAGATCACCTCATACCTAAGCACTGGAAGGGAACATCAATAATTTAAATTAATCACAGTATTTAGCAAACAAAAAAGAACGGAAAAGCAAACAGCCGCGAACACGTGTTTAACCTAACACAACGACAGGCCGAAAAAAAACGTCATGACATCAGACATGACAGTTGATCCATTGACAAGTGACAACTGTCAACTTTACTTTTTTTGGGTGTGCGTTCCAATATACGAAGTTTTTTATTTTGAAAACGTTAATTACAACTAATTTTAAGTGTGATTATAGGTAAAACAAAATTACATAAATCTTAAAATCGGAGGTGTTTAAAATTAAACTATTTATTGTAAAAGGCTAGTTTTTAGGAGTTCTATCCAAATATATATAAACTTTCTTGTTTAAATTTTCAGGCCCGTTTTTGGACAAGTCCTTTGCGTTATAAACCTTGTTTTTGTCGGATTTGAGGATATTTTTAGCTTTGAGAGTACAAAACATGACAGAAATTGGAAACCTTTTTTTTTTTAGCTCTTTGCGTCGGGGCTGGGAAGTTTTTTTTTTTGCTCCATCGCCTCTCCATATACGTTGCGGCGACTTGAGGCGACTCACTTCATAATGATTTTTCGGCGACTTCAACCGTCATACATCTGGCATCACTGGTGGTTACATAAGTTACATTCCAAGTATTACTTACTCTGAGTTTTGGCGGGAACTTGGAAGTGTCATGAGGTGCTCTTGTTTTAATTCATTATTTTGGTGATATTTAGTGTTATATTGCATAATTATGGTGGTATATTATCCAATATAGTTCTATTAAAGAGCTCAAATGAAGTGAATTGAAATAATTGTGCTAATCAAGTGTTTTTTCTGTTGTCGCCAAAACTCCTCGATAAAGTCTTGGTAAGGTAGCCACTGCTTTACTTCGACATACTACAGATAATAAAATATACAAACCAAACTTGACATTGGCAAAATGTGAACACAAATGCCATTATAAAAAAAAAAAAAAAATTACTTACTCTATGGTTACATTCGCTTTGATCACACTTTGATATTGATACGTATTTTAATTTTAATTATTAAATTTTGGTGGCCAGAGAATGGTGGCGCTCACAGATTAGTTTGAGACGCTACGCTTAACGTAGTTCTTCTGAGTAGTCTGTGCTACGCTTGTTTCGCTACAATAGCAGCAGGATAGAGATGTTCGCTTTTTGTGTGGATGCTGGGCCTCAAAATTTAACCAGGCTCAAAATTTATGGGTAACTAGCATTGCGCGCGGCTCCGCCAGCGTGGAAACCTTTTCCGGGATAAAAAGTAGCCTATAGCACTCAGGAGTAATGTAGCTTCCTATTAGTGAAACAATTTTCAAAATGGCTCCAGTAGTTCCTGAGATAAAGAGGCAAAAATATCATTGATGAAAAATATACGATATTGAATACGTTTAAAAAAAACACCTCCCTTTATAACTAACTTGTTTTAAAACGTTTATATTGAGTATGTGCAGTTTTTAAGCAAAATAAAATTACATATACGATTTATTGCAGAGGCCTAGTTTTTGGGACTACTACCTATCCAAATTCCAAATATATATAAAGTATCTTGGTTAGAATTTTAAGCCCGTTTTTGGACATGTCGTTTTAAAGAAAGCGCATGCATGCTCACGCCTTTTATCCCCGAAGGGGTAGGCAGAGGCGCAACTAGTGCACCCACTTTTCGCCAAGCGTATTCCGTCCCATGATGTGATAGGGGGCGAGCCTATCGCCATACCGGGCACAAATTCCAGACTCCGGGCTGATACTGAATAGAAAAATCCAATATCACTTTGCCCGACCTGGGGATCGAACCCGAGACCTCAGCCTTGCAGTCGTACCGTAATACAACTACGCCAACGAGGCAATCAAAAAGTCAGTTTAAAGAAAGCGCCAACAGTTATTAGAGTAGGATAGATAAAATAACTCTTCATATTTTTCTCACAGCAGTTTTTAGCACTACCATGTACGCCAGCGCCATTTTGGACCGTTTTTGAACTGTTATTTATAGCTCACAGCTCGGGTGGAATCTTGGAAGTCAATTTTGAAGCAGTTACCCTCTTTTGCATAGACGTATGACAATGCATTGTTAGCTAAGTGACGTCATTCTGAATTCAATATCGTATCGTATTCATATTCGTATAAGTAATTTTGTGCACGTCCATAATATGGGTATCAAATTAATGGGTTTGCTGAGAAGAATACAAAAAATTTAATCACCTCTCTAAATCCAATATGGCCGACGACCCAAGATAGCGGACTAGTTATTTTTTACGCACTCCTATAATGTGGGTATCAAATGAAAGGGCTTGCTTAAAATAGCTCGAAAAAAACTAAAAAGTTAAAAGTAAATTAAAAGTAACAAAATCTTTAAAAACAAGCTATTTAAATGCCCTAAAAAGAAAAAAATAAACTTTAAATTGAATCAAACTTTGTTTAATACTATGTAGAGATAAAAGCTGGTGTAGTGGTGGTAGGTCTCTCATTATGTAAGAGGCCGTCTGGGTGGGTACCACCGCAATGTCTATTTCTACCGCCAAGCAACAGTGTGCATGCACTGTTGTGTTTCGGTTTGAAGGACATTGTAGCCAGTATAACTACTGGACATAATGAGACTTAACATCTTATGTCTCAGGGTGACGAGCGCAGTGGAATGCCACACAGTACTTTGTTAGTCAAGGTGCTGGATGGTGTTGCTACTGTTTATGGGTGGTCGTATCGCTTACCATCAGGCGAACGGCATGCTCGTCTCGTCATTAAATGCAATAAAAAAAAAAAAAAAAAAAAAAAAAAAAGCTTGTCGCGTGATGTACTTGTGTAGATAATACAATATTTATGTGACTTGATCTTGAAAATTTGGCACACGGCTGGATCCAGAGTCCTGGATTGACACATAGGCTACTTTTGATCCCAGTAATTTGCTCCCAATGTAAATAATGGATATTTTTAACTTCATTCTTTCATATTAGTAGGATACCTAAACATATAAATAAAATCAGTATATAGTAATACAGCATAAATGTCTCCACGTAGGCAAACTCGAAGGCAATAATATTATAATCTATCTATTGTGTTGGAAACTCGTCGTTTTCTGTCTAGATTTTTTTTTTGGATAAATGAGACTGAAAAAAATGTGAGATGAGCAAGTAGTGTTAGGACAGGAATGGGTTGCACAGATCATATTTTTTCCATAAGATGCATAGTGGAAAAACATTCGGCGAAGTCCAAAAAAGTATTGCGTCGTTGGACTTGGAAAAGGCTTATCATATTAAATTGATCTTGTGCTGAGCAATGAACTGTGAACAACGTTGTCGTTAAAATATGGCATTGAGGGTCCTGGTGGGGACTTTGAAGTTTCTGTTTGAAAACTCTAAAGCCTCTATCAGGGTAAATGTATGGTATGTCCTTTAAGATCCTGATGCCCATAAGACAAGAATTGTATCTTAGTGTGGGGTCTTGTGTGTAAGTGTTGAGTGTAAACTGTAAACATATATGTCTCAGGGCAAATATGAAATAAAATTCATGATTAGCTATCTTACATTCTATATTTATTTTACAAACTTATATTCTATTACAAATTATTATCTTAAATTAGCTTAAATACTTATTTACTAAAGTCTTACATAAAAGAGCCGCAATAATGTTATGATCGTAATATATAATAAACGTTCTTAGTGAAAACTTATAGCTATCTTAAACCTACGCTACTACAAATATCCCAAAACAATAATCGGGTCTTCAATACATCATGCGGACAAGGACGATCCCGCGTTTGTCGGAAACATAAGTTCTTCCTCGCTATTTTACATGAAGGCGGAGAAGAAATCATGTTGAACAAACTCTCGTGGGATTACGTCGGGGCATGGTATACCGAAGAAGTGAGACGCCGCGGCGACTACAAGGCTTATGTCTGGCATCGTAGTCCCGCGGCGTCCCTCAATGTCTCTCTGATTATAATCCAAGACACCTTGGTATAGAAACAGCTGTTGCTTGTTTCTATACGGAAGGGTCTTGGTGACTTTCGTCAGCTGCGAACGCTTCGCGTCGCCATCCTCGAGAGACCCAGACTCGAGCCGCTCATCCCTTTTATAGCAGATTCGAAAATCAATACCTGCTTCAAAAGTTCTAGAAGCTTTGCAAAATGAAGTAATAAGGTTTAGCCAATGAAAACATTTTCCTAGTTGTGTGAAATCTACCGACCAATGGCAGTAAAACCCTAGACTAGACTGAGAGAGAGTATGTGGAACAGAGGCTGTCTCTGTGGAATTTAACGTTGCTTATAGTACCTATGGACCTACAGTGTAAATTTCATGTTTGTTTTGTTTACCTTTACAAACTTTATGATATCGTACTTTTCTAGGTTTGTTTAATTGAAATGCATAACCCAGACAGTTAGGTATTGGATTTACAAATTGCAAAATGTTATTTGGAACTTTAATTTTTTTTCACATTCTTGAATAGCGATTTCGATGTAAAACATAACACGAACCGTATGTACCGATAGTATGCCACCACTTCAGTTGGTAGTATAGTTCAAAATCAAAACTTCCCATCCACCGCCCATATAATAGTATGTTGCCAATCAATTAAAAACCCTAAGCTCAAACAGGTATTCTATCTACAGTCCATATAATAATATTATGTTGCCAGATTACGGAGCCGACTTATTTCACTATATTACTAATATTATAAATGCGAAAGTTTGTGAAAATGTTTGGATATTTGGATGTTTGTATGTTTGTTTGTTTGTTAGAAGTAAACACAGAAACAACTTAACGAATTTGGATGAAATTTGGCACACGGGTAGATCATGTCCTGAATTCACACATAGGCTACTTTTATTCCGGTAATTTGCTCCCATGGGAAATAATAGATATTTTTAACCTTTTTCTTTAAGTAGATGGCACTGGCGTCGTACTGTGTTTCTTTCTTTCTTCTGTTATTGAATGATATCCACATATTTTAGGAAGCACATAGGTCTCTCGTAAAATGTAGAGTACCTATGTCAGGATATGTACCACTGTTAACTGTGTATATCTATTTCTGCTGTAAAGGAGCGGTGTAACATACCTACCCTTAACCATAACAGGTTTGAAATATATGGAAGTTAATCAAATTGCGGTTCATTATAATAAATGACAAAAGGTCGCAGAGACACGCTGGATGCAGGCCAATTTCAACAGATCCGTCTGGAAATCTTTACGGGAGGCCTATGTTCATCAGTGGACTTCATGTTGCTGATGATGATGATGATAATAATACTTAACATATGTCTCAGAGAGACGAGCATAGTGCCATGTCATACATAAAGTTTATAGTTCAAAGTTCTTAACGGTATTGTGTACCGGCAGGTGCGAACATAGTCGAACGACTGAAGGATAATGTTATCACTATGTTGGGTGCTGTCCCGTCAGGTGAAAAATATATCCTTACTTTTCATCCTAAAATCAATTGCCTTCCTTAAAACACACACATTCATGCCTTTCATTTGCGCCTGTACTTAGACGCAATTAGTGCACCCACTTTTTGTCGTGTGTATTTGGTCCCATGATGTGATAGGGGTATGTCGCCATATCGGGCACAAATTTCAGACTCCGCTAATATTGAGTAGAAAACCCAAACACTATTTGGCCCGAGCCGGAATTCGAACCCGAGACTTCAAAGCGGTGTCATACTTCGCACGCAATACTACCAATAATTACAATTGCTGTCCAAAATTTCACGCTGCGCTACATTTTAAAACGACATAGCTACATCTAGTTAATAGCGAACTCTGGATAGCCTGGATGCCCTCACCCCGTCCGGTCCTCTAGCACATAAATCAATATTGCCATGGTTACCGACAATCAATAACCAGCAGACGCCACCTCGTAACGCCACCCCTTTGCATAGGGTAGCTAGACTAGATTTAACTGCCGGGATATATACAGTTAGCCACATAAGTACGATACTTATGTACTTCAAGTACCTAACTGAGCAAATTTAATACTTCAAATCGCCTATACATTTTTCTGTTCTTACCAAATTCTTTTTTCTTACAAAAATAATATAAATGGGATTTACTTCACTTCCCACAAAGAAAAAAATGTGTCAATTAAACTAATGCGCATAGACGATTTCAAATTTTGAATTTGTTCAGCTATTTTTGCGGCTGGCTGTACGGTACATAGCATATAACACACAGTTACCTACGTTTATATAGTATGAAGGACTGTTTTATGGAGCACTAAATAGAATGATGTAAAGGAAAAGAATTCCGTACATTTCTGTTACAAAGTCAAATTACTCTTTATAGACGAACGTTAAAAGGAAGGTCATGTCCAAAAACGGGCTTAAAACCAAGATACTTTATGTATATATATTTGGATAGTACCTACTCCCAAAAACTAGGTCTTTTCAATAAATCGTATAATTTTAAACTCCTCTGATTTTGCGATTTGTGTAATTTTATTTTGCTTAAAAACTACACTTAAAATGAATGTTATTAACGCCCCTTTAATAACCATAAATTTTGAGCCTGGTTAGGTTTTGAGGCCCAGCAACTATACTGCAATGCAATAAAAAAAATAAAAAAACTAAAGAGGAAATCTCCTTTCCGATCCTAACATTTTCGCCTACGGTTATAAGTCTATGTCTAAGGAAATATTTCGCAGCTGGCGTCTCGTCCCACTTCGCAAAGGTCACGGTGAAGACAAAATCGATATTGTCCCGAAAAGCCGAACTGCGGTGGGTAAGGAATCAGGAAGAGCTGCCGAAAAAAATCTGTGGTTTCTACGATATGAGATCGTATTGTATGGCACGATATAAGATTATGTTTGTAATAGCTTGTACATGTTGATATTCAGGATGAATGTCAACACGGTGGGTGCATCGGTGCCTGAGCCCCTTGGTAGAGCGTTATCTGCTCATATCGACTGCTGTTTGTCGTCTCATCTTCCCGAATGAGCGGAACGACTAGGTACCTGCCTTTTATACTTGAGGCAAATCAATAAATGCATCGAATGTTCTAGAAGCTTCCCTCCATCAAGGTTACATGCGCAAGTATTGATTTTCCGACCGCTGTAATCAGAACTACTGCCTATAAGGAAGCATTTCCACAGACTCGAAAGATTTATTATACATTTTAGGAAAATTCCAATGATTTATACAAACCAGACGGAGAAAGATTGTGTGCAATTGAAATGTAAGATGGAATTTTCCGGATGAGTAACTGTAATCCTATTCTAAAAGTACTGATAACCAAGAGGAAGTGTTACGGATTGCCGAGACACAAGTCTGTAGCTGGCACACTTGCATACCAGCCCTTTGCACGAGCCACCTACTGACATGTATAGCCGCTAACTGGCATGCAAGTAGATTGCAGGAAATATGTTTTTTTACGGTAACTGGCAATCTTGCATGCCAGCTTCTTGCACGTGCCATCTACTGTCATGTGTATATGCTAACTGGCATGGCTGTAGCTAGGAAGCAAGTAAATATTTAATGCAAGGAGTAGTTATTTTAAGTGTGTTAATTGTGTATTTTAAGTGCGTACATACAATAGCACTGCATTGTTATTATATTGCGGACTGCCTTGATGGCGTAGTTCTATTACGATACGACTGTAATGCTGAGGTCTCGGGTTCGCTCCCGGTCGGGAAAAGTGATATTGGATTTTTCTAGCCCGGAGTCTGGAATTTGTGCCCGATATGGCGATAGGCTCGCCCCCACATCACATCATGGGCGGAATATGCACGGCGAAAAGTGACTGCACCAGTTGCGCCTCTGCCTACCCCTTCGGGGATAAAAGGCGTGAGTGTATATGTATGTATGTATGTTATTATATACTATTCGTTTAAATGTCCACCATTACTTCCATATACAGCCTAGCCGTGCAAGCACGCAGATTGCATGCAAGTAACTTGCGAATGTATTTGCAGTGCGCAAGTTACTTGAACATGAACTAATTAGTGTGCATGCTACTGGTACGTCTTACAGGAATGTGTATCTCCGCCATTACTTGCCTGAATAAGATGATCCCTGAGGCGATTTTATGTAACTTAATATATAGGTATTAGTTATAGAAAAAAATATATACTATTATTTCTGCAATATGTTATCTTTAATTTAGTAGTTTCAAATTTTTCATATTACTTATAATTTCACAATGAAAATGCCACTAAAATTGTTGATTCCGTCCACGGTCCATCCCCTCCTAAAGTACACGTTATCTTTATTTGCAACAAACACTATTAGATAGGCGATTTAATAAGGAACGTTTTAAAAATTTCAAAAAGATCGATAATTGATTTTTTAAGTAAATTATTCCAAATCTTTACATATTTCCGCGCGTAAATCGTGCGCCGAAATGTATGGAAAGAATGCTCAAGGCCGTTTACTCGGGAGAGGGCCTTATTAATAAATCATGCGAAGAATTTTATTTACAAAAAACATACGTCAATTACGTGGTAATTAAATGTAAACGTATGAGTTTGTCTTAGTTTGTGGATCACCTGTTGAAAGTCTTGAATGTTGTTTTTTATGAAATGAATAAGGAAATGAGTAAGTCCCTCGCCTGATGATAAGGAACAGGACTACATTGCTCAATAACTGTAGCAACACCAACCGAAATTTGAGGTACATAATACTATGTGGCATTGCACAACGATCGTCACCCTACTCGTCAACAAAAGATTTTGAATCTCATAATACCCAGTTTTTACTCTGGTTACAATATAATTTAAACTGGAACACAATATTGGATGCACAATCCTCTTTCGTGGCCGAATTAATTGCGCTACCTCTTCAAATAAGCTCTCGTATTCGAGTTGTCTTCCTAGTAAATCATGTTATTGGGTATGAAATCAGTCTTAGATTAACTCGATGTATGATAAGAATATAAAAAAATACTTAATACACTTTTAACCTGACTACCACGTTAGCATTCAATGAGTACCTACGACGTAAAATTGCTATGAGGTGGTGCAGAGTAAAGTGTTCCACCTCGCAAAATATATAAACAATAAAATTAAAGTCTCCAGCGCCAATTTCGATACGGATATTCATAATTTCATCTAATTCTATTTGTAATTACTGCTTACTCCTGTACTGCTAAAATGCTACAGGGTATTAGGTTTTTACAAGTTTTCGACTCTGTAATAGTAACATCAGGAACTATGCAAAATACTTTGTCTTTGTGTTCGAGCTTACTTCAAATTTCTACTAGTTGCATCATAGATTTTAAATATAAGTTTCATAGTCCATATATCGGCCGTCGCATCACAGACACTGTCAAAATCTAAGTGGACAAAGATACTTCCATTTTGTAATAAAACGTAGGTAAGGGTAAACCCACTCAGTTGTAGAGGAGGCCCGTGTTCAGCAGTCGGCCGTATATAGTACAGGGCTGGTATGGTATGGTATGGTAAGGATAAAATAAAGATCGCATGCAGTATGTTACATGATAACCTGTCGACGTTATGATACTTGTACTTAGCGCCGGATAAATACTTTCCTTAAGTATAGCCAACTCCGAGAGCCCCGCATGTACCGCGTCCTGGCGCCCATTTCGCAGGAGCAAAAAGAAGTTAATATTTGTACCTAATATTGTTTTTTGATTAAAACGAGGTCCTAAGGTAAGGTACACAAAATTACCCGCATTCCATTTTTAGAAATTCTGAACGTTAGCCTTACTTCAAGACATGCCGCCGCCTAGGCAACTGCCGCCCCTAGGACGCGGTCTGTACGCCCTATTGACAAATCCAACACTGCATGTACTTACTCTATATTAAAATGATGTGACTATATGTACCTAATTTATAGATCGATTACCGGAAACTGGCACGTTCACAGTACTCCCACAAAATCAATTTACTGAGTATGTATAAAAAATGTTTCATATTATTAAAATTGTAGCGACATATACATAGATACCAACAAAATATCACCTTATACAGGGTCATTTTGACATTGCGTTACTAAATGAAACCACATATTTATCTCTTTGAAAATAAATTTGGCCATTAAGTTATTTTGACCATAGATGTAAAATAAAATACTGTAAGTTTCGAACAAAATTAATATCAATAAGAAGTAACTGAGTTTACACGCCTTAATGCCACTACTACTACTCCTTCGTCGCAGCGGCAAGTTTACACTTTCAGTGAGAAAAACACTCACGCATCCGCCATATTCGCACTAAACTACAAAATGATAAAAAATCAAGAAAGTACAATTGACATTTTTGGTGGAAATATTAGTTTTTCATCATTGATGTATTAAAAAATCTAACACATCAATGTTTTTCATGGATGATTTTTGGTATAATGTTAGCAAAGACGAGTTTTCATTATTATCGCAATGTCAAAATAACCATGGATTTTTCGAGTTTGTTGTTAACGATTAATGCGTCGTTATGGGGACTGAGGGATGTTTACATGGAGGATAAAGGATGTTCATTCGCAGACATTACACTCGCGTAGCTTGTGAATGTGTTGTACGAGCCAGTTTTCGGTAATCGAACGATATTTTGTATTATAATATTATGTATGTGTACGTTGCCAATGAGGTTCAAATTGGTTCTTACCTTAATACTCATTGTCGATTGTTCGACATTTTATCATTGATCCAAAAGCTACCTGTAGACAGACGTCGCAGGTTTGATTTCACCCTCTAGCCATGCATTTCTGCCTTTTGAAGTTAGGTACGTGTTTTTATGCATTCATCATCATCATCATCAGCCACACGACGTCCACTACTGAACAGAGGCCTCCTCTAAAGATTTCCAGACGGACCTGTGAAAAGCGGCCTGCATCCAGCGTGTTACTGCGACCTTTATCAAGTCGTCTGTCCACCTTGCAGGTGAACGGCCGACGCTGCGCTTGCCAGTACGTGGCCTCCATTTTATGCATTATTAGTATCGTACTATTTTAAATTGGAATTGTTATGTAAAGAATATGAATGTCATGGTTGTGTGAATCCTCTGATTAGTAGAGGAGAGACGTGTCCTCCAGTGGGGCAGTATATAATTATTATAATGATTAATAACATGTGGCAACTGGCAAGAATATTGAATACTAATATATTACCTGACATGACATTTATGTCAAAAGGTTTTAAGTAGGTAATAAAATCGCATGTAGCTTTTCAAGATGTCTTAATTATTATTTTCAGTGTGAGGGAGGAATCCTTTGAAATAAAACTAAAGAAAAGTTCTAAGATATTTTATTATTACCTTTAACTTATAACTATTTAACCGCTAACTTATTACAAGCTACGTTAATGAACTAAGAGCTAAATTTCGTAATCTAACTTACAATATAAGTGAATCTACATTAAATTGCTTATCAGATCAAATATAAATAATTACTTAGTACTAACTTATAACTAAAGAAATTATTTACTATAATGGGTAACCTAATGCTATAAATAATAAATAAATGTTATTACTAATGATTAATAATAACTTTTAAGTTATTTTTAGTATCTTTAATTTAAATTACTAGACTTACATTATTTTTTACTTAAGTCCCCTTAATAAACTAATCTTAAAAACGAAAAGAGTGGGTAATGCTGTTGTGACAATCTGTACTCCGCCCATGTGATCTAATAATCCAGCAGTGGTAAACCTGCGAAGAAAAACAATATTAGAAAATGATCTCACAATTCAACATAGATTAGAGTATAAAATAAAATGTACCTTTAATAAAATCTAAAGTACTTGAAATTGTCCGGTGTTTGTACGTCTTCCATCCGATGTTTCAGTAAATGACTTATGTTGTCATATGATTGTCCTCACAAAGGTGTTCATGTGGTATTCGACAGTGGGTGTACAAGTCCCTTGGGTCAGATCCGGTAGTGACAGCGGCTCACAGCTCGGGGATGTGCTCCGCAGCTCTGGGGTGCTTCACGTCGCCCTCCCGCCTATCGGTCTGCTGCAGCCTGCCGCTGTTCAGCAGCAGACGATTCGCGGATTGTGGCGGCAAAAGCACCATCGCACTGTCTTGAGTAGGCGAGCATTGGGGTGCCCGTGCGGGCTAAAGTACCCATAGTTGGAGGGAGTACTTTAGCTCGTACGGACACTCCAAGCTAGCGCCTTCCCAAAAGAGACCGACACCAGCCCCGCGTCAACTTAAATACTCTCAAATCCAAAATTATTGAATCCCGGCCATCTTCCTGGTCTGCCAATTGGAAACGGCCAGGTGTTCTATCTCAGAATAAACACCAATCATAAACTTGTCCCAATAGGAAGTTGTGAAAACTATGCAATTTTGACCAATGGGCGCGCTGGAAAATGCACTGAGACAGGAAATACGTTACACGGGAGAGAACGAAACAGAAATGCATGCTATAGAGATATTGACATATGTATTTCCTATGCACATGTAGTGCATTATCTATAGCATAATGATTCCTTATGTTTACGCGAATGTTAGACATTGAAATTAAACTATTATAACGGATTTTATCGCGGTTTTTTATTTAATTTTGCAGTCAGTCCGCCCCGTGACCACGAAGTGCTGCACAGCCTTCGAAACGTCGGGAGAAAAATTAAAAATTAAATAAAGAACCGCGATAAAATCCGTTATAATAGTTTAATTTCAATTATCTATAGCATATATACGATAACACAATAATTATGTTACGTTACGAGTATTTACTTACTTACACTTACAAATTCATTAAATAAATATTTTTCTATAATTCACTATTCGCGACACAACGCAATGTTAATATGTTAATCATCATCATTATCCAATTGATTATGATTTGTAACAGATGATTTTTTCCCGACATACTTTAACCTATTTATCTATACAAATATTAAAAAGAGAAAAGATTTGATTGTTTATTTGCATTGAATAGGCTCCGAAACTACTGGACCGATTTGAAAAATTCTTTCACCAATATAAAGCTACATTATCAGCGAGTAACAATAGGCTACTTTTTATGTGATATAGTTTTACTTTATAGATTAGAGTCAAATGAGCTGCTGGGTCACCTAATGAGCTGAATTTATATCAAATACTCAGGTACTACAGTATCTTTCAGCTGTGAATAAATTAAACTTGTAAATCAACGCGATCAAAAGATATGACCGTTTATGTCGTACATTTTCGCATATTTTGCGATTTCGCAAGGTAATCAAAACCTAGGGTACTTCCTGTTGACCTAGAATCATGAAATTTGGCAAGAAGTAAGGCCTTATAGGACACGTAAAAGAAAAAAACCAGAAAACCGTAAATATGTACTTTAATAACAAAAAAAACAATTTATTATTACAAACTTTTGAAAGGAGATGTCCGCTTTTTGTATGGGTGCTGGGCCTTAAAATCTAACCAGGCTCAAAGTTATAGATCTTGGATCCATTAAAAAAATATTTTTAGACCCCTCCATTTCTAACTAACTTTTTTAAAAACGTTCATTGTAAGTGTAGTTTTTAAGCAAAATAAAATTACGTAAATCTTAAAATCGGAGGACTTTAAAATGATACGATTTATTACAAAGGTCTAGTTTTTGGGAGTACTGTCCAAATATGTTATAAAGTATCTTGGTTAGAATTTTAAGCCCGTTTTTGGCGATGTCCTTTGGCGAACTATTGACCTTATATACTTATATGATACCTTACCTACAAGTTTGTACGGATACCTCGGTACACGAGTCCAACTCGCACTTGTCCGGTTTTATTTAAAAGGGTACGGCAAAGTAACCCATCTACACCTGATGGTAAGTAGTCTTTTGGTCAAGACTTCTGATGGAGTGTGGACCAAAAGATGTCCCTCGCCAATTGGCACAATTATGCCGGCCTGTTTAAAATCCCATATACACAGGCTGATCTCGGAACGCGGGACACTTATGTAGGCCACTATGGCGGGCTATACCTTGTATACGGCGCGCGGCGGTCGCTATCCGGGCGGACATGTATACTGCCACCAGCAATTATTTATCCTACTAATATTATAAACGCGAAAGTTTGTAAATATGGATGTATGGATGTTTGTTACTCTTTCACGCAAAAACTACTGAACGGATTTCGATGAAATTTGGCACACGGATAGATTATGTTCTGGATGAACACATAGACTACTTTTTATCCTGGGAAAACATAAAGCGGGGCTTTTATCCCGGGAGAACTAATTCACGCGGGCGGAGCCGCAGGGCAGAAGCTAGTAGAATATATATTAACGCCTTTTCAAATTTAATTTACCTCAGAAGTTTATAGTAATTCATAATAATGTACGTTGTCAAATAATATATTGTAATTTATTGGGTTTTTTATATATCATTGTTTATTGTACATAATTAGTTAGTATGTGTACCTTACGGATGGAAAGTTAATTATAATATAAAAATAATAAAGTGTATCAAAATGAACAATCTCGGTGGTTCTATAACGCGATACCACTACCGTTCTTAAGTCTCGGGTTCGAATCCCGGGTCGTGCAAAGTCATATTGGGTTGTTTTGTTCAATGACAATTCAGGGTTTTAATTTGTGCGTGATGTGTCGGTTGTGTTGCCCCGTGGTTTTAATATATAGGACGAATTATACATGGCGTAAAGTGAGTTTATTAATTGCACCTCTGCCTACCCCTTCGGAGATAAAAGTCGTGAGTGTATATGTACAGTCAGCAGCATAAATATCTGTACAAAATCAAAATTTCAAATAACTCATATACGCATTTAGTCAAACTGAAACATTGTTTTTCTTCGTTTGAAGTAAAGTAAATCTCTTTTCTTTTATTTTTGTGAAGAGAAAGAAAAGATTAGTAAGAACAAAAAAGTATGTAGGCAATTTGAAATTTTAAATTTGTTCAGCTACTTATGCTGCTGACTGTACATTGTACATACATATATGTATACGTAACTTAAAGATGTCATACCGAGAAAATTATAAGTATGTATGAATAGTGTGTAAACGTAAGCTATACTAATATTATAAAGAGGAAAAGTTTGTGAGTTTCTTTGTAGGTTTATAGGGGCTAATGAACCGATTTTGAAAAATCTTTTACTAATAGTAAGCTACATTCTTAGAGTATACATGCTTATATATACTCTAAGGCTACATTGCTTCTGAGTGCTATAGGTTACTTTTTATGCCGGGCAAATATAAAGTAGGAGTTTTGTCTCGGGAACACTTTCACGCGGGCGGAGCCGCAGGCAAAAACTAGTTAATAATATAAATCATGGATTTTTACAACAGTGCTGACTATTTTTATCATTTAGCAGCGTCGACTCATTTATAGTGTTCCGTACCTCAAAAGAAAGAAAAGGAACCCTTATAGGATCACATTTTGTCCGTCTATCTGTCTGTCGGTTTGTCTGTCTGTCTGTCAAGGCCCTTTTTCTCAGGAACGCGTAGACATATTAAGTTGAAATTATTTTTAATTATTATATCTACGGTCTCTTTCAGGTGTGAAAAATTTAACTTGTAAGTCAAGGCGATCAAAAGATATGACCGTTTATGTGGCATATTTTCGCGTATTTTGCGATTTCGAAAGCAATCAAAACCTGTAGGGTACTTTCCTTTTGTCCTAGAATATTGAAATTTGGCAAGACGCAAGGTCTTACAGCACATGTAAAGGTAAAAAAAAACCGTAAATATGTACTTAACAAATAAAAGCGAAATTACAATTTTTTTTTAAATTTTAAATTTATTAATTTTTTTTTTATAATAATAAAGTTTATTTGGCACAAAAATTACAATAAATTTACACCAAAAACATAGGCTTTAAAGATTTGCGACATTAAGCAAAGTTAAGCCTCCATATGCCGAACTAGGTTAAATACCTGTATCTCAGCACATAGCGCTGTTCCCCACAGTTTTACAATAGCCTCAAGAATTCATTTAATAACTATTATAATAAGACTCAAAAATGATGCTACAAGTATAGTGAACCACTCAGAACGTGTGTGTGTGTGTGTGTGTGTGTGTGTGTGTATGTGTGTGTCAGTGTGTATATGTGTGAGAGAGAGAGGGTGTGTGCATGGTTTATAACTTGCCCAGATAGGCATGAATTTGTAAATAACAAAACCAATAACTCATGTGAATCACCTTAGTATTCAACATAATAAATTAAATAAATATTTTTATATGTAAATACCTATGAAAAAACATAGGAATAATATTATTTTAAAACGGTCAAGAGTTCTTCTGTTTCGTCGTATCCCAGCTTTAACAACCAAGATAATGTTTTCATTTTGCATAATGTTTTATTTAATGCATATATAGAAATTAGACGATTAACTTTATTGTAAATAAATGGTCCAAAAGAACAATAAAATTTCCGGACAAAAGACGTATAGTAAGGTTTAGATACTTCACAGACTCTGTTTTTCATACGGTTTATATTCTTGTGGGGTTCAAATTTAATAACTGCCTGACTGTAAGAACTTTTCAGTTTTCATAAAGGAGTTTGGTTGGGTAAAGAAAAGGGCGATTGATTGGTGCTCACCTTAACCTTCTATTCTTGAATCTCAGTGGTCGCAAAACAACCTGGCGGCGGAGTGGGTTTGTAGAATATTTAAATTTGGGTTTGGTTACTTGGTCAGGCAACAGAATTTGAAGTTTAAAAAAAACATACCTCTGTTTTTTTGGGGATGGGATCTGAGCTTCAATTTATGGAAATTTTCATTAGGGACAGATGTCAGCTTGGCGAAGTGTGGGTGAGGATCAACACTTTGCCAGGTAGTTACCCTTCTGCCTGACTTTTCGCATACAAATGCGTGACCTATGTCTGTATTTTACAAATAATGGTAGATAAAAACATATTGCATATCTACTTACACAATATATTTTTATGTTGGTTTGGTACGGATATAAATATTGTATTATAGATAATGTCATCCACGATGACGCGCCTTGCTAATTGCCCTAATCGCTGACGGTCCAATTGTGTAACCTTCTGCTTGTGTTTTTGTTTTATAAATATACACTCATTACTTACAAGTGCACCTACATACTATGATGAATAATCAAAGTCCCCTTAACCCACTAAATCCCCGTACAAAAATTGGTAGAGCACGTCATCGTGGATGGTATTATCTATAATCTCAATTATGTATACCGTCAAATAAACCTCACTATTAATTATTATAACGGTGAAGGAAAACATCGTGACGAAACCTGCATACCTGAGAAGTTTTCTATAAGGATTTCGAAGGTATGTGAAGTTTGCCAACCCGCACTAGGCCAGCGTGGTGGACTAAGGCCTAACCCCTCTCAGTAGTTGAGGAAGCCCGTGCTCAGCAGTGGGCAGTATATAATACAGGGCTGGTATGGTATGGTATGGTATTAATTATTATAACAGGATATGTAAGGAACAGAAGATAACTTTACAATTACTTTTGTTGAGTTGTTTTTCATAAATCAAAATAATATACTGCTTGTATATATTCATAATATATTTTTGTAAAAGAGGAATTAAAAAAAACAATTCCTGCCATTAGTTAGCGGGATATCCCACGGTACTAATTTTTCAAGTAGAAATAAAATGAAAATACTCATAACCTAATACTTATTCCTACCCTTGAAACATCGGATTATTCGCGAACATCTTATATTTATACAAGGCCGTAACAAATCCGCTCAAGTTGGAAACAAGTTTGATTTATCCTGCAACGGAACAAATAACTATTGTATGTTCTCAACCATCTGCCATCTCAATAGAAAGGGGACCCGCCATGACAGCTGCTCTTAAAATGCAGTCTCCCGCATACAATCATAATTGTATCTAACGGTCCCACTTATAATAATATCAGCCCCGTATTATAATGAGCGGTTTCGATCATGCCGGCATAATTGAGTCGACTAGCAAGGGATTATTAATAATCTCTCGTCTTTTAATATTCTACCTGAAGGCTTACTACACTTACCATAATATTCCGGGAAGTGATTTTATATTAAAAAAACAATCAGTTTTGCTCACTATATTATATCCCGCTTTTTTTTTTTTATTGCACTGAATGACGAGACGAGCATGCCGTTCGCCTGATGGTAAGCGATACGACCACTCATAAACAGTAGCAACACCATCCAGCACCTTGACTTACAAAGTACTGTGTGGCATTCCACTGCGCTCGTCATCCTGAGACATAAGATGTTAAGTCTCAATATGTCCAGTAGTTATACTGGCTACAATGTCCTTCAAACCGAAACACAACAGTGCATGCACACTGTTGCTTGGCGGTAGAAATAGACATTGCGGTGGTACCCACCCAGACTTACATAATGAGAGACCTACCACCAGTAAAAGGATTAAAATCGCTTAAATCGAGCGATCAGCCTCGATGACGTAGATGTGTTGCGTGCGCGGTAAGACATTGCTCTAAAGTCCCGGGTTCGAATCCCGGGTCGGAAAATATATTATTCGGTTTTTCTGCTGAGCATCAATGTGGGGTCAGGACTTCGTGTCCAATATGGTGATAGTTTTGCTATCACATCATGCTAGCATACTTGGCGAAAATTGGGTGCTCTAGTTGCACCTCTGCGAATCCCTTCGGATAAAGGCGCGTGTGTACACGTGTGTGTGTATAAAGCGAGCGATAATTAACAACCTGCACTAGGCCAGTATGGTGAGCTAACACCTTAACCTCTCAATAGTAGCTAAATCACGAGCTTTACCTACGGCACCCACGTATGATTAAGTTCCTCTGTTGGGAACGATCCCAGCAGTGGAACTTAGTCATATGTAGGTACCTTTAGATGAAACCCGAAACTTTTATCTCGACAGTCCTTTTCAACTTAACTAGGCTATACCTGATATTGCGAATTAGTTTACGTTTTCGATAAATAAATCTATTCATTTGTAGCATTTGTTAAAAATAATTTTATTAGTAAATCAACCTGCCATCAACTTAAGCCTAATAATAACTCCGGTTACGATTCCATATTTAACACAACACTGCGTGCAACATTGGCGGCAGAAATAAACATTGAGCTGGTCTCTATCCAGGCGGACTCCCGCAAAGGAAAGACTTACCACGAGCAACTTAATGTACTAAGGGCTGATTTCACCGCTTGCTGAAATGCTGTTCGTCACATATCAAACACAAAAGTCACACTTTAATCTATGCTCTCAAATAAATGGCAATACAATAAATATCGACATAAGCTGTACTTGAAACCGATGAATCAGTCGAATTGTTTAATTTCAACTAAGATAATATTTTCCCTCTCTCAGTTGTAGAGGAGGCCCGTGCTCAGCAGTGGGCAGCATATAATACAGGGCTGATAGGTAATATTGTCCGATATTATCTACAGCTATTATTTTCAAAGACCATGAAGGGCGACAAATAATACTGGGGGCGGATGAGTTAGTACTCATAATTATCTTGAGGCTGGAAAAATAAATCACATTACTATATTCCACTGTTCTAGAGCATTCAAATGCTTCTACATAAATATAATGTAATTTATTTGAGTAGAACTTAGCATGATGCATTATTTTTATAAGAATGTAAGAAATAAACAAACTGGAACAATTCTCGAATGTAAAATAGGTGTTCATAAAATGCCAAAAAATGTTTACCATTGCATTGTACTGAAATTAATAGGTAATTACTTTACTGCTTTTACCCATATCAGTTACTCTTTAAATATCATTGGGACAAATTAATTAGTATGAATATCGAACTCATTATTAGGGACTCTAGCGTGGGTTATTTATGATTACAATTTCTAAGATAATTTATAAGATGTAATTGTAAGGAATCCTACATACCTATGAATTCCACATAAGAATTTAGAACGAATGTAAAGTCTGCCAACCCGCTCTAAGCTAGAATTATAGAATTGTACAGCAACAACTATTGACATACGTGGAGGTGGACTAATGCCTAAACCCTTTGATTAATTTTATACGTAGATAGACACTGAACGTTTCAAACGCGTCGAAAAAAATAGAGGCCTACAGTTGCCCACTAAATGAGTTCGAGTGAATTATTTTTTGTTGTTTTTCATGGATATAATTTTCTCCCCATTTTAATAGAAACCATGTAATAACTGGCATCATTATGCGCGCACACAAGGATACGCAGGATGATGCAGCGATAGCGTATGACACAGCTGTCACGCATACTAGCTTAAGAAAAGTTGGCCTGTTTGTTTTAGTTTCATTGCAGCGCGTCACTCTATTTAGGTTTATAATTTATCAAAGCCTAAACCCTATCAGTGGTAGAGGAGGCCCACGCTCAGGAATGGGATAGTATATAATGCAAGGCTGGTATTATATTATTGTATTTGTAAGGATTCCTGAGACGATTATGGTTATTTTACATCTCGAAAATATAGTGCAATAAAAAATCTTAGTAGATAGATAAAAAAAATCATAAATTCCATAATATATTAACTGGAAAGCATGAAATAAGACAATATTCTCTATGAAATCAGTAAAATAATTTTACATCACTTTTAATGCCTTACTAAAATAATTTCTTATTGTTATCGCTGTTGATAGTAGATAAATAAATAAATAATTTGGAACCATGGAGGATAGATTGTTCTGTGTTTGGAACTATCAAGCACTGCGTCATCACATATCAAATACATTTATACATTCTTGTTTAATGCTGTTCAGTACATATTATTTTTATAGTCAAATTATGATTGTATTTCATTAGATAATGTTATATTTAAAGCATATTTTCAGATTCTGCATATTGTGATAAAATTAAGAGTCACTGATCTCTAATGTCTGATATTGAGCCATTGATGTATCAATGTATTGAGCTCTAGTAGTATTTTGTATGCGAATAGTTTTTTATTAATTGAAATATATAGGTTAAAATAGGTTTATAATAATTATCGTTAAGGTTATTAATTTATGTATTTGTTTTACAGGTAGATGCTAAACAGCTTCGTAAGTTGGACTGGTAGAGCATGGAAATTTAAATAAGCATAGAAATGTATTAATAATAAGATAGTATAATTATTCTGGTATTTATTTTTCTTAGTTGTCGTAATCACCAATTGGAATTGGAATGTAAAAATTTAAGTTAACTTGAACTAGACATTATGTAGAGAACTAAAAACTACTATTTCAACAATTTGTGGGTAACATACAGTGTTAACTTCACTATTTGGTCATACAGAATTAGAATTAGGTACATTTAAAATAAGAGCGCTGTGTGTGTGTATTTGTATCTTGCTTGTATTTTGTAATGTTAATGATTGGTAAAACCATAAGTAACGCGACACGTAGAGCAAAGCGCTTCATATTTTTGCTAACATATCTACGTTGCTTTGCTTAAAAATCCAGGCACTTCAGATTTGTGAATTTAATCTTTTGATGGTTGATAAGTGAAATATCCAGTTAAGTAAGTAATTGCAGACAAAAAAATAAAAATTTGCAAATGGGGATATTGAAAATATATAAATATAAAATATATATATATATATTGGATATATATATAAATAAAAAGATGGTGTTTCATTTTAAATGCATTTATTTTTCTTAATACTCACAATCACCAGTTGGAATTGGAATGTAATAACCTATAAGCTAACTTAACCTAGTCATTATGTACATAGCTAAGAACTATTATTTACAATCATTGGTAGGTGAGATCCGATTATTTGTATTTTGTCGACTAGTTGTTGTGCGGGATATATTTACTTTTCAGTCAACCTCCTCGACAGTGGGCCCCGCACCGTACTGCTGCCGCTGCTGCTGCTGTTGCTGTCGGTTAGCGTCAGCAGCGCCGTGCAGCTTGCTCATGATGGGCGAGCATACTTGCTGCAGCTCGTGCAGCTTGTGCTCGTACTCGTCTCGCTCTGCCAGCGCGTTGTTGTCGAGCCAACGCAGCGCGTCCTCGCAGGCGGAGCGCCCCGCCGTCTTGTCCTGCTCGGTGAGCCGCGCGCCCGCCTCATCCAACGCCTGCCTCACGTTGAACGCATACGCCTCGAGTTGGTTACGCGCCTCCACGCGCCGCCGCTGCCGCTCGTCCTCCTCCTTGTACCGCTCCGCCTCCTCCACCATGCGGTCGATCTCGGCGCGCGACAGTCGCCCCTTGTCGTTCTTGATCACGATGTTCTGCGACCGGCCAGTGCTGTTCTCCTTGGCGGTTACGTTGAGGATGCCGTTCGCGTCTAGGTCGAAGGTAACGTCGATTTTGGGCACGCCGCGCGGTGCCGGCGGGATTCCCGTCAGGTCGAACCGGCCCAGTAGGTTATTGTCCTTGGTCATAGCGCGCTCGCCCTCGTACACCTGCACGGTCACCGCCGGCTGGTTGTCCGAGTACGTGGTGAACGTCTGCGACTGCTTGCACGGGATCTTGGCGTTGCGCTCGACAATCTTAGTCATGACTCCACCGGCGGTCTCGATGCCGAGCGATAGCGGTGCCACGTCCACCAGCAGCACGTCTTGGATCTTAGAATGCTGCTCGCCGCTGAGGATGGCGGCTTGTACTGCAGCGCCGTACGCGATCGCCTCGTCTGGGTTGATGGACAGGTTGAGCTGCTTGCCGCAGAAGAAGTCCCTCAGCATGCTTTGGATCTTGGGGATGCGCGTGGAGCCACCAACGAGCACCACGTCGTGAATGGAGCTCTTGTCTAACTTGGCGTCCCTGAGCGCTTGCTCCACTGGAGCGAGCGTGCCGCGGAATAGGTCTGCGTTGAGCTCCTCAAAGCGAGCGCGCGACACTCGCGTGTAGAAGTCGACACCCTCGTGCAGCGCGTCGATCTCGATGCTAGCTTCCGTGCTGGAGGACAACGTGCGCTTGGCTCGCTCGGCAGCGGTGCGCAGGCGCCGGAGCGCACGCGCGTTGCCGCGGATGTCCTTACGGTACTTGCGGCGGAACTCGTCTGCGAGGTGGTTCACCAGCCGGTTGTCAAAGTCCTCGCCACCGAGATGTGTGTCACCCGCCGTCGCCTTCACTTCGAACAGCGAGCCCTCATCGATGGTCAGGACGGACACGTCGAAGGTGCCGCCGCCCAGGTCAAAGATGAGCACGTTCCGTTCTCCCTTCAGATTCTTGTCGAGTCCGTATGCGAGCGCCGCCGCGGTGGGCTCGTTGATGATGCGCAGCACGTTCAGGCCGGCGATGGCACCCGCGTCCTTGGTTGCCTGCCGCTGCGAGTCGTTGAAGTATGCCGGCACCGTGATCACCGCGTCGCGCACCGCACAGCCGAGGTACGCCTCCGCAGTCTGCTTCATCTTCGTCAATACCATGCTGCTTATCTCCTCAGGCGCGAACCGCTTTGTCTCACCCTTGTACTCTACTTGTATTTTGGGTTTGCCGCTATCATTCACAACTTTGAAGGGCCAGTGCTGCATGTCTTGTTGGATCTTGGGGTCGTCGAACTTGCGCCCGATGAGTCTCTTAGCGTCGAATACTGTGTTGTTGGGGTTCATTGCTACTTGGTTCTTGGCCGCATCGCCGATGAGTCGCTCCGTGTCCGTGAACGCGACGTACGATGGCGTGGTTCTGTTGCCCTGGTCGTTGGCGATGATCTCCACATTCCCATGTTGCCATACTCCCACACACGAGTAAGTCGTTCCTAGATCGATTCCTACAGCTGGCATTTTTTCTTCTGTGTTTCTTCAATATACTCACAATAAAAAGATTCAATATTCGCTTCGATATAATACGTCGCTTGCTTCGTGTTTCCACTGATTGCTCCTTTTACTTAGCTTGTTTGTATTTCAAATACTGATGCTTTGCCGCGCTCTACGACCATTTTATATACCCCGACAGCGCTAGCCAATGAACACCGAGAATATACTAGAACCATTTAGATCCACCAATCACGTGTCGTATAATGTAGAGTTTTCGAGAACCGCTGATGCGGTGCGTCAATAAGCAGACAAATTGTAAGGACTGATATAGGAGTAGGCGTAGTGTGAAAGAGATAAAACATGCATGTGTTGTCGGTATGCTTTAAATTCCATGAATTCGGGATTTTTATCGTGTATTTGAGATTAATACGTAGACTCTGAGAAAACATTTTTTTAGTACATTTTCAAGGGCATGAATTTAGACTATGTTTAAAACATAATACATATCTATTCTAATATTATACAGAGGAAAGATTTGTATGTTTGTGACGAATAAACTTTAAAACTGTTGGACCGATTTAAAAAAATCTTTCACCAATATAAAGCTACATTATCAGCGAGTAACATATGCTACTTTTTATCCCAGGAAACTATAAAGCGGGAATTTTATGGCGGAAAAATTCATTCGCGTGGATGGATTCACGAGCAATAGTCTAGTTTTATATAAATTAATAACGTTCTTGAATATACTGCATTAACATACGGACTACAGATTCACACATACTATTTTTAACATAGGACAAATTAGTTTTTCAACATTAGCTTAAAAAAATATAAATTTGATTAATTTACTAATTAATTTTGGCGAACTATTGAACTTATATACTTAAACAACTCAAACTTGTAATAATACTTATGCTTGCAACAAATATCTTAAAGTGGATAATTATTTACCCATATTTTTTTATTGCAATTGAATGTCGAGACGAGCATGCCGTTTGCCTGATGGTAAGCGATACGATCACCCATAAACAGTAGTAACACCATCCAGCGCCTTGAGTTACAAAGTACTGTGTGGCATTCCACTGCGCTCGTCATCCTGAGACATAAGATGTTACTTTCGTTACGTCCAGTAGTTACACTGGCTACAATGTCCTTCAAACCGAAACACAACAGTGCATAAACACTGCTGCTTGGCGGTAGAAATAGACATTGCGGTGGTATCCACCCAGACAGCCTCTTACATATGAGAGACCTACCACCAGTAATGTACCACCAATATGATGGACTAGCTTTTGCGCGCGGCTACGGCCGCGTGGAAAAGTTTTTCCGGGATAAACCTGTAGCACTCAGGAGTAATGTAGCTTCCTATTAGTGAAAGAATTTTCAAAATCGGTCCAGGAGTTCCTGAGATTAGCGCGTTCAAACAAACAAACAAACAAACTCTTCAGCTTTATAATTTTAGTATAGATAATATGATTAAGTAATTATAAAACTGACACATAGGTACTGTAATTAGGTAATGCAAGGTTCATCAAATATTTTTTTGTGGAGACTTAAGAAGTGAAAATAGTTATTTCAAAGTATACTAAGGATAATATGCATATTAGTTTATTTATATTCATTTAAGAATTACGGAAAATATAAAAATATTAAAAATGCGACTTAGAGAATTTAATTACTCTCATTTGCTTGTATGCATATCTTATTAGTGGAATTTACATGTATGAATGTGAATCAATAACAATTTTACTTATAATTTCGTTGGTGTGGTATCCCCAAATCGTCTTTTCTAGGTCAATAATTCTAGAACGTTCAACACGAGTATGTCTGTCTCCGTAAGAGATATTGTCGTCTCTTTTATTCACACAGAGTGCGCAGTACATTTTTCGAGAAGTATTGATTGCAGTATCGTATGTCTCTCTTTTACTTATACGTTCATCTCTTTCCGTCTCCCCATCGAAAATTCTAGAAGGGCTATACGACTATATTTGAAAGTAGTTTCTTACATTTAATTAAACGGTTGTGTGCTTCTTTAGAATTTTGCAGTATAATCATAACGGTACGAGGGGAGTGACTAATTTCAGTAGGGTATAAATAGGACTGCGATGCCGATTTCGCCTGAGATACCTTTTCAAAGTGAAGTAGTGAGGTTTTGGGTATAATTATTTATTTTAGGTTTGTGTAGATGTAGAAATATTTTTCCAAAATGTAGGCAGATTTGGCAGTAAAATAAGAAATGAAATGAGCAATAGAATTGTACAACAGGCTGCAGTATAATTGCAATGGCAACGGCAAGACCGATTAATCCATAAAAAACAAAATGGCGGCGTCATCGCCCGGTTGAGTTGAAACTGCGTAGTATAATGTAGAAACCTGGGGAAGACGGTTTTTGTGGATAAAAAGTAAGGTAGGTAACATTTTTAACGTACTTTTTAAAACCGACAAGTTCGGCAAAGTAAGTTTGGGATAAAGTTTGTTCAGAATTCAAATTTCGTTTGACCTTGAGTCGACATACGCACGTAACAACTAATAATATTTACATTATTGAACATATGATTGTGCTTTCTGATAAGTGAATGTCTTTCGTATTGGCTAAGATATGCTTTGAGCACTTCAATATATTACGTAGGTAGGTACCATATGGTAAGGCTTTCGTAACAGTGCAGAGAAGTGTTAATATTTTTGACAAGTGTTAAGATTTGTTGTAGTTAATATCGGTATATTGGAAATTTTAAAAAGTATTGAGTGACTAATTTCGTAGAAGTGTTCTATTAAGTATATATTTTGCTTTCTAGTATTTATCCGTAAAAGTGGCAACATAAGTATATTTTTTCGTTGAAGGAAAGTTCAGTCAAGGTCAGAGCAGTAGTAGGTTGAATAATTTATGAGTACCAAGAAGAGAGCCTCACTCTAGAGTATGCAAAAATATTCTTAAAAAAATGTAGTTGCTTAGCGTAGATGTTAGTATTATTTTGGTATTATCCATAGTAATATTAGTAAATTAAATCATTAGAATGGTCTTCTAAATTCCAAAAAAAATATTGTCGGAACAAGATATTTTGAACAGAGAAAATATTGAAACATAGTAAATCTTTGGTATAGGTTTTTTTGAACGACGTTTTCGTGAACAATAAAAAAGTCTTAGAACATCTTTACCATGCAGTTAGTGTATATTTAGGTAAATTTTCGTTACAAAACAAGTAACCGCATACATTTACGATAAGATTATGAGAACGGAATAATTTACCATGCAAATTAAGAACAATGGATGTTACGAACAGCTGTACAAGTCGGTTTTGAAATTGCACGTAGGCAAGCACAAAATATCATGACTAGAAATTAAGTATATTTAAAATACGGCTAAGTGTGTACATAAATACGTAATTTTACGCAGAGTTCTGAATCAAAATTATACCCATAATATATATAAATGTAGTTGATACAGTGACTAGAGGCTATATAGTCGCTGAGTTGATAAAAGGACGAATATGGTGAACAAACATAAAATAAAGTGGCAGATTTTTATTTATTTCAACAATGACGTATAATTTTGATTAAATATAACTGCCTAAGTATATGAAAAGCTGTTACTCATTAAAAGGTATAGAAAAAAAAAATCCAAATTACGGACAGCATTTGGGCGTGTCAGATAAAATGGTAGAGACAACAGATCAAGTCGTTGCCCATTTAAAAATTAATTTATTATAAGTATTTTTGTCTGCGATATTCTATAATAAATTTGGGATTTTTAAATTGAACAATAACGTATGATCAGTAATTATTGATTAAAAGGTATGGAAAAAGAATAATATCCAAATTAGGGACAGCGTTTGGGCGTATCAGATGAATGGTAGAGACAATAGGCAAATTCGTTGACTGCTAAGTCATTTATTGAAGATATTGCTGTCTACAATATTTAATAATGCAGTAGGGATGCTTAAAATTTAACCAATAGGGTATAAGACTTTAAATATAATTAGGTATAGTATAATCAGTTAATTATTTAAAAGGTGCAGAAAAAAATAAATTCCAAATTACAGATAATTTTAAGGCGTGTCAGATGAAGTGATTGTGACAGTAGACAAAGTCGTTGTCTACTTAGGAATTCATTTATTGTAGGTATTGCTGTATAAAATATTCAATAATACAATAGGGATTTCTTAATTTAAATAATAACGCATGAACAGTAATTATTAGTTAAAAGGTATAGAAAAAGAAAATTCCAAATTTATTTTAGGTATTGTTGTATGAAATATTCAATAATACAAAAGGGAATTCTTAATTTAAATAATAACGTATGAACAGTAACTATTAGTTAAAAGGTATAGAAAAATATAATTCCAAATTACAAAGAATGTTAAGACGTGTCTTATGGAATGGTGGGGACAGTAGACAAAGTCGTTGACTACTTACTTAGGTATTCGTTTATTGTAGGTATTGCTGTATGAAATATTCAATAATACAATAGGGATTTTTTAATTTAAACAATAACGTATGTAGTCATTCCTTAAAAGGTATAGAAAAAGAAAAAGTCGAAATTACGAATAGTGTTTAGGTGTGTCAGATGAAATGGTAGAGACAGTAGGCAAAGTGGTTGATTACTTAGTAATTCCTTTATTGTAGGTATTTTGGTCTGCGATATTCAGATATACAATTGGAATTGTTTTAATTTTAACAGTGATATATATTTTTCCTATATTTGTAAAAATAACAGGTTATTGTAAAAAAAATATAAATTATGAAGAAGGTTTGGGCGTGTCAGATGAAATGGTAGAGACCCTAGGCAAAGTCGTTGCCTACTTTGTGAATTATAGGAAGGTATTAAGCCAGTATCAAACAATAAAAGAGACACATTATAATTACCAAAGTAATAAATTGAAAAAAGTAGAGGACATAGTGATTTGGCACTGACTGGGAACTTCGAACAACTTAATCCTGAAAATGTGGAGAAAATGGGACTTTAATTTAAACTATGATATACTCAGATACTTGTTTAAATTATTATTTATTACACTTTAAGATGATTTTACTTTGTACTCGTACCATCGCGTACTACTTTGTACCATCGGATAATATTATTTCATAGAAAAATAATTATTAGTTTAAAAGATGAGATATCTTTTATAGAATTTTAAAATAATCTAGTGCCAGAAATGTGTGGGATAATGACTAGTCGTAGGAAAATAAAAGTTTTTTTATTAATGTTACTGTATGTACCTACTTAAAATGTACTCTTACAATTATTCCGTTAAATATTAATTATACAAGATATTTAGTTACGTTATCCAAATAGCATAGTTGAAATATTATACAACTTTCACGATTGAGTTACGTCTAGGGTTTCTATAAGAATACATCTAAAAAAAATACAATACAACTACCTATATCTACTTAGTTACGTTTTTGTTGTTTGAACGATGCAAACATAAAAATAGAGTTAGAAAATATTTAGGTTTACCAATATTATATTTACGTTAAAAAAATAATACGGCTATATTATTATGATGATTTTCTTAAATTTATTCCAATAAGTTAATTACGTACGTAAAGATGAAAATTCATATTCATTACTGAAAATATTTAATAAGATTATATTTACATTATTATTACAATATAAGTCACAAATACGTTGATATTTATATACGAAAGGGAGAACATTAACAAGATAATAAATATTAAATAGCAATAAGAGTCTTCGTATAATTATTTGAATATTTTCAACTTCGCCGCATAATATAATATTTTCGTTATAATAAATATACAGATGAAAATAATATCTATGTTCCATAAATAATGTAATGTGTTACATAAGGAAACACGTATTTATATATATTATTTAAATAAGATACACGTATTAAATACAGTCTCGAATTTAGGTATTTATTAACTTTATGTCAAAGAATTTAAGTATAATTTACTGAAAATACAAATGAAAGTACTTGACCCTATCGTAAAATAAAAAAATACAGAGACGAGAACCATTATTACCGCAAAAATATACGAAATTATGTCGAGAGAGACATCAATTATAGCAAAATTTTAGTCATATAAGGTTCAACAAAAACTTAATTATTATCTATTCATATAAACATATTTACAATAGTACCTATAATTAATCTAAACATTATATTATATATTATAAATACAACATATATTAGCTTAATCAAAACAAGACTTAACTAAGTAACACAAGCGAATATTATAAAACGTAGAGTCATTAAAGTTAAGAATAAATGTGTTCCATATATATTTTCTTAATTGGCGAAGAATCGTTTAGCTCTTAAAATTTAATAATAAATAATAATATGGATTAACGTTAACATTAAAAAATACACTTTTATAAGAAAGAAAAGACATCAGAATTATTAAAAATCATATCTTAGATTAATACAGATTCGTCATATAAGTAAACAATACATATGATTACGATAATATACCAAAATTATAATTGATTTATAGCAGTAATATTTTTTTTACTTTTCACTACATTCTCGAATTACAAAATAAAGCAATAGACAGGGAAAGTTATTGTTTATTCGAAAAGTGGAGCTTTTGAAGGATGATAATCTATTTAAATAGACGGTCAATATTTAAACTTACATATCTACTTTATACAAAACACAGTATCTTATTTATTGGTACTGATCAGTAGATTGGGAGCATCTTATTAAATAAATCATAAAGTATAGGATAATATAAGTGGAGTTAACATCTATCAGATAAATTCGTTACAAAAGCAAATATAATATATTTATTCGCTATATTTTTTAAACATAGATCAAAATACAAAATATTTAAAAAGAAAGTAGAGAATTAGCTAGAGTTTTGTATATATATATATGGGAATATATTAGTTCTATTTAAATTTGTTATGATTAATGAAAGATACGTATTTATTTTAACCTAACGGTGGAATTTATTGGTATACCAGAAAATAGGGAATGATATAAGAGCAGGCCAATTCATACGACATTGAGTTACTTCTTTATAATATGACTTTTTTTTATAAAAGTCTCATAAATAAAAAAAAACTACGCAATAATGCAAGAGAAAAATGGAAAGATGGTCTATATATAAACTATAAAAGAATTTTGTGAAATACTTTATAGCTATAAATTAACAAACAGTATAACATATTTTGCTTTTCTTTCAGAAATGAAGGAATTATAATTTTGCAAATAGGGGTGTAAATTTTAATATTAAGCATTTGTTAGAAGAGGTAGAGTTAAACGGAAAAGCATATTTTTTGATAACAATTATAATTTATTTAACACTATATTGAGGTACCAGGAATTAAGGAATGACGTAAGAGATGAATTTAAAGAAAAATAGGAGAGAAATGTAGAGTTTGTGGAAATCTAACTAACTTACTCCTTGATAAACGAATAGCGGATAATGTGACGAAAGAATTCTGAAGAAAGAATCTGTCTAATCAAAATCATGAAGGTTGGGTAGATACAAATTGAAATACGATTTCATAGCCTAAATACAAGAAATTATTTATTTTTGGCCCAATAGGAAAAATGAAATCACATACACGAAAATACTGAAAGATATGCCAGGTGGTTTAGTTGAATCCTCTTTTTATAAAAGTAGACATAACTACTAATAAGAAAAACGTATTCAGAAATAAAATAGGTGCCTTTTTAAAACGTATAAAATGCATAAATACTTATAATATGATGATAATATATTTTAAGTTATTAATATACAATACTTTATAATTAAGTAAAGAAGATAGTCGTTTGATTAATATGGATCGTAAAATATGCATACAAATCATATCTAAGGACGAGTTGAAAATGTTGAGACAAGTTGAAATAGATTGCGAAAGGACACAGTGAAATTACGCGTATATATGCAAAATATTCAGAGTTTTTAAAATAAGTACACGGTATTGGAAGAAAATATAGAAAGATTCTTATACAATGAAAAAAACACAAAGTTTCAAATATACTATATACAAACAAAGCTTAAAATAAGCTATACTTTAAACAAGATGAAATAAATATAGTAAACGTACATTCTGATTAATATGCAATATCCAAAATGGTTCCATAAAGAAAACTAAAGTTTTATATCCACTAAATACATGCATTTCTAGTATATAAGAAAAAGTATTCATGAAGTACCTTGAAGGAAGTTTAGTGATTACACGATAATTGGAATTTTACGAAGATATTTTGATCCTGTTTATTTATTATGCAAAATACATAAATTTTATCCTATCAAAAAGAATGATATATTTATAATGATATGTGACCCACTCGACGTTACCCAGTATTATATTGAAATGGAGTTATTTATCAACATATCTTATTTTATAATAACGAAACCATATAATACGCAAGAATATCTGTACTTAACAAGATTACAATCCCGTACATACAATGCGTACATATGAAAAACGTTCCATAAAAATTAAAAGAAAACGATATTTTTTAAATCAGTATTTAATTTCAAATATATACCAAATATATAAGTGTTGGGACAAGTTGAAAAAGCATCGGAAAGGGACGGCGTGAAAAAATACACAAATATAATTAAATCAAAATTGCGGACACAGTAATAAGGAAAATAGTAGAAGACGAAAAGATGGAGAGAGTATTGCCTTTACACAGATCAGTATGAAAATGTAATTCCTTGACTATGTCGGGCATGTTTGTTTTTATTTATCAAGATGAAGGTATTAAAATAAAAGTACATTACAGAGACACATGTTATATTGAGACAAAATAAACATAAATCTAATGATTATAAATACATTAATGTCCAATTAGAAATAACTAAGCAGAAGGAGCAAGAGTATTTTTACTGAATATTACTCAAATGAAATTTGAATCGAAAAGCAGTCTTTGAAATTCATAAAAAGTCAAAATTACCAGGTCGATTATTATCAGAGCGTATGCTTTTTCCAGCATTGAAAATATTATTGATCAACTTCAAATGACATATTTGAAAACTAATAAAGATAATGCGTTTTCATTTTTTTACACCGGAAAACAGTGTGTTTTAAATTGATATATTCGAATGAAAAACAATGTATTTGATAAATATTTAAATTTTATGGATTATAATTTAAGAGGAACATATTATGCAATCTAAAACATTTATATTTATTCAGGAGAAGTTTTACAAGGTTTCTGTTGAGGTCTTTTTACGTTTGATTAGACATATTATTAATCAAAGCTTTTTACTATTACCATTGTGAATCATATGAAAATAGGGATGACCAGTTCATCTAGTATGAAAAAATAGTCAGAAATATAAACAACTCTTCGGTTTTTACTTATTTTCGTTATGCAGTAAATTCCAAAAGGTTTTTTCCAAATTTTTTATTGATCTTTGTTTGTGAAGTGAATAAGTGATGAGAGTGGATTGTGGGTTTTGTGGAGTGTCTTACATAGAAGATTTAGGTATACTGATAAAAAAAAAAAATGATATATTTCATATATTTTTATATTGAAAAAAGTAGTTATTATGACGTGTAATATTTATTAGTTAATTATTATCTATTGCTACAATATCCATTAACCATATAAAAAATGTGCTATAGTGTGTGTCTTATCTGATCTTTAAAAAAAGTATTGAATTAGTGATTCATTACGTGTATTTAAGTAAAATTTTACAACAGATTTAAAAATTTGAATTGAGTGAAGTGATAAGTTTATAGCATTATTCATTTATTAATTTCATGTGTGAAGTGATAATAATGAAAATAATGTGTTTAAAAGTTTAAGTGAGCCAATAAATAAATATTATCTGAACTATAAAGTTTGATCCTATTACCTATCTTGTCATCATATTTACTAACATTATGGTTTTTATGAACAGATCATAATACAAATTATAATGTAAAAAATATTTATTTGACATTAAATTTAGTAAAATATTTCATTGCATTATTTAAAATCAAATTCCAATGACACAATAAAAATATTTAAAATTAAACAGCGTTAAAGAAGAAAACAACTGCATTGAAATATAAGCAATACAGATATTAGGTATTAATGTATTAGAAGCAGTCCCAACTTTTTTTATTTTATTGCATTTTTTGAAATCATTGGAAATATATTTTATTCTCATTAAAATATATGAAAGTGTGGTTTGCGAAACAACTTGTTTATTGTAATGATACGTCCAGTACATAAAGAGATATTTCCGGGACTAGATAACACAAGCATACACATTTAATATGATTTAAGACAACACATACGACATTACACTGATGGCTACTATTTAAAAGGACAAACAGAAGGACGACTGTAAGGCTGTAAACAAGTTTTTCGAAAAATATCGTGTATATATATATTATTACATTATTATCAAACTATATATATTATACAATAATACTAGCTTTTGCCCGCGGCTCCGCCCGCGTGAATGAGTTTTCCCGGTATAAAAGTCCCGCTTAAAATGTAGCTTATATGACACGTTCGTAGATTTACCATAGCAGCGCCATCTATTGATTACTTACTCAACCCAGTCGAAAGGTATCGACATCTGTTAGAATCATTTGGAGTTAAGATAATTGTGACTGTCAAATAATAACAGACAAATAATTAGCAATAAATTAAAATTGCGACTATAATTTGAGATTTAAACTATCCTATCTCTCAAGTTGGATCGAACTGCACATGGTGTGCGAATTTTATTATAATTGGTTAAGTGGTTTAGGAGTCCATTGAGGACAAACATTGTGACACGAGATTTATATATATTAAGATGTAATAAAGCGTGGGAAAATTGAAGTCGTTTATAGATACGCCAGTGTAATAGAGCGTTTATAATATAGATGAAATATTTTAATACAAAAATGAAACATTGTGCTACATCTAAAGAAAATTTCATGTTATGACGTAAAGATTGAAGTATGTTAAATAATATTCAGTATCTCAAAAGTGCTAGTCTCAGGAAATAAAATAGGTTATCGGCCTACCAAAATTGAAGAGTTTGAAACAGTAAAGGATTGTTCTATATTGGAATAAAATTTTATAATATGATGGAAAATTTTGAAATAAGAGATGTGATTGATAGGTGCGGCAATTCAGTAATACAAAGTTGTTAGTGAGAGGAAATAAAAATAGTTATTAACGTACCAAAATCGATGACGAATTTGAACAGTGAGGCATTGTTCTATATTTAAATTGTTTTTTTATAATGTGATGTAAAAGTATGAAATAAGTGATTTTAATGATAAGTGCGACAATTCAGTAACACAAAGTTGCTAATGAGAGGAAAAATTGTAAGTGACATACCAAAATTGATGACGAATTCTAAACAGGAAAGCATTGAAAATTACATAATACGATTTAGAAGTTTAAATAAGTGATGTGATTAATAGACGCGATATTATTAAGTTTTATTATTCAGTAGCTCAGAGTTACAGTAGAGCATGAGAAGAAATATATATAGTAATTGACGTACCAAAATTGATGACGTATTTGAAACAGTGAAACACTGCGCTATATTTGAATAAAATTTCATATGTTGGAAAATTTTGAAATAAGAGATGTGATTGATAGGTGCTGCAATTCACTAACACAAAGTTGCTAGTGAGAGGAAATAAGAATAGTTATTAACGTACCAAAATTGATGACGAATTTGATACGGTGAAGCATTGTTCTATATTTGAATAAAGTTTTATAATAATAATAATAATAATAATAGCCTTTTATTCCTAAACATAGGGTTACAAGAGGTCCCTAAGTTCGGTGTGCCGTTTGGCATAGGCCTCCTCCAGATCCTTCCAATGGGTCCTGTCCCTTGCTACTCTCGACCAGAATGGTCCTGCTGTCTGTTTCAAGTCATCTTCCCATCTCCTGACTTGACGACCCCTGCCTCTTTTGCCGTCTCTTGGTTGCCAGAGGGTGACTTGCTTGCTCCATTTATTAATGGGATGGCGTATCATATGTCCAGCCCATCTCCATTTTTGGACGTCTATCCGGGTAAGAATGTTTGTGAGTTTTGTTCTTGTTCTTATGTCCACGTTCCTGACTCTGTCTTTGATTTTTAACCCTAGCATGCTTCTTTCCATGGCACGTTGGCATTTTGTTAGCCTTTCCCTGTGGTGAAGTGTTATTGACCAAGTTTCACAACCATAAGTCAGAACTGGTAGAATACAGGTCTCGAATGTTTTTTTTTTTATGTGGTTGCCTAGATCCTTACTTTTCACTATTTCCTTCAGTGACCAGTATTTTCTCCAGCCTTGGGCTATTCGCCTGTTTATCTCCTTTGTCATTTCATCTGAAGGGGATATTATCTGTCCTAAGTAAATATATTCTTTGACATATTCGATCTTGTTGCCATCTACCATTACATCTATTTCCCTTGAGTTTGTCATCAATTTTGTTTTACTGTCATTGATTTCCAAACCAACTTCTCTACTTATATTTGCTAGGCTCTGCATCATTTGTTCTATTGCTGCTGGATTCTCTTCGAGAAGCACCAGATCATCGGCAAATCTTAGGTGGTTTAGGCGAGCTCCATTGATGTTCAGGCCTAAGTGGTCCCAGTTTAGCTGTCTAAAGATGTGCTCGAGTACGGCGTTAAATAGCATAGGGGAGAGAGGATCACCTTGGCGTACGCCCTTTTTGATAGGAAATGATTCTCCTGTTGATTCTAGTTTAATACTGGCCTTGCTAGCTTTGTATATACTCTTAAGTATTTCTATATAGTTGCTCTGGACCCCTTGTTGTTCGAGGCTCCGCCATATGTATTGGTGCCTGAGGCTGTCGAATGCCTTTGAGTAATCTATAAACGCCAAGTAGATCTGTTTATTGTATTCGTTATACTTTTGTATCAACTGTTTTATTGTGTGGATGTGATCTATTGTGCTGAAGTCTTTTCTGAATCCTGCCTGCTCCACGGGTTGGCCTTCGTTTAGTGTTACTGATATTCTTTCCAGGATCGCTTTAGCAAATACTTTATATATGTTTGATATTAGCGAAATTGGCCTATAGTTCCCAATCTCGTCTCTAGGGCCTTTTTTATGTAGTAGAATTATGTGACACTCGGTCCATTCTTCTGGAATTTGCCTTGTTTGTAAGATTTCATTGAAAATTTTTGCCAGCACAGGACTGATTTCCTCTAAGGTTCCCTTGAGCATTTCATTAGGTATCTTATCCGGCCCTGGGGCTTTCTCGAGTTTTTGAGATTTTATTGCCTTGATTACCTCTGAGGCAAGGATCTCTGGCACTTCGTCTACTTTGTTGTCTTTTGCTTCTTTTACTTCCGGAATTGTGGCCAGCCCTGAATCGAATTTATCAGAATACAATAGGCGGTAATAGTCCGTAGCTAATTTCTGTATTGAGAGTCGATTAGTTAAGTAAGATTCGCGTTGCTTTAGTTTCGGTATCCATTCTTTCCCATGTTCGCTTAGTTGTTTCACAGCCTTTTTTGTTCCGCCTGTTCTTTTTATATTTTCTTCCAAAACTCTATTTCTTTCCTTCTTCCGGTCTTTCCTCATATTCTCTTTAATTTCCTTAAGTTTTATAATGTGATGTAAAAGTTTAAATTAAATTATTTTAATAATAGGTGCGACAATTCAGTAACACAAAGTTGCTAATGAGAGGAAAAATTGTAAGTGACGTACCAAAATTGTTGACGAATTCGAAAAAGCGAAGTATTAAAAATTTCATAATATGATGTAAAAGTTTGAAATAAGTGACGTGATTATTAGATGCAGTTTTATTTAATATTATTACTCAGTACCACAACGTTACAATAGTGCGTGAAAGGAAATCAATATAAATAGTTTATAGACGTCATAAAATTGTTGAAGTATTTGAAATAGTGAAGTATTGCGCAATAATATTTAAATTAGATATAATAACTTGATCTCAAAGTTTCAAATGAGTGATATTATGATTAATAAGTGCGGTATTATTTAATAGTATTATATTATAGGATTAGTTCAAGTTGTTATACTCCGTTAGAGGAAATCAATTCAGTTTATTACGTGCTAATAAAAGAGCGTTTGTAAAATTGAAGTCATAATTAAAACAATATTACAGTATATCTGAAAATATTTCATGATGTGATGTAAAAAAATGAAATAGGTTATGTTAGCTATACATGCGACAATTCAGTAACTCGAAGTTGCTAGTGAGAGAAAATAAAAACATTGATTGACGAATGTGAAACGGGAAAGCATTGGTATATATATTGAAATAAAATTTCATAATATGATGTAAAAGATTAAAATAAATTATCTGATTGATAATGCGGCAATTCAGTAACACAAAGTTGCTAGTGAGAGAGAAAAAAATAGTTAGCGACGTACCAAAATTGATGACGAATTCGAAACAGCGAAGCATTGAAAATGTTATAATATGATTTAAAAGTTTAAATACGTGATGTGATGTATAGACTCGATATTATTAAGTTTTATTATTCAGTAGCTCAGAGTTGCAGTAGAGCGTGATAAGAAATATAAATATAAATAATGTATAAATATAAATATTAATACGTACCAAAATTGATGACGTACATATTTGAAACAGTGAAACATTGCGCTATATTTGAAGAAAATTTCGTAATAGGATCTAAAAGTTTGAAATAAAGTACGTGATTATTAGGTGCAGCCTTATTATTACTCAGTAACACAAAGTTATAATAGTGCGTGAGAGGTAAAGAATTGGTGAAGTATTTGAAATAGTGACCTATTGCGGTATAATATCTAAATTGGATTTAATAACTTGGCCTAAAAGTATAAAATGAGTGATATTGCGATCAATAGGTGTGATATTATTTAATACTATTATTCTATAGCTCCAACTAAAGTTGTGATACTCCGTAAGAGGAGAGCAATTTAGTATATTACGTGTCAATGAAAGATAACGTTTGTAAAATTGAAGTCATAATTAAAACAGTGAAGGGCAGGTATATCTGAATAAAATTTCATGATGTGATGTAAAAGTATGAAATAAGTGATTTTAATGATAGGTGCGATATTTCAGTAACACAGAGTTGCTAATGAGAGGAAAAAAATTTAAGTGACGTACCAAAATTGATTACGAAGTTAAAACAGTGAAGCATTGGTCTATATTGAAATTAAATATCATAATATGATGTAAAGGGTTGAAATAAATTATGTGATTGATGGTGTGGTAACTCAGTAACACAAAGTTCCTAGTGATAGGAAGAAAATAGTTAGTGACGTAGCAAAATTGATGACGAATTGAAAATAGCATAATATGATTTAGAAGGTTAAATAAATGACGTGATTAATAGACGCGATATTATTAAGTTTTATTATTCAGTAGCTCAGAGTTGCAGTAGAGCGTGAGAATATATATACATAGTCACTGACGTACCAAAATCGATGACGTATTTGAAACAGTAAAACAATGCACTATATTTAAATAAAATTTCATGATGTGATGTAAAAGTTATAAATTAGTGATGTTAGCAATAGGTGCTGGTGCGACAGTTCAGTAACTCAAAGTTGTTAGTTAGAGGAACAAAATAGTTATTAACGTGCCGAAATTGATAACGAAGTCGAAACAGTGAAGCATCGGAATCTGTTTATATATATATTGAAATTAAATATCATAATATGATGTAGAAGATTGAAATAAATTATGTGATTAATAGTGTGGCAATTCAGTAACACAATGTTGCTAGTGAGAGGAAAAAAATAGTTAGTGACGTACTAAAATTGATGACGTATTTGAAACAGTGAAACATTGCGCTATATTTGAATAAAATTTCATAATATGATGTAAAAGTTTGAAATAAGTGACGTGATTATTAGGTGCAGCTTTATTAAATACTACTTTAAGTGACACAAAGTTACAATAGTGCGTCAGAGGCAGCGACTATATAATAGTTTATTAACGTGATAAAATTGGTGAAGTATTTGAAATAGTATAGTATTGCGGTATAATATCTAAATTGGATTTGATAACTTGATCTGAAACTTTAAAATGAGTGATATTGTGATTAATAGGTGCAGTATTTTTTAATACTATTATTCTACAGCTCTAGCTAAAGTTGCAATACTCCATGAGAGGAAAGCAATTCAGTATATAACGTGTCAATGAAAGATAACGTTTGTAAAATTGAAGTCATAATTAAAACAGAAAAGGATTACGTTACATCTGAATGAAATTTCATGATGTGATGTAAAGGTTGCAAATTAATCATGTAAGCGATAGGTGTGACGATTCAGTAACTCAAAGTTGCTAGTGAGAGGAAAAAATAGTTATTGACGTACCAAAATTGATTACGAAGTTGAAACAGTGAAGCATTGGTTTATATTGGAGTAGAATTTCATGAAATGATTTGAAAGCTTGAAATAAGTGATGTGAATAGATTTAATAGGTATTGCAGTATTAAATATTCTTATTGTATAGCACAAAGTTTCGAGAGTGTGTGATATGTACTATAAAAATACATGGCATAGTGAAACATTGCAAAGATTCTACATAAAATTACAGAGTTTGAAATATGTGAAGTGACGAAGACATTATAAATTATAAAAATATAGAATCAGCAATAATCCATGATATTATCTATATTTTGAGCCAGAAAATATAAATATTTGAAAGGAAATAGAGAGTTTTATGAAGAATGCCCATATCCTTGTACGATTATGAACTATCTTGAAGTTTTTTGGCAGAGATCCCTAAATTATTATGTTCAGCTACATATGTGCAAAAATAATTAAGTTAATTCTGAAGATATTAACAATGACCAGTATGAACTACGATCATCATAACTATTAAACAACATTTTACGTGTATTACATTTGGAAATCCTAAATTTGTTCTCATGAAGAGGTTATGCTAAATGACAACGGTTGTTTAATGAGAAGTTCTGAGGCTAGATTACAAAAATATAAATATTAAGAATTAAATGTACTCTGAAAAAAATATATTTTAAGGAAGAAAGAGAAGAGACTAATTGAATAGCATTAACGCCGAAATTTGCTATGCATACTGCAAACAAAGATGACGTATAAACCGTATACTTACATTAAACGTTTTAGTACATTTAAGCTTCGAAGCTATCTAATTCTTAAATACAAAGCAAACAGGGAAAAATATTTTATCACTAAAGTAATTAATTGCGCAACAAAAGGTTTTTTAAGGATGCAAATAAGCTGTAATCTTCCAAATGATAATAAAGATAATGACGATCTTTAGCGCAAATATACACTTTATCAAAAGTGGATGCATATTTTGTTGAACTTTATAGTTATATGAGAATTTCACTTTGGTGATTAAACATATACAGTAATAATTAAGATAATACCTTATTTAACTATCGTTAAAATGTATGAAATACCGCGGAATATCTGAAAATATTGTTCAAAATTATAAGTTGTTCAAAATATAGTAATAATTTTGGATAACAAGAACTGATTATGAAATAAAATTTATGGATGAATAGAAATGCGATCCAAACGTTATATCAAAAGTAATACGAACACAAGCTAATTTAAATTTTAAACTAAAACACTGAATGTATAGTTTATGTTGTTATCTGAACTATGTTCTAAATGTTTCGAATCTCGAGAAATGGTGTACATATATATAATATGGCTAAATATAGTTAGCGCAACTCTACATAACAGTAATGATACACATGATATGAGTATGAAAGTTTTTAAGCACAAGTGCATAATGAGATGGCATTTAATAGCATTATTCAGGAGTATTTTGGCAGTTTTATAAATAAAACAATAAGACACATTACGTTTAGACTGTGAATATGACTCAAACGTACAAAATGTGAAGTTTGTAACATAGAAAAAGAGAAGTATATCTAAATTTCTAAAAGGTTATTACTAAAATAATAATTCGGAAAATCCTTTATTTTGATTTATCCAGATGGCAGTGGAAAGAAAAGCGTGATTAAATTTAACAAATGCAAAGATTGCAAATTTTCTAAGCTCTATAACAATAAGAAAAAACACTTGGACGAATCATATATTCGCTACATCGAGACAGTTTATGATATTGCATTTAAATTTTTAAATATTACATGACTAAAATAAGAGTGATATTTATTTACCAATAAATATATAAATTGACCCCATTACTTATTTTTTTATTTATCAGTCATTAAAGTAACTAACTTAATAGTGTTTATTTATCCCCTTAAGCAAATTAATATGAATATGTTTATTTAATACATTAACAGGTCAATTAAATTTGTTATTTCAGGATTAATGAATGCGTGATTCTAAATATGGAAGTAGGGCGGTAAACAGGAAAATTCATTATTGTTATTATTATAAAATTAAAAGTGTTATTAAATTTAGAATCTTATGTTTATAATTAATAACGTATTACAATATAGGGATACTTTAAATAATACTTGATCCATTAGTCAGGCAATGTGCCACCAAACAATGTATTACAAATTTAGGTGTTTCTTTTTGCAAACCAAATATATTACTTGATTATCTTTGTTTAATAATTTATTTATAAAAACAGCTATATATTATTGACATTGACATAAATATACAAATAACGTTACATATATGCGGGATAGCATAGGTATGTATGTAATATGTATGTAGTTAGTTATTTAGCCAATACGGTATTATAATAATATGTTTAAAGGTATACTAAATATAACATACGAGGAGATAAATAAGTATTAAAACGTGAGATTAAGACATTGAACATTATGACGTGTTTTTGAAATATTGAGATATTATTACCTTCGTAAAACTGCATAATAATAATATATTTTTACCAAACGAAATAAAACAAATTAAAGTGATAGAAAATAACTAAATCAGTTTTGTTCATTTCTATTCAGATTATACGTATTAATATATTCTTGTAGAGTTCGAAATTTTCAAACTAATAGGTTTCTTCATTTATTTTTTTATTTTTTCAAAAGCTATTTAACAATCGTGGAATGCAATAAATTGATTTGATTTCTATAAGTTTGCTTTACATTTCCAAAAACATTATTTCTACAATTTATTTTATGACAAATGATCATATTATATTCATATTTATAAATGTTTGCAGAGATCGAAATTTGATCTCCGTTTGGATTAGAATAGAGCGTTTTGATATTATATTATGTTTTTATAGGTTGTTATTACGATACCCATACTTCAGACGAGTTACTGAACCATATTTTAAATATTACTGAAATAGTTATGAGGAATCAAACCCAAACAATTATAGTAAAATAGGTAGGAAAAAAGACTTTGTTTCTATGAATCAAACTAGCAAACGAAATGAAATAATAAATATTTTTAAAACGGATTATAAATCGTTATAAGCGTCATAAAACGTAATGTACTTTAAGAACCTTTATATTTGCGTTAACACAGTTATTTAAATATTACGTATTTATGTACACACTCATAATTAAGATTTTTGAAATGGTAAAACGATATAATATAACGAATTCATTATAAACATATGATACGAGAAATTATAAAATTATACAAGTATCTATTTACAAAAACTTATGAAATAATACAAGAGAGAACGAATATGAGATTGGAAAATATTAATAAAAATGCCATGGAAAAAGCGAATTAATAAGAAATCAATTAAGTTGTTTAATTTATAAGATTTAGGTCTAAAATGAACAATGTACAATGCATAATTTACGATTATACTAAAACTACATTTATTACCAATATACCAAACGAATAGGTACTTATACGTTACATCTTTACGTTCGACGTAAACAATTGTCATATATATAGAATTTTCGGTGAGCGGTGAAATAAATATTCAAATAAGAAACAAAGAATATCCCAACGTGAGATGTCTATCCGGCATACAAAAAATAACAAGTGAATGATGTTTAGGTAATGCAGTTTAACGTAACCAAATGTCAGTTTCACAAAGTAGGTATTACAGAATAGCGAAAATAATTATATTATAAATCAAGAGGAAAGCTCTTAAGGTTTTCAACTTATAGTTGAACGTACTAAGATACTACGAATCTGTAATACTTAGGGTAGAACAAGATGGTGTAAATAAGGTAGGAACTACAGTGTTCAAGTAGTGTAAGCAAATAGGAAAGTTATATGCATCAAAATTGATATTTTATTATGCAGCAATAAGATTACATATAAGGGGCGTCATAATAATAAGAGCGTAATATGATTTGCAATTTAAGAGCAAACTTATAAATTTTGGATTTCACTATCAAAATTATAAAATTCTTAGGCAAATGCTGATTGAAAAGTGATATGAAAATATTAAAACTATGAAGAAGCAGGTATTAAAAATACATGACATGATAAAAAAAGGCCAGAAATAATATCATTGTAATACGATTGACGTTTAAATTTATGCCTTCAGTTTAAACCACGGAAAAGAAATCTCATAATGAAAGTACTAACACTAGGCTTTCTCCTTTATTTACTCGATGAAACATCAGATAAAGTAGAATGTTTTTAACATCGGTGATATTTGAATTTAAATACAAGACATCAATTCAAACCAAGAAAAGAATACTCTGAAAAAAAAATGCCTTTCGTCGCTATGTATCCACCAATATATAGAAACGGAAATAATGGTCCAAACATATGAAATGTTTAAATTGAAATATTAAAATCCAAAGTCAACGACTCGGCCCCGAATGCTCATTAAGAAATTATAATCATCAGGCTTTCGTCAATATGTGCCTAGCTAAACGTAAGATACGTCAGAACTCGGAATGTAATAAAAAACAGAAATAACAGAGTTTGTCTATCAAACATAATAAACGTAAAAAAATTAAGGTAAGATAACAATATGACCTAGGAAAAGAATACGCATTAAGAAGTTAGTGCTATTAGGCTACGTTAGTATGTGTCTAACTAAATATGAAATAAATCAGAATATTATAAAAATCTGCAATAATATAATGTAAAAAACAATTAAACCATATTAGACTAAATTTTACCCAGGCAAAGACTACTACTACGTAAAGAAACTACTGCTATAGCTAGGTCTACGTTTGTATGTATCCAGCTATACATCAGATACGTCAAAGCGAACGTCAGGAGCAATAAAATACACCAAACATCAGATTCCTTTAATGGAAATAAAGTCGTCGTAGAGAAAATATCGATTTTAAATCGTCAGTATGTGATCAACTTAACGTCTACATCAGAAATAATGGAACCACACATCAGGGTATATGAATAAAGATTTAAATTTAGCCAAAGAAAAGAATACTCGTAAAGTAAATAGGGGTATAAGGCTTTTGTCCGTATGTACCTGGTTTAAATATAAGAATTACATATAGTACCAACAATAAAGGAGGTCTAAATTGAAATAGAAATATAATTTCCACCAAAGAAAGAATCATTCTAAAGGAAAATAGGTTTTTGTCAGTAAGTGACCATCTAAACAACGCCAGGATGGAAATAAAAAAAACGTCAACAATAGAAAAAATAAACGTCAGAAATATCAAAATGTATAAACATCAGGGTCTTCCAATCTTAATAAAGATATTAGATAACCCAGGAAATGAATACCTACTTCTTAAGAAAATTGCCAAAATAGGTTTGTCAGCTTATAAGCATCAAATATATATCGGAAATATTGGATTTATTCAACATCAGAGTCGTTCCTTGTAAATAAAAACATCTGTTCAATACATGGAAAGAATACTATGAAGGAAATAACGATAATAGGGTTTGGGCAATAAGTGAGCTATGACATCAAAATGTTTTATAATAATATATCAGAACGAATCATGCATCATGATCCTTAAATGTAAATAAAGGCTCTAATTCAACCCAGAGAAAGAATACTCGTAATGGAAATAGCGTTATTAGACTTTCATCAGTGCGTGACCAGCTAAACGTCAGAATGTTTTATAATATATCAGAAATATCAAAATTAATCATCCATCAGGGTCCTTAAACGTAAATAGGGACTTCAATTCAACCCAGAGAAAGAATACTCGCAATGGAAATAGCGTTATTAGTTTTTCTTCAGTATTTCAACAGTTAAACGTCAGAATGTATTATAATACATCAGAAATATCAGAATGAATCATGCATCAGGGTCCTTAAACATAAATAAAGACTTCAGTTCAACCCAGAAAAAGAATACTCGCAATGGAAATAGCGTTATTAGTTTTTCTTCAGTATTTCAACAGTTAAACGTCAGAATGTATTATAATACATCAGAAATATCAGAATGAATCATGCATCAGGGTCCTTAAACATAAATAAAGACTTCAGTTCAACCCAGAAAAAGAATACTCGCAATGGAAATAGCGTTATTAGTTTTTCTTCAGTATCTCAACAGTTAAACGTCAGAATGTATTATAATACATCAGAAATATCAGAATGAATCATGCATCAGGGTCCTTAAACTTAAATAAAGACTTCAGTTCAACCCAGAAAAAGAATACTCGCAATGGAAATAGCGTTATTAGTTTTTCTTCAGTATGTCAACAGCTAAACGTCAGAATGTATTATAATACATCAGAAATATTAGAATGAATCATGCATCAGGGTTCTTAAACGTAAATAAAGACTTCAATTCAACCCAGAGAAAGAATACTCGCAATGGAAATAGCGTTATTAGTTTTTCTTCAGTATGTCAACAGCTAAACGTCAGAATGTATTATAATACATCAGATATATTAGAATGAATCATGCATCAGGGTTCTTAAACGTAAATAAAGACTTCAATTCAACCCAGAGAAAGAATACTCGCAATGGAAATAGCAATATTAGTTTTTCTTCAGTATGTCAACAGCTAAACGTCAGAATGTTTTATAATATATCAGAAATATCAGAATGAATCATGCATCAGGGTCCTTAAATGTAAATAAAGACTTCAATTCAACCCAGAGAACTTGTAATGGAAATAGCGTTATTTAGTTTTTCGTCACTACCGTCAGCTAAATATCAGAATGCATATTAGAATGTACCGAATCAGGGTTAAATGTAAATAAGATTTTAAATAGTAACAACGAACATCAGAACAATAGAGTGGATCTATCATGAGAGATAGCATTAAAATATTAGACGTCAATTCGACCAAGAAAAGAATATTCAAAAGAAAATGGATAATTTATTTTTAATTGGCTTCCGTTTTTAGGTAGCTACGTTAAAACCCAGCGTCTACTTACCTTAGAAAATGTGCAAAATCTAATTACAAATATTATATTACATATATAAAAGACAAAAATTAAAACCAGGAAAGAATATTCATGGTATTAGGCCTTTATTTGTAAAAGTAAAAACCAATTCAGAGACACTGTTAGAGTAAGCTGTAAGATAGTATGTAAATATTGGTTTAGTTTAACTTAAGTTTGAAACCCATTTGAAAAAGAATGCAACTGACATTTGGTTCGATATTTTTATTCAATAAGTTTGAGGGCAATACCAGAAGTAGGTAAACGTGTACTTATGACCAATTTTATTAAACAATTGGGGCATTCATTCTGAAAAGAGATATATTTAATAACATATGTGGATACAACGGAGTATGTAAAAATATTGAAGTTTGTAGTAATGTTTAGAGCATAGAGCGTGCACCTTTAAAATTTGAAAATATTAAAGCAATATCTGCGTCATTGCATAATTTAAATTAAACTTAGCAGGGTATGATATTTAAGTGCTTCTAGCTTGTAGGTGATTGTTCAGTACTGCTCTTGTTTTATGATAATAAATTGCTAATACGAATAAAACCGAATCCTTTTACCGATACAAACTTCACATGCACCTTCATTTAATTATCGTAATCACTTTCACGTGTGATTTGTGACTTTTGTTACGCTTTCTTGTCTACGTCATGCAAAAATAGTTATTTTCAATAGATATCACAGAAATAATCCTTACTGTGCATGACAAATAAAACCCAACGGTTTTCATAGCATGAGCACAAAATAACACGGGTATATGTTTCTAGAAAACATGAAATGCTTTGACATGTGGAACTTCTTTATTTTTCATGGTCGGTCCTTGTGCATTATTAGAGATATCGCTTTACTAATCATTGAACAAGCTGTCACAAGATGCACCGTGGTTCTTTTAGTCGTGTGTGGTTATTTCTTGTTGGATGTATTTTTCTTATTTAGCGTCGTTTTAAGTTTCCATTAGGTAGCTTAAGTAAGAGTATTCCACATCGCCGTAGCGTTTCCCGCAATAATTTTCTATGTCTAATACCTTTGCACTTTAATTAAATTTACAGGAGCTATGTCGTGTATTTACTTGAGTAACGTAATTGCCAACGCTTGTCCTGCAGAGCCCGTAATGATTCCGTGGTACCGTCGTATCGAAACAATGGCGGGAGGTCTTGAGTCCCGTAACTGGCAATCGTGACTTAGAAATACATTTCAGACGTCACGTGGATGGATCCCCAAATAGTCTCCAGAGTTTATTAAGGCTTTTCATCGTAACTTTAAAGCTAATTAAACATGAAGGTATTTTATTTTTCCCGATGAATAAATCAAAATAATAATTTAATTAACAAAGTTTATAGACACGCAATAAACTGCTAGTTTTAAGAGATTTAGCATGCAACGTGGCGGCAATACAAAGTTAACTGAGTCAACTTTGGGGCCTAGTGTTAGCTGTCAACCAAAACTCGTCATTGAGTTAAAATATTCCATTGGAAATTCTATATTTACTAAATTATAGGATAACGACACTCGTGGTTGAAGATTACAGTTTCAAAACTGTTATATTGTCCATGACAATAAGTAATTAAGATTTAATGCAAAACGTGGTCCATAATGCGGTCTTATATTACTAACACTATTTTTATAAAATAAATTCCAAACGCTAACTACAAGAGTAGTATAATTGCTTACAATATTTAATTTTCAGATGATTTTTATTATGTTGGAGACGTCAGGCAGGCTTTTTACGGCACGGAATCGATAGGCGATAGATTTCAAATTACTCTAAGTAAAATCTGTCAGGAGATCAGGAGCGGAATTTAGAAGAAAATTAAATAAGGCGCATAATTAGTTATCTGAAAGCAGTATAATAATTGTTAAAAAGATTTTTTAATTTTTGTATGCATGTATATCTTTGTATGTACTCTTCAAGACTAAGTTTTAAATGGAAACTGACTAAATTTTATAAATCTATTTAGTATTGCCTAGTCGTTTGACTAAACTAACATATTATTTTATAAAGCACTCTAATGAGGAATATAGATAAGATTTACAACCATACAGACCCGTAAAAAGTTTTTAAGGAGAATAATAAACCGGGCGATGGCTAGGTTGTCCTAACACATGTTCATGTAAATTATTATATTCATTGTTTGACTATAAATATATATTATGATTTATATGTATATATTCAGAAAATTAACATACAATAGTCAGAAATAATTGTATCATAATTCGGGGTTGAGTAAAAGGTATCTCCACTTTTGGTCTTAGTAGTAGTTCTTAATGTATATTAATGCTACTATCATAAAGATACTAAGTAGGTAGTGCCCGCATTTTCATGCGCAAAATATTTAAATTACATTTCAATTGAAAATTTAATAAAGCGAGTTGTAACACTACTTTAAACTCTGAAGGCGTGGCTTATTTTAGTTTTCAAGTAATTAGGTAACATTTAAAAGGCTTTTTGTTTGTAAATGGTGTACCAAATGTCGCTTAAAAGAGTAGGACATATTATTTGCAAGTATTAGGTTAAAATTTGCTACCTACCTACATAGTTTAAATATAGTTGTACATGAAGCTAATAACATGCTACGGATAAATGATCCTAAGATATATTTGTTAAACATCTAAAGAATATGGGTATCTATAACCATCTAAATCAAATTTAATAATTGCAAAAGAATGTATAAGTATAGTTAATGGAATAAAAATAAAATATGTATTTCTCCCAAAGCGCATAACTTTTTTATTTATTACAAACAATTTAAGATTTTCAGTAATTGTAAAGTACTTAGTAACTAGTAATGCGCAAATTAATTTGAACTAATAAAACAACTTCTTGGACATTGTAAAGATAAAAATTATTTTTTCAGAAAATAAACCAAAAATAAGTAAACTTAGCTATTTTGTTTCTTTGATAATCATTCATTGTTAAAACCTCATTGATTTTCCTAGACTTTCCCCCTTCTGTTTTCCGATGTTAGCGATTCTTTAACATAGAATAGCTAGAGATATCTAAAATACTGAAGCAAGCTTGCTGCTACATATTATGCTTTTGCAAAATGCATCGACATCTAGTTCTGGCAAAGTTTTTAATCTTTGTGCTAATAAATGTAAACACGTTTAAGGTGCAGAAATAAGGAGCTGCTTTGAAACATTTCTTTGTTCACAATGGAATGCACTCGTGTAATGTCTCATGGTTGGCTAACGAGAAATTGCTTAAGAACTAACACAAGAGTAATAGTGTGCGATAAGTCCATGCAATGTAACATACAATCATCCAATGCATAGAGAGATATGGTAGAGTTGGCATATTGTACAGTTTTAATAAATACAACGAAGCTTGTTTTTCAACTTTGCAAGTTTATAAGAATGACAAAACTAGCTCTTTTTTAATTCCTTTTTCACCTTCATAGATTCCTTACGCCTGGATTCCCGAAGCGGTAGGCAGGTTAAGACTCGAATATATGTAATACATTTATTTTTAATATAAAATTGGGTATCATAATATATCAGTTCTAAAAAGAATCTTAAGAATACACATGATAATTATGTCGAAAATTTCTTGATTGTTTTTTTTCTTATCCAACTATTAAGAATCTATTTTCCAAATTAATTAAAGTATCATAGGACAGACTTTCTCTTAAGTATATACCGCTTATTAACAGGACATTTTTTTACATGCTACTGCTTCAAAAGGTCTTAAAAAGTCAAGATCATTTAGCTGATCTTTCGCGCGACAATCATCGACGACTCGTCATAATCTGCTGAGTTTCTTGCCGGTTCTTCTCAGTCGATTGTAGGTTCCGAACCGGTGGTAGAGTCATTTAATTATTGGCTATAAACCCTAAATAAAATAAAAAACCAAAAAGCAAATTTATAAAATGTATAAGTAAGTAAACACCAAATAAACAAGACAATTGGTCTAGTCAAGAAATAATGTCTCAAAAGAACGAAAGACAATAATTGGTCTTATCAAGACAATATAATGTCTCATAACAAAAGAACGCAAAAAAAAAACTTATATCTAAATAATATCAGTTCCGTAAAATCAAATACAGGTTCTGCAATGAATGTTTTGTAAAAATAAAGCACAATTATCAAAAAAAATATCAAACAAAATATAATCAAATATTTTAACAATCAACTACGATAATTAAAGTATGAAAATTTATTTGTAAAATAAATGTAATCAAATAAATTCTTGGCTATTCCTGTTTCTTAAATGAAAACGATAAAAAAGTGTTTTTGTTACATTTATTTTATTGTTGTTATGAATAAATTTTATTATTGTAATTAAGTTTTGATATTTGTAATTAAAATGTGAATTATTTTGATTTTGATGTTCATATTTATGTGTATTGTGTTGATGATTTCTTTTTAGCTTGTTTAACAAAAGCTGCAGAACCATCAAATACAACAAATTAATAATAAAATTGATTGAATGGATTACGGTAACCACTAAATAAATTAAAATAAATAAATATTTTTTGACTCTATTTGTTGTTTTATTACCTTTGTCTACCCAACCAGAAACTTTAAATTATATTACCTTCAATTATTCAAGTAATTAATTTTTAAAATATTTCTCATAAAAAGTTTCTGGTTTGGTGGAAAGTTATACCCAGAAAAATACACCATACACAAAACTACATTAATGAATACATCAGATATTCCAAAGACTATTTAGAATTTCCTAACAAAAATACAGTTACATTTATGATAAAAAAATCCGTACTCACTGCTAGAGACACCCAAGATATAAGATCTGAGACAACTATATTACTTTTACATAACTTGACATGCTATTAGATACAGTAATTTATAATTTCATTCTTGGGTTTTATTTCAAGCATTTAACATACACAAAGCACATAAGCAAATAATAAAGATACTATTATAAATGTGAAATAGTAACAGAGATCTACTACTTGAGATTCATGTTCAATAACTTAATAAATAAATAAGACAAAGGTTAAATGCTTGTTTTTAATTTAGTATTGGTCTACACAAGTCTATTACTTATACCTACTCAGTATAATGTTACATACATTACAATACAATATAATGTTACCTATTAAACTTTCTGCCAACCTTGCCAATCTCCAATGGTAGAGACTAGAGATACTTACAGCAGCCATCGCTGTGGGTGGCAGTCTTTACGAAGCATAGATGTCAGAAAGAGAATTGTTGAATAAATTAATAAATTATTGGTACACATGCTGTGGGTACACTGGGTACTGACAATGATATACTGAGCGTATGTCTTATGGGAAAAAAAATTATACTCATTACCTGAGCTTAACAGCCGTGCTATAGAATAGATATTACTGATACTCGTAGAAAATGTGTAGAAGGGGATACAGAAAAGGGCAAACTCCTTATTAAAAAAATCTAAAACAGGGTGCGGGTTCGATTCCTGTGTTAGGGATCAGATCAAATGTCGCTGAGCTCAGAAATTGTTTTTGATCTAGATGTAGTAGGCAAATAGCAAAACAAAAAGCATGTACAGTCAGTAGCATAAGTAGGTGAACAAATTCAAAAATTTGAAAGTGCCTACACGTACTTTTGTGTACGTACTAATCTTTTTTTTCTCTTCAAAAAAATATAATAAAAAAGATTTACTTTACTTCAAACGAAGAAAATAATGTTTCAGTTTAACTTAACGCGTATATAGGCGATTTGAAATTTTGATTTTGTTCATCTACTTATGCTGCTGACTGTACTTCAGGTTAAAAATAGTTTTAGTGAACCCATAGATACACATTCATGTAATATATTTCACTATCACAGAAATGTGCTATGAGAATGACCTAAAAGTTTAGAGGCAAGTTAGCCCCACCCTAAAACACATACTTTGCATGCCAGTTTTCAACGTAGTACATTTAGTAATTAGTACGTACAATGTACTTAGAGGCTCTACCTAATCAGGCCTCTGGGTTTACTGACCCTGTCGACTGTTCACTGTTCACATGATCTAACGAAACGTAAGTATGGAGCGATTTTCATCGCTGGTATCATTCAATGAAGGACAATTTCTTAAGAATATATATAAAATTTAGTTCTCCTCAATTAAAAAAGACATCGCATTACTTGCCTTTTGAGCAGAATAAAAAAGCTTACCTATATTAAATGAGAAAAAAATACTTTTAACTTTGCGGTAAATACAACATGGACTTATTTTTAATCGATTCTCCCATTATTTAACTAAGCAAGTAAACAATGTCAGTGGTCAAAAATTAATTATAATGAACTAGAAGTAATATAATGAATATTAATTCAGTCCTGTAAAATGTACAGACCATAACTGCCATCTACTGGATGTGCTAGCAAGAATCACAAAATAATAACGGTATATGGTTCAATTAACAGATGGCGCTAATAGCTATACTTAACGCTACGGTATAGGGAACATGCACGTCGTAAGCACTGCCATCTAGTGGCGCAATCGATACTTGGCACTGGCACTTGACGACTCATTTTCAGGATGAAAAATAACTTTTAATTTGTCGATAATGTATCGCTGTGTATATGGATGCTGCAAAATATAAAAATAAACAAATCAAATGGTGTGAAATTATGTATAATGTTCCCAAGAATAGTACCTAAGTACTTACATTCCATGGTTATGTGAAAATCGACAAAAATAATAAAAGCTGTATAAAAAATACATAATTATGAGTTCTAAAAGCATTTAGAAATGTTTCGTTACGTATCTAATTTATAAAAATAAATATGTTTTGAAGGTAATATTCAATACAAAACAATCTGTAATTAAGGGAACATAATCTCCTAATTTTGCTTAAATAACTAGCTCCCATCTAAAAAAAAGCATATTCTGGACACGCTGGGTATAAATAACATTCGGCCGGAACATAATTTTTATAATTTTTGTCATATTAAAAGAATATATCAACAAAATATTGTGCTAGTTCTAGTTCCTTTATTTATCCACCTGTGGCTCTTGTGTTGATTTTGTGCTGCCCCCTATAGTTCGTGCACGCTCCCTATAGGCTCGCTCTCTATCACAACATAATGGGACGGGATAGTCACGGTGAAAAGAGGATGAACTAGTTGCTCCTCTGCCTAACTCTTCAGTGATAAAGAGCATGAGGGTGTGTGTTTCCAAAGATGGCGTTATTATACTGCAAAACTAAATGAAAGTGTAGTTCTATGCTATTGGTCAACAGATGGCGCTAGCTTGAACAACATACGAAACAGTTCCTCATTGCGCCGCAAAAAATGTCTTTACTAACATGTAACAGTAAATTTAAGACCTTATTTTTCATGCAGAAGATGGCGCTATGCAAGTAAAAATCATATGTCTATATTTTTTTGTAAAACCTGACCAGAAAAACAAAAAGCCTCGCAATGTAGCGGCAAAATATGGAACTAATATTTTGTACTGACAATGTTAACTTTAAAATGAAAAAGCGAAAGTGACAAAGAAGGTGTTTTATATTTCTTTAGGCTATAACACCTTTTGGTTGTATCAATCTTTTTGTTCTGTTCTCTCCTTGTCCTTAACTATGTTGAATATCATAGTAAACTCGCACTTGCAAAAATCTTATTATTATTAGTCTTCTTCTTCTTTTAATTTATCGGTGATTTCGCCAAATTATTATTAGTCAGACTAATGGAATGTTTTCAAATATAGATGTCACTTTTCCTCTACGATGTATTCTTCAGTCTTGTTGCAGAATGCAGATATAAAAATAAATGTTTATCTACTCACTTGTTATTTATGTATATTTTTTGGTTGAAGATTTGGTGTAATTGCGTAAATTGGGTAATTTTGTGGTGTAATTTTAGGAGCATATTACCTACCGCGTGAAATCTAAAGAATACCAATACATATTAATGTGTTTGTCTTAAAAAAGGTGAACAGATTAACAAGTATTGAATAAAGTATTACTTTGTTTATATTTATGAAAGTAGGCTATATTGATTTCATATTTTCACATAGGTCATAATTATTAAATATAAAAATAAATATTTCAACATTTAGATAGAGTCAGTACCGCTTTATTTAATATCTATTTAATATGGGTGAATAAATAAAGGTACGCAGTTTTAAATGTGTAAAATTATTTATATTGCATCATAATAAAATTGTCACAACAAGGAATTGCCAGAAGTCTACCTTACACAATCGCCCTTACGAAATACTTAACCTACGCACATATCTACGTACTCTTACACTAACTTAGCCGGCTTAACGTTACATCACATAGAACGAGATATCTTTTTATAAGTAACAATGGCCGCGAATAATTGTAACACGTCGCTCCGTTCTCATCAAATAAGCTCACTTAGCTTTAACTAACATATTATTTCGGATACATAGATATTGAGAAACTCGTAGGATTATTTCTACATTATGCCGACCGTAGTGTAAAATATTATCAAAAAGTCAATGACAATAAATAATTGATATGGTGAGAACGAGTCGGTCGTGAGTGTTGGAGCGACGTGTCGCACGGCGTTGTATTTGTCTTTTATCTCTTGTTTTTGTTCTTCATGGTGAGACGCCGCCAGAAGCTGGTCTTTTCGGCGGGCGGTTGCTCCTCCCTGGCCTCCTCACCCCTCGTCTCGCCCCGCAACATATCTAAGAACGTGGGATCGTTCTTGCGAACGTTCTTCTCGATTTTGACAGCTTCAGCGCTCAATTCTGCCTTCAATTTCTCAGGGCTCGTGTTCTCGACCTTAAACTCGTTAGGGTCTTCAACGAACGCCTGCTGAAGGTCGCGCATGATCTTTTTCCTGATCGTTTTCTTCATGCTGAGATGTCTCTCTAATGTCTTCACATCGCCGTTGCCGTACGTGCGGAAGTCTTCTTTTTTCTTTTTGTTCTTGCGGACAGCGTCGTCGGTGTCGTCGAAGGTTTTGCCGTCGTACTGCTGGTTGAGGCCGAAGATGTCCCGCAGGTGCGGTATGGCACGCTCGGACGCCATGATGCCGCGCCCCGGTCGCTCCCCTCGCGTCGATGTGAGATCACAGACACCTCATCGTGAGATCTGAAACGCATAACGGATCATATTGAGTTGTTTTCTCGTCAAAAAGAAAGTGGTACATATGCGGCGTATATGTTATTCTTTCAATCATAAGTAATGCTTGCAAATTTTTTCATAATCATCATGACTTCAGACGTCATGCGTCACATTTTTATGTTCGAAACTTGGTGCGAGTGTGCTTTTGAATAATGGTGAGATTTTTCGAATCTCAAAAATAAAGAAACACGTAAGATATATCAGTTATATTATTTTCCTTATATTCACAAACAAACTATTTCGGAATAAAAAATCTGGTTGAAGTTTTAGTAGATCCAAATATTCATACCACTTCCCAAGTGGTTTTCAATTATATAAACAAACGAAGTTGGGATGAACGTGCCCAATATTTCGATAACAACTTTCCAATCGAGGGTAACAGAAACTACAAAGTACATTCGGTCCTACAATACTAGACCCGAAACCATTAATATTTGCGCAAGATTTAATAGTGCTGGTATCGAACCCAGGGCTTTCCCTTTACCAACAAACGCAATGTCCGCAATGCCACGGAATATGGCATATACTATTTAACGTTCGAAAACTATAAAGTTAATAATCTAAAATCAATTACGTTATCTATCGTAAACATATTATATTTTTTCGTATGCTCTACTCCGCTCAACATAAGGCAAACGATATATTAAAGAGGGCAAAGTGGAGTTTAAATTAAATCATCGGAAAGATGTCTGGCACAAAATTGCAGTCTAAGGTAACATGCGGGCATTCTGCAAATATACACGTGTTAAGATTTTGCTATCGCTGGAAGATAGACCAATTATGCATAGTAGGATCTTGTTATGCAAAGGAATTACTAGACGAGCAAACCGCTCGCACGATATTAAGCGCAACTACTGCTCATAAACAGAAGCAAACTACCAGAGCTATGAGTTACAATAATTGTATGGCACTGCCTATCGTTACCGAGAAATTCCATCTAATAATGCCAAATTACACTGGCTATCGTGTCTTCCAAAACTGTCGCATGCTGCTTAGTGATGAAAAAAGTTAATGCAATTGTGCCACTCAATCTGGCTCTTGTATATGAGAAAGCACCTAGCAAAAACAAACATAGAATTTTCGTATCAAATCTTCATTATCCATGCATGAAATTTAATATAGACAAGAACAGTATTATTGCAATTGTGCCACTCAATCTGGCTCTTGTATATGAAAAAGCACCTAGCAAAAACAAACATAGAATCTTCGTATCAAATCTTCATTATCCATGCATGAAATTTAATATAGACAAGAACAGTATTATTTATATATGTCGAAGCTAAGATCGCGGAAGTTTGCGTCCAACTGTAGAGGCGCCGTGAAACATCCACACGGTACTATGTAATGCATCGAAATATAATAAAGCGTGCTCCACTGCGCTCTTCGTGTTTATAGGGTTGTCGAGTTACAGACGTCTTATTGTGTAATATCTATAAAGTAGTTTTAGTTCTTTGTGTTCATAGTAACCTCAGACCTATTAAATCTTTAGTGGTACCTTGTAATGATTGTTCTATAATCAAGTTCAATAGAGTTATATGGATTAATGTTTTAAATGAATGTAATAGATTATAATTTAAAAACGTAAGTATTTTATTGGCTGGTTCTGAAACGCCGTTATTTTATTAAAAAGTTTCAAGTGACGGTGTGACTTTGAATTTTTTGCACGGCTATTAATTAGTGACAAGGTTCGTAGATTAATCAACGTCAATTTGCTACTCGAAGTTTGTTTTGCTCAGTTTTTAAAGAACCTAAAAACAGAGATTCATTTTGTATTGGCCTTTTTTTTTTTTTTTTTTTTTGTTTTCGCGGAGAAAGTGACTTATTACTACCGCCCAGCCTTCAAGGGGGGCGACTGAGCGGTTATGTTGGGTTCACCGTGCCTTACGTCCCGGCGTTGAGCCACCCGGAGAGATGTAACCATCGGGCGACCGCCGGGCCGAGTCCCTAACCTATGTATAACGCACGGCATACCAACCAAAACTCCGCGGTGGCCATCTTCGGCGCATTAGGGACGGCTGCGGGCTTCCTCTGACGGGAGTGTCTAAGTTGTCGTCCGCAGCCGCCTCTGCGCGTTGCCGCCTAGTGCGGCCCGTCTCCTGTTGTGGGGGGGCTCAGGAGCCCCCACGCACCGAAGGACGCCCTCGGCGTCAATGGCAGCGTGAGGCCTACCAGCCACGCTGCCGTCCATCACAGGGATCGCTACAATGTGCTTATAGAACACAAAAGTGAAAGACAGACAGCCCCCTGCCGCCCGCCTGCGACCCCCGGTGGCCCCTATTAGTCGCCTTTTACGACAGGCAGGGGATACCGTGGTAGAATTCTCCAAACGCCCCCAATCCACAGGGCGGAAGACGCCGGTCAGTCGTCCACCCGGCGCCTCCTACGTCTCGTCTGGCGGCGGGAGGGATCTCCGCGCCTCCGATCCCTCTCGGCACTCTCCTTCCGCGAGAGGACCACCTCACAGAAGTGTGCCACCGCACGCCAGGACCTCCGGCTGTCGACCATGGAAGCGACCACGGCCGGCAGCGAGAGGTCTCCTCCGACGACTGCTCTGAGAGCGCTGCGCTCCTCATCCCAGGCTGGGCAAAACTCTAACGTATGCTGGGCCGTATCCAGCGGGCAGTTGTCACAGTGGTGACACACGGCCGACACCTCCTTCCGATTTTGTATTGGCCTGCCAAAATATACTAAAAGTGACTTGAAATTCACAAAACGTGTCAACATAGACGAGAAACTTCCATGCAGGCAGCGTAATTGCCTCCCAAATTCAATAAAAAAGACTTTTTAGCTATTCAACGCGCTATTTACTTATGCATAGTAGATATTGAGTACCTACAGCATACTTATAAATTGCTAATACGCCGATCGATAATAATATAAAATAAATTAGAGGAAATTTCGCACCTATCTTTATGTTTACACGAAGCCTGTTGGTGTATATTTTGACCACGAACATGATTTAATATTTACGTCTTGTTTTAATTGTGCGTGTGTTCTTTTTCGTGTATTTAACAAAAACGAGATAAGTAACTCTCGGGCCCGATGGCACTCTGAGAGTTGGACATTACGTTTCAAGTCTCATAATGCCAGAATGTTCGAAATCGAACACACGGACAGTTATATACAGAGTAAGGATCTACCAAAGCTGACTCTCGCATGCCAAAAACCTAACTTATTCTGCGATAGGTACATAAACTCCGTGCAATCTATCAGCCTTTAATGCATTCCCAGTTAAATGCAGGCTCGATGCATTAGTGAATGAGATGTTACTCTGCAGTTTGATATAGGTTATACTGTGGTTTAGAGGCAGAAGACCTTCTTATTAGGATTAGCCTGGACACTAGACTTTAGTGTTAAGTTATTGGACTATAAAGACAGTTGTACAGCCCTGCGCGCGCAACTCGCCACTCTCCGTTGAACAATGCATCATTTTGCGTTCGCCGTTTCGCACCAATTTCTAACATCCAGACGACTGCCACGAATTATTATAAACGGCATACACTTTCCTCGCTTTCCGCACTACTTGTCATGGTTCTTGTGTGTTAAACACATGGTCCTAATAGCGAACTGTTTTGATTCAGGTTGCGAATGTATTGTAATAAATAAGTATATTGATAGCGGAGTACAATACTGATTATTTACTTAATGCAGATTGCACATCATGGTTACCACCCCAGCACAAATAATATTTTATTTAAATACGAAGCGAAGGGAGCTTTGAATAAAACTTGAAAACAAAAGTGGGCTTTTAATTATAAAATTGTACCATTTGGCTTTGACGCTCGCGAGTGCTCCGGGCAGCGTGCTCTCTCGGCTGACGTCGCAATTATGATGCATTTTTTTCGCACATCTAGCCTAGCCGACTTGTTTCTGGCAAATGAGATGAATTAATCATTAGGACTTACTAGGACACTACCGTCAATTATTATTAAATCAATTAATAGAACATCCAATAAATTAATAACTACTTATGTTTTAAATGTTTTTACGACTTCGAGTGCCGACTTAGATCTAACTTATTTCTAATCAACTAATTTAACTGTTTTTACTGGTTACTAGTAATTTTAACGATGAATGCATCCGGTTATAAATAGATACTCGGTTAAATATTTCGCCTTGGTTGCGTTATCGGTCAAGCAACTAAGTCAACAAGTAATACAAGTAATAGACTCGTAAAAACTAATTCCGCTTCGAGCAGGCAGTGCGGCCATAAATCGCGCGTCGTCAATACGGCGGCGTGGAACAGCTGACATTAACATTGGTCGGGGTCAGTGCACTTTACCTAACTCTAGCACACATGATCGGACGGCCATCTTGCCCGCGTGACGTCACCCGTTACTTTATTGCGATTATGTTTTTGAGCGTTTCGTATTTCAAATTGTATAAGTAGGCGTTTGGTTTATATTTATTAGTTTTTGTTGGTTTGTATAGATCGTTTAGGAGAGAGCAAGATGGACTAAATAACAATAGTGTTACGTAAATTTCAAAATAAGATAGAAAAGCAAGTTTTAAATATGAAAGGCCTACTGTCAAACTTGATTTTCAAAGAAAAGAACTTATTTTAACGAGGAAAGGATTTTGAAACTAGAACTTCATGAGTTCAGAAGTTTTGCATATTCCATACTTATTTTATGATATGTACGTTGAAGTTCAGTGCGGCTTACAGTATGAATGCAAATGACGTCTGCAAGGGGAAAATCCGCATAACAGGAAAAGCTTTTGAAAGACATAACATTTTATGCATATCACACTTATCAGGGCCTTGTGTAAGCCAGCACTCCCCAATGCAAATATTTGACGTAGAAACATAATATCCGAGCTCCCATATATTAAGGTTGTATTGTGGAAAATAAACGTGATTTTTATGTAAGCATTGTGAGCTTAGTAGATAGTTTTCTACTATAACTGGTATTGTTTCTTACAGTTGATGTTGTGATACAATAATAGTTATGTAGCCTGTTCTGTTAAATCAAAGTTGCGTTTTACCTAGTTTTTAAATATAATATTATTGGCATTATTAACTTACTGTTTCTTTAAAATACAAAATATTGTATCGTCTTTATCTTCCTTAACCTTTTACATAACATTTAAGTACTGAAATATAACTCACATGCTCACAACAACTATAATTTCAATTGTAATCTGTGGAAAATGTTGTGGGTAGCATGTTTTATTAATTATGTAAATTTAGATTAAGTATGATGTACCAATGTATGCTACTGTTTGTTTTCCTTTATCTATTAAAATAAAAAAATAAAATAAAATAAAATGTATTATTATTAGGAACTTGGAGTTTGTCTAATTATTTTTGCTTCATTTATCAACAAAACGTCGAAAATTAATTTTGCCTTAGCTTTTAAGTTCCTTAAATCAATTATTATTTTTCTTTTTTATCCCTCGGACCTTTTTGGTTGTAGGCGCCGGTGTATTTATGGTTTTTACGTGGTTTACCCTTTAAATATCTTTATAATCCATTTACTACTAGGTGGCAAATAGACAAAACCATTTTGCCAGCATACGCTTCATCACATTCACCTACTTTTAAAAGTCTATCTTCTGCAATTAGGAACTATCGTAGAGAAGTCCGTTAAAATTCATCACTTACTTACCTTACTACAAATTTTATACCCTTTTTCGCGTAATTGGGTTGCCAATAGGATTTATTATTTAAACGAGTGGATACCCTTTAAAGGTATTTTTTGCTAACCAGAATTTCTAGTATTTATTAATTAATGTAGCTCTTAGAGATGCTCTCGGGGGATTTTGTCTAAAATTATGTACTATTGCTTTTAATAATATGTAAATGTAACGTAAGCATTGTGAGCCGTAGTCAAGCATGGATCGGCTGTCAAACTAGAGGTTGCAGGTTCGATACTAGAATCGATCCAAATATTTTGTGGGGTCAGCAAATATTTCTTACCGGACAAAATTTTGGGTCGAATTCTAATTGTTATATCTGATACCCGTATCTTAATATACATGGGGTCATAACTATGTTTGTTACTCTTGACTGTAGGACGTAAGTACACACATAAAGTACCTGAACCAACGCAACAAATAAGAAAAAAACAATAAGGTGTCCATTTTGTACTTCACAGCCGTCCCCGTAGAGTCGTTTACCTGTTAATGGACAATTAAAACACACATTAATCCGAAGCGAGGGCTCCGCAATTGTAACAGTCGCCTCGTGTAAACATTGTGAATCGCTGGCACATTTGTTACGCCATAACATTATGTGGTTCCGTAGGCAAATAGGACGTTGGAGGTCGACAGGCGCCCAACGTTTTTGTTCCACTTTTTAATGTACGAAATGTACTTCACAGATGAGTTTGGGCGATTGCGCTATCTTTGTAACCTCTGAAAATTTTGGTTAATCAAGTTTGCATGTTTAGCATGTTTTTCAAGATACGTTACGTCAGTGACTGTTAATTTTAATATATATCTCCATTTTTGAATGATGTTAATACCAGTGTTTTATATTAGGTATGGCTTTATTTATTTACACATTAAAATTTTATGTTTTGTTTCGCCTTGAAATATGTTATTAAAATTTCATAATTTTAGTAACTCTATATACCTACTGTTTAAAGTCGTTTTCTGCTGTGGTTTTTCTTGTTCGTTTTAAACTCTACGTATAATAGATATCATTATTCCCATAATAATTAGAATCCAGCCACAAGTATTGCATTTTGGTATTGATTAAAATCATATTTAAGTGCCTGGTAGATGATTATAATTATTGACTGTTTTATTATCATGCCTGGTTGTACACAGCAATACAGTTGATAGAAGAATGAGATTTACCGGAGCGAGTTCTTCACCAGATGGTATCTTTGTCCAGTCAGATACAAAATATATCGGGTACCAGCAAAAATATGCGTAACATATTCCTATCGGAGTGTAGGCGCGTTGATCTGTTAACCCTATTTCGGATAATGTTTATTCAGCAATAATTGGAGAAATAAATTCGTGGAAGCTTTCGATTGCAAATCAAACATTTTAATTGCTTTTGTTTTCGTTAACAGCTCTGCTCCAATTGAAACGAGGATTTATTGTGATTCCGTAACCTATATTGGTTCGGTTTTGGTTTTCCGTTCGAAAAATTGTTTGGTCATGATTAACGAGGTAAACTGGGTTATAAAACTATTCTTTTTACGGTTGTTCTCGTAATTTATTACAGATAAATTATCAGAATGAACAATTCACTTTCGATTTGTTATAATTTTATTTTTAATTAAAACATGTTAAACTACTTTGTAGTCGCACACACATACATACATAAACACATTTTATTTTTATTTACTTTTCTTTTTTTTTCTTTTTTTCATTTTAGAACCTTTGTAACTCTGTGTGTGTCTGGAGGTGGGCGCTGCTAACTGCGACACAGTTATCTCTTTAACTACTGTAGTTAGCAACATACAATTGTACTCTATGTTACTGTAATGTTCTTGTTCCAATTAAATAAATTATTATTATATTATTATTATTCATTCTAATCGCAAACAAGAATTATGTTTGAAAGCATAAAAAATTTCATGGTTAGTATAGTTTTTTCCCTCGCAATTCTCTTTACTTTAGTAAACATAAGAACCAAGCGCACAGAAAGCCTAGGACATTAATAAATGTTGCATAGAGTCGTTGGGCGCAGACGGCGCACACCGCAGACCGTCCAAATGTCTTATGGGTAACGCCATAGTTTATTATAACGAGAGTACTGCAGTCTACAGAATTTTAAATATACATTTGTATTTAGAATATTGTTAGCATATAATATAATTTGACATGAATAATGATAAAGTCTCTCTCCTTTAATATTGCGCGCGCAATCATAAAAATATTTCTTTTTCGTTTATTGAAGGTACTTTGAAGATTATTATTAAGAATTGAGAACTAAATATACAATAAACAGCAGCTGATTACATTAATATCATAATCATAGTAATAATATAATAATACCATGCTCACAACCTAATTAAATTTAAACCCCGTGATCGTTTCATTGACAAATTACTATGATATTCATCTACGTCTATCTGATAGCTCATTAATAATTAATCATGTTCAATAATAATGCCATGGCGCTCCGTTTCTTATTAGATTATTAATTTAATGTATCGTGAAGGATTTTACGGTACATAATGTATTAAATTAATTATAGAACATATTTATATTAATAATTGGTATTATGTAAATGAAAGGTATTAGCAGAGAATCACTAGCCAATGCTTGAGAAATACACGATATTATAGAGGAAGCGAGTGGAATTCAAAATATTTATTCGGAGAATTTAAAAGCGTGTCTCTTATAATTACTGGCATGACATCCGTTACAATTTCAATCGGAAATACAGCGAAATGAAAACGTTAACATGTTCCGATACGACAACAAATTAATTCTTGTTGATTATATTTATCAGCTTACTGCAAAATAATGTAATAATCCTGCATACAACATAGTACATAGGTCAGGATCGTGCAAAGTGGCAGTACATAGTATCTGCCTATCCTAAGAGAGTAAGAACGTCGGACGTAATATTATGTATGTAATTGGTGTTTAAAATTATTACTATTTTGTTACTTTCTTAGAATTTAATGAAGGTCAAGGAAAAAATACTGAATATGGAAATCACGGATTAGAAATGTTTATTGGTAATCCGGGATAAATATCAAAAACCCGATAAAATGCCTTCTTAATATAAATAAGTGTAATACTAATGAATTTAAAATCCGAATACTAAACGATCATCATGCTCAATAAGCAAGTTTTTAAATTGCATATTATAACTTTATTATGAGCATAGAGTTACTAGCGCTGCAACTTGCACGAGCGAATACGACCTTGTGGGTTTTCACAGAAGCAATATACAGGTATAGAAAGGCCCTCGATTATAGCTACATTAAATTTTAGCTCCATAGCAGGGTCAGAGTGACAGCAGGGCAGTAAAATTTCAACGCATATTTACGACAGTAAATATAAAATTATTGGTTTCTCTTTACATCACACATTTAAACCATTCACGTAAACATAAAAAATCATCACATTTACAAATTAGGATCAAAGTGATTTTTATGTTTAAAGGTATTTTGCAGTCTGACAGATCGGGAAGAGATTTGTTTTTGTTCACCATGAAATGTACGATTCATATGGGACTTTAAACTTTTATACCATGAAAAGATTTTCCTGTAAACAGAGCCGTGAGTAAAAACTAGTGTCATAAACACGAACTCAAATCAAACATACACATACATTACAACTTTGATACTTGAAGTAACACCTACGGTTCATAAGCGATGTTTAGAAGAGCAAGAAAACTTGCAGAAGTCGACATCATCAAGCGATTTTTACGATGCAAAAAATCACGACAACTGACTTCTGCTAATTTTGTAACTTGCAGGCCTAGTGGCGAGTTGGATGTGTATTATAATTAAAATTCTTGCTCAATATATTGCTGCGTGAACATGCTATTCTAAACTAACCAATATAGCAGTTTCCGAAATCTTAATTACAAACGATGGTAGTTTTAAGCCAGTCCTCATGACAAGGGTAAAATCAGATAGGTTCAAAGCCCCGACAATCTTCTCGAAATCTCTGTCATCAATTGTCTTTAATTGGAATACTGTCTGAATTACACCAATAATCTACCCAACGATACTTATCAGATCTTAATTCTAACAGTATTTGCCAAATGGGTTTCGCAGAATATGAATAAAGAAACTATTATAAGCTAAGCCTAATTTTATTGCTGATTGCTTGGCAATGTTGCAGGAAAAACGATTAAATTGGTCGTTAAATTTAGAAGTCAATAGATATTTCTATTAAATGCTAAGTGGCAATCCAAAACATTGAATAGTTTTATTGTTTTTAAAACAAGAGTGTTACGCGCCAACTTAAAAATTAGGACAGTCACGTTTATTTCGTAAAATATAAATTATATTGCAGCTGGTATAATAGATTCGCGGGCCTTCGTTTTGTCAAGCTATCACACCAATATTTGTTCAAGTGGGGAGACAATCGCCATAGATAATAATGAACATAAAGACAAAGTGACGCACACGTGACAGACAAATGTTTGTCAAACCTCCTTTCATTAAATACTATGTGAAAATACATGCGAGGCATTGTTAGGGAAATTGTAATTTACCTCTTACTTAATGTTGTTTTGAAGGTTTATTGTAACCACTAAAGGAAAATTAATTGCAAAAAACCTTTTTCGTTTATAGCTAATTCGGGGAAGTACGGTATCGATACCAAAAACCTGATTCTCGGGCAAAATTTATGGCACAATAAAAATTACAAAATCAATTTATAAAAATTCGCAACGCAAAGTCGTTTAGGTCCAAAACTTTACATTGCGATCATCTCATCTTACTAATATTATAAATGTGAATGATTGTGAAAATATTTGGGTGTTTGTATGTTTAACGCAGAAATCGCTGATCTCTGAACTATACATATAAAGACAGGCTATGTCTTGGATTAATATATAGGCTACTTTTTATTCCGGTAATTTGCTCCTGATTGAATTTTTAATAAAAATATTATGTAGATGGCACTGGCATCGTTCCGATAGCACTACAGATTGCTACAGTGAATTAGGGATCTTCGTAGCGGCAGAGGCTTTTAAAGCGGGCGAAGCCACGAGCAACGAGCCACGAGCCTAGTTTAATTACAAACACTTTTTATAGCGCTATAGTTATAGAGATGAGCTATCAATTTCACACGTTACCAAGTCTTACAAGATAACCGATGTTAAAACATTATCTCCAAATTGTTCCCGCCTCCGAGTAACAGTTATTTATTGCAATCGTTTTTAATTAATAACACGCCAGGCCCGCGGGTGTTCGCGCTCTAGTGTCCCACGCACGCGCTACTAACACCATGCGAACGGAAAATTAGGAAAAAATACTTTTATTTTCGACATTTCATTCTCTCTCGTGATTTATTACACACAGTACATCGGTTCTACTTTCGACTCTGAGAGTAGTAATTGGTATAAACTTTTCAGTTCGGAATTGTGCGTAATTGTATATCATTAGTGTTACTAAGAGCGCAAAAAGATTTTTAATAGATTTAACATTTTACTAATTATGTAATTTAATAAAGTAAGATTACTTTTCGAGATGTGTAACAGTTCTTGAAAACATAATATGTACGGTATAAGATTTTAAAATTAATAAGTCTCCTTTAAAAATAATGAAGCTATAAAATAATAATTACCATTTGAAAGAAGTTGTTTTTCTATAGTTTTTTATAGTTCATCAGTCACGTTATTTATGAACATCTATCGTAGATGTTCTTAGAAGGAAAGGATATTGAAATCGAACTTGCTGACATCAGCATGACTTGATAGAAATAAAGGTGAAGGTTTCATCAAATTGGTTAATTTTCGTAATCTTCACTAATAAATAGAAGTGATATAAGTACCTAATTAACTACAATTGTTTTAAAACCAATATAACAAATGCTATAATAAACTGTAAAGAGCCTTGGATGTAATAAGCCACGTTCACGGACTCAAATTGTACAGATTTACCGTGTAATCACTATTATTAACACTAATAAGCTGATTGACGCGGATATACAGAATCCTTGTCCGGGAACTAAATGCATTCACGCTGAATCAAAACTAATTAGATGGTACGTTGCTCTGAGATAATTAATGACGTTTTTACATGGTATATAAGATAAATAATTAGTCTTGTCTTAAAAAATACGTTTGAAGTATAAATCTGTTGGAATAATATGTTGAATCACCCATACTTTGCACTTAATATTTATTTGGCTATAAAATACACAAAACAACTAGTTTACAATAAACCATAATGCATTTAAAATATAAAATACTCGTACTAATAAAGATATTGATAATTTTTATTGTTTTTACTTTCATCTAAAATTCTGTCTAAAATGAAGTATCACATTAATTTCACTAAAATATTTTGTCGCCCTACACTCCACACATCGTGACGTCACAGCACGCGCACAGGATGTTGCGTACACGCATTGAAATCTGTTTATTTTTCCGACTTTGTTCTTCTAATGAGTTTACATGTCAGCTGTTTTATGGTCATGTTAATTTGTAATTAAATTTTATTCTGTTCCCATCATCGGCTTCTCATCTTTACTAAGTAAATACACAAAGTATACTTGTTGTCAATTGTATCTTGACAGCCATAGTTATTAAAATTGCAAATTGAAGATAATATGAATGCAAGATATTGAAATAGGAATAAATATTAAAATAAATCTATATGTTGAATTTATTATGTTAACTAAGCGATAAAGTTTGTTTGGTACAAAAAGGCATACAGAAATGTTATAACTTTACCTAGATCGAAATCAGTAGATACTCTGTTTATTCTGAATTAGTTTCTTTTGCTAGATCATAACTTTATTCTAAGTAAAAAATACCAGTTTTTTCCCTGACTTGCTTTTTCGGATAAGATCCTGTATTTGATCCATATAGCATTACTCAGGCGCCTTCTTCCAGCCTTTTGGTAAATTGACCGATTTTAACCTATTCCAATTAACCCAGTCGGTTGTCAAGTATTAAGATCGAGAGACAGTACTCCATTTATGAGGTTGTGACTATTCCCACGCTGTTGGATAACTCGTTACTTAACACGCCAGTGTTCAATGAATTACGCAAGTGCTCAAGGTCCCGTACATTGTTAACAATATACGATGTTTGTGATAAAAAATGTCCTTTACCCCTTTTTTTTATCGATGGCTCGACAAAGTGGCTTCACTGCACCTGATGGTAAATGAAGTGAAGCCCAAAATAATGTCGACCGGCAAGAGATAAAAATCCCTGGTCCGTCGGCACAGTTTTGCCGGCCTGCATAATTGCTTCTTCACGCTCCGCTTCAAGGGCCCTAGGTTGTAGGAAGGAGGGAACACGTACGCCTGTCTTTTACTATGAACAAACTTTAAATGTGAATACGTAAGCATATAATTAATATTCTCCCGAGATGTTCTGCAATATCCATTCATACAATCCGTCTCATCATGTCATAGATCGAAGTCATATCGGCCACAAACTCCAATCCCGAGACACCGAGATGTAGTATTTCGAAAAAAAAATACAAAATCATATACAGGCCATCTAAATATGATGAAACATCATAGCTTAAAGTTCTTGTAAACATGGGACCTCATTCAAAAAATAAAACTGGCGAAAAATAATAAAGGGTAGGTATGTTATCCTTTTTGCGATTTTATGCATTAATTATACATAAAATCGCAAAAAATTAATGGCGTCGGAAAAAAATTACGAACACATTATTAGAACTATGGTTTGAATATTCTAATACAGAGTTTTTTTTTTTTTTTGTTTTGGCCCTACCGGCCAGTAGCCTGACGCGAGTCGGCTTTTCTGGCCACACCGGACTTTCGGGTGAACGCTTTAGGCGCTCGCAACCCTTGTGATACAGAGTTATGAATTTAGTATTAGAGGACCTTTAACATTAGAACGGAAACGTGTTTGCAAATCGGTAGAGTGCAATAACCTCTTATCATATCGGTTAGATAGGTTTTACGGAACCGATTTGGTTAATCTCCTCTCTCTTTCTTAATAACTTCTTAACTAAAATATACATTTCTTTTGAAATATTATGTATATTTTTTTATTTATGGATCTTTGCACAAGATAATATCTAGACATACTCGACTTCGTATAAACAACAGTAGTAGCTAATACGAAGTCCTATGCCTATTCAGATATTAGTTAAAATAAACATGACTTCCTATAAATATGCTTAATATTATTAATAATATACATTATGATAAAGTATCCTTTAGAGTCTTACAAAAACACCGCAGTAGTAAAAAATACATACACATACATAGCACTACGCCTATTTCTCTTTTCAGGGGTAGGCAGAGGCACACCGACATTTCGCCAGCTTTGTTAGGTCCCATATAACACACACACCATATAAGGCACATTTCCTAATTCCGGGCTCATACTGAGTATAAACCCAATATCACGTTGCCTGACCCGGGAATCGAACACGAGACCCCAGCACTGAAGTCTTACCACAATACAACTACACAACTGAGGCAGTATAAATAATAAAAAAATAACATTCCTCTCCTATACTCACGCATTATAAATACAATTAAACAAGTATATGTACTACATGTGCGAAAAGGATAGGGCCAATACACACATCCGGAACATACAACAAATTAGCATCAAAAAACAATTATGGTAAACAATTCTATCACCTTGAGAGTTGCTTCATACGAATTAATATAAACGATCTGATAGTGAGATTAACTGTACTTTACGGTTTTATTAGTCTATGGGAATCTCGCGTTATGACCTTTTGTTTTTCGTTCGGCAAAGGAATTATTGTTTGAGGCCTGATTTAAAGATTAGCGAGTTTTTTTTAAATATATTATTGTAACAAAATACTAAAAATATTTAAGTGATGTTTTTATGATTTTTGTTATAAGTATATTTTGAGATGAGTAAGAAAAATCTACTGTCACTAAATAAAAAATTAAAAAGTCATTGGCCAGAACATTATTCGTTTATTGTATTCAACGCATTTGAACGCAATGTTATTGATTTCACGTCTTTTTCGGAAAAACTGTAACATGAAACTATTTGTCGACATCTATCTTTACAAAAAGAGTTCTCAGCATAAAATAATCCGCACCGGACCTGCTCCTCTTTGATCAGGGATGCCAGACGTACCAACTTCCTGGTATCCGTACCATTTTTCAGGGTCTTGTACCATGCACCAAGTCAAAGTTGTGTTGGTACGTAATAATACCAACTTTCAACATCAATCACTTAATCATTCAATTGGTTTTTTTGTATCTAAGAATATATCAATTCATGTTGCATGATTTCATGCTTTGAAAACGTAAAATAGTAATACGGGCACCTACGAAGAAACTGGATAGGTAGCAGGCAGTACTGGTTACAAATAGTAGTTTTGGGACATGAAAAAAAAGGTCACCGGATTTTTTTTATACAGATTCTTTATATTGCAGTTGCAATTAATTTATATTATTGTGTGTGAACCATTTTTTTGGTCAAATACCAACTTTCAGTGACATCTGTACCAATATTTGTGAGACACTATCTGGCATCCCTGTTTTTGATTGCAGTTAAAAATCTACAACAAAATACTTACAGCTAACAAGGAGCAACGACTTTGGTAAGTCGATATTTAGCGGAATAATAAACAATAACCGAAGTGTGCATCCTGCCCCGCCATGACCTACATTATCTAATGCGCAGATTTCAAAACATCCGCGGATATGGTTTACAAAAACCCATTGACTCAATGTACAGCTATTTAGCGCGATACACTGAACGCAGTTATTTTTATACGTTAGTCTGGAGATTTTTGGGTTCTCACGTTTTATTATGTGTTATCTATACTTTGTTCATAAAATAGTATGTTGAATTGTCCGAGCAAATGGTTAAAAGAATTCCGATACAAGTCACAAAACTCTAATAATAGCTTCCAATTTACAATAAAAAACGATGCCTATGTAAAAGAATGCCTTACTCCTTTTCTGACAGATAAATAGAACTTTCATATTATTTTTACGTGTACAATATGCTAACTCAGCAGTTAGCAGGTATAATGTTATATTTTTTATGTACGCCACAGTTGGTGGTCAGCAGTGTCTAAAACAGACGAAGACCGCTTGAACGAAAAAGTACTTATATCCAAACTTTGCTTTTTTTCAATGCTATATACTATACTATGTATGTATGTAATATACGAAAATAAATGTATATTGTATGTTCTCTATAGACTCGTTTTGGATGGCTAGAGCGATCTCAATTGAATTTTTAGGTAATCTTCAGATTAGCCCAGCGGGTGATCTAGTGAAGTTTGGTGCGATTGGATCACCAGCAGACATCTGGCTATAATCAGGTCGCTAGTATGTACTTACATTAAAGGCCTTTTACAATATCAAAAAGATAATTAATAAGCCTGTCGAAATTCATTGCTATTCTTCCTTAAATGTGATTCCAGGGCTCAAATTCGTTTAATAAAGATTTCAGAGATAAAAATGAATTGGAATTAATATAGCTGTGACAGAAGTAGCGGTAATTGTAATTTGAATATAAATCGTGACCTACATAGACTGTGCCTTGTACTAGTCCACCGCAGGTCGTAGACTCCTTGCGGCCATATTATTTACATGGCCTTTGTGTCGTCATCTGTTGTTTATTAGAGCTTGGCTTATTACTAGATTGTAATTATGCTCTTAAGGATATTATATTTATAACCTTATTTCTTCGAAGGAGCAGAGTTTGTTAGCAACAAACAATTTCTTTCATCTTTTTAAAATTATTTATTATAACATAATATATTTTTTTAGTATCAATTTATCGATTCGATTTATTACTGGCTTACATAGTTTACGAACATCCTTATTCAGTCCTTTTACTGAAAGTTCCATAGAATGTCATTGTTATGTTTCTCCCCGAGCGCTTGAAGTGCCCTTGTGCCCGTATCTAGCCCCTTATGCTTTTTGCTCCATTGGTCATCGATTCTGGAATGTTCTCCAATACCGCTTCTTCGGCGTACTAATAAATCAAACAGAGTTATAAGATATATCCTATCCAATAATGTTTCACTGAGTTTTTAAATTATTTAATTCTATCCTCTGAATTTTCGAAGTTACGTGTGTATTATTTATCAATTATCGTTCGCTTTAACGGTGAAGGAAAACATCGTGAGGAAACCTACATACCTGAGAATTCTCCATAAGAATCTCGAGGGTATGTGAAGTCTGCCAACCCGCACTAGGCCAGCGTGGTGGACTAAGGCCTAACCCCTCTCAGTAGTAGAGGCGGCCTGTGCTCAGCAGTGGGCAATATATAATACAGGGCTGATGATGATGATTTTATTTATTTATTTATTTATTTGGTAAGCACACTAGCAGCTCTATACAGCTGATGCGTGTGTATCATACTGATTAATATTCTTATCCAGTCTATTTTTGAAGGCATTCAGCGAATAGAATTCATGATGAATTCTATTTTCGTCGATTAAAAAAGTTAAATCATTTTTACGGATGTGTAGTTAGTTGTTTCAACACTTCAACTTTTTTGTGTTAAATAATGAGTGTGAGTAAAATACTAGTTAAAATAATCAACGATTAAAAATGTTCATTGGCAGGACTCCAATGTTCCATGTTTTTTATTTTAATATTAAATGCACTTATTATAATATGAGAAACTATGAAGTATAAAGATCTGAACATTAATGGAACCAACGCATTTATGCAAACACTTTAAATCCACCGCAACCTCTAGACTCTACCACTATGATTATCTTTATACGACAAAATGATCTAAGATTTGATATTATTCGACAAATAGTAAATAAACAGTAAAGTTGTCTCAAAATGGTTGTGATACTTTTCCATAGGTGATAAAGAATCTATAAATATGATTACACAGCGGAAATCCATCGTTTAAGCTCGGCCTATCCACTTATTGTATGTTAATTTTCGTTTAATAAACATACATAGGCATGACAAACTGTTATCTCGAGAAATACTGGACACGTACAGCAGATTAAGGTTTTTGTACTCTCTTATATTTATGTTACCAAGTTTTTATTTATGAACTTTTCGGTAATTATAATTTGCTAAATATATGACGGTTTTGCATTTTGGTTTACGTTCAAAATTCAAATCACACATAGCTAATACGTCATGACACATTTTTAAAGCGTTAAATGGTTTTGGAATGCAAGTAATCAGGCTTTTCTAAAGAATATTTATCTTGCAGAATCCACCAATATTACGAAAAGACAAAAAAAACTTTTTGTACCATACACTTAGAATGGGACTGAAGTTTCCGAATTATTGAGCTGGGCATAAAATTACTAACATGTTTTAAAAAAATATTTTCTTATTCTTATGTAGCTTTATTCAGCCTTCTTAAAAAATTGTGTCATAAGAAAACAAATAAAATATTAATAATTTCACACGTCCATACAATAGCAAACCGAGTAGGAAGCTGCGTTATCTCACAGTGACATCTCAGGCCCCTGAATTCTTGCAGTGATGTCTACGAAGATTATACCCGTGGGAACTAAGTAACGTGTGTTATAATCTGTTTTTGATAGTTGTTTTATCACTACATTGGTTGTATGTTTTACAGTTTTTATGGGATTAAAAGAAATATGTATTTTTTTATATTATTGAATATATTGCCTTCAAGGAAAGTCAGTTTTTTATTATTTTTCGTGTATTGGAGACTGTAAAATCGTTAGCTAAAGGTCAATATAACGTTTGTATTAGTATTTGAGAGATTAAGGAGAAAACATATTGCAGGACAAAACAAAAATATTGAAAGTCATTTCAATATTTTTATTGCTTAATTTGCAACGAAATGCTTGCAAATGTTCGATGAAAGTCATGGTAGTTAAACGGATAGTGATATTTAATGACATCTTTTATTAAGATAGGGGGAGCATGTCCCTCTATTTTACATCGTAATGGAAGCTGTAATGTTAGTATGAGACGGCGGCGGTTTCGGTTTAGACTCTTATTTCATGGGCGCCGGGGGTGCAAGGAGGTGCCATTGCTATGGTCAAGCGTATTAAAATACCCTCGCGATTTGATTTTGATATCAACTTTATGTAGTGTGTAGATGCAGATGCACCTCTCTAAAAATAAACCTGGCGGCGCTCGTGATTTATTATGAAATGAACCCATAATATCACTTTTATCTACTTATATTATTATTCTCATTTCAACGTGATACAAAATCTTGCATTTATTAATTTTAAAAAATCTTAGGATAATACGTATAACGAAACGTAAGTACATGTAGTTGCACTTATTATAAGTTAAGATAATTACCTAAACATAATACATGGACAAGTTGAAGCCAGGGAAAGAATGAAAGTATTGAAAGAGGCCTATATCCAGCAGTGACCTGGTAAAGGCCGATGATGATGATGATGATGATTGTGATAATAAGATTATTATTATGACGATAAAAAGTTACTTAAATGCCATATAAGTATGGACAATAATACATACAGCTGAGCATTATTCTTTATTTTTAGCTCAATTTAGTCCAGCAAAAACGTCCACATCGTGATTAAGTTCCTCGAATTTTTTCTACAAAAAATGAAGTCACGACCGACGTGAATAACAAAGCAGATTTTAAGATCCACAAGATGGTAATGGCGCCATGAAATAATAAACGAATCTAGTTAACAGCCGGAAGAATGGGGAAGTTAATGAAGTTGTACTTTATGATAGAAAATTGTGGGGCTAGTTTATGATGCACTCTACATTTTATAACATTTCTTCTCTATGGTGTCTCAATAGAATTAATACATTTCAAAAATCATAAATTAAATTCCAAATTTAAGTTTTTTCTATAGGATATTTGTGAACGATAGCCTAGTTGGGAATGGAAGGGTCTGCCGAGACAATGTCCGGAGATTCAAAACCCAAGGCACACACCTCTGACTTTTCGAAGTTGTGTGTATTGTTTATCAATTATCGTTCGCTTTAACGGTGAAGGAAAACATCGAGAGGAAATCTACATACATACAACCCGTCTCAGTAGTAGAGGAGGCACAGGCCTCCTACTGCTCAGAACAGGCTCAGTAGTGGCCAGTATATAATACAGGGCTGATTGCATTGCATTATAAATAAGTGTAAGAATTTTAACTTTTTCTTCCAACTTTATGAATAGGTATTTCTTTCCGTAAGAGATGAACCCTGTCTGCTCACCTTATGTTTCCGCATTAATTCGTTTCAGCTGCTTACTTATGCATTCAAAGTACGACGGCAGATATCGTTTTGTTGCATCTCTCCAACCCACAATAAACCATACTATGGCTTTATAATTCCGGAATCATGAATTTTACAGCATGTTATTAAAAATTGCAGAAATTACATAATGTCTTGAATATTCTAATTTCACTATTAAACTTGCTGCAATTAAATACACTAAAAAAGGACATAATGTTCATTTCCCAACAGGTTTTTTTATTGATTATTCCATATTATCAACATGAAAATTAACTTTATATCTTAACGAATATGTTTTATAATCAATCACTAGCGCTTAATTTACCCAGCAAAATTAATATTTGAGTTAGTAAATTACGTAACATACTCTAAGTCACATAAACTACACAATGTAAACATATTTATCATTAGCTTAGAATTGCAAAACTGACGATAATCCTAATAAATCTAACACTAATCTATTTAGTTCTAAAATCCTTGCTTTACGATATCACTTCCTTATTTTTGATTAATGTATTTCTGATCGGTTGATCACGATACCGTGACGTCATCAAGCGTGAACACAGGTCAAAATAATAATTGCTCTGTAGGTAACGTTACTCATTGTTTTGGCTTTCGATTCTGTATGACATCGTATTTGTTTACTTTGATGTATCGACTTTTGTACCCTATGACATCATATTATGTCTGATACTAGACAAAAAAAATATTTAAATAAGTACATTTATTATATCACTTGTTATCATTAAAATATTTCTTTATAAATCATTCCTCAATTTAAGTAAACACGTATGGCACCGTGACGGTCCAAAGTGACAGAAATGTGACGATTTTTTTCAAGATGGCGTCGGAAACTGTGTCTTTTTTTTTAATATTGCTATAAGATTTCTCCCATATGTCGATAAAAAAGTTTCACTTCAATAATCGTTACCTATTTTTAACTCAGTACTGCATTCATATTTTTAATGTACGACGCGACGGCGACGAGTTAACGTCTGCGCAGCGCTTTAAATCACACAAACACTGCGAACCAACTCTCAGTAGGCCATTTTTTAATTATGCCCAGGTGTAAGCCTGTGCATCAACAGTAATGTATGCAGTAACAATTAGAGCAGGAAATGAAGTCTTGATTGTAATTACCATTTCCATAGCAATACCACCTGTTGAAGGAATGTGCAGTTTGTATACCAACATTATGATTGTGTTATGCATGTTCATTATTAGTAAATGTGATAGGATTAATGAGTCATTTGGTTTAAGCGTTCTCATAAATCTAGAGTAGAAGCTATCTAAACACTGATTCAAAAGAAATTATAATGTTAATTAATTAATTAACGATTCAAATATTATGTTATTTTTATCTAAAAATAATGAAGAAGCAAAGTGTATAAAATATAATATAACTGTATAACTCGTAATTTTATATGACCAAATTCTGTAACACCGATATCAACTTCATGCGAATAGCATACCATACCAGCCCTGTATATACTGCCCACTGCTGAGCACGGGTCTCCTCTACAATTGAGAGGGATAAGGCCTTAGTCCACCACGCTAGCGTAGTGCGGGTTGGTAGACTTTACATACCTTGGAAATTCAGATAACTTCTCATGTATGCAGGTTTCTTCGCGATGTTTTCCTTCACCGTTAAAGCGAGCGATTTCGTAAGGTCAGTTGAGCTTACGAAACGCAAGCTATTCCTTTCATGCATACGTAGACAATGATAATTTAATCGAACCCTAGTCATGCTTAAAATTGACTACATAAAAGATATAAAGAAATTCATTCATCAATTAAAATATATGACTAATACGACAAAATGACACTAACTATCTGGTAATCAGCTCGCTAGGTAAAGCAAAATCATTGACAGTCAATCAATCATGGGCGACCGGAAGTGCACGTGTCATCGCGACCTCTCACTTCCGCTGACGCATCACAATCATTAGATAAGGTTTTTACAATCTACAGTATTATTAAGATGCTAATCAAGCTTCTGGTTATGATTTTTTCTAGATTTGATTTAGAAAAGCTAAATTATGTTTAGTTCTTAATTAAGTTTATAGTTATGTAATTTGGCGCGGTCACACCGTCTCTAGGTGATGTAAATATGAATAAACCATCTGTCTAATTAAATAAATAAATCTTTGTGACACAAGCAAGAAGACGGTTTTCTTTTAAATGGTAATGAATTAATAATGGGTGATGAATGGTTGGTAATAAAGTTCCTAGTGTAAGTGTATGTGTGTAGTTTCAGAGACTATAACTGACTTTTGAATAGATTAAACCTGGTAGAGATGAACTCGTACTCACCGCTAATTTATAGAGATTTTATAACCTTAACACCATACCCTCAGATGGTTGTATTTTGGTCAATAACAAAATCCAAATATGATAGGACGGTGCTTATAGAATCGGTTTAACAAATAACCTTTACAAAACAACACGCTTTTAGAGACACGGTAGTCATAATGTCTCTATTAATATGCGAAGAGCTGTAAGTCGTGATTTAACGTCAACTATAATTGATAACTAATATAAATCACGTATTTAAGAACTAATATAAAAGGCTAAAAACTTAAAAGTATTAAATTGATTCTTATAACCATAATCTGGAGCTAGATCACATCTTATAGATTAGAATTATTATGGAATCACCTTAGTTGAATAGAAATGTAAAGAGACCTCTGATCCGCAATAGAATAGGGTAAAAAAGCTGTGAGTGAAAGTGCAAGAGTCGGTTCTATTATTTTCCCTGCCATTCTCGGCGTGCGTTAGGCTGACGCGCGGCAACACGATATGTGTATCAAATCGCTAACTTGCAACATTACTTAGATACCAAGAACTTGAATGTACGTTTCAAATGCGACGGATTGCATGTCAAAATATTTTGTTCAGTTTATAAAACAACATATTTTTTAATAATTATCTGATAGGTGAAATGGATAGTGAATAGGATGTAAAATCTTTAAATTTTTGAAGGACATAGGAATGTGAAATTTGATCACCAATAAATGTCTCCCACTGCTGAACATAGAGCTGCCCTAAAGATTTCCATACCAAACTGTTAGAAGAACCTGGTCTATATTTAGCAGTGGATTTCCAAATGCTGAAGAATAAGAAGAAGAAATGTCTTCCTACTTGCTATCTCCGATATGTTAGCATATACCTTACCTATCTTGCAAAATTGGAAAAATGATACAGTCTTTCTATATTCTTTAGAGATACGTGTGTTGATTGATTTCGAATCATAGTTAGTTACTTTCTTACTTTGCACTACTGCCTTATTCGAAGAAAGCAAACCCTATTAACAATATTCAATATAAATATTTCTCACACTACAATTTTGCTTTTTGTTCCATTTTAGACGCCAACGATTACATTGAACAACGCAAGTTGTAATTTGTCAATTATATCGTCATTGTTTTAAACGGTGACTGCCTATCACATAATTACTGCTTCGACATCAGTAGTAATTCACGTTAATAAAAAAATATGTAGAAATTTAAGTGTACCTTCACATTGTGTTTCATTTATCATCTCCGGAATTCTGCTTTTACTTTTGTTGTTGACATTATTGTTGACCTGGCCATATATATCTTTATTAAATTTAAAGCTGCCTGATTATTTATAATTTTACTTGAATAGACAATATTTTATTTGTTTCTGAACCATCATCTTTTTATATTAAAGTTAATGCGTTCTTGCTTGCAATACTTACAAAATAAAATATTACAAGGAAAATGCATCGAAACCAAAAAATATATTTTGCAACATTTAAATACGGAATCATAATTACTTGCGTACAACATTTTGCAATTTTTTGTACCCACAATGTGTTCATTAGTGCATCTGTTGTTTTTAAAAAATAATTATTGTTATTAGCGTAGTTCTAAACAGTTTGTTGCTTCATTCGTTTCGAACGTTACGGAGTTTCTAAACGTCTCAGAAACGTGTCTATTGAAAACTTTTATTTCAATAGAAGTACGGTCACGTTTGCAGCCAGGGTAACCCGACCCTTTACCGCCTTCGTATAATAACACTTATTTACTTATACACAGAGTTCAAAATATATTTTAAATAAAAGAGGAAGTTATGTAATCGAGAATGGTTCTCGTGTTTCGGAATTGGATTTCTGTTAGATTGTATTATATTAATATTCAAGATATGACCTATCAAATAAATTCTATAATATTAATTCAGACTTTAATTTATGACTGAACAAGGACTTTTGTTAACTACAATGAAAGTTGTGGAGGTTAATGATGCTTATATTTACTCATAAAAACTAGAAATTCTGTAGATTGCATAGTAACTACCTACTAATAATCAAACTATATTTTACATAATAATGTGATCCCCAATTTTGTGTTTACTTAATTATGGTTTTCTAATTATTGTTAACTAGATGTTGCCCGCGTCTTCACCCGAGTGAAAAGCTTTTCCAACAGGAATCGCGAGTTATAACAATAACTCACGATCAAAATGGAATGCGACCTTTTCGAACTGACACCGCAATCTGACAACATATAGCACTCATATAGCAAACTTAAGTCTATGAGATATTAACTACAACATTAAGGGCTGATTTCACCGCTTGCTGATAAATGCTACTCGTCACATAAATGTATAAGCCCACTAAATACAAATGTCATACTGTAATCTATGCTCCTAAATAAATGGAACAATAATATAATAATAACAATGAGTACTATCTATATTAACTGTTTAATACGATAACTGTCAAATAAACTTTACTTGAAACCTGTGAAACTGGCCTGAATCGCGCAGCTAACTTGTGAATGCAAATAAAGAGCCTATTTTAATTGCGATAATTTTTAATTCTTTGATTATGTAAGACTTGATACCCATAGCTAATTAGCTCATAGTAATGTCCAAAAAGATATTTAACGCGTTATGATAAATGCGGAGGCAGAAAACAAGTTTTTCTTTTTCAAAAGCATAAAAAAGTAATATTAGCATCTGGTCATAAAAATAATGTTTTTATTTCTTTGTGGAACTTTTCTTGTGTTTTTATTATGCATAATAAATTTTTACGCATACGCATAATCACGGCTTTTATCCCCGTGCGTATTCCGTCCCAGGATGTGATAGGGGGCGAGCCTACCGCCATATCGGGCACAAATTCCAGACTCCGGGCTGATACTGAATAGAAAAGTCCAATATCACTTTGCCCGACCCGGGGATCGAACCCGAGACCTCAGTATTGCAGTCATACCTTAATACAACTATGCCACCGAGGCAGTCAATAATTGATTTTTTAATAACTTTTAAGTTGAAAAATTAATTACCTACTATTTAGCTAAATTACAAAATTGACGATAATAATATAATTAATTGTCGTCATGTAATGACACAGGTTCTCTTAGTACTGGGATCTCATTATCATATTATGAATTTTGTGAAATAAAATCATTTATTTGTATACCGATGCTTCATTTTACAAAAAAAATATAAAGTTTATTTTCTACTATTTGTAGCTTTATATTAATTCTGTGATAGCGTTTGTAATGTTCCTGATGAAGAGCTACTGACGGCCAAATCTATTTTTTATGTTAATCAAAGACTTGATATTATAAATTCATCATTCGTTGAAGAGGAAGCAAATTTAAATATCTGATAACTTCCTACTTTTAAAATGCATTTGTGTTATTCCAATTTATCTTATTCAAAATTTATGCAAAAACTCTCTAATCTTAATAATCACGTTTTTCCTAAACATCAAGCTATATAAATAGGATGATTCACGAGGCTATTGAAATTACATCGAAATTGCAATAGAGAAGATGGTTGGAAGTTTGCACAGCCTTGGGATCTTGTCATACATTTCATTAAATCGGAACCCAAAAGACCCGCTGCCAGACTTCAAGACATTGTGAGATCATTCTGCGTAGATCGGACCGTCAACGCCTAGTAATTTTAAATATCTTGTACAATTGTTAAATGTAGGTAGATATTTTAGCTTTTACTTTTTGAACAATCAACACCTCAGTCCGCACGTGACCATGAAGGCTGCAAAGCCTTCAAAACGTCGGGAGAAATTAAAATTAAAAATAAACCTGACAAGTGCGTGTTGGACTCGCGTACCGAGGGTTCCGACAAACTTGTAGGTAGCTAGGTATAAGCTATCTAAGTATATAAGGTAAATAGTTCGCCAAAATAATGAATAAAGTAACCAAATTTAAAAAGTTTGTAAATTCCCTTTTTTGTTATCATAGTAGATATTTACAGTTTTCAGGTTGTTCTCTTTACATGTGCTGTACGATCTTGCTTCTTGCCAAATTTCATGATTCTAGGTCAACGGGAAGTACCCTATAAGTTTTGATTCCCTTCGAAATCGCAAAATATGCGAAAAAATGCGACAGAAACGGTCAAATCTTTTAATCGCGTTAACTTACAAGGTTGATTTTTTCTCAGCATGATATCTCTTCGTGTTCCTGAGAAAAAGGGTCTTAACAGACAGACTGACGGATAGACAGACAGACGGACAAAAAGTGATCCTATAAGGGTTCCTTTTTTTCCTTTTGAGGTACGGAATCCTAAAAAACTACTTTTAATTCGATATATACTTAATCTTCTTCAAATCAAACTAGCATATGTGTTTGACCCCAGAGAAAAACCAACACCCACACAAATTCACACAACTTGTTTATATGTTATGTAAAAACAAACCTTTCAAGCATGGATCAACTGGTTTTAAAATTATGCATTCAAATGTTTCATTACCATAGCCTCAGATAATCTTATCTTTAGAGTTTTGGATTTAAATATCGTATTAGATCAACGTTGTTTTCAAATTATATTTAACGAAAATGAAAACGAAAGTGAATAATGAGCTGAGAAGACTGACGAAAAGTAATCAATCATACTGAACAACTAACATTCCTGTGTAAATTGTAATTTGTTTTGTGAACTTTTGATTATTTCTATAATTTTCAAATTAAACTTTAAAACCCGTGTTCAGTTTCACAATAGCGTCAGAAAGTACAATACGAAACAAACTCTCCATTTCAGATTTAAAAATAAATAAGTTTAAAATCGTGAAATTGTTCTAAATTCGTGAACGAGCAAACATGCGTTTCATTTCGTGACTAGAATTCTATCCGAGGAGATCCTATAAGGTCGATAGCCCAGAGCACAGATATATCAATGAGTCCATTTTGGGATTAGCTTTCGCTACCGAAGAAATTATTCTATTGTAATGCAGTCAGTACGGTCAATATTATAATAAAATGAGTTGTTATAGATAATGTTTTTTTTTATTGCATTTAATGACGAGACGAGCATGCCGTTCGCCTGATGGTAAACGATACGACCACCCATAAACAGTAGAAACACCACCTTGAGTTACAAAGTACTGTGTGGCATTCCACTGCACTCGGCACCCTGAGACACAAGATATTAAGTCTCATTATGTCCAGTAGTTACACTGGCTATAATGTCCTTCAAAACGAAACACAACAGTGCATGCACACCGCTGCTTGGCGGTAGAAATAGACATTGCGGTGGTACCCACCCAGACGGACTTACATATGAGAAACCTACCACCAGTATAGTGTTGTTAATTCTCTCAACTGCGGTCAGTCGAGACTAACATTATACAGTCAGATGAAGACGGCTGTTGTCGAGTGGTCAGCAAGGCTTATTTTAATCATCTTTAAGACATACCAATTCATCTCATAATATTTAATAACACTATGTAAACGCATTCAGCTAAATTATGAGGTAGGTACCAGTAATTCAAAATCGTTCAATGACAAGCCCGTGTTTTTAGCCAAGTTTCGCTTTCCATCATCAATTTTCCACTTGTTGCGGTTTTGATGTTGTAATAATGATACATTAACGTCCATCGTGTTTACTTTCTACCTCCATTACTTAATACTTATGCAAGAACTGCTAAACCATCAGTCGCAGTTCATATTAGGTTTACATACGGGGGTGTAAAAACAAATTGCCTTATTAGCGACAGTGTGGTAGTGCGTTCAGTTTTAGGCCCATCTGGTTCGAATCGAGTGATATCACTGATAATAAAACTACGTGATGTAATGGTTTTGTTGTTACTTTTCGAGATGTTAGAAGACACGAAGAAAAATTTTGAGACCCTTCCATCGTTTCCTTCAAGATCGAGGAGGAATCCACTATATTCCATGTTACATGACGATCGAAAGAGAATATTTCCTTTTATTAAATCGAAAAAATCTCAAATTATTAAGAGCAGTTTAAGAAATAGTTCACTTTTGGTTTACAATACAATATCCTTCAAGTTTCGACTTCAATACTGGGAAATCCGAATTTCGATATCAAAGCTTCGACGTCGCAGTTTGACTCGGAACTCTAATCCCATTGCATAGCCACAATATCCAAACCCGCCGGCATTTCTTAAGAATTTCCTTGCATTTTTCAGTGTAAAAGCGCTTTTTCCTTCCAACGTCGAGCTAAGCCGAGATCAATACTTAGTCTGTGTTCCATTAAGGTTTCATTTTAGGCTTACCTCCTTCTTAGCCGAATTTTATTTTCCGATTCTGCAAAATACCTCAAGCAAGGAAAATCTTTCGTCGATTCTCAAAACAAAGACAGTTTACAGAGTTTTAGACCACCGACAAGGTTTGAAGTAAATTGTGAGGAAACAGTAGGTAAAGGACATAATTTACAATTTGCCAGAATTGCATAAAATGACAGGAAAAATAATACCAGGCTCATTGATGTATTAGGGTTTTTTAATACATCAATGACTAAGCCTTAACAGGGTGAATTTATTTTGATATATAGCACATATTCGAATCGCGTTTAATTCTAATTTAATCTTAAACGACAGTTTTTTATTGCAACCTCACCTAAATCGATATAAAATCCTGAACCTTACTAATACTGAGTTTACGTATTACGCAGCAATTTACTAATAAAGTGATTTTTCACTGCTTTCCACAACGCGTTAATCACAAGTCAGCTAATTTAATTCCCCTTTATTCCCTTTCTATACTTTACTGAATAAAATTTTGCACTTAACCAGTCAATATTCACTTTCTGGCAACACTGCAATTTTTTTTTAACTAGAACCTTATGCGCCGTTGCGTAAAAACGATGTCCGCTTAATTGACAGGTGACGTCATATTCAAGTCAAGCGAATATTGACCGGTTAAGTGCGGGATTCTCGAATTTCTACATTGAAGATATATTTTCTTTTACCCTTCCTAATCAACCCTCAAATTAAGTCGTGCGTCTAAATTTGGGTACAAATTACTCACTGACAAGATTACATACAGCTTGACAGTGGATTTATAGCCTCAGATTGGCGTGAGACAAACACGAGGCATTATTGAAGCCACAGAGTAACAACAACGGTCATTTAATTAGTGAAGTTGTCACGTGTTATTCTAATGTTTATTTTCTTATAACGTATTTTTTTTTAAAAAGATTCGTTTACGACTCTGAACTATGAAGACGCTTTTTAATTTGACTGACCACAAACCCTTCTTAAGTTGCGACTAATTGATATGATTATTTAAAGTTATACGTGAATTTATATGTAATCACGAATAAATTAACGTATTTATTTGTAAATACAGAAGCGGTCGTCGTCAAAGTTTAGAAAGAAAAGCAAGAAATTCAAAAAGAAAAGTAGTAAATCATATACAACCCCGGTCAAAAGTTCATCCATAGTTCGTAAGTTACTCATAATTCTTAAACCTTTCATCTACTAATTTCAATAAACATAGGTATAAATGTCAATAGAAAGCCTAGAAATTTGGATGAAAAGAAAATAGTTTCGGTCGTAAATGAGAATTAAATTTATAGCACGTGCATCATAATAATATGTCCTTAACTCCAGAATAAACAGTTATCATTTATTACGCGACTAAATTAGGGAACCTTGTGATAGGTTAGCTAAGGCTTATAGCATAATTAAACTAGAAAATAGCATATTCTATGGGTGTAAAATGCTATTTGTTTGGTCAGATTTATGGGAAACTATTGAAAAGACGTTGTGTTTCAAGTGCGTATCTGTAATACAGGGAATTATATTCCATCCTGTATTTCTCTTATTGTTTTTATTTAAATGCTCTAAATTATTAAAAAATCACGTTCGTATCAGATCAGCAAGGAAATAATCAAACACTATTTATAGTTTGGCGTTGACGTCGACCAATCGGAGCATGACCTTAGCCGACCGGTTCCGACGATTGCTCCTTAAAAATGACCATTTATATATGCGATGAAAACAACGAATCCGCACTAACTTTTTTCTGTATGATTGTGATTTTTTTTACCTGACGCTAGCTTTAAGAAAAACCCATCTGTATTTTTATTCCACGGATTCATGTTTGTTATGCTATAAGAAATGGATTTTGTTACATCAAATGTAATCTTGTCTCAATAAAACAAATTCTGTTTAGCTGATTTCGCGATATTATTTTTGTGAGCATATGATTTTGATTACCTCATTGGATTATTCGACAGCAAAAAAATACGTATTGTTACGAATGCGTATATACTCTAGTTAAAATAATAATCTACAAATATAATTAAGTTGACGCTATACTTTATTCCTATAAAGAAGGAAAGGGAGACCGTGTGCTAGATGGGAGGAGGAGATCAAAAAATTGGTGTGCCCCATTTGGCTCGAAAAAGCACAATCGAGAGCAGACTGGAACTCTTTGGAGGAGGCCTTCATCTGCAGAAGGGTTCTTGCTGCAGGCACAATATAAAGAATATACAAGAAAAATCGAGGATTAAAAGATAAATATTTACTTTTTTTATTATTATACTTTATTCCTAGAGCCAGTAAGCAAATCCATGTTTCAATAAAATCAACCGAATCGGGATCATTTTTAGAATCTAGGTTAATCTGTATTATTTCTCGGTTAAGCTCGAAGTGACTGCTGTTAAATGCCGTTATGTATCACTTTTTGTTTGTAATGACGAATCAGATAAACAATAAACAGAACATTAGCCACCAGCGGACCGTTTCGACAACCATAGACTTCATCGAGATATGACCAGGTCGTCGGTTAATAAAATACTTAAGTTTCTTTATAATTTTTTTTTTGTAGAATTATCTCGAATACTTAAAAATAAAGAAATATATACTCGTAGTAAAGATAAGTTCTGTTAAAAAAAAAGTGCGGTATAAATCCCAGTGTGATTTGTAAATATTTTTTGGTTGAGATCAATTTGACAAAAAATATCACTACTTTTTAAACTCAATTTTCGAATATTGTATAGTGAAGCTACTTTAATTTTCTACTTCAAATTAATAATTTAACGTTATTTAATTGAATTATTATTATCAACATGGTCACAAAATTTCCAAATACGTAACAGCTTAGAATTCAATAAAAGCCTTGTTTTTCCTTCTTCTGCACTGTAAAGGAAAGGTGAACACAAATGACAAAGCTATATATTATTTGTGCCGGCAATCTCGTTACTCTTTCAACCCTTTCAACGGAGTGAAACATCATAGTTCGAAAGCTTTATGTCCTTGTCTATTGTTTCAACCTCTTCGCTGAGTGCCGTAAAATGTATTTGTGATCATATTTTGTACGATTACTTTTAGCTTTTGTCTGAGATAAATTAATAAGAAAAATTAGTAAATTTATTTTATTTCCTAACGAATCTCGGGTCACCGCTAGGCAAAGTAGGTTAGTTTATAAAATCCCAGGCAGCAGAAATAAATCCAATAGATTTAGAATATCGCATACGACAGACATAATATAACTTAGTTTGCCACTATTACCTCTTCTTTTGAATTTTGATCGCCTGAAAGCAAAGTCAAAAAAATTTTGAGCAGATGAAATAAAAAATGTATTATAATTTAATACCACCAGATATTTCATTCAAACACGAATAAAATATTCCTAACGAGTGAATAAATTAAAAACGAAATCTAGCTATAAAAGTAGCAATTAATACAATTTTTTATCACCAAAATATTTTGAAACATAAATCTTGAAGATGGATAGTGGATACTGAGGAACAAACCGGAATGTCTCAAATATGATATAATTAATAAACCAGTTTTTTTCCATTTAATACTTATTCGAAACGTATGCTAACTCGCAGAAATTTATTAGTTGCAGAATGGATATTATGAGTTACTAAATGCTCGCAGCGTCGCCAGCGACAAACTTTCCGGGTATAAAAGTTCTACCGTACATTTTCAGGGAAAAAGTAAACTTTATGTTAATCCAGCATTTAATTTGAGTGTTAAATCTACTCAGGGATTATGTTTTAATTTCTAAAAAAAAAGATTTTACATAGATATGTCCGATGAGGTAGAAATTATTTATTGCATTAATATGATAAATTACTTCATAAAACCAGACAATACCTATGAGTTATGAGAAAAATATTATCACCGTCTTTCCACACTCAACGCATAATTTCTATACTTAATTATAATTAAATACAGCTAAAATGAATTACCATTCGAATTTCAAAAAATGGTGCCGAATATTAAAATGTTGCGGTGTTATTTTACACGAATAGCAATAAAATTACCATAGTCCTTGCTTCGATTTAAAACCGTTGTACTGGCGCTAGGAGACGAGTTGACATTTGCCTCCAAGCTTATTAAAATAGATATTGCCTTCATAATAATTAGATAGTAAACAAAAAATAAAAACGTTTCTAGAGTCTGGCAAAAAATATTATTTTTGAAGAACATCATTACTTGTTTTGCACAAAATTATAATAAGGGCCCCGTGTGGCGAAGGACTCGATATGACATCATACATAACTTATGTATATTAAAATAAAATAAGCCGTCCATTCTTAGAAGTAATGTACTTAATAGGCGGTCATTGTGCTTTGATTTCGTATTATTAATAGCTATTGTTATCAGTATCAAACACAGAATATCGATACTGTCTTAAATACATCCATCAATTTATTATCTCCATTACACGAACTTTTGGAAACTGTTTATAACTATATTATATCAACTCATTTACCTTGCACATTGTTCGAAGGTTAGACAACTTCAGACAATAAGAGAACATTACGTCCTACAGTTTTTTTCCAGATTGAAGAAATAAGGAACTGGCCTTGTTTTAATTTATCACAATAACAGATGTGTACTTGAGTTTTTGACTCTCATGCAAATCGACTTGTAAATATAAAGTTTTTTAGCATTACCATGTGATTTTTGAGCCGAAATGCATAAATAACGCGGAATCCAATTAAATTGTTAATTTTAATTCGTTACGTACAGATAAAGTATTTCATGAATAGCATTATAATTAATATTTCATGCTAATTTAAATTGAGTAAACATACGCAATACGCATCCTTGATCAATACGTGCCTAACTGCCACAAACTTACAACAGAAGCGAAAATATACACAGTAGAGTACGTATTTAAGTTTATATTCATTTTGATACCTAGTATAAAAATGTTTATACAGTTTTCGATCAATAGCATTGCAGGAAGCTCTTGCTAGTAATCTTTGTGGCAGCTGAGCGCAGGCACAATATCTTCAACTCGAATGCACCCCCGGGAAATAGCATTCGCTAGAAGCATTGTTGGCGTATACCAAGGAAATGTTCAACGTTTAACTGATGTAGACGTCTACATAATTGAATTTATCTCCATCACGCTCGACATTTATAGAAATAACGGGAATAATATACCCACAATATGTCTCGCTGTCTTTACTTTGTATTTCAACATTAACATACAAGACTCGAATGTGCCATAACATTTCTTTCCGTATACATTCAATGTTGGTTTGTTTGTTTTCGCTTGTCCTCGCTGCTGTTCCGAGAATATGACTCAAACTACTTTGAGTTACTTTGCACAAAGCCCAAGACCTTTTCCGCCTGTTGCCTTTGATATTAAATTTCATTTTAATGTAACGACGACAAATTGCGCCACCTAAGTTATTTTGTGTAAAGTGAATACACGTACTTAGAGAAATGTGGTTCTTAATGATCCAGTTCAAAGCCTTAGCTCTACAGAGGGACGTTTCTATGAAGTTGAGATACTTGAAATGGAGTGTGCGAGAATTTAATTGCTACCGACAAAACACAAGGTTCTTCTCCTGAGAACTATTATTATAATCAAGATTCAACTCTTCCCAGGAATTGGTTTGAGGTGAACGAGGTCAAGTTAACAACAAAATACTACTTATAATAAGTATATTTTATACGAAACATGTTAAAACCTACAGTCCAAACAAATCACAAACTTAATAATACTTTTACAAAATGAAAATTACAAAACTCACGAATCGTAATTGCATCGAAAACTGGTGCAAAAGGAGTCAATCTTGGTCTTTTTATTAAAAGCAGCTAGCTTAAAAACTAGTTTGGCCGGCGCAGGCGGCTGCCGGTGACGTGGCGTCTGACATAATCCGGCCTTCGGTCTCAATTGCAGCCCGATAACAAAACAAGATGGTAAATTATATACTGTATGATATCTGAAATATTCATGAGCACGCGTCTAATCGATCAGAAAATGTGGCCAAAGTATGTCATTCTGTCAGATAGAGTTAGGCAAGCTGGCCTGCCGAGTGCCGGGTAACGTCAGCCACTTGTCAACAAGAAAGCACTTTGATTTTAATTGAACTTGTACTAGATACTTAGTTTTTTACGTGATGAGAAGCTAAAATGAATTTAAATTGGACCACATGTGTTCGGATTCGTATCTATTTCGAGATAACACAACGCATTATTAAATTAAAAAGCTTTTATTGGAATATTCCACGGTATTAAATGATTTCTGTCTGTCATATCGAATGTCGCGAATCGTGACAATGATCAACAACGACAAGTATCAACTCAAAACGGCATTTCTCTGGCAGTGCCATTAATTTTGTTGTAAATATTGAATTTATAGTTAGAGTTCGTTTTTAATTGCGTTATTCTCGTGTCTCGTTGCCATGTTTCGCTTTCTGTTATGCTCGTTCCGCTGCTCCTATTATTCTGGTACGCTTCCGTATTTCATCAGCATTCAGGCGTCTATTCAACTTCTTTTTAACTTCGTAACGCTCCGATTGCATTCAGTTTACTTAAACTTTGAACTTCCAAAACGTCCGTTAATTATTATTTTTATTTCACTCTGAACTCCCTGTTACTGAGACTTAATTAGGTAACTGCTATATGTTTTTGTATTTCTTCTAGTATCACATTTATTCATCTTTCGGTATGTTAATAATTCTAATTGTATTGAGGTAAACTAAATAATAATCGTGAATAATATGCGTACCTAGGAAGAAGAAGGAAGTGTAGTTCTCATAAGTCTTCGATTTCTTTCAATCGTGCAAAACCATGGACCTGTAAAAAAACACATATTTTAAAGTTTTTTTATTTAATAACAATTTGTCATGTTGATATAAAACAACTAAATGGCTAAATTTTGACAGATATACAACTTACAACATTATACAACTTATATTTATACTAAGCACAGGGATTAATTATATCGAGGGGTGAAAGGTTATTTAGTTTAAGCGACATTTTTTGCGATATGAAGTTATATTATATATATTTTTTACAATCAAAAAAGATACTGATTCCAAATATATTATTTTTAACTTAATATCCCAAAAAATGTCGCTTAAGCCAAATAGCCTTTCACAGCGATTATCTAGAATCTTACTTGGCCAATAGATAATATTTCGACGAGGTAAAGATGGCGTAGGTTGTACAATGCTAAATGGATAATTTGGCTTAACTTTTACTCAATAACTACATTGGTTCGAGCCATTTCTGTAAGTGGTTTGAGCAATCATGTTTTATTTTGTTAATGTGGACAAAGTAGCGATTTCAATAAATAATACTGTTGCAAAAGGTACCATCAGTACCAGGCTTAAAGACTCTACTAATAATATTAATGTGAAAATGTCTCACGATGTACTTGAATAACTAGGTCACTCTTTACTACGGCAATATGCAGGAGAATTTTTGACATATATCTTCATTTAATTTACTACAGGGCACATGGAAACCTACAAAACCAAAGCTGCATTATTGATTTGAAGCAGGCATCAGCTATGAAGTCTAGACAAGTCTTATCAGATAGAAAGTTCAATAACTAACCCATCGGTTTGGCGGTACACTGCCTCATGCTGAAACTTGAGCGTAATTTCTCAAGCGAAGCAGTGAAAGGCTCTGCAAGGCCGTTTGGACAATGGACTGAATTATTGCTGATACAAATAAGTGTTGTATGTATAGATGCACCGGAAAGAGACTTCCATTCTCATAAACAAACCCTTTGTTCTGAGATCTCGAATTAAATTGAAGGTAGTTTAAAATCATTGGATATGACTGTGGTTGTCTTGAAATAAATCTTTAAGATTCAAATACATTTTAATTTCTTGAATTCAAGTTTTTGACTAATAAATTTATAATATCAGTTTAGTGAAAGGAAGTGCATTTTAGTGTTATAACATTTTCGATTAGAATGCATTGATATTACGCAATTTAAATGTTCAGACAATATTTTGTCTCGCCAAATCCAAAAAGCAAAAACAAATGGTTGTATGATTTACTTTTACCAATATCGAGGAACGGGACAATTAATTTCGGAATACATGAAAAATACCTGAGGGATATAATTACACACCCTGATCCTCATTTTTAATCAAGCATTGTTAGGTTAAATATAAAAACTTTGTTTTTTAATTGCCTTTGTTAACCCACTTGGTAAAATATTTTGTTCTGGCAAATATCTGCGATAATATAGCGGCCGCAAGCAAGCTGTAACATTATGGTAAATTACTTCTCTGAAACATCTTCAATTACCATACTAATAGCTGCAAATTAGAGTTTGCAAAAAACATTTTTTAATTAGAAAAGCACCTGCGAGACTTCAACAAGCGAATTCGTATATCAAACTAGTTTTCCGTTTAAAATTCGAACGTTTTAACCGACCCTGCGCAGTGTCATGATATGTGCAATTATGTTGTTTTAGAACATTTACGACCGAAGTGGAATGATTATTTAATGTATATGGCAAACTTGTCCGGCGCCTACAGTAAAGTAAAAGATTTGCTTGTGTCGATTTAATTACATTATCGTATATTTATTGAGCCTTGGTTGGTTATCAAAACATTCATAGATGGTATGTGTTCGTGGTAAGAACCATTGGTTTACTAAATTTACAAATTACTCTTACTTAGTCAGATAATAAGTCATACAATCTGCCAAGGTTTATAACTGTCGTAAATCAAAGCTCCTTGCGAACTTTACATTGATTCATTCATTCATTAGATGAACGTAACTGCACTTAGAAGCATTGAATCACGAAATTATGAATATTGATGGATAATCATTTATTTTCAACATTAATAAATAGTAAAATCGATCCTGTATTATATTATACATATAGTAGGTATTGCCAATTGCTGGGAACTCTACTACGGGTTTAGGCCACAAAAATACATGACTATTATTTTAGTCCTATTTTCAACACTACAACCCACCTATTAATAAATACAGCGAACCAATTTTCCATAATTATAATTCACAAAACTACACTTTACAGACAGTTTAAAACAGTCGAGCCTAAATGATGAACACGGTTTGCGGTTGAGTAGTGTTTACCGTGCTCTGAAAATTGACGACAGTCTGCGACCCTGTATTTACGGAACGTCTATACACCCTCTATTTCCCCTAAGAGATGAATACTTGATGCCATTCCTACCTAGCTTATTATGGTAAAGTATAAGTAGATTTTAGATTGGCTTGTTAGTTTAACTGCAACCTGCTTATTCCACGAAACCATGGAATTACTGGGTTCAGCATCAACGTTGTAGGTACATTAAAAATAATGGTGTAAGTTATCCGACACGAAAATATTTGAATCTGCAACAGAATTTGAATTTGTGCTTAAAGGCGATGGTTAACAAAACATGGAAATAAGTTCGACAAATCATGGTTACATGGTCTAATCCTTTGGAAATACAGACTTACCTAAACCAAATGTATTGTTTTGCAAATTTTTGGTAGTAACTGTTCATGTAGAAGCATGTTATTATAATATTGAAGACATAGTGAACGCTAAAGTACTCAAAGCGAGTCGACATCGACTGTTCAGTAGCAATAGAATTCATTTGAAACAAGCAGAAACTTTCATGCGTACATAGACGCGAACAAAAGTTTGTTCTGGCGTGAACACCCATCAATTGTTCGCATAGTTGTTCGAGACATGTTGGACAGACAGACTTTATGTCAAATAGAGAAACAGTATAAGTAGAGAGATCAGCCAATATTATAATTATTGAATAAAAAGTAAAAAAATAACCATAAATACCAAAAGTAGACAACCAAAACCCTAACGTTGGTTTGTAAAAAATTACATCTTTTTTTGTTTTATAGGATATTAATTTAATAAACAATTTTATTTTCTAAGCAAGTTCTCTAGACATATAAGGCGAGTGTGGATGGAAGGGCTGGCAGGGGTCGATCGCACGGAACCTTCGAATATCAGATATCTGACATTCTAAGTAAAGGCCAGGTCAAAAAAACCCCGAACCGGCGGGACTGCATGAAAAGATTGATGAAGGTAGAGGAAGCGAAAGTAGTGTGCTAGGATCAAGCAAAGTGGCAATCCATAGTCTCTGCCTACCCCTATGGGACCTAAAAATACTGTTATCGAAACAATAGTTTTAAGAGACAATTTTAACAACCCTCTGACAAATAGTAACTAGGTATAGGTAACCTAGTATCGATTCCGATCTTACATTTTTCATTTAGCTTTGTTTTGCTATTTACTAGTTAATCAATGTTTAAATTATTCCGTGCTTAGCTTCCTATTTGGCACCAACAGCGATATCGCGTTGGGAACGATAGCCGTTATTGTGATGTCATTCTTTTGTTATATTATTTCTCACTATTGTCTGTTAATGGATGTCTCTTATTTGTCTATAAGCTTAAGCTCACGTGAAAATGTTGATTCTAAAAACAAATATGCGTACGAATAACAATAAAACAAATAACTGAAATAACTATTTTTCTATGCTTTTCAAGGCACACTTCTACAGACCATTAGTAGGAATTTGAATATCATAAAGAACACAACTAAATTATATTGCCGTCATAAATATGTTCATAATCTAAATATTTGTCTTTTCTAGTGTGTGCGTTTTCACCAAAGATGTGTCCTCTGAGAGGAAGCTCAGCTATGAGATACATAGCGGGGCTGGCAGAGTTTGGCTCTCAAATTTTCGGTTAGCTATTTTCCACTAGAGCTGCTCCAAGAGGTTCGTAAAATAATATATCTATTATTGAAAGATTTATCCTAACGTACTACTAAGTACCCCAACACATCACTGAATGATACGGACCCCGTTTTGTTGCGAAAAAATCATTCGATTTCCTATGTTGTCTATAGTAAGCCACTAATGTTCTTTATACGTATCACTTATTGTCGATGACATAGCGACCTTTCTAAATTTAGACAGATAAACCTAGTGGATGGTGGCCTTAGATTTAAGGCCGTTTGGTATAGACCAAGACTCCAAAGATTTCTAGACTCTTATCGTTTGGAAAAATATACGGCCGATAAGTTTATTTGGGTTTCAGTGACTAGGTAATGTTGGATCAACTGACGAATGCAGAGGTGATGGAATTACTATTTTATTTAAATGAGATATTTAGGAACACAATTGCTATTGAAAAGGAAGCAAAGTAGAGTCGGGGTTGAGGATAAATGATCACGGTCTCTTACACGAACCAAAGTCAAAGGAACGTAATTTATTCAACTTTTATGGAAAACCTAACTTGAGAGGTTCTGACATTCTGAGGGTTAATGATCACGGTCACTCACAGGCGCCCAATGTCATAGGAATTGAGGAAATTTTGAGGTAAGGAAAAAAGTTTGACGCTAAGGAAAGTGTTTAATAAGGAGAAGATTGTTCGCATGGCTATCATCATTAACACCGGCACCCAGAATTTTGTAATAAAAACATCTGCATTTAACTGTCATATGCATCATAATACTGTAAATGTTATAGAACGGCTTAACACTGGCTATAACATCCTATAAAACCTCGAGAGTTTTAAACACTTCTTGGAAGCAGTTATAAGGCAGCAAATTGTCTTATATAGTACGTAGAAATTGTCTGAGACGTCCTTAGTTCATTAAACCAACTTCAAACCCAAAGTCCACCCGACCTAGGGCTTACTTAAATGGGTTATAGGTAAAGTCACAAACACTTGTTAGAAAGTAGGAGAGCGGTCCAATAATTCAGAGCTATTCGTGTTGTTACGTGAATCCCTCTTGTTATATGGTCACGAAGTTAAAGCCTGTGACTTTCCCTTTTTGAGATTATTTGTAGCTTCCAAGTCTAACATCTTTTATGTAAATATAGAGTTAACCGGCTGTGTAGCTTAGAGGAATTTAATTAAATTTCCCTATCGCCACTATTGTTCCCTATTTTATAGAGATTAATGATAAAATTGTAAGTAGATACCTCAGTTAGACGAAGTGATAAATAGACTGACGTGATTAACGTATAGATCCCTTTAAACTAAAGGTTTGCGAAAAGTGTACGTTGTCATTTTAAGTGTTTTACTGGTGGTAGGTCTCTCATATGTAAGTGGCCGTCTGGCTGGGTACCACCGCAATGTCTATTTCTACCGCCAAGCAGCAGTGTGCATGCACTGTTGTGTTTCGGTTTGAAGGACATTGTAGCCAGTGTAACTACTGGACATAATGAGACTTAACATCTTATGTCTCAGGATGACGAGCGCAGTGGAATGCCACACAGTACTTTGTAAGTCATGGTGCTGGATGGTATTACTACTGTTTATGGGCGGTCGTATCGCTTACCATCAGACGAACGACATGCTCGTCTCGTCATTCAATGCCATAAAAAAAAAAAAAAAGTGTGCATATCCTCATATTTGTATTACACAAGGACTACAATATTTTCCCGCCACAGTTTTTAAACCAGCTACAAGCCTTTTATTATTGCGCTATTAGAAAAATATGTCAGTGCTATTACAAAACAGTTTTCTACTCTTTTTGGATATTAATATTTTATACATGCAGGATTATTCCTCGAAAACAAATCTTCATTAAATGTCACCTCGCCGCGTCGTCCTAGTTACGGCTTGTAACCCCTTTGTGCTTCACATAAACGAGGTAAATCCAGCTTTACTCCCATTATCATCCCGACCTATAGATCCTAGCTATATTGTGATTAAAACTACATTTTTAAAGATTTACATTTTCCCTTTGTAATGCTTGTTTATATAATCTGTTTTATGCCGGTTGTAGACCGAAAACTAAGCTAATTTTATTTATTGTTTAAATATAATTTAGTTTCCAAAGTTTGCACACAGACAGAAAATATATCTCAACTATGGGAGTTAAACTAACTTACTTAGCTTCATTATCGGTCTGCGACCCGCATTATTATTGAAAAGTCCTAGAAAAGGAATAAGAACATTTTAGTAACAACATCACGATTCATGTGTGCCCACAATATTAGGAATCAAGAATACGGTCAAGCTAAGTCATTTTAAATCCGCGATACTACTGATGACGCTTGGAAAAACAGACGATAAAAACAAATTGAATACTGAAAAATACAAAAAATATAACACACTCAATAAACAGGAGTCTGCATAAATCTACAACATCTCTCGATTCCTGTGAAGTTAGTATTTACTGCAGGTGACACTTCCGATCGTAACAAGTGACAGTTTAATAAAACTTATCCTTTCTTCGCGGAACAAAATCAATTTTCACGTCACAATGTGTGCGTGTGTTAGGTTATTTTTAACCGACTTCCAAAAAAGTAGGAGGTTCTCAATTCGTGTGTTAGTATTTTTATGCAGTTTCTTTTTAGGAAACCTATATAGGTATTGATTTTAAAATGAACCAAAATCTTGAGCTCGAATTCACAATAAAGTAAGTCTTATGTTGTAGATACACTCTACCATAGACAATTGATTTCACAACATCTAGAACCGAAACTATTCTCTACGATCAAGACACATTTCTTCGTTCATATCGTTGTTAATTATATTACAGTAATAAGTTTAACTCCAATTAATTCAGTGAAGTTTTAATAAAATTATCCCTTAATTGGATTAACATGGTTGATAGAGTCACTGACAAAATGTATTTTAAACTGAAGATATTGAAATCAAAAATACTGACAATTATTTATTAGCTTCAGTCCATTCGTGCCAATTAACAGAGCTCACGTATCTGTCTGCACGAACCTAGCCACTTACAATAGAGTGAATTGATAATACATTGTCCAACCATTGAAGGCCCGTCACAAACACTGAACACAACACCTTTTAATTTCACAGACTTCCCTAAACTAGACAATTTGTTATAACAATGGGCCTAAGAAGAAAAATCTTGATTTAGCATTGAGAGATATTGTTGTGATTTTTAACTGTGTTTGTTTATTTATAAGAGTTATAATTTATCGAACGTTACAAATAAAGTAAGTCGAAAACCCCGTGTTTACAAAGTGTATCGTTTTGCAATCTACTTATAATATCATTGCACTGCACTCACTTGCCCCAGTTTTTATTTATTTATTGTGATTGTTTTGTTTTATTATCCGTTTAATGTTATTTGTTTTAAGATTCCTTATTAACTCTAACAGGCAAGGTACAGCTTTAACTGGTGACTAGAATCTTAAAACTTTAACAGCTGTGTGCATCAAACTAAAATGAATAAAATAGTCTACTGAAATATATAATAGGAACAATTTTCTAGAATGACACTACTGTTAAATTAACGAATGTCATTCCAGTTTGAATCCTGTAACTCCCCAATTCTAACATCTGACGCATAATGTAACCAAATTGGACTGGTACTTCTTAATATGTCACCTTATAAACAAGTGTCTTTTATCGACTTACGTGTCTATGACTCACATGAATGAGAAAATCATACACCTATTTTCCTCGATGACGTGTCCTGTATCTTAAATGCAGTTTAAAATCTTCCAATCAATTCAAGCTGAGAGACATCGTTAAAATCAAAATCATGTTCACCAACAATCGTCTTCGATTCGGTGAGTTGTTATTTATGTTAATGGCTTGATTTGGAGCTCGTTGCGGAGTTTTTGTGACCTCAAAACATCGTCGCAGCGCGCGGTCACTCAAGTGTATCTATTGTGAGAGCAAATGGAGTGAACTTTGCCACTCGCCTCCAAGGAAAACCGGTCGACTTAATATTGTGTTATAAAAGCCTCGCTGCTTTATAAATATAAACCAATTTATTGCTAAACCAGCTCCGATTGCGCTCCGAGAGCAAGTCTAGAATAAATTTTGATTCGCACTTCGATAATGATGTTTAAGTGTCATTAAACTTATGAACAATTAATTATCCATCGGAATAATATTGTGTATGTATGCATAAATCGAAATATTATCCAATATTGAGATAATAAGCAAAAATTCAAATACGATGTAACGAATCTTGTGCCGATTTATTGAGTTGTAATAAATTAGTTATTAAATTATTATACTTACATATCAATTACTGGCTACTAGCTAACACATTAAAAAGAAAATAAGAACAATTCTTGGTGAAAGATTACAATTATAATGATACAAATTAAATTGAGTCAGAACAAAGAGAACCTTGTTAATGACGCACTTTCGGCCTTAAACGTGAGATGTTAATTGACAGATATCAAAATTATAATTGATGGTTTAACTTTCGTATACGTTGTCGTTGTCGCACAAAAAGAAATAATAAATTATAAATTTGATAAAACTGGGAATTTCCTCTGCATTGCTTTCAACAATAACGTTAATAAATTCATAGATCCAATTTGGTTTGTGCGAAGTGCTTATTTTTTTTTTAATTTTATTGTTTTCTATTCAATTATTAAATTCAAATAGAAAAAAAAATATTCGCTGTATAAGAGAGGATTGTAAAGACTTGTATTGGCAATATCATTTTGATATTTTTTCATTAACTTTATACAAGACGCTACGTGCCAATGCACATTCCGCGTAAGAAATTTCTTCCGTAATATATATGATATGATATCTAAGTTACTAGGCCCGCTTACCCAACACAAGATAAATTTCAATGCTTTGCCAACATTATGGAAATTCGAGCGAATTTTCAACACATTGCAACGTATTTGTGCTTATTATCTGTTATATTACATTACAGCCTTGTAAGCACTATTGTTTCTGCAACTGGTGTGGCTAAGCCTCACGGTGGCACTGAGACCCTACTCTAATGTGTTTATTGTTTAATAAGACAGTTCCATTGTGATAAAAATCCAATTCGGTTTTGCTCTGCTAGTAATCTTTGTTTCTAACTAGATTTTGTCTTGAGAAAATGTGTAACACTCTGATATAGTCAATTATCAGAATATCAAGCTGCTATAATTAGTTTTCACCTACATAACCAATAAAATAAATACTTAGATAGCAATTAAGTGTTTATTCATTAAAGGAGTCGAGCTGAAGGTTTAATAAAAAGGAACATATATTATAGATTGATGATGATTAAAAATGCCAAAAAGACTCGTTACGTAAATTATTTATGTATTTTTACTAGATACTATATTTTTATGACCTAAAACGCAAATGAGTGTGGTTTATTGTAGTTAATGTAACACATGTAATAAGCCACAAGATGACGTAAAATTACATCACTTGGTATTTTCAATTTTGCTTGTATAACACCGAGCTACTTAGCTCATGAATATTCTTCAGTGCATTAGAACAATTTGTAAATGAAAACAATGATAAAAAACATGGAGACAATTTCAATGTAAATTGTAACGAGTATTTCAGGCGTGGACCCCTCTAATCCATAACTAGTAGTAAGGGATTCACCGATACTGGAGCAGGTTCGACGGCCGGTCCGCGGCGCTCCGGCGGCTGATGGCCGACGTTTTCGATTGCTCCAGATTCGGCCCGCGGGACCCGCGAATAAATCCGCGGATTACTTTAATACCTACCGCGAATTAATTTGATACCTACCGCGGATTAATTTGATACCTACCGCGGATTAATTTGATACCTACCGCGGATTAACTTGATACCTACCGCGGATTAGTTTGATATCGACCGCGGATTACTTTGATAACACCCGCGAATAGAAATTATATCGTCCGCGGAATCCGTTTCATATCACCCGCGAGGTAGGTATGAACCACGAATTTGTTCATGGTCTACGGTTCCCTTAAGCTTGTAACTTTTCCCTGTTCGTTGTGCTTTTAACTTTCTACTTTCTATCAGCGATCCTTTTTTTTATTTGAAGGATGCAAAGGTCTTTGTCGCGTATTTCTATTAACTCGTGTTTCTACGCAAAAGCCGTTTAAAATTACTTAATAGTTACCCTTTACGCATTACGAGCATTGTTTATGATAGATAAAGCAACATTTTCCCTGTTTCGTTGTGTTATTGACTTTCTACTTTCTATCGGCGACCCTTTTTTATTTGAAGGATGCAAAGGTCTTTGTCTCGTATTTCTATTGTGATTATATCAAAATAACATTTTGTGTTTAACGCCATCTTGCGTAAATCATGTTACGTGTGTTCACTGTGATTGATTTTATTGTCTATGTTACTTTTGTCTGGTTGTCTTTGAATATAAAATATACGCTCTCTTTGTGTGTTCCAAGTACCGATCAAGCACGTTGTTTTATTAGGTTATGGGCCCAGACCCATGTTTAATTTAGTAAAAGTAGTTGTGACTGAATTAGGAGTTTTTTAAATTAGCATCCGCGATGTCTAATAACTACCTGGTCAACGTGCCAAAATTAAAAGGCCGAGATAACTACAGTGAGTGGACGTTTGCTGCGGAAAACTTCCTGGTGCTAGAAGGAATGCTTCACTGCATTAAGCCAGTGGGAGAGAAACCCGTTCCCCCCGAAGACGATGAAAAAACCAAAGCTAAACTTATTATGACGATTGACTCGAAACTGTATGTCCACGTCAAGGATGTGTCATCATCAAAAATGCTGTGGGATAAACTAAAGAGTTTATTTGATGATTCGGGATTTTCAAGGAAAATAAGCCTGCTTCGCACATTAACCTCAATTCGTCTAGAAAACAGTGATACAATGGCGTCGTACATCACACAAATGATCGAAACCGGTCAGAAATTGTGTGGAACCGGATTCCAAATTAGTGACGAGTGGATCGGATGCCTATTACTTGCTGGTTTGACTGAAAAGTACATGCCGATGATTATGGCCATTGAACACTCTGGCCTTCGCATTACAACGGACGTCATTAAAGCAAAGTTGTTGGATATGGCGGGAAAAGATGGTGGCGAACATCGTGAAGGGAACGCTGCTTTCGCTAGTTCCCAGAAGTGGCAACATTCAAATAATAAAAAATATGGCTCTATGGTACACAAAGAAAACGGATTCATAGAAAGTACCAAAGTAAAAGATGGCCGCTCGTACAGCAAAAATGTCAATGTGAAATGTTATAAGTGCAAACAACCCGGTCATTACAGGAACCAGTGCCCAAATAATTATTCGAGTACAAGTAATGAAAAAAAAGTGTTTTAGCTTCACATTTTAAACTCAAAGATTTAGGAGAGGTTAAACAGTGCCTAGGAATGAGTATAAATATAGATAAAGTTAATGGTGTCATAAAATTGAGTCAGGAAAATTATATAACTCAGTTATTACAAAGATTTAATATGACAGAATGTAAACCAGCTGATACCCCAATGGAAGTTAATTTAAAATTAAATAAAAATGAAAAATGTAATGAGTTGCTTCCATTCCAAAAACTTATTGGTAGCTTAATGTATTTAGCAGTTTTAACTAGACCAGACATAGCTTTTTCTGTGGGCTTTCTAAGCCAATTTAATAATTGTTATGGTTCAGAACATTGGCAATATGCCAAAAGAATATTAAAATACTTAAAGAAAACAAAACACTTTGGATTAACATATACCAAAAATAAGAATTTTAAATTGGAAGGTTATGTTGATGCTGACTGGGGAAATAATGTAACAGATAGAAAATCATATACGGGTTTATGTTTCACCATGTCAGGTGGTGCAGTTTCATGGGCTTCAAAGAAGCAAAAAAGTGTTGCCTTATCAAGCACCGAAGCAGAGTATATGGGTTTTACAGAGGCATGTAAAGAGGCTATATATTTACGCCGCTTATTATTTGAAATAACTGACGAATTGTATACCATTAATATATTTAATGATAACCAAGGTGCTTTAAAATTGTCAGCAAGCGATGCCTTCCACATTCGTACAAAACATATAGATTTGCGTTTTCATTTTTGTCGTGATTGTGTTAAAAATAATATAATTAAGTTTCAATATTTAGAGACTGGCAAGATGCCAGCTGATTTATTAACAAAAGGTTTGTGTAGCGTTAAACATAAATCTCACATAAAAGTATTGGGAATCCATTGACTGTCCCGTTGTTTGTCAATTGTTAATTTAGAGACTTTTATTTTAATAGTTGCTGATAAGAGGCTAAATTGTTTTATTATTTTGATAAGTGGGAGTATTGTGATTATATCAAAATAACATTTTGTGTTTAACGCCATCTTGCGTGAATCATGTTACGTGTGTTCACTGTGATTGATTTTATTGTCTATGTTACTTTTGTCTGGTTGTCTTTGAATATAAAATATACGCTCTCTTTGTGTGTTCCAAGTACCGATCAAGCACGTTATTAATTTCTATTAACTCGTGTTTCTACTTAAAAGCCGTTTAAAATTACTTAATAGTCGCCCTTTACGCATTACGGGCATTGTTTATTATAGATAAAGCAATCGTTACAATACACCATACCTTTCTCAAATTCTAGGTAAAACCCTTTGGGTCTTCTCATTGTCATAATAATTACGGTTCCCATTATTCACATTACCTGATATTACGTATTCAACGGAACATTTAAGGTGAAAGTCGAAACATGTTGGATCTTGTCTGCAAGGAAACAATACTCCCTCTCCATATAAAAGACCGACTCAAAATCACATGGTATCGTATTCCACTCTGTGCTCTGCTCGAAGTGTGATCTCCAGTTGTGTGTAACAGTGAAGTGATAGTAAAATTGTGAAATAGTTAAATAGTGAAAGTGTTATAAAAATGAATGTAAGTACCTTTATATACTTTGATCTAAAAGTGTTGTAACCAGATGTTTCATTAATTGTTTATGCCATGTGTTGTCCACCAGGTTAATACATTTTAGCTATCTTTGATGTCTTATTAATTTATCATTGTTACTAATGTGTACATGTATACTTCGCATACCTATAAGTATTTATCATACAGTACTTACTTAACCGATAATTAAAACAGTTTCATTTCATTTTGTTACAGTTTTCTGAAAATACTTTCAAAAACTACTATTATGCTGAAGAAATCGACGAACCTAGTGATGAAGAAGGTACACTCGCTTTTAAAGTAAAAAAAGCGATAATAGCAAATAAAAGACCGATCGAATGCAACAGCATTGATGAGTTCTTCGAAAAACCAAAAAAGAAGAAGACAACAACAAGAAAGTCATCCAGTGTTGGTCGATCGACGAGCGGGGGTGTTTCATACATCCGATCAAACAGCGATGACAACAGTTCTGCATCACATCTCATAAAAATTGAGGTGTATGAAGTTAATAAAATAAAAAACATCGCACCGACGGAACATTGGAAACACGCTGATGTGCGAGTCAAATATTACGCGGAAACCGACAGTGATAAGAACTTGCAAAGTGTTAAGGACACTATATACAATATAACTAAACAGTTGGCTAGTAAGGACGATTGTGTGAAATATTTTATAGACACAGACAAATGAACAAAAGTGCCAGTGCGTGTTAATGTTTTAATATCATAACTTTAATCATATGCTTTGTACTACTATTATTGAAATAAGAAACTATTATTGTAATAACTGTACTTAAGAATCTACCTGTTTAAATTTAACTTACATTGTATTGTATTTAAACTTTGTACTCTTTTAAGTTACATACTTAATAGATTAATTTGTTTTTGATTCTAGAACTCTTTGTGAATTGTGTTATTGCTAAGTATTATTGTAAATAGTTATAAGTCTTTTTAGTGTTTTTTCATGCTCATGCTTACGATTGTAAAGTTATTCGGAACATTCATAAATTGTTTGGAAAAAAGTGGATAGCTTAGAATGTAATTACATTGTTTTGGGTAGTATATAAGCGTTGAAATAACTTAAAATATACTGAGACATTCCTTACCATGGATACAAGCTGTGATTTATACAACATGGAACTCGTCGCACTTCTCGAAAACATCGAATCAATGGATCTGATGTCATCGCAATACGACAAAGAACTGTACGAGCTCTGTGATAAAATGGAACAAAGACAAGTCGAAACGTGAGTAAAACATTTTTTATTATGTTAAGACTAGTTGCAACATGTTTTGGGAATCCATGAAGAGGGGATACACTTAAAGTATTTATAATGGTTCGAACATCTTGCACAATCATTCAACTTGTTTCTTCCGTTTATATTTTTAACATTGAAGTGCAACCAAAATGTACCACTCACTTGATATTTCTAGTTTATCTCAGAGTGAGATTGCGAGTTTCGATAAAAAGATAATTTTACATAAATATCATCGTTTCATACGGTTTTGGTATATATTAAATGTTTTGCCAGAATCAATGTTGGGAGATCCTGATATTTCTCCTTATTATACACCATGTAGTGGACATAAAATCTCAAAACAAACTCATTCCGATGAGGATGATATTGATGGTGTATTATCAATGAAAGCATATTGTTTGCAGTGTAAATAACAAATAATGTTAGTATCTATTTAAATAATAGAAACATAGTAGCATATTTATTTTGTGAGATAACATTTTTTTAACAGTTTTCTTATCCATCAGATCTATGCAGAATGGAGAAGGCAGCAGGAAAAGATTAGCGCCAACTGAATTGTTTGAAGAGGATCCATTAAAGAGAAGAAAAAATATTCGTCTTGAAGCTCCTTCGACATCTACATCGTCGCTGGATAACATTTTAAATGTAAGTACAGAACAGCATAATGATAAAATTGAATGTCCTGAGTGTCACATATATGTGTCAAAAAAATATATGACCAGTCACTATAAGAGCAATAAACATAAAAATAATTTAATTAGACGAGATAATAATCTACCTAATGTTCAATTCATTGATAGTGCTTTCGGTAATAGAATTATTACATATCGAGTGCAATCTAGTTTAGTTTCTGATACACAGCTTGAATCACCTGAATTATTTTTACAAAATATTAAAAAAATAATTTATACATTACTAGAACGATCTATCTTAGAATATTCTGTTGTAAAAGTTAATTTTATTCTCAATGCGGATTTCACACAAGAAACAAAAAATCTACACAATATTTTTGATTTTCAAATTTCAAACTATCTTGTTTGTCAAGGTGATGACAAAGATATTATTTTCTCATCTATAATTACCGAAATAACAAACAAAATGACCAATTTCCAAAAAAAAGGTAGTGGATGGAGTTTAGTTAAAATAAATCACTTGGATATGAATGTCAACAAATTTAACCCATTGCGTGGATCTTCATACATAGACCTACCGTTAGATATAAAACATAAGAAAGCTGTAATCAATGTTCAAAATAACGATCATGAATGCTTTCGTTGGGCAGTTTTGTCAGGATTATTTCCAGCTACTCATAGTTCCAATAGGGTATCATCTTATATAATACACAAAAACAAACTAAAATTTGATAACCTATCGTTTCCTATAAAAATTAATGACATCCATAAGTTTGAAAAATTAAATAGTATAAGTATTAATGTTTTTGGATTACAATATGATTCAATAAGCAAATCAAATAAAGTTGTGGGTCCATTACACTTTACGAAACACCGTAAAATTACTCACTTAAACTTATTGTATATATCTCAAGGTTCCAAAGGTCATTTCTGTTATATTAAAAACCTCTCGAGATTATTATCTAAACAGTTATCGACTTCTGAACATGCAGTTCATATTTGTGATGGGTGTTTATTAAATTTCACGTCATTAGATAATTTAAAACGACACCAAGAAAATGACTGTTTCAATGTGTGTACAAATTTACCATCGGAAAACGATAGAAAAAGAAACTGGTTTAATGAATTAATACCATCAAACCAAATTTCATTTAACAACTATGAACGTAAATTAAGAGTTCCATTCGTTGTGTATGCTGACTTTGAAGCATTTTTAAAACCAATAGAGAGTTGTTCTAACAATCCAAATCAATCATCAACTGTTAATATCCAAAAACATGAAACGTATAGTTTTGGGTATTATGTTAAATGTTCTTATGATGATAATCTTTCAGTATATAGGTCTTATACAGGGCAAGATTGTGCGCTAAAATTTATGCAATTCATTTACGCAGATTTAGAAAATATTTGTAAAAAGAATTCTTTTGTCAAATCACCATTACCGTTAACTGAAGAAAATAAAATAAATATCAATCAAAGTGAGTCTTGTTACATTTGTGCTACTAAATTAAACGTGGATAGAACAATATCATATAATTGGCATACTGGTGCATATGAAGGTGTAGCTCATAGAGTATGCTCTCAGAAATACAAAGCTCCTAATTTTGTGCCAGTGTTTTTACATAATTTAAGTAATTATGACGCTCATTTCATAGTGCATGGTCTTGATTTCGAGAAAGGTGACATTGAACTTATTCCTGAGAACAAGGAAAAATATATTTCTTTTTCTAAAGTTTTACAAATCAATAACAGAGTTATAAAATTACGATTTCTTGATTCTTTTAAATTTATGTCAAGTAGCCTTAACAAATTAGCTCAGAACTTATTACTTGAACAATTTCGTGAACTCAAATTAAAATATCCATGTGAAGAAGATTTTAAACGTTTAATAAGAAAAGGTGTTTATCCATACGAATACATGACGACATTTGATTCTTTAAAAATAACTTCTCTTCCCACTCGCGATCAATTTTATAGTTCTTTAAATGATAGTCACATTACAGAAAGTGAATACCATCATGCTCAAGACGTGTGGAATCATTTTAATTGTAAAAACATGGGTGAATATTCAGACCTGTATTTAAAAACAGATGTATTGTTGTTAGCAGATATATTTGAAAACTTTAGGGATGTCTGTCTTAAAACATACGGTTTAGATCCTGCCCACTATTATACAGCACCTGGTTTAAGTTGGGATGCTATGTTAAATTTTACCAAAATAAATTTGGAACTTTTAACAGATATCGACAAGGTTACGTTTATAGCGAATAATATTCGGGGGGGTATATCACAATGCAGCAATAGACATGCAGTGGCAAATAACATGTTTATGTTGGAATACGATTCAGATAAACCATCTTCATTTTTGATGTACTTAGACGCAAATAATCTTTATGGTTGGGCTATGTCCCAATGTCTCCCAACAGCCAAATTTGAATGGGTCGATATAAATACAGATTTTAATATAGCCGATGATGCCAAACATGGTTTAATATTGGAAGTAGATTTAGAATATTCAAAAAATTTACATGATTTTCATTCAGATTTTCCATTTTGTCCAGAAAACGTATGTTTAGGAAACAGCAAAGACAGGAAACTGATCCCAAATTTAAAAAATAAAAAAAATTACGTCATTCATTATAGAAACCTTAAGCAATGTTTAAAAAATGGTCTCCGATTGGTTAAAGTACATAGAATTTTAAAATTTGAACAATCCGCGTGGTTGAAAAGTTACATAGACTTGAATACTCATATGCGTTCATTAGCCACTTCAGATTTTGAGAAAGATTTTTTTAAACTTATGAATAATTCTGTTTTTGGTAAAACAATGGAAAATGTAAGAAAACGAGTTAATGTCAAATTAATTAATCATTGGTTAAATCGTGGCAAAACTCAAGGTGCTCAATCTTTGATAGCAAGACCAGAATTCCATAGTTTATCTATATTCTCAGAGAGCTTAGTTGCAATACAATTAAATAAAACTAACGTTTTATATAATAAACCAATTTACCTCGGTTTTTGTATTTTAGATATATCTAAAACATTACTATACGATTTCCATTACGATTATATGAAAATAAAATATCAAGATAATATTAAGTTACTATATACTGATACCGATAGCTTAATATATCAAATATTTACGCAAAATTATTATGCTGATATAAAACTTGATTTAGTCAACTACTTTGATACGTCCGACTATCCACCAAATAATCAATATGGTTTACCATTATTGAATAAAAAACGGTTAGGTTTTTTTAAAGACGAAAATAACGGTAAAATTCTTAAAGAGTTTGTAGGTCTTCGCTCTAAAATGTATGCAATGGATGTGCAGAATAAATGTATATGTAAAGCAAAAGGGATTAACAAAAGTGTAACAAAAAAATTTTGTCTTACCGATTATAAATCATGTTTATATGAAAAGAAAACGCAATACAGCGAAATGATAAGATTTAAATCAATTAAACATGCTATATATACACAAAAAATTAATAAAATATCTTTATCACACAATGACACTAAACGTTATTTAATAGAAAATTCAACAGATACTCTTGCATGGGGTCATTATAAAATAAAGGACATTTGATTTTATCAACGATTTCTGTACAACGAAAATATGTATGTTAATGTGTGTGTGTGTGTGTTTCTGTCTTTATTATGTACTATCTTTTTTTTTTTTTTTACTGTTTTACTATGACAACTGTTTTGTATAATATCATGAAAAATTAGATGTAAATTTTAATGTATGTAGTTAGTTATTTGTTATACCTGATTTAACTTTATTTTATAATAATTTTCTTACTGTAATATTTTTCAAAACAGCTATGAACTGTATGTGATCATTTTTCAAAGTATTTGTATATGTAATCTTTGTATGTAAAACAAAATCAAATATAATACATTCAATCGTAACTTCTGGTTTTATTCATTCCGAAACGCTTTTCGAGTTCACACGTGTATTTAAAAATGTTTCATTTTTATCATCCTTTTACTGCCATAGTTGCAGGTCCAAGTGGATGTGGAAAGTCTAATTTTGTAACAAACTTTATTAAACATATTAATGAGGTGTGCAACACCAATTTTCATCAAATTACTTGGTGTTTTGATGAAATGCAGCCCTTATATAATTTACCAAATGTAAACTATTATCAGGGTATACCAGATTTGAATATGTTTGATGGAAAGGAAGCTAACCTTATTATTATCGACGATCTCATGAGGGAATCTGATGGTCGCATTGTTGACATATTTACCAAAGGTAGTCATCATAGGAACTTGAGTGTATTTTACATTACTCAAAATTTATTTCATCAAGGTAAAGGACAAAGAGACATTTCTTTGAATTCAAACTACATAATTTATTTTAAAAACCCACGTGATAAAACTCAAATACGTTACTTAGCACGGCAAGTATCACCAGAAAATAGCAAATTCATAGAAGATGCTTACAGAGATGCTACAAAAGAAGCACATGGCTATTTGATGATAGATCTAAAACAAGACACTTTTGACATGTGTCGAATTAAATCAAAGATATTTCCATCTGATGGTCATTCTACAGTGTACATTCCCACAAAAGAGTTTAAATATGTCAAGAACCAACCAATACCCGTCATTTACAAATGATGGATCGACGCTTAAAGACGCATGAACACTTATTAAATGCTCTTTATAAACTTAAACCAAAACATCAACAAGCTCTTTTAAAAGTCTGTAACGAAAACGAAATTAATTTTATATGTGAATGTATTCATAACGTTTTACAAGGAAATATAAAACTTGAAGAAAAATCAAAGAGTAAACTAAAAAAGTACAAAAATCTACTACGAAAATTGGTACGTAAAAGTACAAATAAAATAAGAAAGAATATTATAGTTCAAAAAGGTGGTGCATTTCTTCCGATTATATTGGGTTCTATTTTGAGTGGATTGATAAGTGGACTAGTTTAAAAATGGAACACGCCAAAAAAATGCTGTTAGTTGATCCAAGCTTAATAGATAAGTTAAATCAAAAAAGAAATGAAAATCCTACCTCTCGTTTAGATAGTGAAATGGAAAAAATACTCGACAGTAATATGGATGATCGAAAAAAGTGTAAATTATACTTACAAATTTTACAAAGATATCTTCACTTTATGGAAGAAGATCGTCGTCCCATTGAACTCCCTATAATAACTTCAAATGACGATAACATTAAACCCACATCTGAAAGCTGGAAATTTTTTAATATAAATAATGATATCAAGAATAAAGATGTAGTTGTCAGTCAGACACTGAGTGATGAAGAGAAGCAACAAGAAAGTTTTACACTCGAAAAAAAACCTTCCTACTCAACAAAACAAATTTTAAATTTAATACCAAAAACATATGTAAAAAAAGGTGAGTTGTTATTGAATTCGGTGTCACTAAATAAAAACAAAATTTATTGGAATGATGCTGGCACAGTGATTGTAGATAATGAAGTGATTCCTAACAGTAACATTATCGATTTAGTAAGCGATACACTGCGACCATTAAAAAACAACGACCCACCTGGTTGGGAAAAATTTGCTAAAGCGTTAAACGATTTAAAAGTACCTTTAACATATATTGGCAATCCAAAAAGACGTGAGTACATAGCTCGACTTCAAAAAGCCATCGAAGAACAACCGCCACAAAACACAGAGGTATATTTGACGCCAACGAGCGAAGATAAACACGCAAATAAAATTAAGAAAAAGATTGATTGGGAAAAATGGACCCCTTATTAGAAATAGATCAAATTTATTATGATGTATCACACCCAGCTGGATATAGCAATATCGACAAATTATCAAAAGCTATGAAAGGTAAAATGAAAAAGGAAGAAGTTAAAAACTGGTTGCAATCCCAATCTACGTATACACTCCACAAACCAGTACATAGAAAATTCGCTCGGAACAAATACGTTCTCTCTAATCTCAATGAACTTTGGCAAGCTGACTTAAGCGACATGCGGACTTATTCTAAAGATAATAAAGGTTTCAACTACATTCTTTGTGTTATTGATGTTTTTAGCAAATATGCATATGCTAGACCCTTGAAAAAGAAAAATTCAGAAACCGTAAAAAAGTGTTTCGACAGTATATTTAATGAAGCTAATACTACACCCACTCACATTCAATCTGATAAAGGCACTGAATTTGTATCGAAAGATGTTCAAAGATACTTTAAAACAAAAAACATAAATTACTATACGACAAATAATCCAGACATCAAAGCAAGCATTGTAGAAAGATTTCAAAGAACGCTAAAAATGAAGATGTGGCGCTATTTTACACACAAGAATACACATAAATATATTGATATTTTGCAGAATTTGATACACTCTTACAATCATAGTTTCCATTCTAGTATTAAAATGTGTCCTTCAGATGTTAATTCTAATAATATAATGACAGTTTGGAGTAATTTATATGAAAAATCTGAAAAATCATCAAAAACTATACTACCTATGTTTCATGTCGGTGACCATGTCAGAATAACTAAATATAAACACGTATTCCAAAAAGGTTATGAATCTAATTGGAGCGATGAAATATTTGTGATTTCTTTTATAATAGAACGTACTCCGTGGCCCGTTTATACTATAAAAGATTTAGATGGTGAGGAGATAGTAGGAACGTTTTATGAACGAGAATTACAAAAGGTCATTTATGACCCCACCATTGAACACAAGATTGATAAAATAATTCGCTCTCGTTATTCTGGCAGCAGACAACAAGTGTTAGTTAAGTGGAAAGGTTATCCAAACAAATTTAATAGTTGGATTTTAGCTTCCAGTTTAAAAAAAATATGATTAAAGATTTTTATTTAACTTTACTTAGCAATAGTTCAATGGAATATTTTCCTGAGAACAAAACATCAATTTTTTCAACAAAATTACCCAAACCCATAATATTGGAAGGAGAATGGTGTGTAGGAATCGTTGAATTCCAATATCCATGCACCATGTTTACTGTTCAAGATCATGAGAATGTTATTTACATAACAAAAATCATGAAAATGCCCAATGAAGACAAACTATCTACAGTTTATTATAAGACTCACATACCTGCCACAAACTATGATAATATTAACCATATTTTGTCAGCATTAAATAATATAAGAGAAAAAATCAAATTCCGCTACGATAATATATCTAAATTTGTTTCTGTTTCTGTGTTAGACGAATCAATAAAATCTGTAACATTATCTCCTAAACTAGGCTTACAGTTGGGATTTGAACCAAACAGAAACCTTGTTGAAAAGAATTTAGCTAAATGTCCAGCTAATTTACATTTAGGGTTACCATCTCAACTATTCGTTTACTGTGATATAGTTGAACCTCAAATTGTAGGTGATGTAATGACACCTCTTCTGAGAGTAATACCATTAGATCCTTCAAAATACATCTATGGTGCCAATAAAATGCATGTATTTTCACCTCCTCATTACTTATCGGTAATGCGAAGAGAATTCGATACCATTGAAATAGATATAAGGTCAAGCACCGGACAAAAGATACCATTTCAATTTGGAACGGTGTGTGTTAAACTACATTTTAAAAAATTATAATGCATTTTGAACGCTCCAACATGATATGTCCTTATCAACGCTATTATTCTCATCAGGCTGGTTCAGGTATAGGGGTGGTATATAAAGGGGCGCCTTATCAAAAAGGACATGGAATTGGTAGTTTTCTTGGGGGATTGTTTAGGTCAGTTTTACCATTATTATGTAGCGGTGTTCGATCTGTTGGTAAAGAGGCATTGAGCGCTGGTGTTGGTCTATTGACAGATATGGTTAGTGCGCGACCAATGGAAGATTCAATAAAAGCACGTCTTAAAGAAGTTGGTTCCAACTTAAAACGCAAGGCTGATGAAAAAATAGATAAAATCAATATGTCTGGATCCGGATATATAACAAAACGAAAACGTCTACCTGGAGTCAGTCCGTCGTTGACCGCGAAAGTGAAAGCTCTAAAAAAATCAAAAATTACTCAAAAACAAATCAAGGACATATTTTCTAACAATTAATCAAAATGTCTTTTTTACATAGTCATTCCTGTGAATGTATAAAGTCCGAATTGGATTTGTTTGCATTGCCATCAACTCAAACTAGCATTGAAAGTGGAATTTGGATCCATTATAAACCAATTTCATCTCTTGCCGATGATGGTCCTATAGAATTTCAAATTCCTGGAGCAGGAGATGACTACATAGATTTATCTCATACGTTACTTCACTTGAAAGCGAAAATAGTAAATCAAGATAACACCAAACTAACCGCATCTACAGTCGTTGCTCCGGTGAATAATTGGTTGCACTCACTCTTCAGTCAACTTGATGTCTACTTAAATCAAAAACTTGTATCACCACCCAATAACACATATGCTTATCGTGCGTATATAGAAAACTTATTGAACTATGCTCCTGCAGCAAAAAAATCTCACCTCACCTGTGGTTTATGGTATGAAGATACAGCTGGAAAAATGGATTCCACCGATGATACTAATAAAGGATTTACTAAGAGGCAAGAATTATCTAGTGAAAGTAAAGAAATGGAAATGATTGGTCACTTACATGGTGATTTATTCAATCAAGAAAAATTTTTAATCAATGGTGTTGATATATGTGTTAAGTTAATTCGTTCTAGAGAAAATTTCAATCTCATGGCCTCTACAGGTGACCTTAAATTAAAGGTATCTATTACGGATGCATCTTTGATTATTCGTAGAGCACGAATCAATCCCAGCGTGTTACTTGCTCATCAAAAGGTCTTAGCTTCTACCACAGCTAAATACCCCATTACTCGAGCTGAAGTTAAAGTTTTAACAATACCATCAGGTGTTCAAGGAAAAACTCTAGATAACATTTTCTTAGGACAATTACCTAAAAGGTGTATAGTGGGATTTGTAAATAACGCTGCTTTCAATGGAAACCTCACTAAGAACCCATTTAACTTTCAAAATTACGACATCAATACTTTTAGTTTATATATAGACGGTCAACAAATACCATCAAAGGCTTTACAACCCTCATTTGAGAACAAAATTTTTACTTCAGTATATCATACATTGTTTTCTGGAACAGGTATACACTTTCTCAATGAAGGTAATGGGATATCCCGAGAACAATACGCTGAAGGGTATTGTATGTTAGCGTTTGATTTGACACCTGATTTATCAGCAAACTCTGCAAGTCATTGGAATCTTGTAAAGCATGGTAGTGTGAGATTAGAAGTGCGTTTTGAAACAGCTTTATCACAAACTATTAATTGCATTGTTTATGCGGAGTTTGATAATGTTATTGAAATAGATAAAAACCGCAATATTTCAGTAGATTATAGTAGTTAAGAACACAAAATTAACTGTTTAAGATTAGATTAAGCGTGAATAATGTAATTCAGATTTGTTGTTAGATTTAAGTTACCAATAAAACGAATTCATAAAATATTAAGTTCTTTGTTTTACTCTAGTCCTTGCAACCCCACAACAAGAGTCAACTTGGCTGATAAGTACCATAATAGTGTCTTGTTAACCTTATATAAGACATTACCACTTTATCATTCGACCTGATAAGATTCTGCAGCGATACGGTGAACAAAAATGAATACAATAGAAATACAGAATTACTTAAAGAAAATTGATCCAAGTATTGAATATAATGTATATGCAGCCAATCGTCTACCAATATATGTGGTAACTCCTACATACGTAGTTAGCAACTTAGACTCTGATAACAAACCAGGTTCTCACTGGGTCGCCATACACATAGATAAGAATGGTTTTGGACAGTACTTTGATTCATACGGTCGACCACCTCAAGGATACCACCGAATGTTTTTAGCGAGAAATTCTAGAATGTGGAATTACAATACAAGTCGAATTCAAAATGACTTTACTATAGTTTGTGGAGAGTACTGTTTAATGTATCTGTATTATAAATACTATGGTAAGAGTCTCAAAGATTTTCAAGTATTATTTAGTGATAATACAATATGCAATGATGTGTTTTTAAATGGTTTATTTAAATCATGTTTTGAGGTGAATAAATGAAATATGAAAATGAATGAATGATTTTTCTTTATTGAAGATTAATAACCCCATACAATACTTATAATTCTTCCAAACAATTTATGAATGTTCCCAATAACTTTACAATCGTAAGCATGAGCATGAAAAAACACTAAAAAGACTTATAACTATTTACAATAATACTTAGCAATAACACAATTCACAAAGAGTTCTAGAATCAAAAACAAATTAATCTATTAAGTATGTAACTTAAAAGAGTACAAAGTTTAAATACAATACAATGTAAGTTAAATTTAAACAGGTAGATTCTTAAGTACAGTTATTACAATAATAGTTTCTTATTTCAATAATAGTAGTACAAAGCATATGATTAAAGTTATGATATTAAAACATTAACACGCACTGGCACTTTTGTTCATTTGTCTGTGTCTATAAAATATTTCACACAATCGTCCTTACTAGCCAACTGTTTAGTTATATTGTATATAGTGTCCTTAACACTTTGCAAGTTCTTATCACTGTCGGTTTCCGCGTAATATTTGACTCGCACATCAGCGTGTTTCCAATGTTCCGTCGGTGCGATGTTTTTTATTTTATTAACTTCATACACCTCAATTTTTATGAGATGTGATGCAGAACTGTTGTCATCGCTGTTTGATCGGATGTATGAAACACCCCCGCTCGTCGATCGACCAACACTGGATGACTTTCTTGTTGTTGTCTTCTTCTTTTTTGGTTTTTCGAAGAACTCATCAATGCTGTTGCATTCGATCGGTCTTTTATTTGCTATTATCGCTTTTTTTACTTTAAAAGCGAGTGTACCTTCTTCATCACTAGGTTCGTCGATTTCTTCAGCATAATAGTAGTTTTTGAAAGTATTTTCAGAAAACTGTAACAAAATGAAATGAAACTGTTTTAATTATCGGTTAAGTAAGTACTGTATGATAAATACTTATAGGTATGCGAAGTATACATGTACACATTAGTAACAATGATAAATTAATAAGACATCAAAGATAGCTAAAATGTATTAACCTGGTGGACAACACATGGCATAAACAATTAATGAAACATCTGGTTACAACACTTTTAGATCAAAGTATATAAAGGTACTTACATTCATTTTTATAACACTTTCACTATTTAACTATTTCACAATTTTACTATCACTTCACTGTTACACACAACTGGAGATCACACTTCGAGCAGAGCACAGAGTGGAATACGATACCATGTGATTTTGAGTCGGTCTTTTATATGGAGAGGGAGTATTGTTTCCTTGCAGACAAGATCCAACATGTTTCGACTTTCACCTTAAATGTTCCGTTGAATACGTAATATCAGGTAATGTGAATAATGGGAACCGTAATTATTATGACAATGAGAAGACCCAAAGGGTTTTACCTAGAATTTGAGAAAGGTATGGTGTATTGTAACGATTGCTTTATCTATAATAAACAATGCCCGTAATGCGTAAAGGGCGACTATTAAGTAATTTTAAACGGCTTTTAAGTAGAAACACGAGTTAATAGAAATACGAGACAAAGACCTTTGCATCCTTCAAATAAAAAAGGGTCGCCGATAGAAAGTAGAAAGTCAATAACACAACGAAACAGGGAAAATGTTGCTTTATCTATCATAAACAATGCTCGTAATGCGTAAAGGGTAACTATTAAGTAATTTTAAACGGCTTTTGCGTAGAAACACGAGTTAATAGAAATACGCGACAAAGACCTTTGCATCCTTCAAATAAAAAAAAGGATCGCTGATAGAAAGTAGAAAGTTAAAAGCACAACGAACAGGGAAAAGTTACAAGCTTAAGGGAACCGTAGACCATGAACAAATTCGTGGTTCATACCTACCTCGCGGGTGATATGAAACGGATTCCGCGGACGATATAATTTCTATTCGCGGGTGTTATCAAAGTAATCCGCGGTCGATATCAAACTAATCCGCGGTAGGTATCAAGTTAATCCGCGGTAGGTATCAAATTAATCCGCGGTAGGTATCAAATTAATCCGCGGTAGGTATCAAATTAATTCGCGGTAGGTATTAAAGTAATCCGCGGATTTATTCGCGGGTCCCGCGGGCCGAATCTGGAGCAATCGAAAACGTCGGCCATCAGCCGCCGGAGCGCCGCGGACCGGCCGTCGAACCTGCTCCAGTATCGGTGAATCCCTTACTACTATAACTTGATGCATACCGTTATAATAAGCAGTCGACTCGGTCCAATGAGCTGTGTCCAAATCAGCAAAAGTAATCTAAATAAGTTTAATCGGTCATCCGTTTGTTTTTTACCCTCACAAAAAATACCTATTTGCTTTCAAAGAAATAACTTATAACTATAAACTCGTAAAATTCGTGACAACACCGTCCGCACAAAATGCTAGCCCAACTTTCTTGCGACGCAAAAACTATTACTCATCTAGTCTAACACAGGTAAAAATGCAATAAAAGCGATTAGAAAACCAAACGAGATTGCGAGTGCAGTGTAATACGAGCCGGGCGTATCGGGCACAAATTACAGAAATCGGACCGCGTGCACCTAGTGCGTTGGCTACTCGCGCTCACTTCGGTTACACCGCTGTCCGGCCATCGTTTTACTAGTTTTCTTTTCTATTTTTCGCTTTATATCAACATGCATGTAATCCGCTTATGATAAATATGCGCAATGCAATATTTTATTGACTAATGGACTAAAAGCTGTGTAAGATGACAGATTGTTTTGTTTTATATTATTATCTAGGCTTATCAATTATTCCTAGCAATATAAATATTGCTCAAAAGTTACCCCGTCAGAACATATGCAGTGGCGAAGCAATTCTGGCCCGCGTTGACTTATACGACTCTTTTGACAGATATTTAAAAAAATATTATTGTAAGAAATTATTGCGTACGATTATTATTAGCAATAATTGCTCCATCTTACTGGGACTTTAATAATGTAAAAATCAGTCAATTACAAAAAGAAAACATATCCTGCGATAACATCGAAGTGTCAATTGCGACTTGCAAGTCATTAAAATGAATTGATGTACAAGTAAAGAAATTGCTTAATTCGAATTTTATATGCAGGTGTTTTAAAAATGAATTTTTAACAGAAAGAATTTACTAATTAACATTTTTCAACCACTTTATGCAACCTACTGTATAGTAAAAATATCATAGCAGCTTAAAAAAACGTTCTTTAGTATAACGTGTCTGAATATTAATAACTAAAATTGAATCTTTAACTCATCTCCGTTTTAAAACAATTAAGGTCCGTTTATCTGAAGGCAGCCCTCGATCAAAATTGACAATTTTGGAGACAATTAGGGCATTTAGACACGGTGCAGTGAACGTAAAAATTTCGTATCGACCGTGAGCACGGACCGTCCAAATGTCATCAATTTGCGACCTCGACCCCCGTTAGCTTTGTTGTTTTGTAAAAATACTAGAAATGTCACGGAATCACTTTGATATGCTTTTTTATAACAAGTTTGTTAAGATTTACTACAAAGAGCAAACGATAACTTAGTTGCCATATAAAATATGACTTCTACATTTTTCAAATCATAACTTTCTTGCAATGTTTTTACATATTGGAGCCTAACATACCTTTTCTGAACATATACTTAGTATGAATCTAAAGGCTTTTCCCGCTACAAAAGTCCCTACAAAACAGTACGACGCCAGCGCCATCTACTTTAAGAATCAGATTAAAAATATTCATTATTTCCCATGGGAGCAAATTACCGGAATAGAAAGTATGTGTTAATCCAGGCCATGATCTACCCGTGTGCCATATTTCATCCAAATCCGTTCAGTAGAGTCTGCGTTTACTTCTAACAAACATCCAAACATTTTCGAATTTATAATATTATGAAGAATATTAAGATTAAGTAAGATAAGATACTGGCAACGCTTTACTTGCGGTAAGGTTATACTTGCAAGAGCACCCTGAGATCCGTCTCGACGTCGTTTTAGACCGTGATCCAATTTAGCCCTAGACGTGAGACGATCTACGCAGACAATTTGCTCATTTCAACCGATATTCAGCTTAAACGTTCCGACATATTGTTCACTTCGTAGATCCACGATATTTAAAACAAAGCATTTATAAAAATGATCAAGAAGTAACACAGAATGGTTTCCGAAGTATCATCATCATCATACCAGCCCTGTATTATATACTGCCCACTGCTGAGCACGGGCCTCCTCTACAACTGAGAGGATTTTAGGCCTTAGTCCACCACGCTGGCCAAGTGCGGGTTGGCACACTTCACATACCTTCAAAATTCAGAGAACTTCTCAGGTGTGCAGGTTTCCTCACGATGTTTTCCTTCACCGTTAAAGCGAGCGATAATTCACAAAGAATACACACATAACTTTTTAGAAAAGTCAGAGGTGTGTGCCCTTGGGTTTTGAACCTGCGGACATTCGTCTCCGCAGTCCGTTCCACTCCCAACTAGGCTATCGCCGCTCCGAAGTATAAGGAGATTAAAAAGTTATGTGATACTAAAATTAAATTTGATAATTAGCTAGCGGGTAAAGCAAACTTTCGATGTCTTATTCGATTTTAAAAGGGAAGTTAGTTAAATTCTGCTTTTTAAAAAATTGTGGGGCAAAGAATGTTAGGATCATCCCGAAATTAGATTTTTTTGAATTAGGAGTATTTATATAATATTCTGGGTTTTTTAATACATCAATGAATATTCTCCAAAATTGTACTTTATTATTAAATAAAACACCAGAATTAAATGAAAATAAATTAGATACCTAGTGTGACATATCGGAATGGTATTTTCATTTTATCTATTATGCAAATGTTTGCTTTCGTTTTTATTATAATATAGATTATGTTTTATTGGTGATGTTTGCCAAGCAATTTTATTACATCACAGCAAGTATGATCTTAATCTAACCTTTTATAACTACTTTCTCTATCACAAGTGAACTAGTTTCAAAAGAAGCAAAACAAAATGAAAAATAAATTTATTAAAAGGGGTTTTATCCTTAATTGTTTTTATATTTTATAAAATCTGATCTGAAAATTGGCACAGCGAAGGACGTCTAGGTTTAAACAAAGCATAATGATATTGTTAGACGCCCACACTAACGTTTAAAAAGGAGAAACAAAACTGGACATGAACATAATTTGTGTTTTTTGTTGTTATTAACATTAGTTACCTATTTGACATTAAAGATACATACCTCTTACCAATATCCTTAGTCTAACACATTTGGTTAACAGATTAACTTTAGTATTTTTTATTTAACTTTATCAACAAAAGCCATAATCTCAAAGTCGTGTAAACTAATTAAGGATATAGACAATATGAAATAGGTATATGTTTAAGACAAATTTTAAAGCTAACAGCGGAAAATAAATGCATAGGTTTGAGAAACTTGGAAAAACAATTTAAATTGCAAAGAAAACATTGAGTAAATTGCTATCATCAAAAATAAAACTTAACCTTTCTAATTCGGTTATATAACGAGAAAAAAAAAATTAAACGGCAAAGGTACAAAAGCAAACAGCATTAAACCATCTATTTTCTTTATGTCGGCGTGGGTCAGCGCTGTCGTGCGGATAATAACATGAGAAATGGGTCAAGTGTAAAGAGGGGTGGACCCGTGTCGTGTGGCTGTCCAAGCTGTGTCCCTAGCCTCACTCGGTAATTATTTAATCAACATTATGAGCCGCATTCAGGGATATTAATTTTATTTTGTAAAAAATAATTAGTCAATATCTATTATTCAACTTGTACTTAGCACGTAGTATATAAAACAAGGCAACCAGCTAGGTATGCTAAGAATGGAATTCCTTTTTTAAAAGGATATGTCCAAAAACGGGCTTAAAATTCTAACCAAGATACTTTATACATTATATATTTGCATAGTACTCCCAAAACTAGGCATTTGTAATAAATCGTATAATTTTACAGTCCTCCGATTTATAGACATAGGTATGTAATTTTATTTTGCTTAAAAACTACACTTAGTATGAACGTTTTTAAAAAAGTTACTTATGAATGGAAGGGTCTAAAAATATTTTTTTAATGGATCCAAGACCCATATTTTTGCCCCTTTAATATCTATAAAGTTTGGGCCTGGTTACATTTTGAGGCCCAGCAACCATACAATAAGCGGACATCTCCTTCACACAATGATAGAGAAGGCATTTTTCCATAGTAGCCGTACATTAATGAGCTGAAACACAACTCTCATTATTAATGGGGTAGCACTTTAGCTGTCAAATGTGAGGTAAGATTTTTGTATTAGCCCTTACATGCGCTATATTATATCTTTATAGCTACTGATTCCAAACAGTGAATAAAAAAAATCAAGATTTTAAAAAGATTACGCCACCCTATATTATACTTACATGAATCAACAATGACTTTGAAACGGAGAACGTGACCCATCCGCCCCCTAAACAGTAGACTGGATCCACCCCCACCAGGAACAATGGCGTTTGTGTGTCCTATTATACGGCTTTCAGGGAATAAACAATTCAATTAATTTTAATTAAATTTATCAGAAATATAGGTGCGGTTGTAAATGGATGCGCCGCGGGTTGCATGACTAGGGTCACTCTTTCGATTAGTATTGTACACCCACAGGCTAGTAATTAAGTTTGTTATTTCGGCGAATTAATTAAATTACATATTAACCTAATTTATGATGTAGGTCATGTTTTACTATTAGCGTGTGTCATGTTTGTGTTACTGTCACTGCTAAGCTATTAGGTATAATTAAAAAATAGATGCTTATTTCATTTGTAGAATTTACGTTTGAGATAAGTCCATGAAAGGAGAAACGTCTGCATAAACAAGTAAAATTATAAAAGCACTTCCCTATTCGTTAATAATGCCATAGATCTAAAACTACGTAGGATATTAATTCAGCAATTAAAATAAAGTGTACTCAATGTCAAACACATTGCATGTTACAAATCAAAATGAAAATGTATTTTCCTCTACTTAAATGCCATTAGCCAATGTATTTACGTCTACGAACGGTCAGATTTAGACTGAGTTCATTGTAAGCATTCCGTCTGAAATAGTACAAATAAGAACTCGTGAGGCGTTCCCAGGACTCGTTCCTGATTCAACGCGGTGACTCAACGCATGCACCGTGAGTCATGACTCATGTCCAAGTCGCAAACTACAATCTCGGTTTACGTTTACCCAGCTACTAACAACAATGGTGTGCCGAACGCAAACCGGCGCGGCGCGTTGGCGACTTTAACCTGGTAACCGGACCGGTCTGGCGGCCTATGTATAACAATATAGGACCGCGACAGCCTCAGCAACGGTACATGTTTCTGCAACCTTAAGATCTCGCGATTGGTGGTACACTTTTGTCTCGTGTATCAACAAGGTGTTTTGGTGCTTAATGCAATGGAAATTGAGGTTATCGTCATTTTATTTTCATTGTAAAACTTAAAAGATTTGTTCATGCTAGGACTCGTTTATATTTCGTAAACTGTAATGATTGACTTAAAGTCGACGGATGTAATTTACATTTTGAATACAATTTAAAAATCAATTAAAGATTAACACCTCACGCCACGATGCTGCACCAACACGCTAATATAATAAGTAATTTATGCTAAAACCCTTTACAGTCATGTAATCATGATTAGAAAACAAAAACACAATATATTTATCATGGTGATCATATTTGATGATTAGATTTTCTTGATTTTAGATAAACATTAATAATTTATGTGCGTGTTCGCTTGATCACTGTAATGTTTAAAAAGTACTTAAATCGACATAATCTAGTACTTTAATTCCAGTGTTTATCGCCGCAGATAAATGAGGAAAATTTCGGTACTTCTAGGCTATTGATTCACGATTAAATAGGAAATCTGATACATTTATAACATTTGTGAGCGGATATTTAAATAATTTATCAGCTCACGGTCGATTTCTGAAGCACTCGGTTGCTAAATAATTTCCTAACTTGAAGCGACAAAGACACAAAGCTTCGAAGTTTTTGTTAGTTTCAACGTATTTTTTTTTTATTTTAACTAACCGTGATTTCGCGATTTCAATAATTTTAGGCATGGTCTTTTAATTATAAATTTTAGTTTTAATTATTCGCCAATTTCTATTGAGAATTGAAACAGTTTTTAATAATAATTAATTAATGAGATAACATGTAAATCCGCACCAATAGATTCGTTCCTACCAAAATAAGTATAAATACATGTATTAATAATGTAGATAATTATTCAACGATATACAAATAGAAGATGTTACTAGAAATACTAATAGGTACTCCGTACTTATATAATCACTAGTATGACTCGCGGCTCCGCCCGCGTGAAAGAGTTTTTAAGGAATAAAAATATTTTCCCGGGATAAAAAGTAGCTTTTAGCACTCAGGAGTAATGTAGCTTCCTATTGGTGAAAGAATTTTCAAAATCGGTTCAGTAGTTACTGAGATTAGCGCGTTCAACCAAACAAACAAACAAGCATACAAACGCTTCAGATTTATAATATTACTAGCTTTTGCCCGCGGCTCCGCCCGCGTGAATGAGTTTTCCCGGTATAAAAGTCCCGCTTTATATTTTCCCGGTATAAAAAGTATACATAATCTACCCGTAGCTTATATGACACGTTCGTAGATTTACCATAGCAGCGCCATCTATTGATTACTTACTCAACCCAGTCGAAAGGTATCGACATCTGTTATCATTACCATAGCAGCGCCATCTATTGATTACTTACTCAACCCAGTCGAAAGGTATCATAACATAACATAACATAACATCTGTTAGAATCATTTGGAGTTGATAATTGTGACTGTCAAATAATAACAGACAAATAATTAGCAATAAATTAAAATTGCGACTATAATTTGAGATTTAAACTATCCTATCTCTCAAGTTGGATCGAACTGCACATGGTGTGCGAATTTTATTATAATCGGTTAAGTGGTTTAGGAGTCCATTGAGGACAAACATTGTGACACGAGATTTATATATATTAAGATAAGTATAGAGGAGTACAGATTAACCAAAACACAATTAATATATAATATTCAACGTTAATTTCTTTTTAACCGACTTCAAAAGAAGGAGGTTCTGTATTCAACCCGTATGTATGTATGTAAGTTTATGTATGTATATCCGCGATTTTCTCAAAAACGACTTATCCGATTTGGGTGGGGGTTTATTTAATCTGCCATAAACATTCCAAGCTCATTTTAAATTCATAAATAAACTCCAATACAACAGAGAAATGGTTTTGGTAATACCAGCACAAAATATAGCACATAAATTCGGTATTAATCTGTAAATAGCCACGTAATACTAATAAGGAAAATGCATTGCGACTCGCAGTGGGCAGTGGGAGGCTAGTGGGCGCCATGTAAAGTTCAAATGATTTCTATGTAGAGCCATTTATGTTAATAATCTAGTTTACAGATAGCATTTATATAATTAGGTTTTATAGGGTTTTATGGATCAAATGACAATCGAAAAATCCTATGATTAATGGTAAATAGTAAGTAAGAATAAAATAAAAAATTTAATAGAAATAATACATATTTTCAGATTTTGTGTTTCTTGTATCTTATTCTTATGACCAAGTAAAGGTGAAGTAAATATTTGCTTTTGAAATGTATGGCAGTTATAAATCTAAAGTAGTGTATTATTTTCTCTTTGGTTATAAAAAACAAAATTTGTCAAACAATATTAACTTCTATGGCTAACCATTTTCACGGGATCTAGTTTTACTAAGACACCTTAATGGTAGAAAGATCTGGATAATTAGTATGATATCTTCAACATGACTGTCATTTTATAGAAGCCGCACAAGAAACTGTTTTTCGTGCACGCCGTGTGAACACCGAAGTCATCTCGGCGCGAGTGTGCACTTGTGCAAACCGACAACCGGTTTTCTTTTTGAGACTTTATAAACATCTGATACAATAATATTGTTATCCATGGAAACGTTCGAGTAACGCCATACGCAATAACGAACTGGCAAAACCATTTAATGTTAAAATTAGAACTAAAAGGTCTGGCTATTACTAAAAAGATTCCAAATAAGATATACGAAGTAATATTCTAAATAAATTAACGTAATTGCTTTGAAATTGAGCAAAATACTGGCGTCTAGAACAAGTTATAAGATCTCAAACGTTTAACAAAAAAATATCTCTCATAAAAACACTTCCAATGACCTTTAAATGTGAAATACACAGGATTTGCGGACGAATTATAAAATATGAACTATTTAGTCAGCAATTAGCTTTATTCTTCACACTGTAATCAACATGTGTAACTATTTTTGTCTACGCTAACGTAACGCTTGTCCTCTTGTTATTAGATGGACTTATTTAAATAAATTAATTCGCCTTAATGCGCGACATTGCTAAAATACGGCTTCTATTTTATTTGTGAGACGAAGTAAGGCTCATGTAGTTTGGTATTTTGTAGCACAATTGCAAAACAATATTTTCATTTAAATATAGAATTTAATTTAAATATTGCAATAGTAAAAAAAAACTAAACTGATAAATGGAAAAACTCAATTGAAGACAAAGGAACTTCATTTTTTGAAATTAGAACAGTAAAATTAAACAAAAAATGTTAATATTTAAACCATAAAGACCTCTTAAAAATCCTTAATCAGATAAGATGCCATCGCACATTTACAGTACACCGCTGTAAAAGGTAAACGTGACAAAAACAAAATGTATGTATTTCAGCTCGCATCTCTCACGGTCGGATAATAAACAAACGGGTCACGGGACCGTAATATATTACACGGTATCAGCTTATGATGTATGGGCTACTCTGGTTATTTGTTGAAATATTTATTTCAGGGATAGAAGGGGTCCATTGCTCTGAAATATCCTGCGAAATAATTCTCTATGACTAGTCGCTGAGGCTTATGATTTAAGATTCCATTTAAATGTAGAGGAGAATGTTTGGATTATATGATACATATCTGTCTCAAAAAATAAATAAATAAGGAAACTACGTGCCTGAGCTGCATAGGTCCGGTTGACTGGCGAAAACCATCGAAGCCTCAAATTCGTTTTTTTTACTTGACAAAATTTTTTACGTGTTCACTCTTAGAATAATAATTCCACTAACATGCATTTTAAGCAGTACAGATTGCATAACAACACCAATAAATAATAATAATTCCACGATGATTTCACATAAATGTCATATTTTATTTGCTCCACAAGCATTATTGACTTGTGTAATAAAATTATTATGAGGAATTACGAAACATATTTTATTCCGTTTAATTAGAGATGATGTATTGATGTACTTGGTGGCGTCCGGTATGCGATAATCTTATTGCTCAATTGTGCCGGATTCCACTGGCGTTTTAATAACGTTCGCGTTTGTTGTATGACAGTATGTATCACTGAAACATCTTTTCCTAATTGCCTATTGTATCTTAGATTACTTTATTTAAGAATTTAATTCCAACATAGTTAATTTACAGGAAAATAATAAATCTATAGAATTATCCGTACTGAATCCGCAATTTCTCATTCTTAAGTCCTTGTTCCGAAATTTGGCACACAGATTTAGTAGTTTACTATAAAAGCAATTTTTCAATAATTTTTGCTTTAAGAAAACTTTTTCACGCAAGCGTATCTACAAGCAAAAGCTAGTACCATTATGATCTAAATGCTTATTTATCTCCTTTATCATCACTGTATCTGGTATCCCAAGGCCATTATTCAGCTCGCCTCTTCTGTAGATTAATCGGGCCAATTTATTCACGCTTAAAAATTAAACCCACATTGACCCGTGAAACCTACAACAAAAGGTATTTCATGCATGCTACATTAAACCAGCTTTGTGTAAAAAATGGTCAAGCAAATCTCCTTTCATCTTTTTAAAATTGCTAATTAAGTAAGGGAATTTAAACTCTCTACCCCAATTTTAGCAACATAGATATTTGCGCAAATAACGTAGGGCACAAAGTAAACGAAAAGAAAACAAGTATATACCACGATTATTTTAGGATATGATTTCGGTACAGTATGTTTACTTGCTGTTACACAATATAATATTTAACAGGTAAAAATAGCTTTATCTCATATAAAAATAGGAACATATCGAATGAACATACAAAAATATAGACAATGCTAATAAGGTATGACAATCTATGTAAGTACATAAAGAAGTAAATAACGCATGTAAACATTTCCTTGAGAAAATATGACTGCAATAACTTCCAACAACACGCAATATATTTAAATTACGTTATAAGGATCTTCCTAGTCGGTACGTGTTCTTTTAATGTGAATTATCATATTTATACTTTGTTTAATCGCGTTATGTCAAGCACAAGAGGATAAAGGCGCAATAACTTCTGCGATGGAACGAAACACCGCCCGCGGTAATACGGTTTAACAAAAAGGTTTTTCGTGTTCTCCCTTATTGTATTTTCAATTTAATCTGTATTCTGCGGGATATTTCTGACTTCCATTATTTGAATTTAGAATATTTTATTTATAAACAGGCCACGGAATCTAAGCTAACAGCCTGTCAATGAAACGTCATTAGCGCAATTAAATGCAAGTCACATTCGAAGCTTGCCTGTACGGTTGCTTATAAATTGTATTCATTTTCATTTATAGACAGACATTAAATATGATTACAAACGTAAAAAACCGGTGAACGACCTACGCGCTTTACAATTCTATCTGTAAAATTCAAAATAAAAAACTACATGACAACTAAAAATAAATACATATGACAAAACTACTCATTGACATAGACAATGTAGATAAAAAAGTATATTTGAGTAGTAAAATTAACGAGATCTGGACGTGCTGTCGTAAAATGTCTATTTTCTCATGGGTAACATAATTAGGTGAGCATGCGCATGTAACTAGTTGACCATAAAAATATTTGAAATGACTTTAAAGCCGAAAAATCTGGAACTTCTGTGCACATATTTTCCACAATACAACTACAATATATTTTATCTTATCTATGCCTTTAGAGATACGTCTTACGGTTCTCATAGATAAATTTCAATGAGTGTATTTTCTACCAGATAACATAATAAATTGAGAGAAACCGTTGGTATCCAGCTAAAATAACGGATTATCTTTCGGAATCACTTCTCATGATTACCTATACTGCGAGAGGAATCAGGATAGCATTGTAGACTCTAAAAAAGGTGATGTCCGCTTTTTATATGACATTAACAACATTTTTAAAAACGTTCATAGTAAGTGTAATTTTTAAGGAATATCAAATTACATAAATCTCAACATCGCAGGACTTTAAATTATACGATTTATTGCAAAAGCTTAGTTTTTGGCAGTACTATCCAAATATATATAAAGTATCTTGGTTAGAATTTTAGGCCCGTTTTTGGACATGTCCTTTAGAGACCCTTCCCTGAACGAAGAATGTAAAATATTAAGATGTACCTATATTTGCAACAATTTATATAATGATAAGTCGCACATCGTTGAAACTTTGTTTAATACAAGTACATTAAACCGAGTCATTGGAAGGTTGCTGGTACTTATAGCTCAGGTCTTCCTATTTTAAGTACCAGCCGAACATAAATAATTTAATATACTTGTATTTTAATATACTTGTAATACTTGTATCAGAAATAAACTTATTATTATTATATTATATATTAAAAAATATATATTTTCCAGACAACTGCAATATTTCATAATAGTGGCGTGTGTCATCCACGACCGCAAATAGATGTATTAAAGCCGGTTGCCGGTATAAGCGGTGACTTCTCACGATGACGCGACGCGGCGTGTTTCCGACCGATTGCCATTCCGCGCCCGTCGCCAGATTACCATTAACTAGTGTCACTCGGTCTGTTTGTGTCAACGAACTAATTGGCAAACAAAAGGCGCAGACGTTATGTCGCATCATGATTGCATCGCTTGCACTTTTATATGAAAATGTTTAAAAATATCATGAGTCATCCTTTTACTACTCTGGTATAAGCTTACACTAGACTCGTGCTGGGTATAAGCCCATTCTGCTACTGATGAATAGTTCTAGAGGGTAGAACAGGAATAATTATATTGTGTACCCTTTTGCTACTCATATAAGTCTACAGTGAATAGGATGGGCCAACGCTGTGGAACCCAGTCTTTAATTGCTGGGTAGTTCTAGTATGGGTATACATACTTATTATGTAACTATTTATAATTATTTTACTGTGTAGCTAGTGGGTAATGAATCAGTGACCAGTTACTAGCCTAATGTGGGACAGTAGACTTGACACTTTCAAAATTGTAATAGAACTCTACGGTATACAGGGTCTCTATATTACTGCGTATAATTAGCCAGCAGAACGCAACGTTCTAAGACAATGTGTCTCGCTTAAAGAAGCATGAACGAGGCCGGTGAGATTCTTAAGCTAAGTTTAGAGCGTATTCCCACCTAAAAGGCCGGCAACGCATCTCTGTGCGCCCTGGTATTGCAGATGTTCATGGGCGGCGGTGATCACTTACCATCAGGTGAACCGTATGCTCGTTTACCCCCAATATCATAAAAATAAGACTAGCAATTTCTCGCAGCAATATATTGCGCAAGAACATACGACACGCTGCTAGTCATGCAATCTTCAAAATTTGCAGAAGTCAGCTTACTCTAACTGTCCTACGCGATATTTTATTTTTTTCCAAAAATAATTAGCAAGAAAACATGCTGAAGTTATAGTCATTCAGGAAAGTTTTCTTGCTAATTTAAACCCCCCTTGAGCTTAGGGAAGACACCTGATGTTCAAGAATTCCTATTTTAACAAGATATTACGGCTATGATAAGGATGATAAGTCCTCATATCTTGTGGGATACAGTATCTTATGTTGTTCAAAACACTGGTATCGAACATAACGAAATGCTGGTTCTACTTCAATTTTATTATGGCAATTTTGTATTAATCTAAAATAACAATACCTTGATCAACCGCTAAGTGAACTTAATTGTTATTATGATTTGTAGAAGTCAAAACAATAAGGATTAATGATTTACCAATCAGCTACCGCTAATAAAAGTTATAAAGATTATTTATAAGTTCCTGAAAGGAAAACACATTTAAACTTTATTCCTATTTGAATTTTTTATACCTAAAGCCCTCGCTTTAGTCCCGAGCTGGAAATCGTGGATATATTTTACTACATTTAAACAATGTAGAGCAAACACTTGTATGCTTCTAACAGTAAACATAGAGTATTGACTTATGAGTTTGAACAACGATGCCTTGTTTTCCTTTATTTAAATACAGAACTTTCGGATTTGTTACATTGTACCTACAAGCTACTGAGAAAAAAATAAACGTGACATCCTGGGAATCAAAGCTAAATATAATTTTCAAGCCATAAAAGAGAAATAATACTAAGGTTTTAATCTCCATAAAGAATAAAGTTTAAGAAAAAACGCGACGCTGGTCACGATCTCACCGACCTGTCGGAGTCCTTGCAAAACCGCAGCCGAGCTAATAAGAACAACATTGACGAAATTATGAAGTAGATATAATAACTAGCATATATGTAGTTTTATACACGTGACTTATATACATCAAAACAAATTAATTGATTTTTATAGATTAAGGAAAAATTAAAATGACCAATCAATTATTAACTTGCTGAATTTAAATAAAGTAGACAGATTTAAAACACTGAATTTAAATATTCCTTTCGATAAGTTTTGTTTTGTTTTCCATTTACTTATCAAGGCTAAGTTAAATAAGAAACGTTTATATAACTTTTTAAATAAGATATAAAAATATATTAATAGTACAATAAACCCGTCCCGTGTCCAACAAACAATTCAAAAGGTCATCAAAATCAAAAATAGATAAAAAATACGATCTCATTAAAATATTAGCGCGAAAGGTAACAATAGGATTTCTGACGTGCATTTTTACCTAACAATAATTTATACAAAAGAGCAACACCTCTTACCTTCTCATTTTATATTGTTAGGATAAACGTGAATAATAAAAGCGTAACAAGCTAAGCGATTTCATTCACCTTTCAAATACAACAGGCACAACCTTTCAGAACGAAGCTTCGAGCTTTCACCGTGGCAACATTCATAACTAAATAATGTCACTTACTTATGAAATAATCCAATGTTTTTTTATAAGCAATTAAAACACACCACGATTTGTACAGATATGCAACTGTTTTTTTTGTATCGGCACTGTATTTTATCGCGGAAGTACGTTCGCTCTCCGTTGAGTGTAAACGAGGACTGAGGTGCGCCCTCTCTATTGAGGGAAGAGGGGCTATCTCGCACCGCGCCGCTACACTCTCGTGAGTTTTACTTAAATTGTGAATACATTGCTGCTTTATAAGTGTACACTGTACAGTGGTCATCATGAGAAATTTGGAAAATTTATTTCAGAAAGTGATAGTCAAAAGTATGAACATCACGGGTTAATACCACTTTTTAATAACTGAATAAATTATAGTAGAGAACATATACTTACAGTAGAGGATACATTTTTATAATTTATGTAGGTACTTTTACGTAAAACTTGCATCTTTACCTATTTACCCTTACATAAAGCAATTAATTATCATCATCAATTTAATTCGCATACAATACAAAAGTTATTTTCCAAACAAAAATATTACTCAAATCAACATGGTAACAGCCATTAATGTACACAACACCTTGCGATAGCTCCTCCGCGGACCGCAGGCTGGCCGCGACGCGGAGTGTGCAGTAAGGTCGAAGACACGAGTTTCGGCGCGAACAGCCGGCCGCCCTGCATCGAGATCCGCATCTTCCAAACACTGATTACCTAACATACCATCACCATATAGCAGGCTCATATGGAGGCAGTTGGAATCGAGCAAAGGTCTAAACTATAATGGTAAATTATTAAATTTTGTATGTCTTACGTTTCTTGTTCTGGAAATGGTACTGTGAAAAGTTTACTTAATATTTCTCTCTCTAACGCTGATATCATTCTGCTCGCTTCTAGACTTCTTTATGTTCTAATAAACTGTGAACACCACAATAAAGTTTACTTCAAGCGGCGAAGATACGACGATCGCAAATCCGCAAATCGCATAAATAAAACTCTTAACATAAAGTCTATGTTATAAAGTAACATTAACATGCCGATTCTAATACCTTAGGTTTTACAGGCTGCCTGTCGCATTGTCCTGTAGATCCGCATCTAGTGTTGTGAATAATTTAGTGCGACCACTTAGAGGGGCTATTTTAGTACTGCAGACCATTAATAGTTTATGACTTATCGACTGCTGTCTCGACGAAGATCTTCTGCTTAACTGGTTTTATGAAAGATGATAATTTCTAACCTGGCATTGTAACTACACTGGGTCGGATTATAAGTACGATGTAGTCCAAATATAAAGATTTGAAAGAGAGGCGTTGAAACGACCGCCACAATAAGCTGACCCGTCTTACTGGATAGTGGCTGCCTCCGGATCGCGACACGTCGAAACAAGTCACTAACTAGGACGGGTTTTTCATCATAAGCACATTGAACGGTGGTCTCCATCCAATGGGGTACAAAATATTTTCGGTATCTTGCTACCACGAAATATATAGTGTCATTTGTAACACAATAATTGTGTAGACTGTAAAGTAAAACCCTAATTTCAGTATCATACGCATACGCATACTCACGCCTTTTATCCCCAAAGGGGTAGGCAGAGGCAGAACTAGTGCACCCACTTTTCGCCGTGCGTATTCCGTCCCATGATGTGATAGGGGACGAGCCTATCGCCATATCGGGCACAAATTCCAGACTCCGGGCTGATACTGAATAGAAAAACCCAATATCACTTTGCCCGACCCGGGGATTGATTCCGAGACCTCAGCATTGCAGTCGTACCGTAATACAACTACGCCACCGAGGCAGTTTCAGAATCATATAACTTATAACTGCGTAAAAGTCAAACTTTACAATAAACTGCTACACTCTACATCATACGTGAAAAATGCTAACTGAAATATGAAACACTAGCTTTTGCCCGCGGCTCCGCCCGCGTGAATGAGTTTTTCCGCGATAAAAGTCCCGCTTTATATTTATTTTTTCTTTATATATTTGCCCGGGATAAAAAGTAGCCTATATGTTAATCCAGGACATGATCTACCAGTATGCCAAATTTCATCGAAATCCGTTCAGTAGAATTTGTCGTGAAAGACTAACAAACATGCATCGATACATACAAACTTTCGCGTTTAGAATATTAATAGAAAGTAGCATTATCGATTTACCTTATATTGACACAAAACACACTTTTTCATTTCCTTCTACAATGTATCCGATGTATTCCTTAGAATAAATTGGATATCATCATCATCATCAGCCACACGACGTCCACTGCTGAACATAGGCCTCCCCAAAGATTTCCAGACGGACCTGTCAAAATCGTATATATGATATTAAAATCAAGAGCCGAATAAAATTATCTTACAGGTTACCTACACCACTTCAACGGAGTGGTCGTACTTATTAACAACTGAGCTAGGTGCTTTACGGAGAGCATGTGGTGCCTCTCTCGTTGCCAAATTGCTAGTCGTTAGGCCAATTTAGAAGTCTCGGCCTTTAAAAGCACCATTTACTCCGAACTAGTGAGAAATCCGATCTACAACTTAACATAACATAAACTTCTGGTGGTAGGTCTCTCATTATGTAAGAGGCCGTCTGGGTGGGTACCACCGCAATGTCTATTTCTACCGCCAAGCAACAGTGTGCATGCACTGTTGTGTTTCGGTTTGAAGGACATTGTAGCCAGTATAACTACTGGACATAATGAGACTTAACATCTTATGTCTCAGGGTGACGAGCGCAGTGGAATGCCACACAGTACTTTGTTAGTCAAGGTGCTGGATGGTGTTGCTACTGTTTATGGGTGGTCGTATCGCTTACCATCAGGCGAACGGCATGCTCGTCTCGTCATTAAATGCAATAAAAAAAAAAAAAAAAAAAACTTATCCCCGAAGACGTTAACGGTACTGCGATTATTTTACTTGTGATTCACCAAACTTATTTCCGTCTCAATAATTCTTAAAATAAAATACTACCATATTCGGGAATTAATTTCAATGCCGGATAATCTATTGTGATATTGCAAATCAAATTGAGTCATCAAGTTTGAGTCCAACACCTTAACAGCTAATGCCTCATTAAGATACCAAAAGAATCAAACAACTGGTGACAGTGCTGTGAAGCACTTAAACTAGCCAAACTGTTGTTAAGTAAAAAGAAATAAAGATTAGGTACCTATCATAAGCACTTGCGAAGGCGATCTTGACAAATATACATCACACAAAAATAAATTAGATACCGTAATTGGTAATAGTTAGTCTTAAAAATAATAGTTTAAAAAAACTAAAAAACACGCTTTATAGAAAATCCAACTAAAAAATAGAAAATAAATTTAATTAAGAATAGTGTAAATAAGTGTATTTTATTGTAAAAAAAAGCGTGGGGTGCTTTTTAAGATATTATCAAAATGATATATAATACTTCTACTCATATTATCTGTCAATAAAATATTTATAACTATTGTCACCATGCACCCCACGCTTTTTTTACAATAAAATATTTTTTTTTCTTATTTACACTATTCTTAATTCAAATTTATTTTCTATTTTTTAGTTGGATTTTCTATAAAGCGTGTTTTTTAGTTTTTTTAAACTATTATTTATTTTTAATTTTTTAGTTCTGTTCTACTATTGTCTAACAAATGTCACTAAAAATATATATAAATTGGCAAAAACCTCATTTTGCAAATTGAATAATGGCATAATCTTATCAAATTAGTGTATTGTTATCGGTCCTCGACAAACCTACAAAGTTTGAATAAAATCTGACCGTTTAAAGTGGGTCAAAATCGCGCCCAAAGGAGTCGGAGTCGGAGAGTTACAAACATACATACAAACATACATACAAACAAACATACAAACAAACATACAAACAAACATACAAGTGAAGCTAATATAAAGCGTGTAAAAAGTCAGTGGATATCTTACATGATCGGTTTGATTTATAACTCAAAATGATGAGCGTAAGAAAGAAAGAAAGAAAGAAAGAAACAAAAACATTTATTGTCGCAGCAGTGAGCAAAGAATTGAAAACACAAAATAATAACAGTAAACACTTAAATATAAAACACTTCAACCCCAAGTCCACGCCGCGACAATTAGGTGACCAACTCAGTATAAGCTGTGTTATGATTTGAGTCAAAAACACAGCACTGTAACGCTTTGTAATTCAAACTTCTGGGAGATGTTGCCGTTGCTTATGAAAAGATGTAGCTCAGACTGATGTTAACAAGTGAGAGGCTTACTCGCCTCATTATAAAAGTATTATAACCTAAACTTCACTTGAATTTATTAAAACTCTATACGAAAAACAAACGCCAACAGGATTCATCCGAGCCAAGATTTAAGATATTTTTTTCCCATTCCTTCAACTGCTTGGAAAAGGCTCCACGTATTGTAACATTACCGGTTTGTTAGTATTTAATCATCGCTGTCTGTGACCTTGACTGCGGAAGGCTTGTGCACAACGCGAAACAAATGCTTTCGCTTCACCTTGCGACGTTGGCACCACTCGCTAATTCACAACAAAGATGATAGATGGCGATACATGATTTAGGACACTTGTTATTAGAAAATATTGACATAAACTTGCCTTTATGAAAATCGAGAGCCGGATATTATTATCCACATTAGATTTTTAGTGTCAAGTTAAACTATTCGCTGGCCGTAAAATTTGTTGAACCAGATCAAGTGTAAGAAAATAATATAATACCACCAAAATACCCACTTATTCTGTCTTTTCCGAAATTTTAAGTACAAAGTATAAGTTCTTGGTGCGTCATATCGTCGTGCACCAGAATTAAAAATGTTAGAACTAAGAGTTAGTAATTTTGTAAACTGAATGCATTACGGATAAAGTTATTTTATTTGTACTAATATTATAAAGATATGTATTTTTGTATCTTTGTAACGAATAAACTCAAAAACTACTGGACAGAATTTTCACCAATATAAAGCTACATTATCAGCGAGTAATATAGGATACTTTTTATCCCGGGAAAATATAAAGCGGAACTTTTATCCCGGAAAAACTTTTTTCTGGGGTGGAGCCGTGAGCAAAAAAAAGATTATTACAATATTTTCTGATAACTAATATTTTCTAAAATATATTTAGAAAATATTAGTTACGCTTCGAAAGTAATCAAATTGCAAAGAAACTGGCTTTTCTAAAATAAAACCCAAAGATCAAAGTTCATTGTTAAGTTGGTGCTTAAGTATCCATTGTTCAAGGAAGTAGTGCCTACTGCCTAGGGTGCAAGACAATCGGGGCCTTCGGAGGCGTATCGAGAACAATGAGCCAGCGTATACGTATGTACATACTAAAAAAGTTACTTTACGTCTAGTTACATCAAGAGGCGCTTAGACTTTGCATAGGTAAGATTGGTTTTTGCGGTAATGACTTTTTTGATAGGGATGGCAAACCTTTTTTATTGTACCATATTGTCTACACACAAACACACAAACTCACGCCCGTTATCCCCGAAGGGTTAGGCAGAGGTGCAACTAGTGCAACCACTTTCCGCCGTGCGTATTTCGTCCCATGGTGTGATAGGGGGCGAGCCTATCGCCATATCGGGCGCAAATTCTAGACTCCGGGCTGTTACTGAGTAGAAAATCCCAATATCACTTTGCCCGACCCGGCGATCGAACCCGAAACCTCAGCCTTGCAGTTGTACCGAAATACAACTACGCCGCCGAGGCAGTCTAATATCTATATTTATAGTCTATAGCATATTGTCTATTGATAAAATAAATAATAATGTGCCTGTAACGTGCCATCCAGCACGGGCCTTAGCTATTCGGGGGCGCTTTTTGGGCGACCTTTTTTAAGTCCCACAACATTTTTGTTGTCATACATTATCAATTATTATTGGCGTGCCAATGGTTCGCCATTCCTATTATAGGCTAACGAAGCTAAATACAAGGAAATAAGGTCATCAATTCTGGAATTACTGACTTAATATTTAATGTCTTCGGTGATGAGTGAGAGCAATACTTTGTGTTTAAACAGGGTATAGCTACTGTTTATGGGCAAGCATGTTCTTCATTATTCGAGCGCCCTGCTTTCTTCAGCGAGAACAGATACACTAGTCTAGTAAACGTACAAGTGGCTCTTTGTCGATTTTCCAAATACTTCAACAATATAAAACCGCAAAATAGAAACATCTCATAGCACTCCACCAATAAATTTAATGTGTTGTTCCAAGGGGTCGCGAGGACCGAGGGTGTCCTCAACTGAGACACGTAATAGCCTGTGGAAAGACAAACGTATGGGCATTCTATTTCGGAACTTCCCCTTCGGATTGAGTGATGATTTACGTCGTTGCTATAAATAATTTTAATATTTTTCACAATCCCCTGGAGGCTAATGTCCGCTCTCTTTATGTAGGATCGATTCAGCGCTCCCCTGTCAGTGTTTCCTTGAGACGTAAAAATACCGTAATGTTTACCCTGTCCGCGTAAACTTACTTTACGGCGCTAGTAAAAATGTCACATTAAGTTCGATGAATAACTCCTCGCTGCGGGTATTGGTGTCAGACAAACAGGATTTGTATGTTTTTTAAAAATAGAAGAGGTTCTTATTTACCTAGTCGGTGGCGGTTTTATATAAGTCAAGAAGTCCGGCTTCTTCTTTTTTGTAATAGCATTTGCATAGGACACCTGAGAGAACTGTAAATTAGTTCTACATAAATTATAAATCGGCTGATTGAAGTGGAATGTCTATACATCAAGATTTTTTTCCGTTGTAACCTAAGAATCCGGTGACTAAGACACCACGGATGTATATTTGCGTGATGTAGCGGAGAACTAAAATAAGCTATCTCTTGCAATACCACACATCAACTCGTCCAGTAGCCCTGTAAAAGAAACCAAAGAACAACAACATTAGATTCATAGACGTTAGCTTTAAAAGTACCTATCAATGAAATTGCAGACAATGTTCCTCGAAGTCAAAAAAAAATTCTCAAACACTATGATGAAATGGCTTTGACTATAAATAAAGCTATATTATAATATGTATTTACTAGGTAACACCGGTTCAGCACGTGATGGACAATGTCACCGACAAAAGTACACGACTTTATTGAAATCTAAGGTATTTCTCATAATGCGCGTTATTTGTTGTAAATGGCTTCACTTCAAATGAGTTCCTTACAAAATAACACGACTTACGATTAGAAACATTACATAGATACAGGGGCCGAAAACCAATCTCTTAAGCCAATAACTAATTAATTTAATGCATCTGCACACTCAGTAAAAATACCGAGATAGATCCATCACTCCCCTAGTTTCCATGACACTCATTTTTTACTAGCGGGCAACGTCGTGTCTTTTAACACCGGAAATCCAGACACAGGGTAGATTCATACAAATGTTGACGCTACTCGTTATCATGAAGTTTCAACAAAACCACATTATATTTACCGTTCTCAAACAATTTAACTGATAATTTTTAACGGTGGTAGAAATATTTTGACAGCAAAGTTAATGTGGCCCTACTTAATTTTAAGGGAGGTTGTGAAAACAAAGCTTTGCCGAGTGTTAAGGCGTCCTCGGCGCGTTTGAACAATATTGACTCTATGTCCGTAAAAACCCGTTTAAATAAGGTAATGGCGCCCAGAATTGATGTTTAATTAACATCTAGTTATTGTTTATGCTTCTTGTTTTGAAATTCGTCGAGCCACGCGTTAGATATATTTATATGCAACATGTGTGAAACCAGTAGAAAATTATTTCACAGAAAACTGTTGAGCAACGACAGTTTACTAAGAACTCTGGTGCTCTAAGCCTTAGTTCTACAAAATTCTTATTCCTAGTTCCTACTTTAAAGCTGGGAGTGCATCCGTGATTCTAGCAATGTAAATGGCTATAGGCAGCGGGAAAAACTTAACACATGCAACCATCATGACCACTTGCACACCTATGCTTTGAAAAAAAGGTCAAAATTATAATTTTCATGCGAACTAGCCAGTTACGACGGACAAAACTATGTTCAATATGTATCTGTGTTTATAGATCTAGTATTTGTCCGTAAACTCGACTTGTCCCAGCTATAAGCGGTCATGTGCTATATTAGACCGCATAATTAATCAGAATTATATCATAACGCTAGAAATATAGCCTATAGACGTTCTTAGATCAATTGCTAAACATAATAATATTTATCAAGCTACAAGTCTACAAGTTTGAATAATATAGAAACTTCCAGAGAAAAAAATACTGAAAGAAGAAAATAACCCACATAATACCTTGGCGTAATACCCATGTTTTGAAATAAATATATGCCATGTATTTCAAGATATTGTGTCAGTATTTGCAAAATATTTTTTCATTTACACAAACTGTTCAAACAGAACGTAACCGCACGAAATATTCTCAAACTCGTCACCCTATTCAGACTATGAATCCATTTAAATGTGTATTGTATTTTTAATTTAAGAATTCTCCGCTACTTATTTGTTCAGCTGCTTATCTCAAGAGTTATCTGTTTCTATTAACTCAAATTGGATGAAGTTTTTCATTTCGGAGAACGTTATCGTAGTCATTTTTGTGAATGTTGAGTACCTGCTTTGAATTTGTTGTTTTCCTTTTTATGTTCTTGCAATTATTTTATCACGTTTATAAGTAACTGTTAACAAGAAGTCTTTTACTGAAGTAAAATAATACCCTAAATTACACTCTACGAAGTCATCTTTCTACGTCCTACCCATCAAAATCAGTTTCAGGCATAAAATAATAGACAAAATAGTGTGCATTTAGGCTTTATCTTCTTCTTCGTCGTTTCATTTATGACTGAAGGTCGTGCCCGCTTTGGTAAGCCTTGGTGGTGGCGCTGACATGCTGCTTCCACTCCACCCTGTCTTGTGCCTGTCACAAAGCATCCGTGACTGGGATCCCCATGACCTCTCTGATGATGTCAGACCATCGGGTAGGTGCTCAGCCTCTAGATCTTCTGCCATCTACACTACCCACCATAACCAGCTTATCCAGGTTGTCTGACTGCCTTCGTGCTACATGGCCAAAGTACGAGAGGATCCGCTGGTAGCAGATTGTGGAGAGTCTGGTTTTAATGTTAAGCTGGCTGAGTATGGATATATTGGTTCTTTTTGCTGTCCACGGTATGCGCAACATTCTCCTCCAGCACCACATTTCGTAAGTGTCGATCTTTCTCCTGTCCATAGCGCGGATCGTCCAGGACTCTGATGCATATAGGAAAATAGAGAAAACTAAAGTTCGTACCAGTCTCATTTTAGTGATTATAGGCTTTATAATCATAATCAAAGATCGACACTTTAATAATATTTATTTTTATAGTCTTAATATACCTTTAAAAACACGTTTCTGTTACGAGAATGGGTTTACTAAGTTCATAAAATCGTATATGTAAGGGCCTGCGCAGACGGAGTATTTTAGACGAATCGACGACTGGCATTTTTGATACGCACGGTCCCTACGCGGTTTCAGCGAACATCATAATATGTAACGCACATTTCTAGACTACACCGTGTTTTGGTGGCGCTTGAACTCGTCGTCTACTCGTTTAAAAACGTCGTGTGCAGAGTGACTGCAAATTCTATCATGTAACGTCTGTCTACGTCCTTTTATGGTGGGGCACAAATCCTGCGTGGGAAGCGGCCACTTTTAGCGGCTTAACTCCGAACAACATTGTACCTCGGACTTCGGATGACACTTTAAGCCTTACAATCGTAATAAAATTAAACAGAAAAACGGCTAAATTACTTGTTATTGCGATGACTACTGTTCTACTTTAGCTGTTATACACCTACCATAATATGTTACATATTTATGATAATGTTTTTGCGTCTCACATTGGATCAGATTCATAACTTTTACAACACGTGTATATTCCTGGATATACTATACTTAGGGTTATCTAAAACAAACCTTTTTTTTTACAAATACTTGCAATATTTTGTTATAGGTACTAGGTACTCGTATAACTCAACGAAATATAAAACACGGCAAGTTATGATACCTATACTAATATTATAAAGAGGAAAGATTTGATTGTTTGTTTGTAATGGATAAACTCAAAAACTACTGGATCGATTTTGAAAATTCTTTCACTAATAAGAAGCTACATTACTCTTAAGTGCTATAGGCTACTTTTTATCCCGGAAAAATATTTTTGTTACGGAAAAACTTTTTCACGTAGGTGGAGCCGCGAGCAGAAGTCTAATTATTTTATATACTCACTCACTTTACCACGATTAGTTATAACTTATAAGACAAGTTTTCTACGTAGTAATACCCATATCTCAGGTTATTTCAAAGTCCTGATAAATTTTATCAAAAAAATATTTAATGCATGTTTATACACTTAAGATTCACTTATAGCTTCATTGTTTCAGCTGCTCAGCTTATTTTAGTAAAAATATGCATGCTATATGCTTAATGACGATTTCTTAATTAAAATCAGCCGCGTAAGGCAACCTGTAAACAGCACCTGTGGATTTAATATTGCAACATAAGTCCCGGTCGTTTTTGGCAAATTCGAGTTGTAAAATTCAGTATTTTTCCTAAAGACCTTTCGCAAATTAATGTATGCATTCGTTTGTGTGGGTGTAAAAACGGACGTAAACTTCACCCGTATCTCCTTAGAGATGAGTAGAGTTATAACTAGTAACCGTAAAATTCGTACAAATATTTTGGTCCATATTGAAAAATTGAGGCAAACTATCGTTCTTTTGGACCATAATTCGAGTCCTGTATGTATTCTGAATCGCAATATTCACATGCATTAAAATTGCTGTACTAGAGAATTCGATCTTTTCATATTTTCAAACGCTAAGAACTCGTCCAAAGTATTAAATACAAAAGTGATAAAATTCAGTTTTAATCTTTAATGAATATTCATGTTATGTAATACGCGTACGCATGCTCACGCCTTTTATCCCCGAAGGGGTAGGCAGAGGCGCAACTAGTGCACCCACTTTTCGCCAAGCGTATTCCGTCCCATGATGTGATAGGGGGCGAGCCTATCGCCATATCGGGCACAAATTCCAGACTCCGGGCTGATACTGAATAGAAAAATCCAATATCACTTTGCCCGACCCGGGAATCGAACCCGAGACCTCAGCCTTGCAGTCGTACCGTAATACAACTACGCCACCGAGGCAGTCATGTTATGTAATAAGAATAATATTATAAAGTCATGATGAATCATCGGTAGCCAGTTGAAAGTTCGATTAAAAAGAAGTGAAAGGAACGGGAAAATTAGGCACTGATTGTACAAAATACAAATAACAGTTATATTACGGAACTGTATGATTATTTACTTAATTAGTAGTATATAGTTATAATTATTATTTTACTTTTATAGGTTATTATTAAATAGATAGCATAGGTAAGTACAGATCATCTGATACTAAAACACTGCCATGACAGCTATAAAATTGTTAGAGCCGTTCTACCCAGGTTGCACCTCCGCCGATAAAGGCATGATGTGTGTTTGTTTTTGAAGAAATACTTAGGCCATCTCAATCGGGATAGTACCATCAGAAAACCAACATGTTTTTTTTTTATGGCTTTGAATGACGAGCCGAGCATGCCGTTCGCCTGATGGTAAGCGATACGACCACCCACCACCCATAAACAGTAGCAACACCATCCAGCACCTTGAGTTACAAAGTACTGTGTGGCATTCCACTGCGCTCGTCATCCTGAGACATAAGATGTTAAGTCTCACTATGTCCTGTAGTTTCACTGGCTACAATGTCCTTCAAACCGAAACACAACAATGCATGCACACTGCTGCTTGGCGGTAGAAATAGACATTGCGGTGGTACCCACCCAGACGGTCTCTTACATATGAGAGACCTACCACCAGTGAAATAAGTAATAGCTTGATGTTGCACATTGTAAGATGAGATTGCCGGACACTCACCACCTAAATATATGGGAGTAGCTAGTCATTTTCTAGGGGAGACCAGTGTCATAGAGGTAAAAAATAAAATAACATCTGTCCTTCGATATACTTCCGGATTTGATCATTTTGGTCGTTATAAAAATGTATAGTAGTACCTTGTTGGCTGCCTCAAAATCCTGTGAGTAAGGACCACGCAGTTCTGGGTTGGGAACGGCCTATGGAGCCAAGAATAAAAATTACCTCATATTAGTTTTATATATTGTCACGTTATCACTTTAATATTAGAAAAGCTTCGATAAAGTCAAAAGGTTCATATTTGATCAAGACCGTGGGCGCTAGTAGTAAGATTTTTTTCATATTATGTAGAGTCGTAAATGTTACCTCAATATGAATATATGAATTCAATATTCTCCAATCTATTGTCTTTTACTACCTTCTAATAATTTCGAGCACCAATAGCTTCATAATTTCCAAATGTATAAACTATTTCAGTATTTATGTATTCATAAGTATAAAGTCCAATTTCATGGTAAACATATTTTTAAGTAGAACCAATGTCAAAGGAACAATGACATAAATGCTATGGTGACAATGAAAATAAACTTGTAATGTAGTGTGTCCAAACTTTTGTCCCAACTCGGTATATATAGGTAAGGACACGGACGTTGTCTCAGTCGAGTGGAGCAGAGATGAGATTTGAGTGGACCGTCTTGAGTGCCGTAGTTTTGGTGAGATATTAGTTTTGTCTTTGTATCAAAACATTCCTAGTTATTTTATATAAACTGGTTTATTAATATCAAATATGTAGCTTAAATAAACAATTTAAATTAAATTAATGTATTAGACTATGATGTAATTGGTTATGCTATTTAAGGTAAAATAGTAATAGTTATTTACGTGAAAATGCTAAGCGACTATTCAAAAAGTTCAATATTCATTATATTTGTGAAATAAGGCTAGTAAATACTTACTTACACTTTATAAAATAATCTTTGTTTGTTATTTCTTTACAAAATCTAAATATGGACAATTCTCCTAACCTCATACAGTTATCTGCATACAAACGTGTTACCTGCTCTATATTTAAAGGGCTTATTGCATAATGTGCACATTTATATAACGTTTAATTATCTTGGCAACAAAGTTTTAATTATATTCAGAATGAATAGCTTATTAATATAAGATAACTTACGAAATTAAAACAGCAAAGTATAACTCTACTAACTAATAGGTACGTACAATCTATTTTGTACGTACAATCTATTATGTAAGTAATTCACGACTTAACCGATTTAGTTGTATCATTTATTATTGTACCTATGTACCTAAAGAGGGAAACTTAGATGTGAGGTTTTATATAAGGATATGACATTACGAGTATGTAGGTACAAGTACTAGGTAGGTAGTTCGCTGGGTGGTAAGTTTTCTGAAAGCAAGCTATAATGCCACTTTTAGTGGGCGGCATAATGCGTAAAATAAAACCTTTTACAAATTTTAACTTTGGCTAACGGGGAAATGGGGGGGGGGGGAATTGAAATGAGCTTAATTTTGGTAATTTTGGGTCCGAGCGACACGGGTCACTGGCGGCACGAACCCACGCTCTGCCACTGGCAGTCTTACCGTAATACAACTACACCACCGAGGCAGTCAATTAATAACTATCCCCTTGTTTTTAGATATTACTGGCAGGTGATAATGGAGGTGAGTGGAAATTTTTAATATTTATTGTTTACACTGGCCCCTAATTACGAATTACGTCGAAAGGTTATCTTTAAAATACATGAAAAATCGTCTAGAATTATTCATTTTGTTTTAGTTAAAGTCTGCTGATCAATAATATTTGTGTATAGAGACATCTAGCGAAAAAAAAATGTTACTATCATTCTTACTGAACAAAGCCAATTTGAATACATTTATGCACCCATTATAGGGAACGTGCACGAACTATAGGGGGCAGCACAAAATCGACACAAGAGCCACATGTGGATAAAAAAGGAACCTATCAAAGCTATAATTTATTTTTATTATGTCAATAATTATAAAATATGGGTCCCGGCTGAATATTATTGATACCTAGCGTGGCGAGAATAACCTTTTTTTTAAGATGGGAGCTAGTTATTTTGATGTTATTGAAGCAAAATTAGGAGGTTATGTACCCTTAATTACAGATTTGTTTGTATTGAATATTATCTTCAAAACATCTTTATTTTTATAAATTACGTAATGAGACATTTCTAACTGTTTATGGAACTCATAATTTTGTATGTTTTATACAGCTTTAATTATTTTTTGACGTTTTTCACATAACCATGGAATGTAAGTGCTTAGGTACAATTCTTGGGAATATAATAGAATTTCACACCATTTGATTTATTTATTTTTATGTTTTGGAGCATCCAGATTCATAGCACGTTCATCACGTTCTAATACATATTATTACTCAATTAATTATGTTCAACTACGATAATTAAATCACTAGATATAATATTAGTGTCAGTCATTAACCTACATACACAACAATAGCAATACATTATCAACAAATTAAATGTTATTTTTCATCCTTTTAATATGAATATTTTACGTCAATGCCAATTATCGATGGGCTGAAAAAGAGTCAGATTGCGCCACCAGATGGCAGAGCTTACGACGTGCATGTTCCCTTGTGTCCGTTCTATAGTTCTAATTGATCTTAATCCTAAAACAGTAGATGCAGCTCCAGAGCCCTGTTTCGGATTACTCAATAGCCGCCACTACCACCACCATGACGCGCACACGGAACCACCCACTACAAAACCTCCACCAGAAAAAGAAGTGGTAACCAAAGAAGGGCGACGAAATAGAATGAAGAGAATAGAAAAATGTGAGTAATATATATTTCGTAACAATTTCGTCCATGTTGCTTTATTTTTACCCTGACGGTGTCTACACTGCACCTGAGAAACTTACGAGTCCTAATATAATGTTGGCCGAAAGCTATTGCGTCCTTGTAGCGAGTGTCGTCAGACTTAGGTACAGTCAGGCACATAAGTAGCTGAACAAATTCAAAACTTCTAATCGCTTATATACTTTTTTGTTCTTACCAATTATTTTTTTCTCTACAAAAATAAAATAAAAGGAATTTATTTTACTTCACACATAAAAATAAATGTTTTGATTAAACTGTACGCGTATAGATGATTTGAAATTTTGAATTTGTTTAGCTACTGGTGTGGCTGACTGTACATGGTAGTCTATCGTGATGTACAAATGCTCTCACTGGAGCTTGACTCGCCAGAACGAGCTAATATGGCAAATTTTTCGATTATGTGGTATATCCAGTTGGGTGCCAGTCCTTGCATATTATAAAACACTGTTCCCCGCCGCGTCTGTTTGTCTGTCTGAACGCGATAAACTCCAAAACTATTGAACGGACTCGATGAAATTTAATATTGAGATAGTTTGAGACCCTGGGAGGTACATACTTTTTATCAAGAAAAACTCTTTCACGTGGGCAAAGCTGCGAGCCAACGCTAGTATATTTTAAAAAATCCTTCCAAGTCAACACTTAGTTTTTCTCTGGCTCTACCACGGACTCTACTTAACCTATCCTTGTTTTTTTTATTTTTTTTGAAAACATCACTAATTATTTTCTACTGACTTTATGCATACATAAACTCTAAAGCCATATTTAATACGTGTTCTTTTTTCTTTTTCAGTGCTGCAAGAATGGTGTAAGTATACTTATTTTTTTTTGTAATTTCTTCAGTATTTTATTACATACTATATGTCTATATTATGTGATATAGATGGTAAACTCGTAAAGCCTCAATGTTATATATAGCGTATTATTACGATAGTATTAATACAAAACAATAATCCTATTCACTATTCTAAAACATTTGATTTTGCTGATAGCTATATCAAGTCAGTACATCTACTGCCATCTAGCGACGCACATTGAAACTTATCTACTTCAACTTATCTGTTCTATGAGGCGCTGTGACCATGGGCGTATATAAAGGGTGGAGGGGGGTCCGAACCCCACTTAGCTTCCAACAAAAATAATCCGGGCCAAAAAACATATATACATTATATGTACACCGCCTATGTAGTATGTACACTTCTAACAAACGTCCAAACATTTTCACAAACTTTCGCAATTCGCATTTATAATAATAATATGAAATAGACCCAACAAACCCCAACGCAAAAACACCACTAGAAATGGCGTAGAATAAAACCTTTTAATTTTTTTTACTTTTGATGGCGGCGGGGGCCGGGTATACGTAACTTATGTCTTGAAAGGTTTTTTTGTGTCATGGGGCGGCAACAACCCAGGCTACGCCACTGACATTTGAGTATCCTCGGACCCCCCCTATGTCAAAGCTATACCTACGCCCATAGCTGTGACCAAGGGTCCAAAAGGATGCTAGCTCACGGGTTCTAATCAAACCCAGTATAGCATTTACATGTACTAAGGTGAGCAGTCAAATACTTTTTTCCTGGGTTATTTTCGGAGATCGTACTCATGGTTTCTTATGACCGCAGCCCGACATTAAACTATCTGTTACTTCCTATCTCAAATTTTGATACTATCAAATTATTTCGGGGCCACAACTAGTCCATCGAACAGGCATAAACGTTAGTATGGTTTCAGAACTTCAGAGTCTAACAAGGCACCTTCGTATAACGTATTACTTCTAAAATTACTAACACACACACGCCTTTTATCCCCGAAGGAAAAAGCAGAGGCGCAACTAGTGCACCCACCTTTGGCCGTGCATATTCCGACGTGATAGGGGGCGAGCCTATCGCCATATAAGGCACAAATTCCAGACTCCAGGCTGATACAGAGTAAAAACCCCTATATTACTTTGCCCGACCCGGGGATCGATCCCGAGACAAAAGAACAATACAACAGAGTAATACAACTACGCCAAGATTACTGAGGTTGGTCTCTCATATGTAAGAGTCCGTCTGGGTGGGTACCACCACAATGTCTATTTCTACCGCCAAGCAGCAGTGTGCATGCACTATTGTATTTCGGTTTGAAGGACATTGTAGCCAGTGTAACTACAGGACATAGTCGAGACTTTAACATCTTATGTCTCAGGATGACGAATATGCAGTGGAATGCCACACAGTACTTTGTAACAAGCTTCTGGATGGAGTTGCTACTGTTTATGGGTCGTCGTATCGCTTACCATAAGGCGAACGGCATGCTCGTCTCGTCATTCAATGCCATAAAAAAAAAGAAAGAAAGAGGCAGTCAATTACTTAAGTATTCTTATTACAAATCCTTATTTTTTTTATTAGTCATGCCGTGGGCGACTACAGCAGCGTCATCAGGAGAGCCGCAAAGCAGATTCATGGACAGTTACGTCGCGAGTTATTACGATCTTATAACATTTTTGTTTAATATGTTTTAATATTAAAATATTCACTGTCATCATCCATTGTTAACTCACTTTTATAAATTATCAGTGTTCAAGTTCCATTGGATTTTATATTTATTAATTTTTATACATCTGTTCCTATACCATAGCACATCAAATTATAAGGACAAAAAATAAAATAAAAAAGTATATATTAATTTTTTAATCAAACTCATTTCACAACATAAAATGAGAACACAAACATTCGATTCATTTTACAACATCAATCACAATTCTTAAACATTAGGCTACGTTAACTGACACTGTACAACGAACCACGGCCGACACACGGTGCCGGGCCACAACATAACTTTTAATTTAAAAACCTGAGCGTGAATTCGACATCTATACAAAAATCAGTACGTCGCAGACGCGGAAATAAATACACGCTAACGCGCCCCAACTACGATATTGGAATATTTCGAGACTTAGACACACAGTGCTAAATATTAAAGTAGACAGGTAAGGACACGACCACACGCGCACTCACACTGGTACCCGGCGGTACGGACTGTCTTGGCACTCACACTCACTCACTTACAACTCGTCGTGCTCCTCCTGCGGACAACACATTGTAAAATTAGATACCTTGTAACGAAAACAAGACGCAAAATGTAGGGCCAAAAATAAAATATGAATCATCACACGTCTTTTATGCTTTTGCATCAGTAATCACTACACAAAGCTTCTTTGTCCCCTTTAAATAAGATTAACAAAACGTATTTTGCACTTCAAATAAATGACCATCTTATTTTAGAGTTTTGAATCATTCCTTGAAAAGGTAATAAATGGTAATATACAGAAAAGTAGTGTACTCACCAGAGTCGCCGCATCAACGGCCTCATCATCGAGATCCTCATCATCATCCTCGTCATCAGGCTTCTCCGCTTTCTCCTTCTCCCTTTCTAGCTCGTCTTGCTCGCTCTTCATCTTCTTCTCTCCTTCTATCGTCTTCTTGATAGCCTCTCCCCTCTCTTTAGCGACTGCTGGGTCATCAGTGATGAGGAAGTTATCGAAGATGGTGCCAGATTTGACCTGCCACAAGTCCAGACCGACTGAGCAGATCTCCTCACGTTTGTAAAGGTTGGCGTCAGCGGTGTACTCGGGATTGTCGATCTCCGGGTGGACCCAGGGTCCTTTGTAAGCTGGGTTGTCGATCTGTAATGTGATGGTAGAATTTTAGATACTGAATAATATTGATAAAACGACGTAGTTTATTAATAAATTTGTCTAATACGAGCTTACCAAAATCCTAAACCATTATCTACAACAAAATATCATTGAATTTTGTGTCACAATAGTAATATGTTAAGATTTCTCAAACAGTTCATAATAATAATAACTATATTTTTATACATGCGATATTCAGATAGACTACAAGATAATGTAAACCAATATCTGCTACGTGCAGTTTTTTGAGATTTCAACATTTTGTCTATTATAAAGTTTTGTCTAAAGTTTTGTCTACTATACTATAATATTATAAAGCTGAAGAGTTTGATTGTTTGAACGCGCTAATCTCAGGAACTACTGGACCGATTTTGAAAATTCATTCACTAATAGGAAGCTACATTACTCCTGAGTGCTATAGGCTACTTTTTATCCCGGGAAACTTTTCCAAGCGGGCGGAGCCGCGCGCAATGCTAGTATAAAATATATCAAAGTTGTGTGACCGCTATGTGATTCTAATCGTTACACGGCGAACTATAAGCACTAGAAAAAATATGCTATGTGCAAATATTGTCTCAAAATTTTACATGAGAATGTTTTTACTCCATATCTCAAAGTTAAACTTTTTGCACACAGCAGATATTGGTTTGACAACGACGATAATCTGAAAGGGGTAATTGGGTTGATTCCATTTAATTTCTCGGACACTCGTATCACTTATCAGCGATACAAATTCCAAGATAAAACTTGTTCCACTTTAACAACACTTCGCAAGTGCATGTTTCTTGCTAATTGTAAGTCATAATGGTTGAATTATCTTATCATTTGATAATGCGTGTACAAGTGGTACATACATAAGACTTAGTATGTATGAAACAGAATATGTGAGGAACTTCAATATATTTGTAATTTTTATTCGACTACGAATCAATATGAAATAACATCTAGGTAAGAATGCTTTATTCAACGTATTGAAAACTTTTCGAAATATACATGCATATAATAGGTACGTATGTAAAAAGTATCTATAATTTTCGGTTGGGTTTTGCGACTATCGCCCTTATCTAATACATAATAGACTGAAATGCGGAATTTTTCACGAGGCGAACGTACGCATGGGACAAGCAACGGCAATTCACACATAACTGTACGCGAGACGACGCCGCGGGTCAACAAACTGTGTAAACTAATCATTTAGCGTGCTGCCGACACCATCGACGATGCATTAACCCCGAATAGAATTTAACATGTTTTGATATTAACAAATCTATGATAAAGTTATGTTAGTAAATAGCAAAATGAAGATAAAATAATTTTAGAATTGAACTAATGAGGGTTATATTTGTTTTTTGCAGAGGATCTTTGGATCTAGTTTATTATAAAATTCTTTTCTTTTTTTTATGATATAGGGGGCAAACGAGCGGTTCACCTGATGGTAAGTGATCACCGCCGCCCATGAACATCTGCAATACCAGGGGGCACAGAGATGCGTTGCCGGCCTTTTAGGTGGGAATACGCTCTTTTTTTGAAGGTCGCCAGGTCGTATCTGTCCGGAAATGCTGCTGGCGGCAATTGGTTCCATAGTTTAGTAGTACGTGGCAAAAAATGACGTCTAAAACGCACAGTGGTGGATTGCCAACCTCCGAGGTGATGTGGATGGAATTTGGAGTTCTGCCGCGATGTACGGTGATGGAACTCAGCAGCAGGGATAAGTCCGAACAATTCTTCAGAGCACTCCCCGTGGTAAATGCAAGAATGCAGAGCGATGCTACATCTCTATGCAAAATCAAAGTATCAAGCCGATCGGATTTCTTTGACTATTACAAGCTACAGTAACCTATTTAACTAGTTTACTTTCCGAAATGACCCATGCGGGCAGAACCTGCTATGAAATAATTTTGAATGGTTCTTAAAAACTTATTTCAAGAAAAACCTTTCGATTCATTAACTCACAATAACGTTATATCATTTTATGTATACCTGTTTAGGCGCCCAAACACCCTTGTAGTCGGGGTTGTCGATCATGGGCGGTTCCCATTCGCCATCCATCTCATCATCCCAGTCCTCAGGCTTGCTGGCGTCAGGGTCGGGGATGTGCTCGGGTTTGTCCCAGTCTTCAGGCTTCGTGTCCTCAGGGTCGGGGATGGTGGGGCGGTCGTCCCAGTCCTCGGGCTTCTTAGCTTCGGGGTCCTGGGTACAAAAATATTTAATGTAGTTGTGTGACTTGAATGTAATTATTTTTTTTCTAACATATTTATTATAGGCTTGCGTTTAAACTCTATCTCGCCTGGTAAGTGATGATGTAGTCTATGGTGTGTTCATAAGCAAACTCGACGGAATTGTTCGTCATAAATGGTATAAAATCGGTTTTGGGGTTATTGATCTTACATTTATAGAGTGACAAACACAGTCTAACATTTTATGTCAAACTCAAATAATTTCAGAACTCCTTTCATAATTTAACTGGCTGTTTGAATAAAAAATATCACATTCCAAATTTAAAACAACAACGTACCTTGATCTTCTTGGGCGGGAGGAAGTCCCAGTCTGCCTCCAGTTCACCAGACTCGACCTTCTCGTTATCGATGAGCACCTCATAAGTGTTGTCGGGGTTCACGATCAGCGTGTACAAGTGGGTGTAAACGTCGTCCTTGCAGCGGATGTCCTTCTTGATGAGATGGTTCTTGCCCTTGTAGCTGAAGATTACATGTACCTGCAGACAAAAGTTTAAAGAGTGTGTGAATTTGTTTCTATAGGAATTTTGCGCATAATCATCGGAAGTATAATGATACAAGTTGGTCTTGCGTTTGTAAGGATGTCATTGTTTAAACTGACGAGTTTTATAAAGAAAACACACATAAAAAAGTAATATTGATGGCAAAATTCCAATTCATACAGGTGAAGTTAAATAAAAGGTTTTGAAAATTAAGTAAAACCTATTTTGGTTTAAATTACTTTATTAGCTTCCTATATAGATTGTAGAATTTTGGTCAACGAATTATGTCATAGGGCAGGTAACAAAGCCTATAGCACTCAGGAGTAATGTAGCTTCCTATTAGTGAAAGAATTTTCAAAATCGGTCCAGTAGTTCCTGAGATTAGCGCATTCAAACAAACAAACAAACTCTTCAGCTTTATATAATAGTATAGAAGTATAGATACAAAAGTCAAGATAACGTATAAAAATAAGACTATGGTACTATTTCTAACGTAGCAACATTTTAAACCTTCGTCACATTTTAGAAAATCAATTGAAGTGTGCTTGTTTTCAGGATCTATGCAAATAATCAAAGTAAATACCGGACAATTTACATTGTCTGCCGGCTGTGCAGTCACTCTGCCTTTGCCATGCAAATGTCATTGGCCCGGCTTCCTATTTTATAACGGTTTTCCTAAAAAGGAACCGAAAACTGTACAAGTTTCGATAAGACTAATTCAGACCACATGCGCTTTTATTTTACTGACAAAATGCGTTATTATACTCGAGATTTATCTTCAGTTCTTTTCAGGTTTTCATAAAATTATTTTACATTACGATATACCAAGCAGAAAAATAATGAAGATTGTTTTCAAATCTGTTAGTCAAGCTTTGGTTTGCGGAGAAAAATATAACGAAGTTTTTGAAAATTAGCCATGGTGGAGAACTTGGTAATTAAAATATTCGTTTCTAATCATTAAATAATGGATAATGAACGTCCGTTGTCACTAACTGTTAATTTTTGGCGTGAAATCGATCGATTGCAAATGATATTACGCAACAGCCCGTGTTGACTAGCTCTGGGCAGATTTTATTACAAAACCGGTTTTATTGAATTATTATTTGCATATTAAGTTTTTCTGTAACAATATTCGACGTGGAACAGTGGCGTGCAATGGAGCGTCACTGGTCACTTATGATACATTTTAGTTTTAATTCGGAACTTGATTAGATAAACATAATTACTACCGAATGTTGGTCCGAATTTAGCAAACTTGGACCTGCATCAATCGGTCTGATGTGTAATGTGTTTGTTATCTACTGACTTTTAATTAAGGTCCTTCAGATTAGTTATTATAAAAACACAGTAAACCCTCGTAGCTAAACCAATTTATGAGTTTACAATTCTTTTTTCAATATAAATAAAATCGGTACTATAACGAATCGGATTCTTTTGAATGGCGATTTGAAGGAAAGTTGGTTGAGTAATAGCGGAAACAACTTTTTAACCCGAACGCTATTGTTATAGTTTCATTACGTCTATTTTTTTATAGTATAAACTATGAACGTTTATAGAGAACTTTATGATAAGTTTATATAAGTAAATAGTAATATGAAATATCTATGTGTGGAGGGCGCTATAAAAAATACGGAAGTCTGACGACCCAGTACTACCAGTATAGTAGACTAGTATAGGTATTCCAAATTTTCTCTAATCTTATGAAGTTAATTTTCTTTACCGAAATCAATGATCTAGTAAAATTCAAGGTGAATTTGGTGAAATTTACTCTTGTGCAAATTTGCACACGTGTTTTGATAGAGTTTGTATGAATTTGAACAAATGTGAAAACCAATTGGCAACAATTTCAGTATGACCTTCGCTATAATGTCTCACTGGAATATTAATTACATCGTTAAAACGATAATTTTTATTACAATTTTTAAATCGAATTAATATTTAGTAATTATTGTCGATACGGGTCTTATCGATTTTATTGTAACTTGCCTCGACAGCTATCAACGTTCATGAGCATGACTGTTTTAGAAATATTGTAAACGCAAGATACAGATATTTTATTTATAAACCAACGATATAATATATTATGTGTATTATATTTTTAAAATAGCCGGCTTTTATCTATACTAATATTATAAAGATGAAAAGTTTGTGAGTTTGTAGATTTGTAGGAATTAATCTCTGGAACTACCTGCTGAACAGATTTTGAAAATTCTTTCACTAATGGGAAGCTACATTACTCCTGAGTGCTATAGGCGAATTTTTTATCCCGGGAGCGGGACTTTTATCCTTACTAATATTATAAATGCGAAACTAACTCTGTCTGTCTGTCGCGCTATCACGCCAAAACTACTGAACCGATTTAAATGAAATTTGATACACAGATAGTCTAGAGCCTGAGAAAGGACATAGGCTTGACATAGGCTACTTTTTATCCCGGGAAAATATAAAGCGGGACTTTTATCACGGAAAAATCTTTTTCACCCGGGCGAAGCCGCGAGCAAAAGCCAGTATATTATAAAGATATTAATTTCTTCTGGTATGATAACATGTTTTTATGCTTTACTAACAACTTTTGTGCAAAAGTTAAAAATATATGCAAAAGTTTAACAACGTCATTGTACGAAGTCAAGGCAGGTCATAACTTTAGTGACTCAGTCAGTTTTTGAGTCAGTTTAAACTGAAAACATCGTAATTCGTATGTTTTTCCGTAGTTTTAATAATTTCCCTTTATAAAATTATTTCGTATTTAGTTTCAGTTCATTTATTTCTGCGTATAGGTTTTTATTTGTCCCCTTAGATAGATATTGATCATTTGTCAATGTCACGAAGGTACGCCATTGTTATGTTTCATGTTTTTATAGAGAATCAGTAATGCTATGGTTTATGATGCTAAAATACCTAACCATTCTACACTACAAAACTATTCTGGTGACAATATTCGTAGATTTCAAAGAAACCGTTTTGATTATTAATTATTTATTTTATATCTTTATTGTACAACAAAAGATACTGTATTTAACATCAAAAGAGAAGTGGTACAATTAGCGGTCTTATCGGTCGAGGTGTTCTCTTACATGTAGATTATAAATTTTAGAAATCATAAAAATCGATTATTTCCTTCTACTCTTTATGAAACTGTGTTTAAAGATACGACCGACGTTTAAGAATATTTCTAAGTATTTCGAAATGATAAGTGGGAGGTATCAAATACCCCCCCTTTCTAATTTTTTTATCAACAAAATTATTACTGTATTTCCAATAGCTATGAATTAAAATTAACTGTTTTTTTTTAAAAACACTAGGTAACAAAGTTTGTAGGTGACGTCCATGGAACTTAAGTATGACCTTTGTTACTCTATTGTTTTGCTCATAAATAACTTTTGTGCAAGTTTACTTTATAGAAAATAAAAGATCACAGATGAATTTGCATTGTTGTAGTAAGATGGTTTTTTATCTTTCGTTTCTTTAGTCTTAAGTAAGTAAGTTGGTTATGTATGATTAGTTGAAGAATTTAATTTTAAATGGGTTCTAATTAGAAATACTGGAATACTAATTATTATATTCATAAAATTACCAATAATTGAGCAGTTATTAAACCCACATAATGCCTAGCCCTAAATTATTTTAAAGTATAATTTGTTCATTACCAAATTATAAATAAGTACCTATGTTACACTAATTATCATTTGGCATTCTACTAAATTTCGAAACTTAATTTAAACATAAAAAAAATACCTATATCTATTCAAAGCAATGAGCCCCTGAAAAGAATCAAACATTGTAAAAATTTAATTATTTTAGGGCTGTATGTAACTTACCACAGCCACCAAATGTACAATTTAAAAAGTAGATAGGTATCTCTTAGAGTTAGATCTCACCTTCTTGGTGCCAGGTCCGCAAATGTCAGGCCCGAACATAATCTCGTAGGGGCTCTCTCCATGCATGTCCTTCTGGTCCAGCTTGCAGTCGAAGATCTTGAGGTAACCGCCGCCGCAGTCGATGTCTTGCTCGTGCTTCACCGAGAACTGCACCACCATGGGCTTGCCATCGTTGCTGAATGGCTTGAACTTGCGCGAAAGAGCGTAGAACCTCGCATCCTCGCTTGTTTTCAAACCTGATGAAATGCCATGGTATATTCATCTAGATAGTAGGCAAGTGTACCAGCTATTTATTTGGTGCCGGTAATGTTAGAATGACTAATACAGAAAAGTTATTATGGCCAACTAAGGTCACGACACCTTTAAAAGGCTGCTCTTTACGTACAGTGTTGGGTACAGTAGTTCCACATTATACTGGCACTGTAAGTGTATCGTATTGGAGAGCTATGTCAAAAACTGCACTTACAAATGAAATATTTTGCGATGTTAAGTGATCCTCTTGGCAAAAGCCGCGTAAAAATCTAAAATAATGGCATTTAGAAAGGCATTCATATAAGCAGTATGACCCACCTTTATCTTCCTCGGGGTCATTGAAGAACTTTCCAGCAGTCAATTTGAACTTGCCGAACTCCTTGCCAGGGTGTTCACTGTACACCCAGTTAGATTCCCATGAATCTGTAAGAAAACAACGTATATTTATTGTACAAACCAAAATTATACCGGCTTCAGACGCGTATGCAATCGATACACACGCCACGCCGAGCCGGTTTTACTTAGTACACGTTGTTGTGAGTAAATTCTAAAAACCTACCGTCGAGGAACTTCTCTTCAAAGAACACATCACAATTTATTGAAGAAATTGCCAGTAAACTGACAACCGCCAGCGCAACAGCTTTCATTTTTGATTCACAATACCACCTTCTTCAACGAAAGACTGGCCACGAATAACTTCAATTTTTTTGTAGAATTATCTATTATTATTCCTACCGGCCCGACTACGGAAATATACTATCTCGCTCATATCAAGGAGGTTTTTACAGGTGTAAATGCGATAGCGACATACACGTAATCCTATTACGTATTTTATGAGCAGGAAAGATATACTAAACTTATACTGTCAAAGTATAAGGCAGAAAGGGAGGGTGAATATGAAGTACTACGAGTGACGTACAATTACGACAGACAGATGGAACGCTGTTATTGGTTAAATTTTAGCGAATAAGAGTTGAACACACTACGCGAAAGTAATGAACCTCAGGGCGGGAAATTACAAATTCAAGTAAATGGTTAGTTAATTCAGTAATTTAATCAACTACGTGTTATTAATATCTCAATGTACGTTTTATTCTACCGTGAATAATGCACAAATGTTTGATTATATATATTTGTAATGATATTTTCAATATTGGGTCAAATCATCTAGAAAGTTCATTCATAAAACAAATATATGGAAATGGAAACGACCAATCGGTTACTCACATGTATCAGAGAGAAACGCAAATAGCAATGTTACTCAGTGCGAAAGAGACATACGCGGATCAATTCTACTTACGTGTCGAGGACTCATTGCATGTTGTATTTATTTTTCAGATAACATTTGATATCAATAATTGCTTATATTCGTAAATTTTTGAATACTTATCAAGAACATTTTTTGATATGCAGAACTTACCTTTAAAATGAAATGGAAACCAGTCACCATCAGCTGCTACGCATACGGTTTCATTGGTTATTGTTTACGTTACTTACTTATGCATGAAATATGAATATGATGATAGCTATAGATACTGAAAAATTTTGGGCTAAAAGCAATGTATCGTATATAGGGCTATTCCATTCGTTCAATCTCTTATTTTTTGTTGTTGGTAAATGCTGCGCCTGCAGATAAACACTAGCAATCCCACCCCAAACTTGAATCAGAAATAACAAAATAAATAACCCCCGACTCAAAGCCCCGACACAAAAATCTCCTAAAAAGTTAAAAATAATACCGTGTTTGTTTGACCAGAAACTGTATTATAAGCAACTAATAGTAATTTGACCCAAGCGTCCTCGCGTCGGACGACTGAACCCAGTACCAATGAAGATGAAAATACTTCGTTAGTGGTCCCCTTCCGTGGTGACTTTTTGTATCGTGGGTTATTTGATTTCTTTATTTAATTTTATTCCAAACGTTTTAAATTACTATTTTCTCCATCACGGGGTGTCGATCATCATCTATCTAACACCAACTCATTGAGACTATTCTTATGAGCCCAAACACGCTACATCAGCTGTAAGAGAGTACCTACCTACTTGCCATTTTTTAATGAGTAAGTAGTACGTACATACCTACTGTTCCTGTTATTTATTGGTTGTATTAAAAAATATAAATAACACGAGATTCGGGTTGTTACTATTCAAGGTCCCCGTCAGGCCGAGAGCTCACGCTTCAGCATGGCCTACGTGCCCAAGCTATTAAAGTGCAGAGCACAATTCTGGGCAGTTTTGTGACAAAAACCCACACAAAGTGTTGCCTGGCCTGAAAACCGCACCCAAGATCTCCCAGTTTACCTCCATCAAGTAGGCGACGAAAGTTAAATCCGCTGCGTCAATAACTTCCTCATGTTCCAACTATAAAGCTATCACTAATAGATGTGCTCTGTAGAGCTCTGTGCTGTGTAGTCGTTGAATTACTTTTGAATTCATACAGTTAGCATTTATCCACGTACCTGTACATTCATACTAAGTAAGAATTCAACAAAGAATGATGGCAAGTTTATACCTGATTGTTTCAGTAAGCGTCTAAGATTAAGATATGTAAAAACAAATATAATTTAAATAGCTAATGTTTATCACAGTTTTAGTTTTACTGTTAAAGGCCACAAAGTAATGTTTATAATTAAAAGTTAATCATTTGTACTTCCGGTTACGTTATTTGTGATTTGTAGTGATATATAAAAAATGTTGCCACTTGAGAATAAAAGCGACTGAACGCGGTAGATATATTTATGTTTTATTTTAATAGTAAAGAAGTGGTAATAATATGTAATAATTATTTTTAAATACTAATAATGTAATAAAATAAACACCAATCGCCTTTTTGCTATTAAGTGACAAGTTCGCATAAAAGATTGTTCCATTACCCAACCTACTAAGGTAATTATAAAAAAAGTAATAGCAACCCAGCCGATGACAGTGAGCGTAACATTATGACGTTTATACTGTTTATTACTGTTTGTGTTCGCGAAACATGTTTGGAAATCGCAATGGCTGCAGTAAATCAAAATCTTCAGCAAATACTAATACTCAACAAGCTGGAACAGGCCAACTAGGCTATACTAATGTTTGTATTTTGTGTGGCTGTTCACTTGCACGACGGCAAAGTGATAAAGCATTGAAGGATAATCCCACTGACTTGCAGCAGACTATTATTCTGATAATTCAAAGCCAGAAAGAACCACAACAGGTGTGTAGTCCCATTTAATTTAAAAGTCTAAAAGATTACTTTATGATATAATATTATGTGTAGTAGTTATTGGGCTTTTAGGATTTCCATTTTTATTTAACCTGGTATGTTTTGTTCAATGGGTTACATTACATAACTGTAATTTTGTTTATTACTATGGACGTTTGTTTTAAAATATTTCCTTTATCTAGGACTGGATTTTGTATCAGAATTATACATCTTATTTCTGTCACACAGATAACATCTACAGACTAAGTATGCCATGTTGTTGGTTGCATACAAAAAGTGAAGCTGTCCGTAATATTCAGGCTACCGAATTAAGATTACGCGATGGAGCAAGAGATCAACATGAAGATGTTGACGATGAGGAACATATCTCCGGGCTGAATGCAGGGAGTTCAATAAAATAGAACCAACCCAGTGAGGACTCTCATGTTGTTGATGATGCCAGGGCATAAGGATCACAGAATATGGAGTCCAGAACAATATTATTACCTAACTACAGGAGAGCGGCCAACACCGGTAACCACTGTCTATTTCCTGACTGCCCAACTGTTGGTACTTTACAGAGTGTGACTGATAAACTATGAGCCATCAAATTAAGTAATAATATGTTTTATGTGCCACAATTGGCCCGTGTCTGTGGAGTCCATTTGTTTAGGAGTTCATGGGATGAATTATATTAATCAGAAAATAGCATTAATGTATTTATTGTTGATCAAGTGCAACACATTTTTTAATTTGTGAATGCATTCAACCCTACATTAGATTTCGAAAATGATGAGGAATAAATAAATTGTCAATAAATCTAAAGCTTGTTTTATTTAACCGAAAGCCTATCTATCAATGGAATTCCATTTTTTTTACCTGAGATGGACCATGACAAATAAATATAATACATACATAGATATTTATGATTTATTGTGATGTAGATCACTATTTCAGAAATTAAGGTCTGGGTGTAGTTTAACATTGTAGAACTCAGCTATTAAATATTATTAGTATTTGTATGTCAAGTAACCATGATTGAAATAATTAGTACACATGAAAACTTATTCTATTTTAGTAACAATTAAAGCTGTGTTCTAATAAACATCCAATTTCTAATTAGTAACAGAATCATAGTATGTTTGAGTGTTCAAAGTCAGTGACCTAGCAGTGGGAGTAGAGTAGCCCACCCTCAAAATAGTTTAATAAATATACACCTACATATTGTTTTGATTAGAAAAATCATTAAGTAGTTAAGTATTCATTTTTAAGATATATTATATGGTATTAATTAAATACAGTCTATATCTGCTGTCATATCTCATTGACAGATAACCTCTAAGTATGAAAATGTTAAATAACGAATAAGTTTTTTTTGTGGCCTCCTAATAGAAAAATTCTTTTTGATTTGGTTCAGGATAAGTATATTCTATGGTTCCTACATTTTTTCATTCCAAGACGCGTCAAATCGATATCAGGTAAAACGTTGTATGGAAACTTGCCATCATTCTTTTATTAGAAGATTAGTAGGCAAATAGAATAAAACATCTTGTGGAGTTCCTAAAAAATCAGACAACGCACTGCGTTCTTCCCAACTTTATTTCCGAAACGGATATTTCACAATCTAAATATTTGTAAAACTTGAACGTGTGCCAAGTTGTTTGAACTCTGTTATCGCACAGTTTTGACGCGCACTATCATTGTGCATATTTAATTATCCAAACAGGTAGTAAAGGGTACGAATAATAAAGCATTCGGTTGATAATTCGCTTTTTATTAACCTTGATATTTACAACAGTATTGTTGTAAATTCCGTACATTGAGTAAAGTCGAGTACATGTGTATAAAAATATATTTTTATTTGCACGCGATTTCACACGACTTTCCAACAATCTTGTAACTGCTTTGACTATAATCGCAATATTAACAAAGATATAAATCAAAATTGATTTAGTATCGCAATTGGTTTCATTGTATTTGTTTGAACTTTATACGTATTTTACGCAAAGAATTGCGTGTTCTAGGGATTTTATAAAGTTATTAAAATTACAATTAGTCAAAACAATTTACATTTCCAACAGTCAACCAGGTTTGACAAATACATAACGTATTGCCATATTTAAACGATTAAAGCGAAAAATCCTCCTTAAAATCATAGTCATCCTTCTTCTTATATGTAGTCAAATTAACATTCTCTAAAACTCCCGCTAAATCCACGGTTTGCTTTTCAAACTTTGCTTTCTTCTTTTTATCTTTTTTGAACTGCATTTTCCTTAATTTGTTCTGTTTAGTGTTGCCCTCTAACTCCATTTCAGGATCAGCTTTATTCTTCTCTTTACTTTTGTTGTTCTTGTCTAGTTTCGATCTGATGTTTAATTTTTTAGGGAGTAGGCTAGACTGGTCTTCGTCTACTTGCATTGCGTCTTCCGCTGCTGCCTTGACTGGGCCGGTGCTTGATATCTGTGTCAGAAATAGCAATTAATATTAATTTTAATAATAAAAAGGATCTCGCAAAGCGTCTACATATTTTAAGATAAACAAATAGCTTAATAATAAATCTTTGGTCTCTCTTCCATCCTTATAAGGTAATTAGACCACATAAGTATTTGCCTCAGTATGGGAATTGAACTCGGGACTTCTGGTTTCAACTATGTTACGTGTCTACATTATGATGAAGGTGGAAAGACGCACGTAGTATATCAAATTGATCATTTACACCTCAACTCCGAACATGTAGTTTAAAAAACGACGTACAAATAGAAACCGATTGTTTTTCAGTGTTTATCTATAATTATCTGTACAGTCAGCAGCATAAATATCTGTACAAAATCAAAATTTCAAATTGCCTATATACGCGTTAAGTTAAACTGAAACAATTTTTTTTCTTCGTTTGAAGTAAAGTAAATCTCTTGTATTTTATTTTTGTGCAGAGAAAAAAAGATTAGTAAGAAAACAAAAGTGTGTAGGCAATTTGAAGTTTTGAATTTGTTCATCTACTTATGCTGCTGACTGTACATCCTGTGTTTAAAGTTGAAATTTTAATGACTTGATAATAACTTGCCACTCGATTTTACCGACAAGGCCACTTCAGATGGAACATGCATCGAGTGTTATTTGTACATCACTTAACAATACATTAATTATTCGTTGGTAATTAATATTCGTAATATGAATAAGGCCTTCACATAATATGCAAAGTTTGTTCAAATGGAAATGTAGGACAAAATGGAGCATGAAATATTGCACCTGCTTTCATACCGATTAATTTAAAACTGTCGATAACTAAGTAATAATGACCGCGATTCGCATTTTGTTGAAATCGTGAATACTTTCATGGGTTTTAATGGTCTATAAATTGTTATGTTAGTTGCTAAGCTGTCACACAAATATTTTACTTCATTTCATACATAAATATCTAATCTAAATATATGTACAGTTTTATTTAATATTGCATGAAATTTAAAACATATTGTCACATTTACAATATAAATAGATTATCCACACTGCAACCAGTTTTATTACTTGATCGGGCTTAACCAAGCTTATACCGTCTTATAGACTGAATAGAAAGCTTGACCTAAATTGCCCTAATTTATACCTAAATTGATAAGTACGATTGCCAAAGAATCAACAAATTCACTATCTATTCCCAAGCCCCATTCCTTTTCTTTTTCACGGACATAGCGTTCACTTTTTATATCATACGCCAGCCAACAGACATGAGCCAAGTGGTTCATCTGACCACTTCCATGCGCACGCGCATTATGTATATTACTTAGACGCTGCTTAGGTGTTGTTTAGTGATCCCAAATGCCCAATAACAAAGTAAAAGATCCATGACTGCAATACCAGCCAATAGCAAGGAATAGGAATAAGAGACTGTTTGGGACCTTGGAAATCTGCCAGTGACCTTTGCTGAGGATATTTGTGTCCCCCCGGATAGCGACCACCGTACCCAAGATGTAAAACCCGCCATGGTGGCTCTCGCAAGTGAATCGAGTTCCGTAATCAGCCTATTCACATACGATTTTACACATACGTATACTCACGCCTTTTATCCCCGAAGGGGTAGGCAGAGGTGCAACTAGTGCAGCCACTTTTCGCCGTGCGTATTCCGTCCCATGGTGTGATAAGGGGCGAGCCTATCGCCATATCGGGCACAAATTCCAGACTCCGGGCTGATGCTGAATAGAAAAATCCAATATCACTTTGCCCGACACGGGGATCGAACCCGAGACGCAGTCAGACGAGTTGCAGTCGTACCGTAATACAACTACGCCACCGAGACAGTCAGACAGACAGATGAATTTAAACAGGCCAGCATAATTATGTCGACTGGCGAGTGGCAATCATATCTCGTCAGTCGACACTCTATTGGTAAACTAACCCATTTACAGGTGCAATGGGATAATTTTGCCATAAAAAAAGCAAATACTGGTGAATTATCTCCTCATATGCTAAATTACAAAAAAATTACCTTAAAAGCTTCAGCGCCATTATTGTGCTGGTCCAGAGCGTTGATGGCTTCAGTTTCCATGGACTCGAACGAGTTGATGTCGAACTCCTTCGCCTCGTCGGTGGCGGACACGATCTTCGCTTCCACGTGGACGTCGGACTCTAAGGTCTCGGGAGGCTCTGTGAAGTATCGCACCTGTTGAATTAGAGCAAAGATTTTTATCCGATAACAACTTAATATTGTTTGAGGAAAATTTATCTCATCTACATTTTTAGATATTTTATGATCACTAAATTAAAATATGAGAGAGGAATAAATAGAATTGGGGTAGGTTTCTCTGTAGCCCGCCTGGATAGGTACCACCGCAAGTCGCAGTGTCTATTCGTTCCACCAAGCAGCAGTGTGCATACACTGTTGTGTGCCGGTTGGAAAGTCATTGTAGCCAGCGTAATTTCTGGGCATTTTGTGACTTAACATCCTCTGTCTCACGGTGAGGAGCGCAGTGGAATGCAACACAGTATTTTGTAAAAAATTCTGTATGGTGTTGCTACTGTTATAGGTGGTCGTATCACTTACCAACAAGCAAGCACGATGCTCATCTCGTCATACAATTGCTAAGATAAACTTGATTAAAAAATAAACCAAACAATGTTTCTGCAAGATGCTTAAAAAACGGTCTTGAGAAGCGTAATAAACGGGTAGATTATCCCGGCCCCACAACCGCTAACCACCCTCTCAGTATGTTTATCTACTTGTATTTTTTACAACTATAAGCAATCAAAAACTAGCTAAAAGTAACCCTCTAGAAAAAAGTTTATCCTTTTGTTTGATTGTCTATACTAATATTATAAAGAGGAAAGATTTGATTGTTTGTTTGCATTGAATAGGCTCCAATACCGATTTGAAAAATTAATAGGCTCCGAAACTACTGGATCGATTTGGAAAATCTTTCACTAATATAAAGCTACATTATCAGCGAGTAACATAGGTTACTTTTTATCCCAGGGAAATATAAAGCGGGACTTTTATCCCGGAAAAATTCATTCACTCGGGCGGAGCCGCGAGTCTAGTAATGAAGTCTAGTAATGAAGTAAAATTGTTTACCTTCCCAGTGTTCCAGTCGTTGAGTAGAATCCTAGCAGCCGCCTCCTGGTCGGGAACGCCGCCTTTCTTGAACTTGCCCATCCGCTTTGCGAGTTGCGCGAAAAATTCCTGAAACAATAAAATTGCAAATACTCAATGCTGTGAATTAAATATATTTTCTTTAAGGTTTTGGTCATTATTAGTCTTAGTAATTCTGCCGTTCAATTCAATTCAAGTCAAATCAAATCAAATTCAATTTTGATTAAAATATGTATGCAAGATTCCTTCATAATGATGATACTCCCAAAAAACTAGTTACATGACAATGAACACCTGTGGAGGCTGATCGTAAAAGCTATACAAAGTTCCATCTACAATATGCTTTATGACAGTGTAGAAATTTAAGAAGAAATTAAGAAATTTTTTATTTGCTACAAAGAAATTATTTAACAAACAGTACTGTCAGGGGCCTTTTTTTAGGTAACATTATACTTGTGCCAAAAGGCCCCCCTCTTCCATTACTAAATTAAACAAAGAAATATGAAAAGATTCGGCCGATTTCGGCCACGGCGGCCAATCTCAACAGAGATCAGCCAGATACGCAGGAGATATTATAGTGCACAAGTGTGTGCGCAATACACAGGGTGCACTCGCTATTCCTTTACTCTCATAGTCCGGTGAGACGGCAATCCGACATGACCGGAGAGAGATCAGGCGCAGGACCAACGGCTTTACGTGCTTTCCGAGGCACGGGGGTATCACACCGCCAACTTCCTGACTCCGAGCTGCGACTGAGTAATTTTTTAAGATGGAAAAACCCAGTCACAATGTTTTTGTCCCGACCCAGGATTCGAACCCAGGACCTCAGCGCGCAAATTGTACTCGTAACGCGTACGTAATACAACTACGCCATCGAGGCAGTCACAAACATTACTCTTAACAAATCTTACTAATAATAATATAAAACACAATAAAAAAGTATATTTGTGTGTGATAGTAAAATAATTCGTATTGAGTATGTGTGGTGAATTGTGCGTGGACGTGTTCGAGTCTGAGTGAATTTGCTCTTGTTTTTGTCATTAAACTAAGTTATACGATTTAGAATTATCTCAGTTTCATCATATGTGAGAGACATGAGCCAATCAGTTAAGGATTTTTTACATTCTCTATTAGTTTTATGGTAAATTTCCAGTATTTTATTATATAGATAGCTGCTCAGTCCTAAGTACTGATGCTGTGCAAAAGAAAAAGTGTAGCGACCATACTTTGAGTGTTATAAATTTATCTCACTTGTGGCGTACTAAACTCCGGTATACTGTACAGGTCTATGAGGGTCTGTTTGTTTGCACGCTGCAGTATGGCGTTGGCAGGTGTCGTCGGGTCCTTCAGGCTGCCCACTTTGATCGCGTTCTTTAGAGCTACAGTAGAATCACTTTCAGGCCCCGAGTGAAACACTATACCAGGACTGTCCAGGATCTTGATCTTCGAATCCAGTTGGACGGTTTGCATTTGTCTGGAATTTTTTTTTCATAGTAAAGAATTTATCAACCAAATAACTGTACGATAATATACCGGCGCAAATAAAACGCGCGTATGCATCAGGTCGATAGCCAACATAGTATTGCCAACCTAAAAAATTAAAACCCTCATCAGATTTGCCTTAGATGAGAATTTGTACTCAACATAGATTAAAGGCTGATTCTTTAGTTTATCACTGTATGAATATAAGCTCAGCGATATGTGAGAGTATTAAATGTGCCTCTGCCTTAAATTATGTTTATAATATTTCCTCATTCATACTTGGTGACTCCAGGTGTGCTGCCTACGTTGCACGCCCTGGATCTGTTGAGGCTGTTGATGATGGAGCTCTTGCCCACATTCGGCAGCCCCACCACGCCCACCGTGATGGACGTTTTTATACCCTTGTTGCGACAGTAATTGCCCAATAAACTCATAAGCAACTCTGCACCCACACATGCTGATCCTAAAATGAAACAAAAAATCATTTATTAAATTATCAATCTTATAAATAGAATAACTTCATTGATGTGAACTAGAGGTTCCCAGTAAAATTTCAAGTATGAGCAATAAAAAATTGTGTTTTCCAGATCATGTATGTTCCATTGCTCAAATAACAAGACATTGCAAAACACTATCTGGAGATTTGGCAGGCCTAGGATGACGAGGACAGCCGCCTACTGTTAGATTGTGAAACCGTAAATCTATAATTTTTTATAAGTTATGTGTGGATACAAAGCCAAGTTATAACTCTTCTATTAATCCCACCTTTCATCTCTTTCTCTTTAACAACATGTTTCATCTTTTTCCTGCCCAGATTGTGCTGCTGGTCTTGTGTGGAAGCTTTAAACGGTACAGCAGGTGCGAACCGGCGCAAGTACTGCAGCCACACTGTCAAGTTACTCCGCGGGACTAGATCGGCTTTGTTCAGGACCAGTACAAGGCGCTTGCCTGCTTCTCTCACTGCCTCTTCCACTTGGACGCATCGGGTTCCTGGTTGATGGTTTAAATATTTGTTATAACAGGACACTTTGAAAAAGCATTTTTTACAAACATACTGTGATTAATTCTTCATGAATATATATTTTAACATAAAATAATCAAAGTATAGTAAAACCAGCAATGATAATAATATTAAGATACAGAAACAAAATAAAAAAAATCTTTAAAAAAAAATCTCAGTAAATATACCTAATGGATCTCTTGCATCAACAATTTCTAAAATAACTTCCGCTTCTGAAATAACTTTTTTGAATTCTCTGTAATATGTCTTGAGTGAGTTTTCTTGTTTCCTGTCCTTCCCGAACTCAATATCATTTGATGGTATATCTTCACCTTTGAATGCATCGTGTACTTTGCCTCTGGTTTCGGCATTAGCTACCTAAAATGTAAAAATTAAACTTAAGAACAATAAACAAAGGCTGTAAATTAGGTTTTTTTTTTTGGTATTGGAACATAATTTGATGAAAAGAGATGTCCACTGTTTGTATGTGTGCTGGCCCTCAAAATCTAACGAGTCTCAAATTAGGGATATTAAAGGGGCAAAATATGGCTCCTGGATCAATTAAAAAAATATTTTTAGACACCTCCATTTATAAATAACTTTTTTAAAACGTTCATATTAAGTGTAGTTTTTAAGCAAAATAAAATTACATAAATTTCAAAATCGGAGGTCTTTAAAATTAATCGATTTGAAATTGTAAAAGGCTAGTTTTTAGGCGTTCTATCGAAATATGTATAAACTGTCTTGGTTAGAATTTTAGGCCCGTTTTTGGACATGTCCTTTGGTTTAAAGATAGATCCTGAATTTACATATCATTATAGCTGTGACAAATTAAGGTGGCCGTTATGACAATTACATTTTTTCACAAGACGATAACTTTGCGAGAATGTCTAACAAATAATTTCAAAGTCAACTACATAATTACAAATACTTATGATGTTTTCCATACATTATAACAAAGAGTATCATACTTATGTAACTTAACTTGAATTAATATTGTAAACTACGGGCCTCCTCTACTCTCAGTAGTAGATTGTAATATGTAAAACTTAATTATAATCTTGCTCTTTTTACATACGATAATAAACTCCTTGAATAAAAAATCGATTCAAGAATCGGTTATTTGGAGCAACCGATTTTTTGTAGTCTTCCCTACACATAGAATTCCGTGAAGTGTCCATAAATTTTCATACCGGCCAGCTTAGTTTGTCAGACCTATAAGTCCTAATTTTTTATTCTGCAAAAACTAGGCAGTGGGACTTTTATTCTAAGAGAGATAATTCACACAAGCAACACCTAGTATCTAATAAAGATCTCATGGACTAACAAAGACCTGTTTTATGACTTTTATACTACTCCATAGGGGGTGATTTGATGATGATTTTGAGGTGGCCAGCCTCACAATGAAAGAGATGGAAAATGTTGGTAACCACCAGGCAGAGGCCCTAAAACTATAAACAATACACCCTATGCAAGGGAATATTAACTAAAATTCTCCAATGGCCTTCTTCAGTGCCTGTTTTTCATCCGCAGCCAACCATATGCGATGCTGATGGGCTAAAAATGACCTAGTATCAGTAGGCATTACAGTTCTATTTAAAATTCTTCATACCATATTATCTAAGCTGACACTGCCATTTTTCTTTTCTTCTAACTTTTTTTGCTTTTCTAATTTAGCTTGTTCTTTTCTCTTCTGCCTCTCTTCTTCTTTGTGTTTCTTCACAGCCTCAACTTCTTTGAGTATTTCCTCTTTGAAGGGGCACACATTGGGAATCTGTATTGGCTTTTGTTTCTTTGATTTTGGATTCTTTTTTGCTTCCTTCTTTTGTTTTCTATTGTGGTCCTTTACTTTCTTTTCTATTTTGTATCGTAAACGGGCTGGTTGTCTTTTGGAAGGTTTTTCTATAATTTTATGTTCATAGAAATAATTAGTTTGGTCATATTATTATAGTCAATCAATATTACAGATATTATTGGTGTGTTTTTTAAGGTTAAATATTATTAAAGATACTAAATAGGTTGCGATATTAGCACAATTGAATATTTAAGATATAAAACACAGATGCATGCTTTTAGCATAAATATGTAATTTGGTATCTATGATATTAATATTATGTGAAGGAAAAAGCTTTGCAGGGCTATTTCAGCACATTGAGCGCACGGAGTATAGAAAGTGTCAGTGTGACGAGTGTAAGATTTGGCATAATTAAAGTTCGCAGATAGAAGTGCGGAAAAATAAAATTTATGTATAATATGTTTTACAAATATATTAAATTCGACGGCTGAATGTCGACCACTTGAGGACCACTAGCTTGTTAAAATACAAAACATTCAGGGTCCGAGGCCGCTAAATATATAAAGTGACTATGTACGTTTGTGAATCTTATAATCCTCTGTGGAACTATTGGAGAGAAAAATATTATATTCATAGTTTTCAGAGTAATTTAAAAAGAAATCACAACACGATGTCAACAATACCCAAAAATATTTTTACAATACTTACTCAGCTTAAATTTCGCCATTACTTGTGTAAGTTATATTTTTAATCAAATTACAATAAATATTCTTCTACTTTTGGGTATTTGTAATGCGAAAAACGGTTAATAAATGCAGTCTAAAGTTTTATTATTTTCTAAAATATAACCTTAACCACATGCTCGAGGAACGCACTCGTGAACGTGATAGAACTTGTGAGTGTTGACTGTTGACACTTGACATATTAAGCATCCAAACGAAGTCCTCTTACGGACTTCTCTGTGTACGAAATGATAGTCATGCTATATATATGTTCTTATCACACTACGAAACGCAAGGCTTGTTATTATTATCGCCATACTAAATATTAAAGAAATCTACTAAAATTAAAATAAATTCCTACTTAAATCCAAAAATAGCTAGTACACTTTTTTTTGCTGCCTCGATGGCGTAGTTGTATTACAATTTACAGTACGACTGCAATGCTGAGGTCTCGGGTTCGATCCCCGGGTCAGGCACAGCGGTATTGGATTTTTCTATTAAGTAGCAGCCCAGAGTCTAGAATTTGTGCCTGAAATGGCGATAGGCTCACCCCCTATCACATCACGGCACGGAATACTCATGGCGAAAAGTGGGTGCAGTAGTTGCGCCTCTGCCTACCCCTTCGGGGATAAAAGGCGTGAGTGTGTGTACTTTTTTTTGCCACTTAAGACGCTCAGAGGTATATTTAGGAAAAAAATGAAAAGTCAATAGTAGAATAAATGTTAAAAAAAATTATTCCGGACAGTAATATAATTTTTAAGTCAACAATGTTGTCTAAGGCGACAAGGTATTGTCTGAATACAGCAAGTAATTTTCATTACATATTATGTATAGTTATACCTGATAAGGTATTTTTATCAATATTAGTTTATACAAACGCATATAACCACCAAAAGTAAGAATTTTTACTGCGTTTTATCTGTTAGTAAATTATTGAGTCCAACCGTGAAATTATTTTAATTAGTTAGGGACCCTTAATAATTACCTCTGTAATATGTAGAGAAATAAAAAAAAATACCTTCACGCCCATATTTTCCAGTACTAAAATAAACTGAATATAGTTCATGTTTTTGCTGATCTAAGTAATGTGTAGGTATTGTCGTGTCCGCTTTACGTAAAAAGTCTCTTTAGTGTTTCTTTTCTAGTATTTAATAAGTACAAATATACTTTTATAAACAAATACATATACAGCTCATTCATCCGTAAATTTCTTTTTTATTGAATATCGTGATGAGGCAACGTCGTAACTTGGAAAAATAAATTGGAAGTTAAAAATGAGTAAAGGGGCCCCAAGAAGCATATTGCCTAGGAGCCTCGACGCGCTTAATCTGGCCCTGGTTATACACGATTATATTTTTCAACATTGTTTTTCAGTTATTGTGCAGTTTTGTTATTCATTTAACTAGATGGCATTGAAACGTAATTATTTCGCAATGCAATACGTTCAGAGATTAATTAAAAAGTTGTAAGATAATACAATAAGTTTACATGCCAAGCGAAGTCGCGGGTAAAGACAATATAATTATAAAAAAAAAACTAATTTTGAAGAAAAATTATATCTTGGTAACACTATTACTTGTTATGTTAATTGGAGTTTTTGGCGGGAACTTGGAAGTGTCATGCTCTTGGTTTAATTCATTATTTTGGTGATACTTAGTGTTATATTGCATAATTATGTTGGTTTATTATACAATATAGTTCTATTAAAGGGCTCAAATGAAGTGAATTGAAATAACTGTGCTAATCAAGTGTTTTTGTTGCCGCCAAAACTCCTCGATAAAGTCTTGGTAAGGTAGCCACTGCTTTGATGGGGCATACTAGTTACTACATAGGTTAAAAAAAGACTACCAAAAATATCACTTAAGACGAGACTGTATGGGCTTGAACCCTATGCCTTCCCAATATAAGGGGGAAAAAAATGTGTTGCGACTTATGGCGGGAATTCTGATTTTTTTATTATGCAATCGAGCTCCAGACTTTGAGTTTGAAGTCGTCCGGATATAGAAAAGAAACAGCAGATTAGGCTGCATGGCTGAGCCTTCGCCTTTTACTAAAAAGGAGAAAATAAAAAAATATTGAATGCACTCCATAGAGTAAGCAATACTACGTTGCTCTGCTACGTTGTCTCTGCTACGTAATGCACTCGCCTGACGCCTCAAGCTCAAGCGTACGAAAGTACTTTTTGAGCATAATTTATTTTGTATCATATTACTAATTACAGGGTATCACGGGGTAGGAAGAAAAGCGTGCATATTATAATACAAATATAAATTATTATTATTTTAACGATAATATAGCAAGAAAGGCGTTAAATCAAGTAAGTAGATATATTCCAAAACGAAGGTACCTTTGATTAATAATATGCTAACTAAAGGAAGGTACCTACCAGCTACCTACATGACATGCAGTAGGTACTAGGTAGGTATGCAGCTATTTCGTGTCTCATGATAAATGTTACAAAATTTAATTCAAATTCAAAATTAAATTAGTCTATACCTACTCAAATTATCGTAGGTATACTTGATTTGACTGTAGTTCTTGAGTACACTAATACCGGGTACTGCCCCCCGAGGCATTTCTTGTGCGCTGGGTCTTCACACCCTTTGCACGCCCATGCGCGGGGGGATATTAGTCGCGGGCCGAGGCGCACAGTGTGTATCATACATCTTGGTTGTAAATCACATTGAGGCCTAAAAGGGCCCGCGAACATTTCCTGGCACCCTCTCTTTCCGACTATCCCTTCCATCTTCCGCCCCCACTTCCTTCCCAGGCCCCTGCAGTCGTCAAGCCGGAGGACTCCTGTATCCCATTCGCAGGTTTCCCCCGGTGTTGACTGCAGGATCGCCTACCTAAAAAAAAAAACCATTGTACTTAACCTAACCTAACCGCCCCCCGAGGCAATTCTTGTGCTTTGGGTCTTCACACCCAATGCACGCCCATGCGCGGGGGAACATTAGTCGCGGGCCGAGGCACACAGTCAGTGTGTATACCTCTTGGTTGCATAACACATTGAGGCCTAAAAGGGCCCGCGAACATTTCCTGGCACCCTTTTCCTTTCCGCCCATCCTGAGAACCTTTCTCCACTCCCCACCTTTCCTTCCATCATCCTTTTCCGCTTCCTTCCCAGGCCCCTGCAGTCGTCAAGCCGGGGGACTCCAGTATCCCATTCGCAGGTTTCCCCCGGTGTTGACTGCAGGATCGCCTACCGAAAAAAAAAAACCATTGTACTTATGACAAAATTAACGTCAAGCAATACCTATTCCAAAGAAATTAAGTTTTGCGCTTACCTAGTACCTACCTACTCGCCGCCCGGACTAATCTTATACCTACCTAGTTTGCGAATAAATTAATGAACTTACCTTAGGTATTACTTAGGTACATAAATTACGTAGCAAGTACCTACTGGTAATTAATTAGCTATTCATCACGAATTCCCTCATGTATTAAACTTAAGTACCTACAAGTAATTATTTTGTTGACATTTTGTTCCTAGGGGCTAAATTATGTGCTAAAGAAACTATTAAGATAAAACATACCTAATTAATAATTAAGTATTCTTAGTATGTATGTACTAGTGATGTAACGAATGTCCAATTTCCAATATTCGCGAATGCGAATGCGAATATTTGACTCCAATATATGCGAATGCGAATATTGGATTTTTGTTTGGTACCAAAAGATTTTATCGTGCAAAGTGACCCCACTGAACCTGATAGTAAGCGTCGTGAAGCCCAGGTAGAGTAGCCTGATTGAAATATGTCAGCAATATTCGATCTCTTACGAGTCTCCTCATTTCCAATTTGATTGCGCAGAGAAACACCGAGCAGTGGCGTGCCTAGTGTTTTGGATGAGGGCAAGCCAAAGCAGACCTAAAAAAAAATCGCACCTCCGATACATATAAAATGTACAACTATAAGAAAGAAAAGCAATATCTAAAAATAAAAATGACTACCCGTACCGGGATTCGAACCAGAGCCTCAAAACAATGTTCGAACCGTGTACGCAATACAACTACGCCATCGAGTCGACTAGTAACTTTTTCGAAATTAGGTACCTTTATTTAAAAACGATTTTGACCCATCGCGACTTCTAAACGAAGTTCTTGTAAAGATTAACTATTTACATAGATTTTATCTGTATCAAGTAATTTAAAAAAAAGTAAAAACACTACAATCATCATTATTACTGTCGACGCACAAGTTTTGTTTAGAAATTTTCAAATTTCGTCACAGCTACTGTATCTATTTAATTGGACGAGATAATCAGGTTACAATTCGCTGTTTACCGAAATTATGAAATGAAATGAATGCATTTAACATATGTTTTTGTGAATTGGAATTACTTTTGATAACACTGATTAATTATATCATTTTACTAGCCAGATCTATGTACCTACCTGTTCCAAACACTTATTTTGTTCGAGAAAAATATGAAACACCAACAATACAACTTAATACGTAGTCGTATAACGTATTAGAGCATCCAATAAGACAATAAGTTTTGTTGTATACTGATCTAAATACCTTTTATGATTCTTCAGACACATTTCGCGCCATTCGCCAGCTCGTTAAAAGTTGTTTTTTCCATCATAACCTAACAAATTTAACTTATTCTCGCCGATAAAAACTTTCACTCACTTTAAACTATTACAAGAAATATATTCACTCATCTTTATTGTGCTTAAAAGTTTAAAATAACTCAAAAACCACTTAATAAACACAAATACTTCACAATTTAGATCGCCGGCACAATGAAAACAAATAACTGATGTTGCCTAGTTGGAATCAAAATTACACCACAAAATTAATGCTAAAATTGTGAGAAAAACTTATCGATAAATAAAATTATAGTACAATACCTTAAATAATTATAATCAGATATGTAATTTTAATTATGTTATCACTAAAATATAATAATGTTCATGATAAATAAAAATACACATTAAAATAAGCAAATTAATGCAACCATATTAGAGGTAATTCGTTTAATTGGCAACCCTGTATTTTATACAGTATCTATGAATGCATTAAGCCTGGATTATTTTCTAGTACTGATTGCTATAGAAACTTACTATAGCTATACGTATGTGGTATCAGTTTATCCATTAGTGTGAATGAGAAAAATATGGTGGCGAAAAGCCAGGTAAAACCCAACGAGAGAGAGAGTGATAAGTATATTTTGTGCGCATCTAGCTGTTTTGTATTAAATATGAAATGAGTGTACGGCGCGGATGTGGTTGTGTGTATGTAGGTGTAGTGGTGTGTCTTTAGGTGCGCTCGAGGCGAACCGGTTCAGCGAACCGTAGCGCGGGAATTTTAAAATTTTAAAGAAAATTATTTCGAAGCGTTTTGTTACCGTAAAATGTTGGTTATTGTTTCATATTCGATTTTGAGTACTTAGGTAAATAATTTTAGGGCAAGCCAGGCTTTTCGGCTTCTATGAAAGGACCGCCACTGACACCGAGCATCTTCATAGCTCGCTGAGAGACTGTGATCCGTCTTGGGTGGCCCATAGTCAGAGGCCACGTCTCAAAGCCGTACGTCATCACTGGTAACACTCATTGATTGAAGATTTTTTTCTTTAAGCACTGAGGTATTTTAGATCAGAGGACCTTGCCTAGTTTCCCGAACGCTGCTCAACCGAGCTGGTTTTGATCTTGAAGTTGGTCTTGCCTAACTGCATCACTTTTCTTAGATAGACAGATTCGTCGACAACTTCGAGAGTTGCGTTCTGAACACTAATTGGCATATGCACAAAATGAGCATTGGACAAGATTTTGGTCTTGTTAATTTTAAGGCCTACCAGATGGGAAACTTGGTTGAGGTCTTTGAGCAAATGAGCATAATGCTATGATTCTCAAATGATTCTGACAAGACTACAATACTGCGGCAAATCAAAGGTGAGTAATGTACTCGTCATTGAAGCTAATTCCAAATTCTTTCTTATCAAATAGCTTAAAGATGTCGTCCAACGCGGCAGTGATTAATTTCGGAGAAATAAGCTCTCCTGGTCTCACGCCTGTGTAATGGAATGGCCTTCGTGCTCTGCTTTTGTACTTGGGTTGACATGGTGGCGTTGTTGTCCAAGCAACTCAGCACTTTAATGTACCAATAGTCAATGTGGCCTTCAACACTTTGGAGGCTTTGTTTTACTCGATCGTCTTCTTGATGCTTTCAACATTGTAAGCACGGACGTCGTGTCAGGAGGATTTTCCTGCCTGTCAATCAAGCTTCCGATATGCTTCAGCGTCCTCCAAAGACTGCAACGCCATATATCGACGTTGGTAACTTAATCATTTCAATTTAAGAAAAAAGCACTAATTGTGATAAAAGAAAAATATAACTAGTCCATTCGGGTTAAGTAAATAGTGAGTCATCAGTGCAACTAAAGGATTTAAAAGGTATACTGACATTGGAGGAAAAACATCAATAATTTATAATATTTTAAAAGATTTTTATGTGTTCGTTATATTCTCATAATATTTTCCAATAATTGTATAAACTAATAATAGATTAAGTATAGAGAAATCTCGTATAAATATCAATATAAATCCTATCACGTTGTGATCTCGGTATAAAAATAGTTCAAAGTAATTAAGTGCGTTTAGAAAGTTGAAAGTTTATTGTTCTCAAAATACATATTTTTTATTTTGTATGAGGACTATAAATACTAACAAAATTATTATTTATACATTGTAAACATAATCTGTTGCAGTGTTATTTTATAAATAATTTTCACATGCCATAGTCAAAATATTCGCATGATTTATTGCGAATGCGAATGCAATTATTAAAAAATATGCGAATGCGAATATTCGTTACACCACTAGTATGTACTTAGTACTTACCTATTATTTATTATCAATTATTTATTTTGAATTAATCAATCGCGATCGAGGTTAGTGCCCTTAACGCGTAAATAACAAATAAGTAATTAGTAGATAAAACACGTCTCCTTTCATTCAATACCAGATTGGTTGAATGAGTTTCCTCGTGGGGCTCAGCCAGTGGCGACAACATGTGACGCGCTTTGTTCGAGGGCAGCAGCTGCGTGCGCTCCGCTTGCAATACAGTCCCTCCGTCCCTCGTACCTGAACAGGTAACAGAAGCAACAGGTCATTTCTCCGGTCGCGGGGAGCGCCGCCAGGCTTCACGGTCCCCGAGCCCCGGCCCCGGCTCAGTCGCGATCTGTACGCTGCGGTGATTGCACGCTCCGTCGGCGCGCTAACTGACGATCGCTACACACTTTCGAACGATTACATCGCGCGAGTTATGTGCACGAACGCACGCGCCGGGTCTCACTGTTTAGGTAGCTATTCGTGACAGTGCAAATGTCTCCGAGTCTGGAAGGTATCATGTTCAACAGGAACACGAACCTTTCGGCGCGCCGACCTTTGTTGGCGGAGGCGCAAAAGCCTCCGGTGGTAGCTCCGCGCGTGCCTCCCCGCGACACTGGACCACAGCGACCCTTGCCTGCACCCAGAAACCTGCCTGCTGACTGCTCCTATGAGTATCGACCCGATTATTGGAAGCCATCAAATGTCGATCTCGAGAGGCGACTGCAAGAAACTCGAGCGCGCGAGAAAATTGGATACTTCCAAGACAAAGTAACGTCTCCCGACCTGAGTTTGGATCGAAGGGAGGCGGAGCTGGTTTTTAGATTCGACCCTCAGGAATCTGCGGAGCACCTGTCGTACCAGTACAGCGCTCCCGCAGTGCATTACGCGAAGCCCGCGTCTCCCGCGAACGGGTTCGCCGCCCGTGCGCCGGAGCGTGATGGTCCCTTCGTGTTCGGAGTGCACAGTCCCAGCCACTTTCCCATCCCGCGGCGGGACGACGACGATTACGATTATTCCGAAGTAGCGGAGGAGAACGGCCACACTGTGATACGAGACGACGTGTCTGAGGACTTGAACTGCTGTGATAAAGTGAATGATTGGGCAGTGCGAGATAAAAAGACCAGACGGACCTTGAATCGAATGTTTCAAATTAAAGATAGAAGGACGGTTAAAGGTGGAAAAAAAGAAAAGATAAAGTGTGTATTGGTAGGTGATGGAGCGGTCGGGAAGAGTTCTTTGATAGCTGCTTACGCGCAAGACACCTTTCGGGAGGAGTACCAGCCGACCGCACATGATACCTTTAATGGTGAGCTAATTCACGTGATATTTCATAAGCGATAAACGTATAAGGCTCAGCCAAAAATATTTATTAGCGTAGGTACCAAAATATATTATGTAAAGTCAAAAAATTACTGGCCAATAACGGAGACAAAGACATGCTGATGGTTGATTTATCGCAAGTGGCCCTGATTTCGTAAGATAATTAGTCTGATTACCGGGCAAATTATCATTTGCCTGTTGATTATTTACTGTTAGCAGTGATCGAAATAATGTTTTCAGTTTACTGGCGCCACAAACAATTTTTTCTGATAACCCCACAATCTCGTAAGTCATAATGTTGGAAGCAAGCACAAAAAATATCGTTCAACTTATTTGTCAAACTAAGATATCGTTTGAACAAGATCTCCTAAAGATAAATAATCAAACTACCTAAATGGTTCCAGGTAATGTTACAGAGTATTCAAAAGTCTCTACAATTACATGTAGGTACAGCGTTTTTAATAGAGCACATTTTTTAATGATCATGGCTATGACTCATTGTATAGGTATATTTTTTTGTCTCGACGCAAATTGTGCGTATACCCTTAGATATTACAATTCAATCTCACTTTAATGTATTCATACAATAACACAAAAAAAAATGCACCAGCGGAGTCAACGACACTGGCAGACATTTCTGTGGCCTTATCAACAAAAGAAACTTGTTTCAAACACACGCTGCAGTAATACCGCGGTCGGTTTCTTATTTAAAATTCTTGTTACGCTTTCTCATTTCGATTTATAACGAGCCGCTCAGATATTTTTTTATTGCATGGCATGATTTAAATTGTATCATTGCTGCGATGGATTATGGGAAACGATGGTCCCTGGATGTCTGTGAGAAGTTATTTTTTTTCTATTTTAATGACTCATCTATGTAAACAAACTGCAGTTGCAGCAAGTACCTCACAGTATTGTTTTACTCTGTAGTATAAATTACTTGTAATCACAATCCATAGCTAATTTAATTCTACTTTTGACCACTTTTTTTACAAATTTGTCACCTTTTTTGTACTAGTTGAATTCCACGTAGGTGTCTAAGTACTTAAAATGCAATGCTAATAATATTATCATTGGCCAGTGGTCTGAAAATATTGTTGATGCAAAGGCTCGAAACTTGTGCATAGTTCTCTAAACATCTCTGTCTCATCACTATTTTATAGCGGTCGTGATACATCAAAAATATTTTTTGGTATCGTGGAATTGGTCTAGTTTTTGGTTACCAACTAATCCTCTGAAACCCTCTGAAATAAGGAAAATTATTGAAAAACTTCATGCCCTTTTTACAATCCATTCCAAAATTCCAAAAAAAGACATACCCAACTTGTTTATAACCAATAGACTTTTAATTTAAACTATTTTCATGTTCTTTTAATTTATTGACCTACATATTTTGAGACAAGTTTATACTGATTCTACAAAACATAATACCCAGAATATTTGAATAATTAATTGAATATCCTGATTCCTAACAGATACCTCTACATCCGCACAAAATACTATAATTATTTTTAGCAATGTTTTATGTTACGTAACATGTGCCTTATATTGCTTTAAAATTTACAGACGATTAAGCGATTATGCAATATGCATCACGAAATCGCACTACATTGCGTTGAGCTTTACTATGTTTGTTGTCAATAAACGTGAAAGTTATATAGGCGATAATTACGCATTATAAACTTTTCGTAGTCGGCATCTTTGTTTATGTAATTTATATCCAAAAAGATTTATTACCACGATACAATAAATTGATGTTTTAAAGTCAATTAAACGAACCTAATTCACTGGAAATCGTGATGCAATTACAAAATATCGTAGCATTACATCCACACACTAGTCTAGAATTTTTTCACGACAAATTGTTCCGATTTGGAGTTTATCTTCTAACCATTTTCTGCAAGTCGACTAGAAGTTTTTGTCATCTTCGTTTGTAAATCATGTAACCCACTAATATTTTAAATTTTAGTAGATTATACAACATGCAATTCCCTATAAATCTATATTCTATATCGTTGACCATTGGATATTAATTGTGTCACGTTATTTCAAGAAGTAACCAAAAATCATCTAGTTGTTTCAGATTAAGAATAGTCTTAATAATGTTTAACTAGAGTCTAGGCAAAACCATAGAGATGGTCTAGCCGCTCTCTAAGGTTTTGCGTCATACTAAACGGATGTGCGCATAGAGTTTTACCTAAATTTGCTGCAGAAATTTATTTATTTTCATTGTTCATTTTATGTTCGTTTTATTTATTTTCATTATGCAAGAAGCATGTGCTTGTTCGCTTCAGGAAATTCGCATATTGTTGCGTCATCGTCGGCATCTTTCATTTCATTTTATCTTTAAGATAAGAATACAATACAATTAAATACAGCGTATTTTAGTATCTTTCGCACAGAATATCTTTCGTTATTTCTTTGATAAAATGGAGCATTAAATTACAGCTTACGTGTTGTATTCTGCTTACCTACTTCATATTTACCCATGAGCTTTAAACTAATTAGGTACCTACTTAAAGAATTATAGCGTAAAAAGTTGTTGTTCTTGAAAGAAGTTCAACCAATCTAGAACTTTCTGCTCAGACAAGATGTTATGCTGGGGATTTGCAGAAAATTCGTAATACGGTAATATTCCGTAATGACAATAAGTTTGTGAATATCATGGCTGTTTAGTTAATTTAATTAACATTAGGCTTGCAAACATTCACTAACAAGTAATGTTAATTTCGAAAGAGCAGCCTTACAGAGCGTAATGTAAATAACTTTGCACCTATTTATTATATTTGGACTTACTTTTGCCTTTAACATACGAGCATTCACATCACGAACAATCAATAACAATGGGGTATTATTTAATACCCGAAAATGGTATAAAAACTATGAGATTCTCACCATACCTGCACGTATTTACGGTCATAGACCCTGTTTAATATGTAGCTGCTATCACCAGGGCCAATTAATGTTACATTGCCCTGAGATCAGAATACAAAATAGAACAATGACGACCTATGGAACTTTGGCATCATTAATCAAAAAGTAAATGTGGCCCGTTTACATTCTAAGGAGTTAATACACGTGTGGTTTGTTTTATTTTTCGTATTGTATTCCATTAATTTAAATCAGAGGACTATTTGTTCGAAACGAACAAAGAATTTCATGATGGATTAGTAAATATCATCATGAGAAAACAAATGCCTAATATAAATGGACAGTCAGTATGTGGTAGTTTTAGTTAAGTATTATATCCAGATCGAAACAATAATGTCACATGTGTGTACTAAATTGCAGTGCGAGATAAAGACAAAGTGAACTTGTCTGACAAATCACAATCGATCAGAATTATGAAAATGGGAACTCGCCATCAAAAGACAAATGAAAGTCATCCATATCTGCTGTAGATTAACTTAAATTCTTCCAAAGCCACCATTAATAATAGAAACAAACACGAGATGAACAACGCTTACAAAATTCCAAACCAAATAAACGACGTTTTGTCCAAATATCTACCAATTACTCACCATTTGAAGTCGTTTGAATTTAAATACCCTTTCTAGGCATTGTTTCTCTTGTTTATTGCTGAAACAAAGAGTTATTTACTCTCGCAAGTCGCAGGGAAACCCACAAAGACAATCCCTCTGACGTTTATTGAGAAGCCACACACTAGTGAAAGTGTGCTAGCCTTGGACAAACGATTACGCACTTTTAGTTTCTTCTATCATTGTGTGAGGATAAGTATAATTGTTTACGGTGATAAAAACTGCCATTAACTTAATTTTGCCTAAGTGAGCAGTTAATTAAAGGAAAGGATCCGACGCGACGCGACGCTGCGTTGCACGCGTTTCCGTTGTTACTCATTGGTAGATGTTGGTATAAAGCCATGCAATAAATCATCCCTTTTACATCTTCATTGTGGTAGCACATCGTCAACACAATTTAAAATGGTTTACCGAAAACCGAAGGCGTTTATTATATTATGTTCTTAATTACTTCGCTTACATAATTTAGGATTACGTAGTTTAAGCAGTAATTAGAAAATGATATTCTATTACTTGTACGTATTATGTGTAGCTATTAACGTAAGCAGTAAGCACTAACCACATAATATTTCATTACTAGAAATCTAACACAGTTACAGTACGTATGTCGTAAATATAATAACTACAATTTTTTGTGGTTATTTCCTTGGCAATTTAGTACGGCGTAATCCTAGTTCTCATATTTTTGCAAATCACTTATAATGTGACAATAGAACTGCTAACAATCCTGTTACAATACTAATTCACTCGTCATCAACTTTTATATACTTACTAATAGTTACTATTTCTGCCAAAAAAATCATATTAAAACTCACGACACGTTATAATCAATGTGGTGCACGAAGCAACACAAATGATGAATCGTAAGTGCAACCTTCCGCGATGTAACAATACATTCATAAAATCATTTCCCTGTACTGTCAACACTAGCTATAATTTATCTCGATGATTTCCTCGTAACTATTGCGAGGTAATGACTGCATGTTAATGTGAAAGTATCAGACAATGTGCTTTCGCCGCTTACCCGATTTGCATGCGAATAATCTTCAGTTTTAACGCTTCCTTTTAAAACACGGTATGTTTCTATGCTGCCTCAGAGTTCACTATAGTTTACTTCGTATACATTAACATGTTATTACAGTAGAGTGCGTTGAATATTCATAGTTATTGTGGCAATAATAACTATATTCTATTTGCTGACAAAATATCATTAACAATGTTTATTATGGGGGATGAAAATTATATTTTATGCTGATGTGTTGCGTTGACCAACTCCAATTTACATAGCTAGTACCAAACGTTTGTGGAAATAACTACAACCTACTCAATTGTAAAAAAAACGCATAGTGTATGGGTCCATTGAGTTTGAGTTCACCTCTACCACATGGCGTCTGGGCCAACACGTCTTGCCGCAGACAACAGTAGATTTTGCTAGTTTTGTGTTTAATTTTATTGGCCATACGTGCCTGTGCAATGGCAAATAAGTTTTTGTTGCCACATCTTTAGATTACTTACGTGTTTAGAAACATGTTTACTCCGAACATAAACAACGTCCCAACGATGTAACTAACCTTCAAAATGAAAATATGTATATTTTTAATAATTTTTTGATTGCCTTGTGTGAAAATTATAAATTATCACAGCAAAATTTTCAAATTATGTGATATGAACAATATTTTATGCTATCATAATTTTTAGAGCATTCAAACAAAATATTGCTTTCACTTGCTCATTATAATTACATTTATTTTCCTCGATACATTAAAGGACCTATTAATTATTACATATTCAATTCCGTTATTTAATACGTGTCTCACATACCTACAATGTTTTTAATTCATCAAAGTGCGAATGAAAACGCAATTAGTAATAATGACAAAAAGTGCAGTAGATACTAAACATATAAACAGAAATAAATGAGCAAAAAATACTGGCTCTTTAGCTGACTCAACTTTTTTGAGTTCAGTTAATTGTCCGTGCAGAAGGCATATTAACAACCTCAGTACATTAAAACCCAGTTCGAATAAACAGTACAGTAACCAGGAGTTGAGAAAAAACTTGTTTTTTTTTTTTTTTTTTTTGTTTGGCCCTACCGGCCAGTAGCCTGACGCGAGTCGGCTTTTCTGGCCACACCGGACTTTCGGGTGAACGCTTTAGGCGCTCGCAACCCTTGATTTAAGTAACCATGCTGAGGGCAACCCACTAACGGGTTACGAACCTCGGCTCAGGACGGTCACTGGGAGAGGATGAGACATCAACGATTAGTGGGGAAGGTTGGTGTTTAACCTAATCCTATCCATTTATTTCGTCGGCACGCGGGCCGGAACTGTTAGGAGGGTCGGGAGGGCGACGGGGAACGTGGCGAGGTCCTCGGCGGCGAGGACGGAACTGCGGTCGTGTGGAGTGTAGGAGTTTTAGGAACTCGTTCTTACTGCGAATGGCCAGAGTGATATCGTCCTCTGGATCGGTTAGGACTGAACGCGGCCGTCTCCATTTGGCGCGGTCGAATGGAGTGTATATTGACGCTTTGCGGACTAACGTATTTGGGTGTTTAACCGCCCGGTCGAAGTAGCGTTTGCTGGTCATTTGCATGAAATGCCTGATGGTCGGCATGTTAGTATCCACGTGGAGGTTGCGATTGCGAACGTACCACGGGGCACCAAGAGCGTGTCGAAGAAAAATGTTTTGCAATACCTGCATACGCTTAAGACGAGCAGGCGGTATATGGGCGAACACGGGCGACGCGTATGTCATGATCGGTCTAATACACGTGGTAAAGATCCTAATCTTGTTGCGGATGGACATTTTGCTTTTCCTATTTATGAGCCAATGCAGTTGGCTCATCGCGAATGCGGCTCGCGCGCGTACCGCATTTACGTGTGGGATGAAGGTCAACTTCTGATCAAGGGTCACTCCTAAATATTTGGCTTTGTCCGTCCAGGGGATTACCTGGTTGGACATGCGGACTGAGTTGTGAGGCACATGGACTCTCCTTTTCAAAGTGAACAGGATAGCCTGGCTCTTTGTGGGATTGACGGTGATTCGCCATTTGCGGAACCACTCACTGAGCTTGTCGGCGGCGGCCTGCAAAGTGCGCACCACATTGTCAGGGTCTCTACGTGAGGCGTAGATTGCGGTGTCATCGGCAAAGAGCGCCAGATGGGCGTTTTCGGTTTAGGGATATCGCTGGTGTACAGCGAGAAAAGAAAAGGTGAGAGGGCGGAGCCTTGCGGGACTCCAGCCGTGATGGCGTGACGGGAAGAGAGAGTACCCTCCACGCGATATTTGAAACCGCGATTCGACAAAAAATCTCGTATGATGTGCACGAGTTGAGTGGGCACGTTGAGAGTGTACAGCTTGTAAAGCAAGCCGTTGTGCCACACCCTGTCGAATGCTTTTTCAATATCGAAGAAGAGAGCACCGGTGGGCATGCCTATCTTGAATTTGTCGTAAACGTGTTCCGTGATGCGGAGCACCTGATTTACGCAACTGTGCCTACCACGAAAACCAAACTGTTCGGGAGGGATCAAATTGTTGTTGTGAGCGACTATTTTGAGGCGGTCGAGGACGATCCGCTCGTAAATTTTGCCCAGAGTACTGAGCAGACTGATTGGCCTATAAGAGGACGGTTCGGATGCGGGTTTTCCCGGCTTGTGTATACCTATCACAACTGCCTCCTTCCAGACCTCTGGGAAGAGGCAGTTTTGAAAAGCAGCATTGAATATCGCGGTGAGCGTTAGGACCAGATGCTCCGGAAGCATCTTAATCATACGGGTAGGGATCCTGTCGCCCCCGGGGGCTTTTCGTCTTTTGAGCACCTTGATCAGAGCGATGACTTCTTCGATCGTCACCGGTGCAAGGGGATCGGGCGGCGGCGGGTCGACGTCCGGGTCGACGACGTTGGCGGTATCGGAGAACACAAGAACATTGCGTTACTCCTACTTTATAGCAAAGAAGCAATAAAAACGGAAAAAATGGACGTTTACTCGTAAGCATATTGCAACAGAATAGATTGTCCTACATTTTGAATGTTTGTATGGGAGCGGACGGAAGGGATCTGTTGCTGGCACGCAATTTACAACTAATATATGAGATACATTTGGTAAAAGTGTTGAAATTGTAGTGTATACTAATTATGACTTTTATTATGTCGATTGTAAGGAAATTCTAATGTCGTTGGATCTGTGTTGTATGATTGTGCGGTGCTTCAATAATTTGTATTAATACTTATAATATTATAGCCCCAATAATACTATCACCCTTTTCCCACTTTAATATAAGTTTAGAACATCATTGTTTAATCAACCATATTGTATTTTAAAGCCAAATAAATAAAAGAAAGCTGGGTATAGATAATATTACTTATGAATGCGATGATTTTGATCCATCCTTCTCTAGTCGCAACTTGTACAGATGCTATATGATGCCTACCCGACAAAAACATAATACATTGAATTCAGGTCACAATGCACATTGCTTTTTTAAGAACTATATCGTTCCATTAATCTAGTTACGCTTCCATAGATAATTGGAACACATTTTTGTGAGTGCATTTAGAGATACAGTGGTCCATAAACGTTGTTTATAACTCCATGTTTTGGGATTAAGATGAATCTAATAATCAGTATAAAAACTTTACAGATAAAGGTCTTGAAACTTAAATATATCAGAAGGATGTTTATCCTTTTTGCGATATAGTAAATACACGAGATTTCATTATTTATTTAACATAACGTGCTACCTTAAAGTATGAAAAGGAATATCAAAGATAAAAGTTATAACCTTAATATCAGTGAAATGGTCTCGTAACTGTGAAATAGCCGACAACATTAATTAAAGTTACCGCAAAACTTTAGATTGGGCAGCATTCGTAAAGCTTTTCGTTTCTTTTATAGCTGCTCCTTATATAGCCAGTTACAGTACAGTAACTAGGATGGTCAAAGAAAAGGATTTGTTGTGTATGCTTAACATTTTTTCTATTCATACGATTGCTTAGGTACTAATAATTCGGTTTCAAAATATGAAATACCTACAAAATTTGTTCAATAAATTAGATATACCTAAGTAATTTTCGTTAAATATATATTTCCTGCTAGAAAAAGTAATGAGTATTAATTACTATAAACATCTTACCTCTCACGATGTGCCGATATATCAATTCTATTAATTGCTTCATAGCATCTGTCACTTGCGTTAAAAGTGCTGACACATTTAAACACAACCTGACGTTTTCGACTGATGATTTGAATTGCAGCAATTGGCTGCGATTCAAGGTTCTTCAAATGATTTCTTGCAATAAAGTCATCGTTTACGTTTGATTGTAAACAGTCGATACCGATCGATCAGTTGAGACGGATTATTCGGAAGCTTATGATTCACTCGGAATATTTCTCGGATATTCGCTGAAATCACGAGTTTAGATAATATGCATTTTGCTTATAAGTAAAGATATTTATGATCTACTAATACTCTACACATTACTTATAGTGACAACATTTATATTTTTCGGTTGAAATTTATCAATGCATCTAAGTAATACGATGTATGATAAGTGACTTTGTTGTCTAAAAAAATTAAAATGAAGCGTATTTATTTAATAACATCGTAATAAACAATTTTCATCTCGATATAAAAGTTTTTACAGTCCCAGGTGACATTATAAACCTGCTTATATTATTAACTTAGTTCTAACCGGCCAGCTGTATACCGGCAGCTGGCTCACGTCTTTGTGCCTTTGCCTTCGACGAAAAATAAAAAAATAAAGCCTCCGAGCGATTACCTTTTAGGAAAGGCGCCCTACGGGATCTACCTTAATGTTTTTTTTAAGAGTCCAGACGCCATTACAACCGGCACATTTGATGATTGTAGACGAAAAAAGTACAAAATAAAAACGTTTAAAGTACTATGGACGGAGACTGGTAATAACTCCTACTGATTGGTCGTATTTTCTAGATATTACGAGGTTTTGTACTTGGAGGGAAGTTAAGGTGGGAATTTATACATATTGTTTAAGTACATTAAACAAGAGAAAACTTTGCTTTTAGAATCTTGATTGAATATATATTTATTATTTTACAATATTCTGATTAGGTGCATAACCACCCTTATCACTTAGGGGGATGAAAAATAGATAACAACCTATTCTCAGACCTACCAAGTGTGAATATAAAATTTCATCAAAATCGGTTCGGCCGTTTCGGAGGAGTAATTATGGTAACAAACACTGTAACACGAAATTTTTATATATAAATAAAACACTTTCACCCTTGAAGATTGTTGATGTAGGCAACTGCTGGAATATAACATTTTAGCGGTAAGTGAATTGTGTTCTAATATATTGTAATGGCGTATAATGGAACGGAATGCGGCAATGATGCAAGATGTTGCGCCGGAGATCCATTGACGGGCTTCGCTGCACTCTTAAAGTCTCTACTATACTTGATGTCCATAATTTCATATGTAAGTTATAATCAGTCTATTTCATAGCACAAGGATAGGTATTATTCATTGTTTGTTGAGTCATGAAAATATTTAGCGAATGAGATTCTACCGCGTTAGTAACTTCTGTCAGAGTCTAATGATTTATATTTATTTAATCTTTTTATAATATAAAAACGATAGTAACTTGTATTTGTAATAACAACAATCTCTGCCTAAATCACAAAATCTGTAACGCGTGTGCCTTTGATGTATAATTTACTGTGTTAAATCTATCCTTATCTTTAATTCCTTTGTTAATTGGATAAAATATTTATACTTATAGTTATTTTAATATGCTAATCAGCCAGCCAGGTGGGAGCTCAAATAAATATCAAATAGCTAATAACTTGCACACTTTCACAACGAATATAAAAAAGCAATAAATAAATTGGACGAAGTTGTAACACTTTTATGTCATAATTCATTTTACAATACAAATAAATCTTTTGTGTTTTATTCATTAATAAAATGTTTACACATACTATTCCGAAAGCCAGCTGCAATAATTTTAGTGTAGACACGACACGCCCACGGACATAAACTACTTGCAAACCATAACAATCACCAACGCCAACAAAATCGCCTACTTTCATCTATCAATAATTACTAAGCATTTTTCCGATCAAGAGAAAGTCCGAACTGCCTCCGAATTGTATTATTCTATTGCGTATGTGTAAATTGTAGCGTTATGGAGTTGTGTGAACACCATGATTTTTATGTCAATAGTGGGCCTTTCACCTTGAATCTTTGTTGAATGAAATAGCTAGCAACCTAATTCCTTTGTTGATACTTCTTAGGATCATTGTTGCACATCATTAGTACCTATTGAGGAGTCGATAAACAAGTACTTAGGAGTTGAATTTCTATGTTGCCTCAATATAAACTGCTTAGAATAGATACAGCATTTCTCGTTAGCGGTCCGAGTTTTTATATTTCTCTGCACTCATTATCAAGAATAGAATGGTAATGCTATCGAGTTAGTAAAAACAAAACTACAGAATAGTTAATATAGTTGGCACGCATATCTATATTGCAAACTAAGTTATCTAAAGTATTTTTCAATAGAACTTTCGGACAATGTAAAAAAAAATATATTCATATATAAGCTGTTTAGATGAATTAAAATAGTTTGCACTGCACAATTTTTCTTATTTTAGAAAACTTCGAAAATCGTAGATTGTCGAGTCCACATCATTGTAGATACAAGTTCTATTGAAAAATAGTTTAAGATATACATATTATAATTTCCACAGCTGTAATGTCGCGTTAGGAATTTAACCATTATCATCACCATACCGTCGTTAACAAGCTCGTTTGTATGGCCATTCCAGCCGCCTTTGAATGTTGGCATGATATTCATAGAACATAATTATGTTCTACCTGAACCACATTATGTTACTAAGTACCTAATTATTAGAGTTTTTTCACTCTTTATTGTCATCAGCGTTTTTTATCCATAAAATCGTGACCCCAATGCACGGCCATGACGTATTCTCAATTTATTATAATTTAAATAGTATCTTCGCGAATATATTTAACACATTTTTTGCTGTAGTAAGTTGTGTAACGCCTTAATAAATCAGTTCTCTGATTTTTTGTTATCGTTCATTCCATGCAGATTAATATTAGCTAAAACATTTCTTAGAAAGATACGTTTCAATCTAATACGTTTATGTTTGTAGGTTGACTTCATCGGTCTCTTACGATCTCTACAAATCAAAACGTGTTTCCGCTGCCTGCCTTGAGTGTTAGTACTTTTATATTAGTCATGTATTTTATGTCTGAAGTTATCCTCTCTAACTCTCTTAAACGATGAGTAAATCCGTGCACCATTGCCAAGTCTACTACAGCGTAAATTAGAGTTTCTCACGACCTTCCCGGTTGATCGGCCAACTGTCATTCAACTGAATGAATACTGTTGCATAAGATGGCATGCGGCATGCGGCCGCACCACTCCGTCTACCGTTATCTGCTAATGTAACACGCATTTTATTATCATAATCGTGTTGGGCTCTTCGCAGTTTAAATTTGATGTCATGCTTTTGCTTAAACTTTAAGGTTCTTGAATGATAAATCTTCTAATTTTATATTTCTTCAATCTTGTTTTCTGAACAGTCCATTTGGGTTTTGTTAATTAATGCTGACAGTTAACATTTGGACATATTTTCTATTTAGTTTCCTGAATGTTGGTACTAGGTACAGTCAATTTGATTAAGCCGGGCGGCTTATCGTAAGTTTCTAGCTTACATGGACATCCATCATTGTGTCTGACGGTATTTACTGACTTGAAGGCGGGTAATAATTACTCCATCCCACATATCTCCTGCAAATGGGGGTCCTCAATCGGCGTCGCCCACGTACACCTGGTTCGGGCTTTTAGTTTTACGTTTTATCCGGTAGTCAGTACACCTTTTTTTAATGTTTTATCACAAAGTGGATGATAACGAGAGAAATTTGAATTGACTGCCTCGGTGGCGTAGTTGTATTGCGTACGCGTTACGAGTACGATTTGCGCGATGAGGTCCTTGGTTCGAATCCCGGGTTGAGCCAAAAAACATTGTGACTGGGTTTTTCCATCTTAAAAATTACTCAGTCGCAGCTGGGAGTCAGGAAGTTGGCGGTGTGATACCCCCGGGCCTCGGAAAGCACGTAAAGCCGTTGTGGTTTTTAACCCGGGAAAATATTTTTATTCCGTGTAAAACTTTTTCACGCGGGCGGAGCCGCGAGCATTACTAGTTATAAATAAAATATCGGTACCTTCGTTTTATATTATTGAAATAGTTACTTCTTTCGGCGAATCACAAGGTTTTCTAGATTTAATAACCATGAAGGTAACTGTAACTTTTAAAGATAAATTCAATCGATTATATACAACGTCAAGTTTTTATAGAGATAATATTCTTTGAAATAGATTTTTTTGTGTGAAATTTGCGTAGCGCCGTCAAAGTAAATGATCAATGCAAGGTGTTTAGCCATTTTCGATATTGGCTGTCAATATGCGTGTTCCCTGTTCACATATTCATAAGTTCTTGGAACGTACATAGGAACGTAATAACGTCACCCTTACATTCCTTAAGCTAGCGCCACGTTTTAGTCGAATTTCTTCATTATCAGTGTCAGTTTCATAACAGTTACAGGGCACGATTAGCAACAGCAGTCTTCCTATGTTAATATCAATAGTTAAACTAAGTTAATGATCTTGATGCATCTGCTATTATTATATTTTTTAAAGAAAACAAAGTATTAAAAAATAATTATTCATAAAGTAATTTCATAATGGGTAAGTAATTTGAACAATTAAAAAGCCTTTACATATTTCTCTTGTCATTTTACTTGTCAGTAAAAACACAATGGGTTTCTCCGACAAAACTGATTTTAACTTATAACTTTGTCATTAAATATTTCATAATCTTCAGATATATCAACATTTTCCAAATCAAACGGAAATCAGTTGCGTCTTTAAGTGGTTTAGACGAAGCCAAGTGTCGAACGTTAGTCGGCCAGTCAAACCAGTTTACCAACACGTGCTGAGATGAAATGAAATCGTGACTTCTACTTTATTGGTTTTGTATGCAGTAATAGTATTAATTCTGGGAAAACTACAGCCCCTTCTTTTTCACACCGATTCCTTCAATCAACATAAAATTGTTACTGGTTTAATAAAATTGATTGCTTCTTGTGAGTTCTAAATTTTATGTTAAAGATGGTAGATAGGATTTTTAAACCCCATAATTCCGTAGTGAATGCGTGGTTTATAATATTTAGATAATTAATATGTGGAAGTAAAAGCATTATATTATGTCGTCCTTCTACGCAAATCAAGATATTTACGAAGTATATCTTAATTTTAATTCGTTAATGCCCTTTCGTAGTCTGTAGAAGCATAAAATAATATCGACCATGTCGTTGGATATATACTAAGCTCATTAATTATATACACACACATAGGTCACTCACACCTTTTATCCCCGAAGGGGTAGGCAGAGGCGCAACTAATCTACCCACTTTTCGCCGTACGGATTCCGTCCTACGATGTAATAGAGGAAGAGTTTATGGCCACATCGGGTAGAAATTCGAGACTCCGGTATGATACTCAATAGAAAAATCCGATATCACTTTGCCCGATCCGGGGATCGAACCCGTGACCTAAGCATTGCAGTCGTACCGTAATACACCTACGCCACCGAGGTAGGGCTGCCATCATCTAAATTGCTGACGCCGGATAAACACGGCAAAAATCCCGGACATTTGGACGAAATATGGGTTTTTCCCCGGACACCTCTGAAAAAATATTTTTGCTACAAAAATTAAAACATCGTTATAATTTTTTAATATTTCGCTTATCTATAAAAAAAGGATTTCCTCTGACAACAAAAGTTTGACACTTTTTAAAAACCCCTGCCGGACGGCCTTCAAACTAGGACAAATCCGGGGAATTCCTGACGGATGGCAGCCCTACACCGAGGCAGTCAATAACATTAATTATAATTATTTAAATAAATAACTATAACATTGTTTATACAGCCGTACTTTCCAGAAATATCGGAGTTCATAAATGAGGAAAGCGTATAAATTATCGTAAATAATTTCCAGCCAGCTGCCACAATTAATACACAATGTGTCATAAGATAAAGTAACAGTCACACTAATTTCATCTCGACTACACTATCAATATATGTCACTCCACAAACCACGAGGCCTTTGATTGCGGCAATCAAGAGAGTGCCCCCATTAAACAGGTTAAATTGCTTAATGCCGGGGTTCAGGGTTCAGCAAGTTATCTAACAAGAAGAGAACGAAGAATTTGCAGCTATTCAGAATTGATGCCAACTGCAATTGTTGCTGGTTTTTTTGCAATGATCTTTGTAACAAAAAGACTTAACCGCAACGTGCCCAGTGCCCGGTATAATTATTATGTTTTAAGTGCTTGATTTGTATATAACACATTTTTTCTGAATTAAAATAAAACTTTGTTTAGGAATAAAATTATTGCTATAAGTCGTAGAATTTCCAAATTCGTTTTGTGCAAATAATGTGCCAATGCCATGGTAATTTAGCATCAGTATAGGTACCTACTACGTCAGCGTAAAATTGCCACCATGACCGACAATACGATTTGTGACTGGCACGAAATACGGGTATCAAGCTATATTGAAAAATATTGATTAAAATTTTCATTTATTCACCTGTTTTGCATACAATGTGTTCATCATTTGTTCATCTCTGTCGGATTGTATTGTTCGACGGATGGCTTACAAAACTCCCGCCATCTTAAAACACGGCTCGTCAGATTATATTGAGGCGTATGTTATCTTGATTATTAGTTTAGCTTTTTTGAGATAACATCTCTCCCATCACAGTACCCTTTGGTTACCTGTTTTATTATGGCAAGTAAATACGGACTATTGTGATATTTGTAGTGAGGATATCTTCGTATTCAAATATAATTCATAGTTTTAATTTTAATAGTCGTTTAAAGTAAAATATAGACGTGAAGAAAGTGAAACAAATCTAGGTGGCTTCTTATAATTCTTTGTGCAAATAAACGCAAATGAATAGAGAAACTGATACGTAGGTACACGTGATGACTTTTAGGAATACTTGAATATTTAATTTTTATTTAGAAAGTTTTGCCTGGACTAGATTTCCTTTCAATTGTTATACATCTTAAAAATATATATTTATGTATTAGTATTTATAAGGCAATTCTCCTGGGTACAGTGATAGAAGGTAATTGAGAGTGATGTAATATAAAAAGAATATGTCGTGCTTATCTTATTTAAAACTTGTATAGGACGAGAGTGTTTAATCATGGCAGCCATGTTACATCTGGCTGCTGATGACTCTACAACATAAATAACCGGTTTTATTTTGTGGAAAAGTATTAATTTCATTTATGAATAAAACATGTCTAAATGCTTGCTCATATGGATGTAATACAAACTACTAACTGGATGAGATAGGATTTTATTTTTCTCATATAATTGAATGAATAAGCGCATTTCCTTCGCCTGACGGTATGTGCAACGACTGCCCTTAAACAGTAGCAACACCATCCATAACTTGGACGTGTATACTGTATAGTAAGTACTTCATGCTCCCTGATCATGACCCGGAGACATAGAATGCTGTCTTTCTATGCCTAGTCGTCTTGCTTCTATTAATGTTCTTCATATAGGAATATTGGCTGGCCGGATGGCATAGAAAATAAATGGTAACTATTGGAACCCTAACGTACGCAAGAGCTACCGCCTAGTCGGTTTTCCTAACGATTTCCCACCAATATGTCAAATGTGACTAATGGTCGTGGAGAGAGGACTCGTAAAGTGACATTTTCTAAGACAACTTCTGCAGCTTTATTACAAAATAGAAGATATGGATAAAACAGAAAAAGTTTAATAAAATCGTTGTATCAATCAATGTATCCGCTTATGGCGTTGAACGCTGCATAAGGCATTTACGCTCTGCTGCGAGTTCTCTTTGCAGTTAGTATCACGCTTGTTCCGTTGTATCAAAGTGCATTTTAGATTGGATGTGATCTATAGGCGGATTTGTGGGCAGGTAACGGTGTACGGCCGGCATGGCGGGTACCGCACTCATTTTCATTATGGACTCTGCGCATGCACACTTGCATTCCTGTGTCCGCTTCCACTGTTTTTCTATTGTATTCATGTGGATTTATTGCCTGATTGCGCCACTTTTTGCTTCTGTTATTTACATAAAATGTGTATTATTCGGAATTAAGGAGTATGAAAATATTGAAATAAAACTATTACGGATTTTATCACGGTATCTTAATTTATCGTCGTCGACCGTTCAACAACGTGTCTTAAAGTTCTTCGGTCACATATCTAGAAACGAAGACTATGGAAAGACTGGTGGTCCAAGGACAAGTAGAAGGAAGAAGATCTAGAGTTCGATCCCACATTGTCTGGACTGACTTGATTAAAACTGCAACACAGTCCTCCATGACAGAGTGTATACGCAGCGCTACTAACCGACAAAAATGGAGAAGCCTTAGTAGACCTACGAACATCGCCGAAAAGACTGACAACGCTGACATCTTTCCATGTATTACCATCGCGACAACCACGACCACTCTGCCAAGAGTGTCCGACTGAGAAGAAGATTTTTATTTATATTTTCTCCCGACGCGACGTTTCGAAGAATTCGTAAGAAAATATAAATTAAAAAACCTCGATAAAATCCGTAAAATAGTTTCATCTCAATGTCTAACATTCGCGTTAATATAAGAAATCAGTATGAAAATTATCGTAAAGTAGTCAATCCCAATATTATTAAGTTACCAAAATTGTAGTTTTGAATATACATATTATACACTTTGTCTTTTCATGTATTTATTTAAATACTACAGTATGTAGATCGAAAATTTGATACATAATTTTACTATTACCAAAAGCAAGTATGTAGATATTTGAATTTAAAAAAACCATATATAACTAAGTTTATCGAAGTAGTTTACTTAGGTAGATAGGCACATATTTAAAAAGATTTTTTTAAAAGCTGAACCGTTTGGTGACGTAAATAACGCGTGCTAAATTAGTTCTTCTCAAATATAAGTTAAATTCTTTAAGTGACGCATTACTCATTACCCCTAAGCGTGCGCGCACCGAATTGGGTATAAAAACAAGACAAAAAGTTTTGGCGCCAACTCCCGTTACAGTATGGCTGCAACAAAAGGGAATACGCGCCCATATTAACTCCTGACATTATTTTCTGTATTATATTATACCTTTTGCTTACTAAATAAGGAACAGTAAATGTGTAATGAGAAGATTTTGAAATAGTAATAACTAATTAGTTAACAGTCCGGTGTTCGCGTGACGCGTCACGGTGACAGTATCACCCAATTATTTTTGGTTGTAAAGTAAGTAATATTTTTTGCCGCCAAAACGGTGAGCAACAGGGCTATATCTTTGTTCGTGGTTAAATTTAATGCGCGTGTAATCAATAAATCGCGTAGGTCAATGGATTTTTTATTAGACAATGCAATATTTGTTTCTTCAACGTCATTATCAGACGGTATTTGAATTCTAATTAGTTATTAAATATAGGCAACACATACCTATAAATGTGTGTCAAGCGGACGCGGAAAAACTAAAAAAGAACTCTATTAGAATGGGTAGGTATTATTAACTATCATAAATATATACCACTAGCATTGTGCGCGGCTCCGCCCGTGTGGAAAAGTTTTTCCGGGATAAAAAAGCCTATAGCACTCAGGAGTAATGTAGCTTCCTATTAGTGAAAGAATTTTCAAAATCGGCCTAGTAGTTCCTGAGATTAGCGCGTTCAAACAAACAAACAAACTCTTCAGCTTTATATATTAGTATAGATAGATTATATTCTATTTATATACTATTCAGTCAAATTCTAATTGAATGGTAATGCGGTGTATTTAGTACCTACACAGTAGATACAAGGTTCTATTTATTATTTAGATTTTTGGAAGCAATTCCTTTGAAGGAAATGATTCCTTTACAGATTTATATCGGCGCCATTCATAATTTTTATTGATTTAGGCATGCATCATTAATTTATGTCATCATGTGTAAATCAAATACAGAAGTACTCATTAAGCGACAGCTTACATTATGCATACACAATGTTCTATTAAAATCCTCATTTGCATTTTATATTTCTTGTAATAGCTCGAAGAATCGTGAGGAGTGTTTGTCACATAAATCATTCAACATGTTGAAAATAATTTACCTATTTATCACTTCCTTACCGACAATTGTACATGATGTCATTTTCTAGAAACGTCATTTGGCGAAACGTTATCGAAAGCGAAACGGTTATCGGCATACTATTATAATCTTTATAAACACTCATAACGTGGAATCGTGTGATCTGATAATTGTCTGCGCGACATTGATATAATACGATAAAGCATATGAATTAAAATAAACGTTTCCATACCGTACAGGTACCGATATAGCTATTCCCTAAACTCGAGTGTTTTTATCAAACAATCGTATTTCATAAGTACCTACCTACTGTTACCTACTGTTGCTCGTTTACCATTTATTCTAAATTGTTTCACTTTTTCAACAAATATGTCATTATTTGACGATAGTTATTGAAACAGCAAGTCCACTTGATTTACTATACCTAGTTTTATGTTTCTATAACATTTGATTACTCACTTTGTCTTGTCGACAAAGGCCACCTGAGAACATTGACTTTATTATTTAGAACAAAAGTTAAAACAAATAAAAAGAAGTATTAAATAGACGTTACCTGGTATCGAATCCTATTAATGAGTTAGCTATCAGATGGTATTGGAAAAGGGCCAAACACTAACAGAAAGTTAACCTCAACACTGGTGTAACCATAGCCTGACAATGTCATCGCTTAAATGTTTCAATATCAGATTAAATTACTTCAAAGAGATCTGTGGTTAAGATGCAAAGCAACTATAATGGATGAAGATGTAAAAAAAAACTAATTTCAAAGGAATGAGTACGGTCCATGGACAAAAAAGGCTCTCTTTGTTTACTCCGTCTAATCCTTAGGGATTACTAACTTGTACCGTGATATTACGAGTAAATTAGTTTTGCAAAAAATACTTTTTATGATACACAGCTTCATTGTTGTTAACGTAAACCTTGGAAGTTAAGATAAAAATAAGAAGATTGTCTGGTTTATTTTGTCAAGTATTAGAAATTGCATTCGAAAATAAATAGTTTCTTACGACGCGAGTCGCGACGTCTTCCGTCCGTGTATGACTAAAACGTTTATATTCCATGTTACGAACAATCAGATGGTTCAGATTTCCTTTTCTCAGACAACTGAGCCAAAAAACCAGCTTTATCGTCACTGAAGCTGGTTTAAACCAATTTACAATAACATAAAACACGATACCTAGGTATTTGTGATTGTAACAATGGAATTGTTTTTTTGGCTAAAGTTTGAAGACAACTGTAATTACGCGTGACTGAAAATAAATAATATGGAATCCTTACGTTTACGCGAATGAATTTCCGCGATAAAATCCGTTATAGTAGTTTAATTTCAATAAATATGGAAGACAAAACGCAACAACTTCTTTATATCTATATTTGAACACCCGACATCAAAAAATATTTTTATATAGTTTATGTAGTGTAGGTATCATAAATTCAATTTAAATGAAACAAAAAATTTTCTTTCGCCTTATTCTACGTTCAAAATTCAAAACTAAAATGTTGACTATAGCTAAGTTCAAGGTGTCGGTTTTTGGTAACGGTGTGCGCGCGCATCGTAAAAATTTACTCTATCATTTTTCCCTAACACGCCAAAAGCAGTATAACTTAAAAAAATGGGACTACGTTACTTCTAAGATACCTACATAATTTAAACTATAATTAGTGGAGTTTAATGATGTACGTGCAGACACGCAAGGCTAATCCACCAAGGCTGCCATGGTAGTTGAATATTAACACATTCCTTTTTGGAATCACGAGATGCTCCTAACAACTTAATCAGCGAGGTCGACATTGTTGCTGTCAAGTGCTCTCGACAAAAGAACTGCGCCGACTTATGTATATGTCAATCAATATTGCCATTTAAACGGAGCGTGTTCCGCTGCACGCAGATTGCAGTGCTTTGTTGAAACGTTCGTGGTTTTGTAGAAAGCAGGCGATTACGATGTTAAAATATAGTAAAGCCTGTTGCTACGTAGAGAAATAGATCTATACTCTTAATTTGATATTATTTTACATGTTACATAATAAGTAAATATATTTATATAAGCATAATAACAAACTTATCGTAAAACTTATTTTTTTTCCTAATTAGTCCTTTTTATATTGTACACTGTGATAATTTGTAACGTAACACAGTCTTTTTATTATATTTAGCTATAGATCCTATCTAATAAGTACATAAGCTACATTTGAACGAGTTACAAGCATGGGCGTATATAGGGGGGGGGGGGGGGGCGAAGGTCCGGACCCCCCATTAGCTTACAACAAAAATAATCCGGGACACAAAACATGTACATTATAATGCCTATAGGCACTTCTAACAAACATCCAATTTATAATAAGATGAAATAGACCCAACAAAACCCAACGCGCAAACATCACTGAATTTGGTGACGCGTGGTTGTACACGCGACCTATGGATCCGCCCCGGGCGGTACATTTTGGTATCCTCGGACCTCCCTTATGTGAAAGCTATAGCTACGCCTGTGGTTACAAGCACTAAATGTCTAAACCTACGATAAATGTGAATATGGAATGATGAATAACGGCGAAACAATGCGACATACTTGTTGCTTGTACCGCAAAACAATTATGATACCTTGGAAATGTTTTTAATACTTACCTGTTTAAAAGGGAAATGTATGCAGTGTTCCATTTGTTCCGTAAATACATTTTTTACAAGATATGCAGGTCCCATAGGTGTACACTACATTAGACATACATTACATTAGTACACTATATTTCTCAATGATTTGACCGAACCATAGTTTCTAGGATAAATTAAAATGTACTCTACTAACTTTTAGCTGGATATTCCCTATTGTATTCGACGTTTGGTCCGAATACATTATATTATACTAGAATTCTGCTCGCGGCTTCGCCCACGTGAAAAAGTTTTTCCGGGTTAAAAAGTAGCCTTTGTGTTAATCTAGGACATGATCTACCCGTGTGCCACATTTCATCGAAATCCGTTCAGTACTTTTTGAGTTTATTCGTTACAAACATACTTACATACAAATCTTTCCTCTTTATAATATTAGTATAGATTTGTATAAAATAATGTAAAATCTCTATCAATTGAAAACAGTATTGAATCTTTCATTTGAAAAATATTATGTATCTAGGTAATTCTTTTATAAAGGGTAATTTTGCGTACCCGTTAACAAAGTGTAACAAACAGCTGAAGTTTAAGCAAAAAATAATAATATCGAGAACACAATATATACATACCGCTACGTTGTGTAAGATTTGAGAACACGTAAGGCGCCAAGATAAAGGTCAAAAGGGCGAGAAGACGTTACATCAAAAGGGTAATTAAATATCAGGGGTGACCTAGTATACCTACCAGATATGGCTGTCGTTTTTAACAGATGTGCTTATTCTTGACAAAATATAGTTAAACAATTCTACTGCACAACAAAAATTGCCGAAAAAAGTAATTCGAACATGACCATGCTGCTGTGACTTTTTTTATTTTTATGTATTACTTATATCAATCAATTTATGACACAAAGCTTCGAACAGAAAAAATAATGAGTAAAGTTTTATGGCATCCACGTTGCCGCTTAATTAACTTTTAGCACTTAATTTACTCGGCGTCATAAAGAAGCGATAAAACAACAGTTACTCTAAAACAAGCGAATTATTGCCAAAAATATAAGCTTTCATAATGATTTAATAAATCATGTTAAATACTTCTATTTCTAAGACATCCATTAAAGTCATTACAGTTGATTAATTTGGTAGTTTATGGTTTTTAAGACCACTATAAACATTTCGTTCAGTCACTGGAACCACTTAACTAAGTAGTTTTTGAGGATGGTTGATATAATTATTTTACGAGTTCTGGAAACCTCGTAAGGAAATCGTAAATTTTTTGTGCAATTGTTATGTCTTATGTACTACCTATATTGTTGATGTCTATTCAACATATTTTGTAATATAAAGGAGTAACATCATAATTCAAAAAATAATCAAAACTAGTGTGACAAATATAGGCGTCTTACAATAGATAATCATCCGGAACTAAAACGTATAGATAAAATCATTTATAGTTTATACCAAAGGAAACAATGACTAATATCGGGTAGATAAATATGGCAAAAACGACAAATCACTAGGTAATCACTATCGACTATGGTGTACACCAGAATATTTTATTCGCAATCTGGAGGAAGTGCAACTTCCTGTGTGTCACACCTGCAATCGTGGGATTGACATTGTCATTGTCAAATGAATCCGTGTGTTAAAAATATTGCGGTCATTAGAACCAAATGAACAGAAATCATGGCCCACGGGCAGAATTAAGTGAGATTGAAAATGATTTGTCATATAAACTATGTTCACTTTAATTAACACGTGAATATATTCTTCGAGAAACCTTGACAAAAATGCTTTAGTATATAAAATATTAATTTTAAAACTATCATTCCACTTATCTGAGAGACGATTTCATTTTAATTTCAATTTCTTTTTACATTGTAAATTATCTTTTTCGATTTATGATAACGAATTAACTGTTCTGTAATCATAAGGGTCGGGTCACAAGAACAAAATTTATACTGCGAATTGGTCCAACTCCTCAGAAAGGCATGTTTTTGCGATTCATACAGTTATGTAATTAAATAAAGGAGGACACAAGAATAAAAATTTGTAAATAAACGATAATGACTTTGAATACGATCTGTGTTACATTTTTATTTAGGTACTCTTTAAATCGATTTAAATGTTGTTAAACCTTTTTTTTTATAAGCGAGGAGATATAAAAAGTCATTTCGCTGTTTTAAAAAGACTTTTAGTGATTTTACATCTCAGCTATCAAGTTTGATTACTTAGCACAGAATTCTATTTTTACCAGCTTCTGGGAAAAAAGTAGAAACAGTATTGCCTGTTGAAATTCATACTCCATTTTTTCTGACCATGTCTTAATAATATAAAAACCCAAAAAAATCCTACATCGCAACTAACAACTATCAGTCAAGGTAATGGATGGTGTTGCTACTGTTTATGGGTGGTCGTATCGCTTACCATCAGGCGAACGGCATGCTCGTCTCGTCATTCAAAGCAATAAAAAAAAAAAAAAAAGCTACATACATTTCAAGAAATTAACGCTACAGTTCATTGTGTTACTAGTTACTACTGACTAGTCATTTATCTAGCGTAAATCTTTATAGAGTTTATTACCTGACTTAACAATTCTGCCACTCAACAAGATTCTTGACTGACGCCTATCTTGAACTTCAAAGAACTGCTTTCTGGATTTTCATTTTAAGAACTAAATGGCCTACATTGTCTCGGACAATTAAGGTAGAATATTTTTGGAACGCACTTGCAACGTTACTTCATATGCAATGCAATGCCATCAGCCCTGTATTATATACTGCCCACTGCTGAGCACGGGCCTCCTCTACTACTGGAGCCTTAGTCTCCCACGCTGGCCTAGTGCGGGTTGGCAGACTTCACATACCCTCGAAATTCTTATGGAGAATTCTCAAGTATGTAGGTTTCCTCACGATGTTTTCCTATTACGTTACTTCATATTATGTCGTAAATTATTTGACATCGTAAGTGAATTTAAAAGCCTGGTCGTTCAACTATTGCATTAGGTCTGAAACTAAATTCCTAATTTCGTGTCTGAGATACCATATCAAGGAGAATAACCGTCCTGATAGTATGCTTTAGGTCATGGGCGTAGCTATAGCTTTCACCTAGGATACCAAAATGTCAAATGTCAGTGGCGTAGTGGTGGGTTCTTGCTGCCCCATGACACCAAAAAACCTCCTTTCAACAAATAAGTCACGTATAAATGTTTTAAAATATTCGGGTTATTGTCACAGTTTGTGTATTATTTTACTCAGTTTTGTCACTATTATTCCTGCATTATTTAAATGACGGAATTTTAACACACTTTTGGTTGTTTCTTCTAATCTTTATATTTTTAATTTCACTTTTTATATGGACTCGATGTTACTAGAGGCACAGTGGCTCCCTCCTGTGGCTCCCTCCAACATTCCTATAAATGCGAAAGTTAGTGAAAATATTTCTTAGAAGTGCACATAGGCATTATAACGAGTATAAGTTTTGTGGTCCGCATTATTTTACTTGTAAGCTAAGGGATCGCACCCCCCCCCCCCCCCCCCTTATATACGCCCATGCTTTAGGTTTTTTTTTATGGAATCGAATGACGAGACGAGCGTGCCGTTCGCCTCATGGTAAGCGATACGACCACCCATACACAGTAGCAACACCATCCAGCACCTTGAGTTACAAAGTACTGTGTGGCATTCCACTGCGCTCGTCATCCTGAGACATAAGATGTTAAGTCTCACTATGTCCTGTAGTTACACTGGCTACAATGTCCTTCAAACCGAAACACAACAGTGCATGCACACTGCTGCTTGGCGGTAGAAATAGACATTGCGGTGGTACCCACCCAGACGGACTGTTACATATGAGAGACCAGGTATGTATTAGAAATACTAATCCAATTCCATTAAATTGCACTATGGCAACTTCTGACTTGCTTTCTTTAAGTTACTTTTATGCAGTACCAATACACCATTCCACGTTCTGATAACGTCAGGTATTAAGAGATATATTTCAGTAGACGCCCCTAGCATTCATCCGCTGCCCACATCCATTTAGGGTTGGTTTGCGCATATTGTTCTCGTACGTGATACGAATCGATTAAACTCCACACCTTTTAGAGTATAAAGAATGCGTAATTAATTATCCTGTTCATTGTCAAGAATTTAGTACGATGAAGCAACATCGGCTCTTTGTGATGGAATTCTATTGTATCTACGTTTCTTTCAGTGAGATCTCTTTGAATTAAAGAAATGAGGGTACTTGTGTTGTATTTAGAATATGATTTTGGATATTTGGTAATTCATGTTATTATGGTATTTAAACTTAATACCTAAGTGGCGAAGAAATTATTCATGGTTTAAATGATTACTCCAAGGCTTTAATATAATATAGGCAAAGATCAACAAAATTCTCAGAAATGAAAATGAGTACGAATCTATCATCAAACATAAACTAAATAAGGAAAATATAACAATAACAATTCGAGGTATTTCCTGCAACTTTTCGGGGAACATCTGGGAATCTCATTGAAAAATTCATCAGAATTAAACAAAGAAACATATTTCCTTCATTAAAAAGTACCTCTGTTTCTAGTTCATGATTCATTCCAGAATATGAACACTTAAAATTCCGTGTAATTTGTTTTTAAACACGAGATTTTCAGACTCACGCAATTGTTTACACAAACGTTACGTTTTAAGAAATACATTACGCCAATCCAAACGTTATAACAATATTTTTAGTTAAATACATACTTGTTTGGACTATGGATAATCTCAATTGTTCGAAATACAAATTGTTTTTATTGTTCGTCGTATTCATTTAGATTTACTATGATGGCATATAATCTGTACCTACTTGGTTTTCCTGTTTCAGAAAATAGAAAACAATATTGTGGTTTTTGGTTTTGTTAAGTGATCTTTTGGTGACGAGTTACTTACTGGTTTCAATGTGGATATCACATAGAGAATCGGTTACAACTCTATGCATAAATTGAACTAAAGTAGTGACTGGTGATACCTACTTATTTTTTGGGTTGTTAACAAATATATAAATAACTGCATCCAGAGGTGTTGTTAAACGTAACAAAATTAACAATTTAATAACGTGCGGTTTTCCTTATATTCAAAATGTACAACAAAACAATAGATCAAATTGGTTCATACACAAACTAGATAGTGAATACTATCAAAGACGTATCTTATCTTCAACGCAAGGTTGCCTTACGATAAAAATGCATTCAGTAACACAAACATTTTCCTATATTCTGATTTAGATTTTTCAACCTAAAACTGTTAAAGAATGATCTTTTTGAATTATGAGGTTCTGTATGTCCTTAGGTTAGGATTTGGGAATAAAAATTTTAGCACTGATAAATGAAAAACGTGGATACACGGAAATGGGACGTAGAAAAGGTGGCACGATACAGTTAATAGTAGCCTATTTAACTTATCAACCTTTTACTGACTCATGTCCGATTTCTGAATCTCCCAGTTAAACTTTCAACAACTATTGATCCATTAAAGTTAAACTTAAGATAAACGTCGGTTGACTTTCACTGTGTTTCTGAACATATAATGAAGCATTCGATAACTATGAAGCCGACAACCAGTTCCTTATTTTGCTACTAGATGGCTCTTTTTTAGCAGTTGACTTTAAAATGGATTTATTACAAAAAATCGTAACTAATAATTATTTTATATACAATAATAACTTATTTTAACATAGATCAACGCCTAAACATTATTTTAATTTTATTTTGTGGTAATTTGTTGTTTGTCTGTGGTTGATGCATGACATCATTGCCGAATTAAAAAAAAAGTCAAACAATTCAACAAAATGTCTTATGTCATGTTAGCATTAGATTGCTAATTTGTGTTTTATGTCGTTTTATTTAGAATTTGAGAATTTATAACACTACTGAAACCGTTAGGATTGGCCGTATCAATTATGTTCCTCTATATTGTAAATAATATCTAACAAGTTGCCGTCGTTTGTGACAAAATGACACGTCAAATAGTTATGGAACAGATAAACGGCAAAAATTGGCCAGTTAAGATAAAGTAAGTTTGAGCTGAGTTTATCTTGCAGTGCGTGGTTCAGAAACGCAATTTCATGGGTTATCGAACCAATAGCGCTAACGGATAGATAAACTGCCGTCAATAGTACTTCAGAAATCGGCCATAAGCCATAACAATACATTTACTGACAACCGTGAAAGTAAAGTACCTACGTAATGACCATGGTATATTACATCCCTCATACCAAAACGAAAACAATTGCAGTGTCGACGGCACGGTCGCATAAACTACGCACTGGATCGTGAAGGAGTGGACGATACCTGGAATTAATTTGTCCACAGCTCAATTATTTCCACCGTCACATGGCTGGCGTGTTATTTCTGTATATTTATATCTCAACATGTGGCGCCATGTCTTATCCGAGATATTATCGCAACGTGATCTTGAACTGTCGTTGCTGAATGCAAATGTCGTTTTTAGACGTATACGGAAAGATTTTACGACAGATCAAGGTTTTGTAGATGAGAATTGGATAAGACGTTTCATTGACGCGGGAGACGCGAGAGAACCCACATGTGGGAGTTGTGTTGGAACGCCTTAGAAGTCTGTGTCCGACAGACACTTTCTTTGATGTCTGTCAATCACTACTTATTAATGAGAAAATTGTGTCACTGCAGGTGGATAATTATCCCCGTGATGGACGGCAGCGTGGCAGGTAGGCCTCACGCTGACGTTGACGCCGAGAGAGACCTTCGTTGCGCCCTTCACGAAGGCTGGGCGGTAGTATAGTGACGTACTCTCTCCGCGAAACAAAAAAAGAAGTGGATAACTATTATTCTGTTAGTTCTAGAATCTAGAGTATTACTTGTTAAAAGGATTATGCCGAAGACAATATTACGGTGACCTGAATTTGGCCCGCATGTCAATTCGTAATAAACAAATCAGTTTTTAAATTTACTTATTGTCTAAATAAGTTATCAACCGGTATACCGTATAGAAATATTAATGAAAAGATATATAATTTAAAGGTTAAGGCGATACTTCGGGTAATGCGATACCATCCTACGTGGCCTTAAAGATCTTATTTCTTTAAATTACGTCTGGTGTCGACGAGCGCTGGACCCAAAACTTCATCAGTATTTCGAAATGGATAACAAGATTTCTTATAAACTGCGGGTCCATAAGTGCGTGAGCTCAGTCTCAAGTATTTGCAAATTTCTTGGAACCGTCTAAAAAGTTTTCGAGGTACAACAAGAGCGAACTGTTTACATTTTGTGTGGGTTTGCGATAACATGAAATATTTCCGATATCGAAAATTAATATTCAATATAGCGATGTACTCGTGGGCGACTGTAAAAATACGGGCATGCATCAATAATTTAGATAAAAAAGTGAACATGACAAACATGGAAAATTTGTACCTATGTTTTGCACATTGAGTAAGTATGATGTTTAAGAATTATTCCTAAAAAAATTGCCCAGTCGCGATTATCAGTCCTGTCAGAAATATCTTAGTAGCAACGATAATTTTTTAATTTTTCCTACGCCATTTATATGTTGCATGCGCAGTGACCGCTCAACGAGTGTTTATAAAATATGACTTTTTGTAAGTCAAGACTTTGTTTCAGTGCAATTAATATTGAGTTCAAAGTACGTCGACAGATTTATAAAGACCAGTCGCGATTTGTTCGTTTAATGTTTAACAAAATAAAAGCCAAAACGACCAGACGACTAATGACATTCTGACAAAACCTAAACGATAGAATACCGGTGTTTTCTTTCTCTGGTACACTCAGCCAGAAAATATTCTTACATTTATGCCGCCAACAATTTATAGAGACGTAATAATAGTTTATCGGTTCTAGTCTTACCAGAAGGGCCGTATATGGCGTGAACATTTATAGTTAGGGTTATTTAATTCAGGATGTATACAACAGATATGGGCACAAATGATTACCCCGCGGATGCAGGGAGACTATACAAAACCTTTTTGTGGTGTGAACAATAAGAACTTCATAACATTCCCTGATTTAATGCTTCATTCGCAAACTACTCGTTTTAATGCCAAGAGTACGAAACAGAATTATTATAAGAACGTATTCCGAGTCAATTTTCCTCGAGGAAAGTGCGTAACACAAAAAAAAGAAACTATTGCAAATTTCTTTTATCTGAACATTATCAGTCATTTATCACTTATCTATTTTTATCAGTCATGCCATTAGCATTACATATGTATATTTCTTTCAAAACCTTTTTAAAAAGGGAACAAGGATCACATATATTTTTCATTTTACTAAGAAATTTTGATAGGTACAGATTATAGGTATACTTTCAAACAGTTTATAACTCAAAAAGTGGTCGCTAGAAATCAGAATCCGCAAAATAAACAGTGCACTTAATGCCATAAATAGATTGAACTTCGTAGGTGGTTTATATGAATTATTACTTAGGTACACCGGGTTCTGATTCACGAGAAGTGATTCTATTGTGGTAGCGCATATATTTAGCGTACTAAAGAAATATTTACTTTTTTCCTCCTATTCACCATTCATAAGAGCTGCGATCAGACGGATATCCGCAGCTGAGAATTGAGTGCTGTTGATATACGGGGTCTATGGCAAATATTGGATGTCGTGCTATGTTTTATCATGACTAGGTATGTTATTTGATGCATTGACGCATCGAAAAGGAAAGTTCTTTTTATTGTCAGTCGGGAATTCGTAGCGGATTATAGTGTTATCATCGATCACGTAAAAAAGTCTCTAGAAGATTAGAAAAGATAAAAGATCATGTCACTCACGGCTTTGGCTTGTGCAGTAAAATAAAGTGTTATTGTAAGATCTTGACACAACCATTCATACATTACATTTTCACCTAAGTAATAGGAAAGAGCAAAACTACGCAATAAAAGTTATCGCGAGTACGTTAACTTCTTTTCTATATCCGTAACGTTGAAGAATTAATACTTACCTCATCGAACCTGTGCATCATGAGTCATGACTGAGGCCCGGCAACCATTCAGCTTCGTCGCTGCTGAGGCCGGTCATTTTTTATTTATTTATTTATATTTATTTATTCGAGTAACCGAAGACACATGGTGTTGTAGAAAATATATAAAAATATTATATTATGTTAGTAAATAATTCAAAATAACAAATTAATACGTGTTGCACTGCAGCACCATGCCATTGAAATGTTTTTTTGTTTGTGTTTTTTTTTACGATGGTTACAACGAAAAATATATATATTTGTACATGCAATGTCGTGTCGATACTATTCGATTATGCCTCAGGCAACGACCCAGACGGATTTTAAAGGTGCCCTGTGTTAAACGCCTTCAGTCTTGACCTTCGGTTTCTAGTGACGACCTAAACAGACGACCAGTTTGAGGCTTAGCGAATGTCCTTTTGATGAAAGCGTAGAAGTGACACATAGAGTAAAAAGCTGATTGTTAACGTATGTGTGTGTATGTAAAACAAAACAAAAAGGTGCTCCCTTTGTGGATTTTGTTAAAAATAAATCCTAAAAGGGATAGACAGTTATTCCAGAATTATTTTATAATAATAAAGAGTATAGAATGTGAAAACTACACTTAAAGCTCGTATTATTCTGTAATACTCTGTTTTCTTATCCAATATCGTCTATAGACAAGGCTAATAGAATTTAAGCGTTGATAATTTATGAATGAATACACATAAACTCGACAGCTGTATTTATTAAAATATAAGACCAATATAAAAAAAAAAACTAGATCACAGCCTCAAATTAGATTTTTTCATTCATAAATCATATTCATTCCGTTTTACGCTACTTAAACATTTAAATGTCGAAACACTCTCAAGTAATTTGTGTTTGTGTCATAGCGTGATAAATTCATACCACATTATAAATTATCTCTTCAGATTATTATAGTAAGTAGAGCGTTGTAAACTATTCTTGTTTAATTGGATTTTTTTTATCTTATAAGCTTTTTATATATCCAAGAACCAAAAGAAAGAACTATTGGCATAATGGCTAAAGTCTAGACTAAGATAAAATCTCCAGACAAAGAGTAAAGATAGTATTTAAGGTTTCTTTGCGCATAAAACATGGATGATTAATTACAATAGATATGAAGAAATTGATGCATCGGAGCTGGTTCTAATGCTAACTGCATTAGAACCAGCTAATATATATAAAACTAAATATTATAAATATAGCATTTCGGATTTTAAAAGCACAAGCGTCTGAATATCGGAACGATTGTTGTAGCTTCATCGGTCGTCCATCAACGAAACCAATTAATTACCAGAAGGAATAGGGTAGTTGATTACTTTTTCTTAATACATTTATCAATAATGTATGCCATCCAAAATACAAAGGAAAAAGAGTTTTTTAAAATTGGCGCAATAATAAGTAAGTTATAAAGCATTGAAATTTGGTGGAAGGGGTAATTGTCAAATAACAGTAATATCAGACCGTGAAGTCATCGGGTGTCACCGGCCATAACGCTGCGTGCGTCTGAAAGAGATAGCGCGATATCTCATATCCCCCACTTTTGCTCACAACAATATTTCAAATTTGAATAACTGCTTTATTTTTCAAACAATTTTGATGCTTTCACAGAAGGATTTCTTTTTCGTATTATTTTCTGTTACATATAAAATAATTTTTTTTTTTTTTTTTTTTTTTTGTCCCTGACTATTCTGCCAGTAGCCTGACGAGGGTCGGCTTTTCTGGCCACGCCGGACTTTAGGGTGAACGCTGGCGCGCTCGCAACCCTGAATTTAAGCAACCATGCTGAGGGCAACCCACTAACGGGTTACGAACCTCGGCTCAGGACGGTCGCTGAGGGGAGAATGAGACATTCAACGATTAGTGGGGGGGAAGGATTTTTACCTAATCCTATCAGTTCGGGTTGTTTACATCGGCACCCGGGCCGGAACTGTCATGGGGGTCGGGAGGGCGACGGGGAACGCGGCGAGGTCCTCGACGGCGAGGACGGAACTGCGGTCTTGTTGAGTGTATGAGTTTTAAAAACTCGTTCTTTTCTCGGATTGCCAGAGTGATGTCGTCCTCTGGATCGGTTAATACGGAACGCGGCCGTCTCCATTTGGCGCGGTCGAATGGAGTGTAGATCGACGCTTTGCGAATTAGCGTGTTCGGATGTTTTTCCGCCCGATCGAAGTAGCGTTTGCTGGCGTTTTGCATGAAATGCCTGATGGTCGGCATGTTGGTGTCCACGTGGAGGTTGCGATTGCGAACGTACCACGGGGCACCAAGAGCGTATCTGAGAAATTTGTTCTGCAACACCTGCATACGCTTAAGTCGAGCGGGCGGCATGTGAGCGAATACGGGTGACGCGTACGTCATTATGGGCCTAATGCACGCGGTATATATCCTAATCTTGTTGCGGATGGACATTTTACTTTTTTTGTTTGTGAGCCAATGCAATTGACTCATCGCGAATGCGGCTCGCGCGCGTACCGCGTTTACGTGTGGCAAGAAGGTCAACTTCTGATCAAGGATCACTCCTAGATATTTGGCTTTGTCCTTCCAGGGTATGACCTGGTCGGACATGCGGACTGAGGTGCGAGCCACTTGGGACCTCGTTTTCCGAGTGAAAAGGATGGCCTGGCTCTTGGTGGGGTTGACGGTGATTCGCCATTTGCGAAACCACTCACCGAGCTGGTCGGCGGCGGTCTGCAAAATGCGCACCACTTGGTCAGGGTCTCTACGTGAAGCGTAGATTGCTGTGTCGTCAGCGAAGAGCGCCAGATGGGCGTTCTTCGGTTTCGGGATGTCGCTGGTGTACAGCGAGAAAAGAAAGGGGGAGAGGGCGGAGCCTTGCGGGACTCCGGCCGTGATGGAGTGTCGGGAAGAAAGAGTTCCCTCCACGCGATATTTGAATCCACGATTCGACAGGAATTCTCGTATGAATAAAATAATGTACAAAATTAAACATAAGAAACTACCCTATTACAAACATACCAAGAATTATTTTATCTATGAAACAAAAGTTTCTTAATAGTCCTTTGTCTCTGATCCTATTCAGATTCTCAGCCACTCTACGCAGGCAAATATTTACTATACATTAATACGAGTATACTAACTCGGTACTATAATAAGCTAGTAACTTCAGAAATAACAAACATCTGCTGGTTATTCATATGTTTACAATCTGTAGCCATTCATCACGTAACTACTACTATTGTTCAAGGGATAAGTAAATGATCTCATTGCTCAATTAAAAGCTATGAGGATGTATTGAAATAAAAGGATATAATGAGATGAGTGATGCATTTGTCGTCTGTTCGTAGGTTAACAAACCCTTTTAATTGTATTAATTGCGATAAATGAGCAATATGCATTCATATTTAATTATGCAGTTTACATGAGGTACTTAGGGTTATTTAATTATGATTTAACTTGATTAACTTTGTTAGCGCCGAGAATACTTATTTGACTATTGAAACACAAGCAGGTGCCTATTGCCTAAAATGTAACGTAACACATTTTTTTTGTTACTTGAGTAATAACTAAGTTAATAAAGTAGAAACTCATAGTTTGTGTTAGTTAATTACTTTACAATAATGTATAAGATAGTATCAGCTGATTTTATTACTCGTGCCATTTTTTACGGAACGTTTTCATTCGTAACTAATTGTAATGGCTCATTAATATTCATCAATTCATGCTGTGTGACTAGTAGCTAGTCTGTCAGAATAATCAAATAACCCGGAAAGTTTCTAGGCTACAGCCGTGACCGAGGCAAAAAACATGCTCTTTGAGGCACGAAGGGACTTCGGATTTGAGCCAGTGTTCGCGAACACTATTTTTGATTTGAACTGGTTATTCGATCATTGTAATTTTACCACAATTATGTTCCAAATTTGATAATATCGTTTAAAATTAAGCATAAACCTTGCCCCTAAGTAGGCTATTATTAAACATTTAAGTTTATTATCTCAATTATCTGAAATATACCCCAAAACCTCGAAGTTGACATTCTAGGCACGTAGACACTCGACCAACGACACTTCTCTAATTAAAACTGCGCGAAGAATAGCCTATTCTTCTACTGGGTTAAGCCATACCATACGCCTCACTGACCTATTTTCCTCTGAAAATGAATCCTCAACAAACCGTGCTCATGAACGGCGGTACTGTTCTCCTAACAATAGTTGAAAGCGGTCTTGAAACTAACAGAAGCGCTTCTAAGAATCCCTTTTATCTGTCATCCCAACAAACTCCAGATCTTTTAAACTCATCCGCTGCGAATATGCACGGAATATAAACAGAATTCACTAATTGCATCCATGTTTATATTTGAGTATAAACAAATCGTGTTCTGATGGATAATGACGAATCATGTAAACAAAGGTATGAGGTTTAATAACAAGCCTCTGCTAATGCTCATGTTTGTAAAACATAGACAACTAATTACTCATGTATGGAATGTGGAGATCGGCGAGATGTAAACTATTTTCGTACAAAAGTAGTAAAAAATGCATTTTATAATGCGTGTACCCTGAAATAACGCAGGGTATTCCAAATATTTCTAAGAGACATGTACGAAGCTTTGAATTTTTTGAGAATTTGGAGATCTTGCGCATTAAGTATGCTATACTCCGTCCAACCATTTATTTAACTTTCGACAGTTCGGTTCGGATGTACTAATGCGTTACCGATTCGATTTCTTGTAACAGTCAATTTAATTTATGAAGATGTTTTGATCGATTAAACACATTGAAATGCTATTTTTGCTCAACATTTTGTATTGTTTTATAAGCATGCCTCAGCGAAAAGTTATAATTTTTTTTTTTGTAGCCTGGCGCGTGTCGGCTTTTCTGGCCGGACGGGACTTTCGGGTGAACGCTTTAGGCACTCGCAACCCTTGATTTAAGTAACCATGCTGAGGGCAACCCACTAACGGGTTACGAACCTCGACTCAGGACGGTCACTGGGAGAGGATGAGACATCAAAGACTAACGTATTTGGGTGATTTACCGCCCGATCGAAGTAGCGTTTGCTGGTCATTTGTATGAAATGCCTGATGGTCGGCATGCTGGTATCCACGTGGAGGTTATAACTTTACGAAATCGTTTTCTTTGAAGCAATTAAGCGTAGCTTGTTAAACACCGTCTGTTTTCTACCCCGCCAAAGAGCAGCATGCACTGTTGTGTTTTGGTTTGAAGGACATTGTAGCCAGTGTAACTACAGGACATAATGAGACCTAACATCTTAAATTCAGGATGACAAGCGCAGTGGAATGCCACACAGTACCTTGTAACTCAAGGTGTTGAATGGTGTTGCTACTGTTTATAGGTGGCCGTATCGCTTACCATCAGGCGAACGGCATACTCGTCTCGTCGTTCAATGCCATAAAAAAAAACTACTATAAGGACAACTCTATAATTAATTTAGGTAATTGCCATAAAATCACTTACAAAACGATGAAAACCCGTGTTATTAGCTAATTTGAAATTTTAAATAATGTTTTTGACGACACTTAGCAGCAACAACTATGTACTCGGCATTTTTATAGCTTGCTTGACAATCGAAATAAATAACTGTACTAATATTCGTATGGGAACAAACTATTTCAAGTTTAAGTCGTAAGCACCAAAATGTGGGTTTATTTGTGTTACTAAAATAGAGTAACTACTGTTTATTATTGGAACAACAAGCAATAAACGAATTAGATTCATGACCGCAGTTAGTGCGTGTTTAATTCATAGAATTTAATATAACTCAAAAACAAAATTAATTTTGATTAAATCCATAGAGTACTTTGTTCTCTATGGTCGTATAAGGCCAACACGTGAGCCGGAAAATTTCTTGCACAATTTGCAAATAAGTAATTGCGGGTAACGTAGATAAAAAAATTACAATTTAAATGAGAGCGGAAGCGATAGTCAATCGTTTCCTTATATAAAACAAAGAAGCAGAGCAGAACAAACTTTAATTATAATACCACCGTGGAAGATAATTAGTAGACATGATAAACAAGTTTAAACATTTCGTAACGTGTCAAGTAAGTTAAGAAATAAAGTTACGTTTTGGATCGTAACAGTAGCCTGTGGCAGAATTTTAAACATTAGCTAATATTGAAATCTGCTATCTATTAGATAGGATGAGGAAGATTAAGATAATAGAGGCCGGGAAAGTAATGTTAGAGATAGCTGGATCGCGATGAAACGGGAATAAGAACTAAATTACATAACAATTTTAATTCACAGATAACTGACTTATTCTATTTTATAGTACTACTAGCTTTTGCCCGCGGCTCCGCCCGCGTGAATGAGTTTTCCCGGTATAAAAGTCCCGCTTAAAATGTAGCTTATATGACACGTTCGTAGATTTACCATAGCAGCGCCATCTATTGATTACTTACTCAACCCAGTCGAAAGGTATCGACATCTGTTAGAATCATTCATAGCAGCGCCATCTATTGATTACTTACTCAACCCAGTCGAAAGGTATCGACATCTGTTAGAATCATTTGTAGTTAAGATAATTGTGACTGTCAAATAATAACAGACAAATAATTAGCAATAAATTAAAATTGCGACTATAATTTGAGATTTAAACTATCCTATCTCTCAAGTTGGATCGAACTGCACATGGTGTGCGAATTTTATTATAATCGGTTTAGTGGTTTAGGAGTCCATTGAGGACAAACATTGTGACACGAGATTTATATATATTAAGATTAAATATTCTGCGTTTATACTAGTTATGCTTATAAAAGTCCCTTCGGCATTTAGTATAAGACAAACCGTTTTAGGAAAAATGATTTACTAAAAAATAACATAAAAATTATATTGCAAAATTTTTAACGATAATAAATTATCTTGTTATTTTGATCGGTATTTTGTCAATGTCAATCTATGTTGTAAGAAAGTTATGAATGGACAGGTTGTAAACCAGTATTCATTGATATTTTTCCAAAAGAATTCTGCTTGCGTAACCCTGATAATTTCATCCTCCCTTGAACTTTAAACAAGATTTTATCGCGAAATCGGAGCATTTTTCATGTGATTATCACGACTATTTTTATGTAACCTACATTGCGTGGTGAGAGGATATAGGTACTTTTTTGGGTCAAAGTTACCAGCGCGCAGATCCAACGAAATGAATTCAAGTAGTAGTTATCTAATGCGACAAAGCCACCGTAGTTTCTTTGGCTAATCTAAAAAAAAATGATTTCTTATATTTACGCGAATGTTAGACATTGAAATAAAGCTATTTTACGGATTTTATCGCGGTTTTTTAATATTTTTTTTAACTGTACCTATAATTATAAAGTGATGGTAGATATTGTAACATTAGCTTTTCGGACAACCAAGACCTCAGTCCGCTCCGTGACCATGAAGGATGTAAAGTCTTCGAAACGACGGGAGAAAATATAAATTAAAAAATCGCGGTAAAATCCGTAACATTGTCTAAATAAAAAGTCATTCCTCATGCCCATACTACGTACCTAGTATTTTACTTACTCAATGTTTTCCATATTCCAGTATTTGGGGATGAAATGGGTATTTTATGTATTTCAAATAAATAGTTACTGTGCCATCTATCCTCAGGTGTCATTTACAGCTATTAAACAGTTAGACAGGCGTTTAAGGTAATACTACCAGAAAAAGTTGAAGCTAACCGTCGACGCAGGCTATGTTAAGAAGGTACAGAGACCTAGCTTAGGTCATGGCTAGAAATGAGGGTAAATTGAGCTGCTTCCATCTTATTTTTAGAGGAGACTGGCAAAAGACCTGACAGTAATTTATTTTATTTTTTTATTTGTGACCTCTAATGGGATGATTGGGATTGGAGCGAGAAGGGGATTTATAACCTGCCACTCTTTACTGACTATGTAAAACGGCATCAACTTTACTTTTCAGTAAAACAGCGATAATACACCTGCCTATCTATTTACCTATGCTGCTGCTCTCCAAATTATACAAAGTATACGCATCGTTAAACTCTTTATTATTTACAATACTAAGAAGTTTTAATTAAATATAAAGTGCCAAGACGCTTGCACTACTTAGATAAGACAGCTGACGAAAACAGAACATAAGACTGTGAAACTAAAGTTTGTGATAACAGTCGAGTTGCATAGAGAGTGCAGGCAATATTATCATCCAAAAATGTCTTCTTTAAACATTGTTATTGCATTTTCGTCCTTGAATAAACAAGTGACGACCTACACAAATAAAAATGCACATCATATTTCCTTTTTTATAAGTATTTTCTTTATATTCGGCGTAAAAAATGAGTCGCGTCAACAATAGCGTATCAATTACATCGCCTCAAGTCGTTATGTTTGTGGATATTGGCCCAGCACCTAGATGGCAGGATGATAAAAGTTGACATAATCGCTTCCTCATAATCAAAAATCTCGATTACACTCAATGGCCGAGTTGTAATTTTAAAATCACGGCAGCGTAAAATTATCTTCATGATAAAGTATCGGGACCGTTATTTCATGCTTGAATATTTTAATAAACTACATTGGTAATGAGGTAATGCTAAAGATCGGCAATCATAGTAATTCCACATCTATCATTATTGCAGCCGCCGCATACTTGCAACTGCCTCGGTGGCGTAGTTGTATTACGGTACGACTGCAAGGCTGAGGTCTCGGGTTCGATCCCCGGGTCGGGCAAAGTGATATTGGATTTTTCTATTCAGTATCAGCCCGGAGTCTGGAATTTGTGCCCGATATGGCGATAGGCTCGCCCCCTATCACATCATGGGACGGAATACGCTTGGCGAAAAGTGGGTGCACTAGTTGCGCCTCTGCCCACCCCTTCGGGGATAAAAGGCGTGAGCATGCGTAAGCATGCATGCCGCATACTTGCAAGAAATTAATTGTATGTGCCGAACTCAATAACCTTGTAAGCAAAAAGGATATTTTAATGTTAACATAAATAACATGATGTGGATTTGTAGACACTTTCTTTCAGAATTCTAGATACAGTAAATTTCATTCCTCCTAGGCTAACGCTGCCTTAGATTTGAAGTGTATTGTTTAATATTCTGTTACGTATTCGCAGATAAGGCATTTCGTATGATCAAGGACTCCGCATTTAAGGGTGTTTAGAACGCATAATGTTGCCAACGTAAACAGCCATAAAACACGGCACTAAAAACCGCGAGACATCGTAAAGTTCGTCCCAATTTAATGGCCCACAAGCTCGTCTGGACATTCTCACTATTATACGTGAAAAGGGCAAAACAAAACTACGAGCGTTTGTCATCTGGCTACTAACTATGTCACTAACCAATTTCAGTTTCTGACATCTTTTGCGGCATATAGAAAATATGCGAGGAAAAAAATAAGAATTTATAAAGGTGGTAATTGAAATTAAAGTAAATAATTGCGCAGATAAATTTATTTTATATCGGGCTCTGTTTAACTGTAAATATGGCTTTAACTCTGTAAGCAATCCCTACTTATGCCTTTAAATAATTAACTCATTTTAAGTGAGCGATAGCCTAGTTGGGAATGGAACGGTCTGCCGAGCCAATGTCCGGAGGTTCAAACCCAAGGCACACACCTCTGACTTTTCGAAGTTAAGTGTGTATTGTTTATCAATTATCGTTCGCTTTAACGGTGAAGGAAAACATCGTGAGGAAACCTGCATACCTGAGAAGTTCTCTATAAGACTTCGAAGATATGTGAAGTCTGCCAACCCGCACTAGGCCAGCGTGGTGGACTAAGGCCTAACCCCTCTCAGTAGTAGAGGAGGTCCGTGCTCAGCAGTGGGCAGTATATAATACAGGGCCGATTGCATTGCATTGCAACAAAGAAAACCTTTTGTCTTGCTCATACTTTCAACAAGAAGGCTACACCTTCAACATCTGATACGGGCTGTTCGTTCATCATCATTACTCCAGGCTCCTGGTGAATAACGTTCTATGCATTTCTACATTAGCAGGATCACTCACTGTTATTAAATATAAAATATTATTCTTTTCACTACTAAACAAGTTCCATTCGGCTTTTTATCAAATAATGTCATCTTTTTTGAAACACTAGGTGTTGCTTGCGGCTTCGCCCACATGAGAATTTCTCGCTACAAAAGTCCCTAAAACACTGTAGGAATCTAGCGCGGTGCCATTTACTAAAAAAATCAGATTAAAACGTTCCATTATTTCCCATAGGGGCAAATTACCGAGATAAAAAGACTATGTGTTAATCCAGGACATGGTCTACCCGTGTGCAAAATTTCATCCAAATCTGTTCAGTGATTTTTGCGTTTACTTCTAACAAAAATACAAACAAACATTTTCACAAACTTTCGCACTTATGATATTAGTAAAAGTAAGATTTTAAAGGTAGTACGTATCATCAGTCACTTAACCGACGTGGCAACTTTATTCAGAACCATCTTGTTCAGTATTTTTGACCCCAATAGCCGAGTTATTAAGTACGAAGAATCTGAATGAAATTGGGTCGGGTTCCTCCTGGAAGGTCGCAAGGGCGCCATCGTGCCGAGGTTAAGCTAACGTCAAACTCTTAAATGTCAATTCGATTAGATATGTTTTTATTACCCTATCTCCTTTTATAGAGATTACTTTTTATTTCCTGGTTTGAATGTATTTTGTCGTTGTTTTAGAATTATCGATATTTCTATAATAATTACTGAATATGCATTGAGAAAATTAAGGGTCTGTTTCACAACTTCTAAATAAATTTGCTTTGACAGAATTTAATAAACGACTGCATAAAATGAAAATCTACTCAATGTGAACTTTAAGTAATTCATAAGAGGCCATCGTAGCTCCATATTTACTATTTACTACCGTATAGCAACAGCCGATGCATATTTAGATCTGCCCGTAGCGAAGAGTCCATATTAAACGATTCCTACTGGTTTTGCATTTCAAACTAATTGTCAAATAAGTACTACAAATAACTATACCAACATCAATAGTAAATACGTTCTTTTTATAAACCAATGGTAAATACAGTAGTAAAAGTGTCGGCTTCAATTTAAAAAAAAATACCGTTCGGCATTGTGTTCTATAAATTTATAAAAGAGAAATTTCAAATAACATATCTAATTTACAATCTATACAGAAACGGTCCATACCATTATCATGAAATGTTTCCATAAACTAAAATACAGTTCAAAATTTATGCAAAATTAATCCACTAGCTTTCAAAACGTTATGAAATTACGTAATTGAATTCATTTAATGTTTATTGTAGCAACATAACAGAAATTCCAAACATTAGCCTTGTTTAGATACTGGAATTGTGCTACTGGCACTAATAAGTGGTTTAGCATTAATATCAAAGTATTCATATGATACCCGTTTTGGTTATAGAATTCAGACAATAGACGAAGTAATTCTAAAGTTTACGCATTTAGCGCCTTAGTTACAAAAGGCCTCAATCTCTACATGTTCTCTATGTATTATAAAGTTTACTTAAGGTACGTGGTATATACTATATGTTTTTATACAGTTAATATTACTAAATTAGCATATAAATTCAAAATTTAGAAAATAATGACTCTGTAACCTATGTTACCTGTACGGAGCCTTCACTATTGAAGGCTGCGTTTATAAAGAGTTTGATTTGGTGTCGGAGCAATAAGTCTGCGTAAGAATTCGCTCGCAATTGTGTAACGTCAAATATGTATTTTTTTACATCATATAGGAATTAAGAGAAAATTTCTAAACAAATCTACCAGTTTTTTTAACTAAAATCATACATACGATATTTCCATTGAATAGTTTCAATTAAACAAAATTTACAAAGCACATTTTGTAACTAATTAGAAACACCCGGCATCTTCCCTAGAGATTTAATAAATATAATTATATATTTAAGTAAGGTAAAGTTGGGTACAGTTGATAAAATCCCAGATGTGTCTGACTTAAAGCGAGCCTTGTTTCTAAGTAAAAGCAAATACCTAGGTAGTAGGTACACAAGTAAGAAGATACGAGAAGCTCTAACTTCCCCAAGGGAACTCGTCCGGTGTGCACGTTTTATATCTTACTTTCGATAGTGGCCGAGAAAATAAAACCGAATTCTCTATCACGGGTTAATGTACTGTTAACTAAACAATGTAGCAACAAGCGATCGGCCAAATATAATTATGTTTATTGTGGTAGTTTCTTCATTTTGTTGTATATAATGATTTTTTATGCTTATTTCTAAATTTATTATAATGTTAGAGGTTCTGTCTCACCTAAATTTATTATGGTTTTATATTTTGTTGATCTCAATGGATTCAGCGTTGTGCTCTAAAATATTATTTCATCTATTGGTCTCGAAATTACGCAAGCTGTCCCTCATAAGGACAAACAATAAAAATTAAATGTACATGCTTACTACATTATCTTGCGGTTAACGAGTTGCAAAGGGCAGAACGTTTCATTTCTACGCACCGTAGTTCAAATAGGTTGCAAACCATTTTTAAATTACTCCTCGACCTTAAGGTTCACGAATTAAGTCTGCTTTTTGCTTGTATTGAGTGAAGGCTCAAGTTTGCTCGCTATAATACGCGGTCATTCGCTCCTACAACGAGCTGAGTTCACAGGACTTTTAACTCTCAATTTTTGCCCGATTTTGTTGTTAATAAATGTATAGATGCGAGAATATTATTTAATTATATTGAAAAATAACATCTGAAGTAAATTTTAATAATTCAATCCCTTGTTCCAAGAAAGTTCATCTTAATCTTGTTTATTTTTTAATATTAATCCATACGATAATATAAAAAAAACTTCAATTCCTCGAATTTTATTAGGAGTTCGTACTATTTCGTATTTATTTTACCCAGCAGGCTAAATGTTTCTGACCCGCTCTAACCATTCGTAGGTACAAGCACACATTAAACATAAATTCACTCGTGAAAATATCGCTGTATTTTTAGTTTTGCCGCAGTCGAGTAAAAAAAGGCACTTATGGCTCGACAAGTTCCTTCGGTGGATAATAAAAGAAAAAGTAACAGTCTATGGTCTAGCCCGGAGTTTATGATCTCGACGGTTGCTGCCCGCTGCCCGCAGCATTCAACGTCGTGAGGTGTCAATTAGGAGCGCGAAATATTTCTGAAACTGCTTATATTTTATTCATTATTTTATAACGCAACCGATATGAGTGAAATATATTTAATTTAAGAAAGTTGAACAAGGTGTTGAAACTTGTTGCGGTTTTCTTTTTTTAGTCTGGCAACGGTACCACGAAGTCCTTTAGGTGAATATATTGACCACTGAGTCACGGAATGGTGTCTTGGAGTTGGAACAAAGAATTTCAAGCCAATCCTGTTGTCGATTTTTAGACTTCTACGTTTTCGCATCGTTCATGGCGTATTATGTAATATACAGATGTTAAAACGGCAATGAGCTTTAAAACCTTATAGGTATATAGTGTATATACGTTGATAATAATGCGGATTTTTTTATGACATGGAAATACAAATACAAAATAAATCATTACACAAAACGATGAATAACTACGCGTCCCGAGCTACGTTAAAACAGACCATAAAAATCTCCAAGTAAGAAAATCCGATGATCACAAAAAAAACCTCAAATATTAGCTGAACAATTGCAAATATTAGCACAAAGAGTTACTTAAGCGCTGCACACAGGTAATCATAATGCAGGTTTTGGGACAAAAGCCAGGATGTTCGCATGAGCCGCCGTGCTACGTGCTTACCGCGCGTATCCGGACCAAGGGAAAGGATTAAATATCTCGCACATTAAGTTTGAAACCGCGTATACCGTTTAATGTAACATAACTGTTATTGCGATGAGTAATCGCCATTAAATTTTAACGATTTATATCTTCGTATTCGTTGTCAATGTTACTTGGGAATACGTGTGTATTTTTAGACTCTTTTTGCATTTACACATCGATTTATGGTTTGTGTTGTCGAGGTGCTGCACGTGGGTTTATCGGTATTGGGTTTAATAAGGTATACCTTATATAATATATCCGCAAATAGAGATATGTTTCTTACTGACAGATTATATTAGTTAATAGAACTCGCTACTGCTCCTTTGTAGAGTCGGTCACGCTGATAACCGATGGTTATGAAGTGCTTGCAACGTCATTGTCAGGTTAGATTATATTGTCTATGAAAATTATTGCGCGGGCGTGGCAGCGGCTGGCAACAGCCAGTGCCTTCAGCATTTCATAACAAGTAAGGCTTTATAAACAGACGAGGCAGTTTGTAAAGGTATGAATTTGTCGAAGATAGGCAAGATGCAACTTGGAGCCACAACTCTCGTATTATCGGTGCCAAGTAGTAGATTATACCCTTTCTAGCCGATTTCGGCCACGGCGGCCAATCTCAACAGAGATCAGCCAGATACGCAGGAGATATTATAGTGCACAAGTGTGTGCGCAATACACAGGGTGCACTCGCTATTCCTTTACTCTCATATTCCGGTGAGACGGCAATCCGACATGACCGGAGAGAGATCAGGCGCAGGACCAACGGCTTTACGTGCTTTCCGAGGCACGGGGGTATCACAAAACAATAGTAGATTATGAAAATATTAAATTATACCTCTTTCTTTTATCAAGTTAGTCCAGGTATCTAATTGCTCAAGTTGGCTTTTATTTTTGCGGTTTTCTCTGGTGGTAAATAAATTGTCATTAAACTTTATTTTTTTCGCAATCAGTTTTTATATAGCATTATCTGTGGTTTTATTCCTTTAAATAAGTGAAGTTGTTATACCAGGCTTTGTTTCTAAACATTACGCAACGTCCGTAAGGCATATAAAGTAAAAACCTTTTTAATTGCGGCGGCAAAGTTATAAACGTTAACCATATAGATAAAACCTCAGGATTTCCAAGAATTATAAATGCTTGTAGAATAAACATAACATGCCTATTGGCACTGTTTTTTATTTTGCTTTTCAGGTTTATATAAGAATTAAATAATTCCTTTAGAAAATTATGCAAGCAAATTTTTGCAATGCAATGCAATACTATCAGCCCTGTATTATATACCTACTGCCCATTGTTGAGCACGGGCCTCCTCTAATACTGAGAGGGGGGCGAGAGGCAAATTTTAATGTTATAAAATAATAGGCTATTTGGACCTAACTATACTATTTAATGTCATTGTTTGGACCTTATTGACCGACGTCAAATTTAAACATAATCTATCCCGCAGAATAATAATTTCGTTATTTATACTACTGAGATCTATCCACTTCATAATTTCTCTAGTTTTAACTTTTTTTTTAATTTTCTTCGATTACTGCTGACAGTGGGCAGGAAATGTTTTAGGTTTTTAAGAATATTCTGTCTTAATTCTCATTATGCCACGTAAAGCAGGAATAATGTGATACGTGTCTGAAATTACTATATAAAGTATTGGTCTATGTACTGAATAGATTTTAACATGACTTTTCGTTTATTTGCAGTTGTTGTTGACGTGGACGACAGACCAGTCTGCGTGGAAATATGTGATACTGCCGGACAGGTAAATGACACTACATTATTTACCTACAACTAGTACATAAATGAAGTTAAACGTGTTACGTTAGCAGACATCTACAAACATGACAGACATGTAGATAAACGGGACATTTATAGCAACAAAACGTCACCTATCAAGATTCGAGCTATAAGAGGTACGATATTCGCCCGTGAACATCACACATTGGTTTTAGAAGGAGATAATCGCTTATTTTCGGCTTCGTAGAGCGTTGTCTCTATCACTCACACCGATGTGACGTTTTCTCGCTGACTTGACTATTCTATTACTAGTATTTACTCGCGGCTCCGCCCGCTTAAGAAAGATGTCCCGGGATAAAAAGAAGCCTACAGCACTCAGGAGTAATGTAGCTATCTATCAGTGAATGAATTTTCAAAATCGGTGTAGCAGTTCTTGAGATTAGCGCGTTCAACCAAACAAACAAACAAACTCTTCAGCTTTATTATATGAAGTATAGATTATAGCTCTATGTATAATATTTACTGCTGATTACTGGGTCACAACTCTCCCATCAAGTCGCAATGGTTAGTAGAAATGAGTACATTCCGCAACCGCTAATGTCCTTTCTAGAATAAGGTTTACCTTAGATTACTTGCTGAAGAATCTTAGATCTATCAATAAGAGGTATGTGAAATTTAAAACACCTGTTCAGCTTGTTACCGTGTGAATAACGAAAAGAGTTTGCTTCAAAAATTCAATTTTATTTATTTGTTAACACAACACAACAAAGAATGCAAGAACCTCACAAAATCGAATTTCTACATAATATTATATCATGTTTCCTATCCAAACAAAGTTATCCCACGATAGCTTCTTTCTTATTTTTGATAAAAAAAACAGCACGTGTACCTCACATCATATGGTGCTGTGATCTTTGATCAAATCTTTTTCTCTCCGTTTTTTTTTCTCAATGAAAGCAAGTCGCAACGTGTGTGTTTCTCACAGTTTCTCTACCTGCACTGCTATAGTGCAGGCACGTAGGCAATTTTTTTCGGGGAGCAAAAAGTTCAATTACAATACCGTGGATTGAGCCTATGAATAAATTGCATTAAAAGTTTTTGGGAACGTGTATTTTTTTCAATTAAATGTTATTGTTAGTCCGAAAAGTCGTTTACTTATGGTCATTTATGAAAGTACTTATGAAATTATAAAAAAAATAAGTATTGTTCAAGAAGTTGTTGATTATATACGGTTAGAAGCCATTATGCGATTTATTAAAGCCTTAAGGGATTTCGCGTCTAATGCATCGAAAGAATGAACTTAATTCGATAAAATGCAATAACTTGATAATTCTGTTTTCCTTATACCGACCTACACGTTTTGTATAACAAAAAAATATACCAAATCTACATAGCATTGTTCATAGAAGGTATTCGTACGCTTCATAACAACGTACACTCGACCGTGTCCTTTCATAACATAAGCAGCGGGTCTATCTCATTCACATCACGCCTAATTACATACCTGTACTATTGTTCACTGTAGCTGGTGACTGGTGCCTCTACATGTGTCAACGATCATGTGTTTTCATACACAATGCGATTTTATCATTGTACGCGATACGCACGACAGAACTTTGCTTGAATAGAAAAATTGTGGGTTAAACGCGCTGTGACAAGTCAGTAGTTTTCAATTTACCACGCTAGGTAACCAGTGTGAAATGTCAAGCACATTTAGTTTCGTATACATAACTATGGACTTTCGCGATTACATACAATATTTACCATTTTATATAACATAACTACTGTTTATAATGAAACTTAATTTATTGATGATTTTATTGAACTATATTTATTTCTGAGCGCCCCAGTTTCCATGTTTAAAGTTAAATTAACACAAAATCTTTAAACTCTAAAAACTGTTACAAGAAGGAAATCAAAGTCCGAAAGTACGATCAAAGATAAAGGTACAACGTTTGTAACTGGGATTACGGTGCGGTCATGTGGCACTGACGGACAGGCTGACAGGCTGTAGCCCTAAATCTCGTCCCGATGTCGAAACCAGCGTAATAAGTAGCTAATAATACCGGGAACCTGTTCCGACATAAATGGTATAGAATTATGTTAACACAAAAGCTCTACTTTTAGGATTATGTTCATCGTTGCACTTATGTAGGTAATAGAAAAATGTTTTACAGGTAAAATATCATAAGTTATCAGTACTAGATCATAAACTAATAACCAGCTAGAATTTATCATAAATCATTGTAATTATATAAATTCTAGACATTTGGATAGCTCAATGAATAAAAATCACGTCATTAAATATTATAACGACATAATTCACGTCCCCGCAACTTGTGAATGCAGAGACCAATTTTCCTACCATCATAAATGTACATACATTTTGACGCGTATCTCGTAACGCCCAACCATTCCGCCGGGGACGCCACTGAGTTTCAACTACTTTGTATGAATAATAATTAATATGAAAGTGAAAATGGCACCCGTCATGAACATTAGCGGCTCTCTAGCGTACGAGAAAATCTGTTTCAGTTTGACTGCAACTTTATTAATGAATTTAACACGTTAAATTGTATAATAATGGGGAATGGCTGCTTAACGTCCAAGCCATTATTTTCTTGAACACCTATCGTAATATCGAAGTTATTAGTATTAAGATCTCACAAAGTAAACTTGTTAGCATTGCTGAATTATATTTGCTAGCAGAATTTCTTGAGATTAATTGTGAGAACTGAGACCTTTTTAACCCCGTTAAGTTACCAACATTATTAAAAAGTTAATATCAGTATGGCCTAAAACCAAACCAAATATCTGTAATAACAGTATGTACCTACGTAGTTCAAATAAATAAGATTTTGCTAAGAAATAGCCAGCCAATTCCATTTTGTGGCTTCTAACCATTACTTCTAACTCAAAAAATATTTAATTACAATTGGATTTGTGTAAATTAACAGCACTAATTTTTGTATAGAGTTCTGTTTCAGTATTTTTACCTTTCCTGTCGGAGCTTTTAATCAATTTCACGGAAAAGAACACAAAGCCTTACGTTAATTTGGTTCCCACAGTTTTAATTATCAGACTCGTCTTAATATTATGGACGGTTGTGCTGTAAAACCTTTTATTCAACGATAGTTATCTGATTCAACCGACTAGCGGTAAATGATTTGCTTGCCTAAGCCCGTGTTGTGTCATCACTCATCTGTGGTCAAATAAAGTTAACGGTCTTATTACACTGGATGAGTCCGCAGCGCCGCTTTGTTGTGAATTCACTTGGAATTCGCCAGTGTGATAAGAGCCTTGTGCCTTAACTTTACCTGGCCACGGATGAAACAATCCGTCTTAATATTTAGTTTTTACCTATTTTTCGTTTGAAATTATATACGATGCGCAAATATTACTTCCCTCGTGATCTATCTCTGCAGTCCCAGACATTAAGTGGAGACCCACTGTTTGCTCAGGATGTATGCGATTGTATTATTGCGTGCATTGTAGTCACTGACGGCCCAACACAATGTGATCGAAATGATAGTGAGCACTTGCAGTTCGTGGACAATGCTCCTTGCACTTAGGGTTACCATATGATAGACGTTTGCCGTATCTGACAGGCATTTTAAAGTTTAGACTGGCGTGCGGCCGGCATATTATATAAAATTATGTAAAATATATTGGCCTGAATCAGACATTTTTCACAACTTTCCCAACAAAAATATCAATCCTCATCAGATAATAAATACTTGTCACATATACTCATATACTCGCGCCTTTTATCCCCGAAGGGCTAGGCAGAGGCGCAACTAATGCACCCACTTTTCGCCGTGCGTATTCCGTCCCATGATTTGATGGGAGGCGAGCCTATCGCCGTAACGGGCACAAATTCAAGACTCCGGGCTGATACTGAATAGAAGAATCTAATATCACTTTGCCTGACCCGGGGATCGAACCCAAGACCTCTCAGTATTGCAGTCGTACCGTAATAAATAAATAAATACAACTACGCCACCGAGGCACTCATGTCAGGCAAATACTTGTCATGATTATTAATTACTTATTGGCTACGGCTTTTTATTTCACACTGGAATTTTCTTAAAAATCAAGTATTTTAGACACCCTAGACAGGCAGTCCTCAATTTATAAATGGTAACCCTACTTGCACTCGACTCTACTCGCCAGCTTATAATAATCAGTTTATGTTGGCGACATTGCACGGCCACACAATTCTAATCTAATTTGTATACAAAATCAGTTTATTTTCACTGCATGCGTCGTATTACTTCTTCCATTCGCGTGAAATTAGCTCGTAACCATGACACTGCGTATGCAGTTTATTTGCCAGTGTAGATACTAGTATAAAAATATTTAATATCTAAGCTAGGAGACATAATACGTATCTGCCTTTTCCCGAGAGTCGGGCTAGAGTTAGATATAAAATAAAATTACCCGGACATAGAACAATGCTTCCATTTCTTAATTTACACTTAATTTACGAACACTATGCCGCCATTTGAGCCTAATAGAAAAAAGTACCCACATAATTAAATTTTTATTCTTGTCACAAACATTATTAAAAAGGTTTATTAAATACTTTCTTTCTCACGATAACAGACAAAAGATGACATAGGTTAGTCATTGATTAAGCCGTCTTAATGAGGTCTTCAAACATAGTCTCTCCAATATTTTCTAATATTAAACGAAATAAAGCAATTTTAATTCTCACATACAAGCGTTACTTCTATCTACATTGCCGTTGGCAGGACGCGGCATTGTGCATGTCAAAAGCATTCTAATAATCCGCAGACCGCATGAGATGCGATCAGTCTGGCACACGCCCGGAGTTGTGCAAGTTTTGATTATTACCCGGCCCTATATGGTGGCCAATGGTGCCGATGGCTACTTTCACCCGTGACTGGCTCATTTATCGAGTTCGGGTTATGATTTTTTAGGGCTGCGTAGGTAAAATTATAAAGAAACCATTACCAAGCTTTCTTTTATCAGATTGCTTGTGTGAAAAAACCAGAGCACATAATATGCTTTGTTATAAAGGTAAACAATTTTGGTAAACGGTCATAGTTTTGTTTTTAGACTAAGTATTATTAGTATTATTATAATACTTAGGTTGGAAACCCAAGAATGTTTTCGGGTTTTAGATTCTAATAAAAGCAGCTGAATTTCCGGTGATTAGAATTTGTGCTTAAGTTCTGCTGTCTCATATAACCTCGACAAAGTAAGGCGCACTAGTTGCAGCTCTACCTAACCCTTCGGAAACAAAGCTTGATGTGTCATCTGTTAGACCATTGTTTGTATTTAAGAAAAATATTTTTTATAACCTTTTTAACAAAAAGTCAATGCTACTACAGAACCCTCGTGGAACATACTTCACAGTGGGCCAATTTTTCATAACAGAGCAAACATTGCGTCACTGATTGACGTGTCCTGAAAGATGAAATGAATTACTGACAGAGCGTGAGTGCGGTCGTGATTTAATTAAATTCTACAGTTTCCTTATACAGCGTGTGTATTATTTGTGCGCCGTTCTATACGTGTACAACTTTAATTGAATATTCGAAACTTATTACATTCATTTCCTCTGTATATTGATGTTGTTCATGATAGACGTCTTCTCAGCGTTGGACGAAGCTTAAAGCTTCGGCTATACATAGATATTTCAGTTTCAGGCGGTACAGGAACTGTGGGCGAAAAGGGTAAAATATTGGTCTCTTTATCTGAACGAAAGCATACACCAATGTTGCCAGAATGTAGGTGGTATTATTGTGGATCCTGAGCTTTCGGCACTGACCTTGCTCAGTTGTGTGGCCAAAGTATCCACGTCAAAGATATGTTGGCATTTTTCAAAAGATCAACTACTTTACATCGATAGCTATAAGTTGTGTTACATTTATTTAAAGAGCTGCAAACACAAATTTATATCAATAGGTTTAAAATAAGCCACAGCCATAGCCAATTCTGTAATTACAATATTGGCATGCATAATGCTGTCAGGGTTCAAAGACATTGCTTGGGGGCTAATTAAAATCCACCATTTTTTTGTCTATTAATTTAAAGCAGTCAGTCGGAACCAAACTATTACTAGGTGTCTCGCTAGTTCCTATGGGTATATTCTTACTACAGTCTGTTTAGAGTTTGTATTGCCGTCAGGATTCAGAACACTGTTGTGATTTAGTTTCGAGGACCTGATAGCCATTGTAGGCGCCTAATTAGCATTATGAGCCTAAGGGCTATTTCACAACATAACAGTAAATGCTACTCGTTACATAAATGTATCAGGCGACCAAATACAAAAGCACACTCTAAATTATGCTCCCAAATAAATGGAAATCAAATACGATACTTTGACCGGGTTTTTTCAATTGTTGTTAGGGTAATCATCGGTGCTATTAAGCTGGACGCGCTCGCAGAGCTTCGAGTGCTCCAGCTGCTGCGAGTGCGTCTAAGACCCTGACAAAAAGATAACTACAGTTGAAAAAACGGGGCCTTAGTGTCAAATAAAAATTACTTGAACTTGTGAAACAGGCCCTTAGCATCTAATGTCTCAGAATAACGAGTGCAGTTCAGTTATCTATATAGATCTTTGTAATTAATTTATGGCTGGTGCTTACAGACATTTGTAACATGTATCATCAAGCGGTAAAGTCTAATGCGGTAGCGAGTGTTGCAGAGATACATATTATTGTCGTAGTTATTTGAAGGCTGGTGTTACTCGTATCATGTTTTGAGTTAAGCACAATAATAATATGGTATAATATTATGGTTAAAAATAAACCAAATTCTTTTACATAATACAACAATCGTTATTCTTAAACTGAAATGATTAGTTGGAATGACTGACAATGCGATTAGATTGTTCATTAACTTCATATCATATTGCAACCCGCATCGAACCGAGGTGGCCCGTGGGCCCCGTGGCGCGGTTCCTGCAATTCGTGGAAGAATCGGCGCCCCCTGATGCGACTTTCGTGTTACATTAATAAATTATGATTTATAGTCTGCAATATTGAATGTCAGAGTAAAAATTTAGGCTTGCATGTGCTCCAAGGAGTTTTTAAGTTAGGACTGGGTCTCAGTTGAATACATAACAACATAAGCCATAACGGTGTAGATATAGAGAAACTTTTAATATCCGAATATCGCGAACTTGTAGGTAACTAGTGGTAGGTCTCTCATATGTAAGAGACCGTCTGGGTGGGTACCACCGCAATGTCTATTTCTACCGCCAAGCAGCAGTGTGCATGCACTGTTGTGTTTCGGTTTGAAGGACATTGTAGCCAGTGTAAACAGGACATAGTGAGACTTAAAATCTTGTGTCTCAGGATGACGAGCGCAGTGGAATGTCACACAGTACTTTGTAACTCAAGGTGCTGGATGGTGTTGCTACTGTTTATGGGTGGTCGTATCGCTTACCAGCAGGCGAACGGCATGCTCGTTTCGTCATTTAATGCCATAAAAAAAAAGTTAAGCTATGATTGCATTTGATGATACCGACTGGTGAAACTCTGCAACAGTTACAACACGCAACGAAATCGATTTAGTACCTAAACTAATATATCAAAGTATATAGTTTTAACATGGCAAACCGAAAACAACTTAGATTCTTCCATATGTTCTCTCTGCCTGTATATTAAATCACGAAATAATTTAGAATTTTCTATTTTTCAGGACTCGATGTCTGAGCTCCGCGAGCTGTGCTATCCGGGCACCGACGTGCTGATGCTGTGCTTCTCGCTGGTGAGGCCGGAGACGTTCCGCTCGGTGGCTGAGCGGTGGACCAAGGCGGTGGCCAACGTCAACGCGCCGCTCATCCTGGTCGGCACACAGAGCGACTTACTACAGGACTCTAGAGTGCTACACACTTTGAGGGTAGGCATTACACTCCAGTGATTAATTTCATTTAGGCCAGCAACAGACAAACTGTTACTTTTGACGTTTATCGGACGTTTTTTTCTTTTGTTTTGTTGGACGTATGGAGTCGCGGAGAAGCTAAGGGCTGTTTTCAAAAAACGATCTTAATTTTAATCTTTGATCCGATCCCGAAAAAAAACAATCAAAATAAGTAATTTTTAAGTATGTGAAAAAATACCATTTTCGCGATGGATCGAAAAAGGCAATTGGGATCGTTGTTGAAGACGGCGGATAGTCGTGAGCATAAGACAAAGCCCATTAAATCAGGATTAAAAAAGTAAATACGTTTTTATTGTGGCAACTCTTTGTGTTCTCATTGTAGCTAATGCTTTTTTTAAAGAAAAAATGACTGTCGGTCTTTAATTTGTTCATGCAAAGGAGAACAAACATTTGACATGTTTAAATTAATTGAGTAAATAATATCTTCGTACTAAGAGTTCTTTATTTTCCTCATAAGCTTTTGCCTGCATTTATTTGCAATAGTAAAAATCCTGATTTCTCGGAATACTAAACACTGCAAGGAAAACTCCATTAAAATAGTTGTCTGGATTTATTTATGATAGATTCAAATACCTGGTACCAATTTTTACTGGTGGTAGGTCTCTCATTATGTAAGAGGCCGTCTGGGTGGGTACCACCGCAATGTCTATTTCTACCGCCAAGCAACAGTGTGCATGCACTGTTGTGTTTCGGTTTGAAGGACATTGTAGCCAGTATAACTACTGGACATAATGAGACTTAACATCTTATGTCTCAGGATGACGAGCGCAGTGGAATGCCACACAGTACTTTGTAAGTCTAGGTGCTGGATGTTGTTGCTACTGTTTATGGGTGGTCGTATCGCTTACCATCAGGCGAACGGCATGCTCGTCTCGCCATCCAATGCAATAAAAAAAAAAAAAAAAAACCTATCCAAGTTAGTCAAATCTACTCTATCTTCTATTCATGCACGTGAACAATGCTTTGTTCTTTGAAATAAAAGCTTAGTGTAATAGCATACCTATAGGTATAACCGTCACTACCGATCAGGTAATAAGACAATTCTTAGAATAACTAACACAAAAGGCATAACAACCAAGATTCCTTTATTTGAAGTGTGACACATCACGACCAAATAACTTATTATGACACACTCTTGACTCCTAAGATACCGAGTCTGATGTAACTTTACCAGAGTCCTAATTAATTTCTTTGATCCGTAACCCCGACCAGAATCTGCAAAGCTGCAGTAGTGTAGGTCATATATTTCTTAGTTGATGAGCCATTTTGTAAATGTTATGTTTTAAAATGTAAGATGCACACGAGACTGAAGAGTTATTAATTATAACATTGGTCCTGAACTACTATAACGGTACAGTGGGCACCTACTATAAAAAAAAAAAAAATTGCATGTTATCTCCTAAATATAAGGTATGCAAGTAATATTATTCTTATTGAATTTTTAAGATCTTGAACTTCACCCATTTCTGGGGTATTACACCAAATATTATTAATGTCAAAAATATTTCTATAAATGGTAACTATATTAAAAAGCATTCAAGCAGCAAACATCCTTGACTTTCAAGTCAACATACATTTCCATTTGCATTTGTTGACTAAGTATTCGCGTTCACGTGTTAAAATTAACACTTTTGTTGTAATACCATAACATATCTTTTGAAAAGTATCACATGTTGATAAACGATGATATATCTTGTTTGTCACTGGAAAAAATATAATTCACCTACTTAGTTGTCTTGAAACATTTTATATTATAGGCTTCCCAAAATATTTAGCTTTTGTTTGCATGGGTCAGCGACTCAAGAGTAAGTGGGACATCTGAATTCTGATGTTAAGCGATCATCACCGATAAACTCCCCCAGATCTCGAAAAATAGTGGAAGCATTACTGGCTTTAAAAGGAAGGCTTAGGCCCTAAGTTTTAGAATTCGAGATTCTAGAAATTTAACCCACCATACGCAACAGCATCGTTCACGTTGGTTTTCTGTGAGCCAGGTCGGACAGATCCGCTCATGGAGTAGACAAATACATATGTATGCACCTAAGGCCTGCACTTCATATATTAATAATTTCTCTAGAAATGACTTATTTAGATACGTCCTATATTATTCCTAACCTACTTATATAATATTTTCTCGATAGCTCACTCGTGTCGAGAAGGCGATAATTACAATAATAAGGTACATTGTTAGTGTGTTACCTCACTGTTATCTTGCACTGATAGGTATGCTCCGAGCTAGTGACACATAACCACAATAGATTAAAACCAATAGGCACCAGCTCTATTTAAACTTGTCACGCAGTTCAGTCACGATATACAACTGCTTTGTGTTCCTGATTCTTAATGTCTGGTAAAATATTTAGTAGACATGTAAGAAATGAATTCCTTTGCCAGCGTCCTTTTTAACCTCAAACAAGGCATCATGGCTATAGATTTGGAATCCATAAAAATCCTTATGATCATCATCATCATCATCAGCCACATGACGTCCACTGCTGAACATAGGCCTCCCCTAAAGATTTCCAGACGGATCTGTCAAAAGCGGCCCGCATCCAGCGTGTTCCTGCGTGTTCGTGTTCGTGTTCCTTCCTTATGATAAATTAATATTATTACCTATGTAACCGTTATATTTAAATACTGTAATATAAATACATATATTTTATCATTTCAGAGCCGAGGCGAGCAGGTCGTGACTGAAGTAGAAGCGAGGGCCTTGGCGGCCAAAATCAACGCCGTGTACATCGAAACCTCCGCCAAAACACGGAAACAGTTAAAAGACGCCTTCGATGCCGCCATTTTGGCGGGTTTGCCAGTGATACAAACCAAGAGACCGTTCTGGAAGAAATTGTTTTGTATAAATTAATAGATTTTAGAGAAATGTTATATGTGGCCTATTTTCTGAATGCATATTTAGCAAAATTGTTTGTACAGTGTACTTATAAATAAAGTTTAATGACAGGAAATCTGTAAGTAAGTGACTTTTATAAAAGGTAAAAGTGATTGTTATGAATGTGAAATGTAATGTTATGTGATGAGTCGGCCCGGATTTTGCATTCAATTATTCTAAGTTAATAAAATCGATATTTACTAAAATCAACAATTGCATAGCCGATAGTGCCTTATTCGTTTGAAGTAGGAATATCAGTGGAATGAATTACGAACACTTTGTTGTTCAGAATATCTTGAACTGTGATATTTTTTGTATTGAGTCATTTTTCTCATCTATTTAGTTCTCATAGCATGTATTATTATAAGTATTTTTTTGACTAATGCACAATGTAAAACCTGTGCGTTTTTCGTTGTCATTAATGGTTTTGATATTGTGATTATCTACCGCGCGGTCGAACTATTGAAAGGCTTCCAACTAGCATATGTATTTCTTCATAAGAGCTGATGTTTTACCACATCTTTTACATATCAATGCGATACGGATTTATTAGTTCAGAAATTGATATGTATATTGGACAATTCAAAAACAGGTAATCCTACTTCAAACTGCTGAAATTGTTGCAGATCATTTAGTTAAATTATAAAATTAGCTTGAACGTATGAAATAATGTGTATCCTTTAATAATTTAATGATTAGTTGTATTCATTGTTGTACAGTAGAATGTTAATCACTACGACACGTGGCTACGTTGTTGGTATAGGTGTATATAACGGATACTTATTTTAATTGTTGTTTTGATACTCAACACGAACTGATAATTATATTTTATTATGACTATAATGTGTTTTTATTTTTATTATATTCAAGATTTCGTTTAAGGTATCTCTACGCTTCCGTCTTAAATTTTTGTACTAGAAGAGGAAATCGGTGAAGACTAGGGTATACGAGGGACTATCCCGCCCTCACACCCGCCACTGCAACTCCTGTAAGCCAAGATCGGCAGTGGCACGCATTTTATGATACCGAGCGGTGAAGCTCGGCGAGTCTCTGGGAACACTAATTATTCTTAACCCGCAACGAAGTTAATCAAATAGAAGAATAGGGAGGAGCTATATTATATTTAGAGATAAATATATTTTCCACTTACTTGCAACTAGGGTATGCGTATTCCATGATGTGATAGGAGGCAAGCCTGTTGCCATTCTCTATTTATAAACCTACTCTATGGTTGCCATATCGGGCAGTAGTCTCCGGCTGATACACACACACACTCACGCCTTTTATCCCCGAAGGGGTAGGCAGAGGCGCAACTAGTGCATCCACTGTTCGCTGTGCGTATTCCGTCCCATGATGTGATAGGGGGCGAGCCTATCGCCATATCGGGCAATAATTCCAGACTCCGGGCTGATACCGAATAGAAAAATCCAATACCACTTTGCCCGACCTGGGGATCGAACCTGAGACCTCAGTATTGCAGTCGTACCTTAATACAACTACGCCACCGAGGCAGTCGAAGAAGGTATTTTAGTTTAGAGTTAAATGCCATTTTATTCAATTCAACAGTACTATTTCATATGATATAAATATGCAATCACATATTATTCAGTATTATATGTATTTATGGTTAGCTAGAAAAGAGAAAGTTTACTGCAGTTTACTGTGCTAAAGTTCGAATGTTGCTAGACCGTACTATTTGTAGAACTCTTCCCAAGCATATGTTTCTATGTTTGAAAATGTTAATGATGTTTTGTTTGCATTTGATTGGATCTGAAAAGTACATTTGTTTTTTTTTTTTAAAAGTATAACGAAATGCAGTCAGTATCTACACATATTATTGGCAAGCCACGTGCTCTTTCCGTCATTCAGGAAAATCCGTATTAATATAAAAAAGCCCACCACCCTAAGAACTTCATTGTTGGAATTAGTTGGTCTTAATTATTTTTTTCATTAGTTATCCCGAACACTTTAGTAGAAGCTCTTTAGTAGAATTTCAATCATCTTGTGTCGTTTTAGAGAATTTATATTGGCAGCACTGGCTTATAAACTGATATGCAGGTAGTCTACATTACAGTATTGGGTGTAACCTGTAATTAGTAGTATGTGGAATAAATTATTAGAATAAAAATGTTTGGCAGAATCATTGACGAGAGACAAAATATACAAATTCGTTAAAAAATAATGTTTTTTTTAAATGTTTGTTCCATAGAGGAACACATGCCGTGGCCACATGAGACAGAGAATTTGGCAAGTAAATTGAGTAAATCTACACCGCACCATTTTGTAAAGGATTTAGTAAGGTTATTGACAATTTTAATAGTTTTATAACATTCTGGAAACGCCCGATACTAAGCACAACCACTTTACGACCGACGCAAAGTGTGGAATTTCGCACGCACTACGGGACGGCAATAAAACAATTCTATCCCTTTCTTTCATAAGCAATACCTCTATAGTTCTACAGAAAGGGATGGTCCCTTTCTGTAGGACTGAATAGGAGCTATACAGGAGTCTATATTGTTTACTCTATCTACGGTTTGTTCTATAAGGAACCGGCTAAGGTCAAAGACCAAGTACAAGTACATACTGCCAAGTTATAACTAAATGTTTTTTTTTTAATTACTGGCAACTAAATGAATACTGATTGACAAATGACAGTTTAAATTTTATCTGTCAAAGTGACAGTGACGTCAGAGACTACAGTGAGTGCAATTTGGCGGCTATAATTTTCCGTTGTGTTTTTTCTGATAAAATTATTTATCATGACTGAAGAACAGAATTACGAAGATGTAGATATATCAGATATAATGGACGATGCGGAACATTACCCAGATAGCGATCACCAAACAGAATTTCATAATACAGAAACAACTGATATAGAAAATCAACACAGCATACAAAGTACCGAAATATTAAATACAGAGGAACAAGTTGCTGAGAAAAAGGTCCACAAAAGTGAAGTAATTAGATCCACAAAATTACCTATGGCAAGAATAAAAAATATGATGAAAATGGATCCCGACGTCAGTGTTATATCCAGTGATGCTGTATTCTTGGTAACTAAAGCGACAGTAAGTTAGATTTATTGCATAAAGTTTCTGGCATTATTTATTTTACCTTAATCGCTAAAAGGAAAATGACTACAGAGAAGTGTTACTGTGTGGTGGCTTTCAATATAATATGATGAATATATATTGTGATTTAATCACATATTTTTAATATGATTCTATTTATAAATCAAGGCTTATATTCAGACCCCTATTTCGCTCAAGCTTAATTTTTTGTCTTGTTATCAAATAACTGCAGGTGATTAACCTGATAATAATTGTTGACAAGTCTCTCGTAATCTAAAGCAGACAGTAATTATGCAAAGCATATTTTTTACGAAATGTGATATTTTTAAATTGGTATAGTTTTTAAGTTAAAATTTGCTAACATTCACCTTTCATTGCAGGAATTATTTTTAGAGACAATAGCTAAAGAAACATATGCATACACTTCAACAAATAAACGTAAAGTTATATCAAAGAAGGATTTGGATCTTGTTATAAACAAAGTTGACTGCTTATGCTTTCTGGAAGGTGCTATGGACTTTTAATGAATGGTGACTATCGAAAACTGTAGAGCTTTGCACTCATGTCACTATGAAGGGCTGAGATCGATAAAGAGGAGACAAGAAAAAAAAATATGTCAACAATCTATAAACAAGTGTTTGTAAAATGTAAAGATATCTGTCACAGGAGTTTAGGTGTTGTAAATAAATTGTTTAAAATACAAATATATTAAGGCACATATCTTATCACACTAGTGAATTGTGACTGAGTTCAAAGCAGGGGCTTAGCAAACTTGCAAGAGCAACTCTAGAGTTTCTTGCCCATTCTTCTCTAGTGAGAACTGCTTTCCGAACTGGTGGTAGAGTTAATATTGACAGAATCTAAATAATGTACAACATTTTATGGGTTCGAATAAATTATTTCATTTCATTGCAGTAGGTGCGCAACATCTTTGCTTCACTAATGTCATTTTGTACACCCTCATACAACCCATTTCTTTAATTGAAATTTATTATCACAAGTGTGTCGTTATCAGTATTTTTGTATCAGATGCAACAATTTGTAAATGTCTTGACATTTTCATGTGGGACTAAAATTTTCGTTTGATTTATTAGAAATGAGTTCTCCCAAATTTTGAATTAACAAAGCTTGCAGCAGTGTTTTCTCGGCGTAATCCATTCTGATACTGCCTATGACGCGTTCTGAGCCTGCAGCGTGTTTGTTTTGCATCCACAGAGTGTTTGCGAATTTGTGGCAAATTCGCTACGCCTCCGCCCCACAATGAAATCGCTCGTAATCCTCTAGTGTGAAAGGGCTCTAAACACGGGCGTAGCTATAGGTTTCACATGGGGGGGGTCCTACGATATAAAAAAAATGTGGCGTGGGTTCTTGCCTTGCCTTGCATGGCACCATATACACCCCCCACTCGTCACACAATATATGTGGACATGTTTGGTAGCCCGATCATTTTAGAAGTTACGGGGGGTCTGGATCTCCATAATGTCAGCGGTCAGTGGCGTAGCGTGGTTAATTGTAAGTTAAGGGGGGGTCCGGACCCCCTGAACCCCCGCTTACATACGCCCATGGCTCTAAAATATCAGTCCTGCCATTGCCTAGAATCACCATGATCAGATATCCAAAGCATGAAGCTGTATATAATTGAACTAAAAAATGTAAAATAAAGTTGGTATTAATCATGTATTTTCTTTTATTTAACTTAATGCAATAATTGAAAAAAAGAAATGATAGCTATGGTGAGGAGATAAGAACATCTATGCAATAACTAGGCAAAGCCGCAGTACTAATTGCCTACCCTAATACCTGTCTGGGTTCCATTTGGATTTGTACCCATAAATGTGCATCAAGTACTTCCATATTGTACAGTGAGTAACATATTTAAATCATGATTTTGTCATGTGGGTTTTGGTGATATGAAGGTTAAGTACTTCAAAACTATTTACTGTTTACTTCCTCTTCTACAGGTTTCTGAAGGAACATAGAGTAAATAAAACAATTTTCTTATTTTATCAAACGTTTCTTGCCACATTTGTGTAAAGTGTAATCATAGTCTTTGTACCAGTATATAATTTATTATAGTTACATAGTTTTGGTCGCCCTGGTAGATTGTTACAAAATTTTAATTAAATATAGACACGGTTAAAACTTTTTTGTAATATAAAATAATTACATAATAATACTGAAAGGTACAAGGATAAAGATTTTACAAAAAAGTTAGGTGTTGAACAGCCATTGTTCGAGTTTGGTACAGTTGTAGTTAAAACCATGGCGCAATGAGGTGAAATAGCTATGTCGTTTTTGGCAACCTGCACCCTGAAAATAAAATAAAAAGATTTTTAGAAATATAACGCATAAAGAAACATGGTTTGTTTACATATCCTTTGTTATTTTTGTGTGCCTTCATAGAGTCCACAAAGTAATCAATGTTATGCTAGTATAAAAATACCAGACATAAATGCTTACCCTTTTTCTAAGGCACAGTCCACACCCGAAGCGGCTACTTGCAGTTGATCAGATAAGCCCATAGTAGACAGATCCACTTTTTGCTGTTGGTTCGATAAATTGATAATACTAGCAAAACCTGGGTTATTTGCTAATTGCCTAAAAGAAAATAAAAATATATTGTTATATGAACCCAGTTATTGCCTCATCCTAATACTCAAGTTCAGGCCTAAATCTATAGGTGGATCGACAGAAATGTAACGTGTCTTGCCTTCTAATTAAAAACTCCGCCCTATTTCCTCTATCTGAGACTGAAATCCCACGAGAGGTTTTACTATTTAGTCTGATGCCACAAGAACAATAAAGTGATAACAATAGGGTAGTTTCCTATGTTGATTTTGTACATTATTTTATATCTAACAGAAAATAATACGAAAATGAAATTCTTCAGTGAAATCAGCATCAAAATTGGTTGAAAAATAAAGCAGTTATTCATATTTGGAATATTGTTGTGAGAAAAAGTGGGGACGTGGAGGGGATATCGCACGCACACAGTGTTATGGCCTGTGACACTCAGTGTCGTCACAGTATGATATTACTGTTATCTGACAATTACCTTTTCCACCAAATTTCAAAGATTTATAATTTATTACTAATTGCACCAATTTAAAAAAAATCTGCACGTTAGATTTTGGATGACATACATTATTGATAAATGTTTTAAAAAAAGTAGTCAAATACCCCATTAAAGCATACCTGGTGACTACAAAAACGTCATTAGATAGAGCTTTGATGTCCAAATCACCCCTCCGAACTGCGGGCGACTTTTTAATCGCGAGCACGTCTTTGTAGAACTATGAACAAACGAAAAAAAATATTCTCACTTACTAAAGTACAGAAGTACATCAAACGCACAGGTTACTTCCCCTGATATGATGGGCGCTTTATTTATGAAACAATCTTAAAATATTAGATGTCTATGTAATCTTCTAAGACAATTTTTAAGCCTGGACAATGCGCACAAAATGCAATACCTAGACATAATATAATGAATCAAAGACCTATACGGATTTTTCTTTTAATCTTTGAAAGCACTGGTCTGATTCTTATAGGATTCCTTTACTAGTGTTAGGTCTCTCATATGTGAGAGTCCGTCTGGGTGGGTACCACCGCAATGTCTATTTCTACCGCCAAGCAGCAGTGTGCATACACTGTTGTGTTTCAGTTTGAAGGATATTGTAGCCAGTGTAACTACAGGACATAATGAGACTTAACATCTTATGTCTCAGGATTATGAGCGCAGTGGAATGCCAAACAGTACTTTGTAACTCAAGGTGCTGGATGGTGTTGCTATTGTTTATGGGTGGTCGTATCGCTTACCATCAGGCGAACGGCACGCTCGTCTCGGCATTAAATGCAATCAAAAAAAAATATGTAAGAGTCCGTCTGGGTGGGTACCACCGCGATGTCTATTTCTACCGCCAAGCAGCAGTGTGCATGCGCTGTTGTCTTTCGGTTTGAAGGACATTGTAGCCAGTGTAACTACGGGACATAATGAGACTTAACATCTTATGTCTCAGGATGACGAGCGCAGTGGAATGCCACACAGTACTTTGTAACTCAAGGTGCTGGATGGTGTTGCTACTGTTTATGGGTGGTCGTATCGCTTACAATCACGCGAACGGCATGCGCGTCTCATTATTCAATACCATAAAAAAAGGAAACTGGTTATCTATCTGGGTGCAAATTAGCTGCTTTTTAAAATGCGGAAGGAGTCGCGGGTTTTTTTATAAATTTAAAAACCCTACCGTGTAATGGCTTTTGACATTTATCTGTGCCGCCAGGTTCACGGTTTTGTAATTATCAGCAACTGGCAACCAGGTGCTCCCGCTAGTGTTCGAGAAGCCAGCGTGTTTGGATCCGTCCCACTGGTAAGGAGTGCGTGCCGGGTCACGTGACTTTTTCCAGTAGTTCTGAGGGTCATCTGTATTACACGCCTGCGGGTCTTTTGTATCCTCCCAGCTTATAGAGCCGTCGGTCATGCCGATTTCTTCACCCTGACAAATGTAAAAGTTGCTACCTTAGGCAAAGTTTAGACAAGCAAGTTCTCGCAGCAATATATTGCGCAAGAAAATTCAGACGCGTTTACATTAGCGGCAATATTTCAAACATGCTGTATATAATGAATTATGCGTGCCAAATAATATGGCAAAAGTGCTCAATTCCCGATTCTCACCCAGATAACACAATTCGTAATCCTTATTATATATTCCACTAGCGGACCCGACAGACGTTGTCCTGCCCTAAAAAGAGAATAAAATCCTAGAACCCGAGTACAGCGCCACCTACCGAATCCAATTGTTAATATAAACCATTCTCGAATCCACCTAAAGACACAAAAAAATGTTGTCCTGCCCTAAAAAGGAAATAAAATCCTAGAATCCGAGTACAGCGCCACCTACCGGATCCAATTGTTAATCTAAACCATTCTCGTATCCACCTAAAGACACAAAAAAAATGTTGTCCTGCCCTAAAAAGGAAATAAAATACTAGAACCCGAGTACAGCGCCACCTACCGGATCCAATTGTTAATCTAAACTATTTTTTTTGAGTAATGTTACCATCGTATAATTGACAAATAATGACATTAATACTTATACGATACTAACGTCACTCAATTGTTTTGCCTTCCCGGAACCTCTCCACTAACACTTAAACTCTATGGTATGGTATTAAAGTTCAAATTGACTCTACATTTTACTTAGAAAACGTTTGTATGGGAAAAAGAAAAGGGCTGTTTTTAGGGTTTTCTCGGCAAATATTCGAATTTTTCTCGTCGTAAAAACCATCCTTTCAACGAACATTTAAAAAAACGATTTGGCCAAATTGGTCCAGGCGTTGTTGAGTTATGCGCTTACCAACACATTTTGCAATTCATTTTTATATTATAGACTAGCTGACCCGGCAAACGTTGTTTTGCCATATAAGATCTTTTTAGATATTATTTTAGTAGAATAAAATGAATAATTGATCAGTTACCGACCGGGGTTAAAAGTTATTAGCCCGTCAACGCCCGCGTATATATAGCTATAAGCTAATCTATACTTAATAGCTTTTGCCCGCGGCTCCGCCCGCGTGAAAGAGTTTTCCCGGTATAAAAGTCCCGCTTAAAATGTAGCTTATATGACACGTTCGTAGATTTACCATAGCAGCGCCATCTATTGATTACTTACTCAACCCAGTCGAAAGGTATCGACATCTGTTAGAATCATTCATAGCAGCGCCATCTATTGATTACTTACTCAACCCAGTCGAAAGGTATCGACAGGTTTTGGCGGGAACTTGGTAGTGTCATGAGGTGCTCTTGTTTTAATTCATTATTTTGGTGATACTTAGTGTTACATTGCATAATTATGGTGGTATATTATCCAATATAGTTCTATTAAAGGGCTCAAATGAAGTGAATTGAAATAACTGTGCTAGTCAAGTGTTTGTTTTGTTGCCGCCAAAACTCCTCGACAAAGTCTTGGTAAGGTAGCCACTGCTTTACTTCGACGTAGTACTACTACTACTGAGGATAACAAAGAAACAATATTATATAGTATGTAACTTCTAAAAACTTTGACACTGGCAGATGCGCAAACCGCGCCTTGCCAAAGAGAAAAAAAAAAAAAAAAAGAAAGGTATCGACATCTGTTAGAATCATTTGGAGTTAAGATAATTGTGACTGTCAAATAATAACAGACAAATAATTAGCAATAAATTAAAATTGCGACTATAATTTGAGATTTAAACTATCCTATCTCTCAAGTTGGATCGAACTGCACATGGTGTGCGAATTTTACTATAATCGGTTAAGTGGTTTAGGAGTCCATTGAGCACAAACATTGTGACACGAGATTTATATATATTAAGATTAGTATTTGTCGCACACTGATGTCGCTTCTAAGCTGCGCATCGTGGTAAAGGAGAATTTAAACAAAAAAAATAAGCCGACCGGTACTGCGTTATGATAGAGTAGCGACTACTTTCATTCATTTCAGGTACCTACAAATTCGTGGCGTTATCTCGTTGCGGGTGCAAGTATTGTTAGGGAGGGGTGAATGCACTCTTCTGCCATGTTATTTGGCGCGCAAAATAATTTAAGCTCATCAAATGGAATTCAGTGGGTGGACCATGGACGATACTCTGGGCTATCTGGTGTCATTCTCGTGTGTCTCTAATAACTATCAAAATAAAATCACGTAAGGAGTAAAATGTGTGCAGTTGCTGATTTAAAATAAATATTCGATCCTTAATATCTGTACAAATGGTTTACCTGATAAGTGAGAGTGATGCCAGGCAATATGAGCGCTAGCATATTCATAGCATCTACTCTGTTGACGCCGTGTCTAGTCCCCATGCGGCTTTGGTCGTGGTTACCATTCTATACAACATAAAAACATTATTACATTATATTTTAGCATTTTATTTCATAATTCGACAGAAGTCGCAGTAGCCTGAGGTAGATTTTAATAGATTTTATAAACAACCGTATTATGAGTATTCGATCTGCCTATAAATACTAGCGACGCCACTCAGATCTTCGAATTACAAGCACTGAATGGCAATACATTGCGCCTTTCATTCTGCATGTTTAATCTCATAATGTAGTTACACTTGCGACAAAATCCGTGTACCTAACACAACCATGCTTGTGGCTATGCCGCTGCGTGGCCGCAGAAATAGACAAAGCTAAGATACCTTAAAGAACTGATAGAAACACCTAGTCTTTCGATATACTACTCACAGACTCGAAAGAGGATGTAGTGACTAAAATTGAGAAGGGTATGTTAAGGTGGTTTCAGCATTTGGAGAGGATGGATTATAGGAGCAATCTCATATAATCAATCCTCTCCAAATTTGTCAACGACAAAGAGGATATATATACCTAGGGCGAATGTGGATGGAAGAACCGGTAAGGTCGACCGCGCCGAATATTCGAATGTCACATATCTGTCTTTCTTGGTAAAGGTCAGTTCAAAATCACTCTGAACCGGCGAGTATGCATGAAAAGATTGATGAAGGTGGAGTAAGCGAAAGAAGTGTGCCAAATTCTAGCAAAGTGGCAATCCATAGTCCCTGCCTATCCCTATGGGATAGAGGCGTGATATTATGTATATGTACTACTCACCACCCAGTTTGCAGTCATTCCAGCAGGCATATTATTCATCCAATTATCGATTACCCTCTTGAAGTCTTGTGCTTTCGACTCTTTGTTTAATCCCTCCAAATAGAGGAAGTTGAAAGGTACCGAGCCGTTTCTGACTCCGTTGCCATAGTAACGGATCATGTAGGATAACTCCGCGTATGCCTCCGTCATCATGACCTTAGATTCGTTGTGACGAGTTATGTACTCGTCGAGCACATCTCGCCAGTCGTAAACTACGTTATACGTCTCGTCCATGTTTTGTGTGTATTTGTGATCTAAATAATCATAGTCATCTGGAGTGGTACCGGGTTTTCCTGTTGATTTGATATTATAATGTTATATTCTTTAAATTTTATCAATATCAGTTCAGCAGTTTACCTATGAACACTTAGCAGACTTATTTATGTATGTATTAGTATGTAATAGGCATCTATGGTTTATTACCCCATAAGGGGGCAGGGGACTGATCATAAAATCACGCCAAACCGTTCTAGAGAATCCTTAAAAAAATGATATCATAAAAACCATCTGCATTCTGCACCCTATTTTCCAAGATGGCTGCCACGGGACAATGGTTGCGACCTCACAAACTTGGATTTAACTTTATACTAACCCCCGCTTAACATCTAAAAAATTGCGTCCTCTGACAAATGCAACTCCCAAATGTGAGCTTTCAGTGGACTATTGCCCTTCCTCGCTTCACCGTAGTCGGGTCCAAAAGACGTTTTCTTACCATAATCTTACCTGAGAGTGGTTCGTCTGGGTACTTTCCACCATGCTTGCTGGGGTCGACTTCATACATCATGTTAACGGCGTCCACGCGGAACCCAGACACGCCTTTATTCAACCAAAAACGGAGGACATCCTAAAATACATCAGTATTTATGTATTGTGTATACTTAGGGACGACCTTATAAACAGTTTGTAAACCTATTTTAGTTATCAAATGTTTTGTCTTCTTCCATCAAATTTATAAATTGAGTTATGAGACGTTGTTACTTATTCGAATTATTGTGCTAGAGTTTTCAAGTCCGTAAAACCTCGCTGAATACAGTTGATGTAAAGTTTTGATTTTGTACAGATTGGGGGGTTAGGGACTATGAGGAACTATCGGAAAAGGGCCAATTTAGAGCAAAAAATGGCGTTGAGAGCTAAAGTGTAGGTAAATGCTATTATTGCCGTATTACAATAAAATATTTAGTTAAATAAAAGAGTAGGTTTTTTAACTCTCAAAGCCCCAGATAAATCCGTATGATCATACCTTCATCTCAGCTTGAACTTTGTCGCTACGATAATTAAGGTCAGGTTGGCCTATCACAAACTGGTGTAAGTAGAACTGTTCCCTGGTAGGATGATACTGCCACGCGCTCTTGCGGAATATGCTGACCTGGTGACCGTAATAATATAGTTATTAATTTACTAAGACAGACATATTTAATGACAGTAGTGTTCGTTTAATAAAAAAAAAACAAAATTGGCTAGTAAATACTCCAAAAATATTTTTTGCCAGACTGTTAGACAACATAAGTAGGTAATATTAATAATTGTATGGAAACGAAATCATTAAAACTTGGTGCCCTGTATCCGACACAAGTTCACAGCGTCTGCGCTTTTGACGTAAGTAAAACACTGACAAAACATACAAAATATTTAGAACAGTGCTTAATAACGTTTATTGTAAAGCTTTGGTCAAACAGCGGACGGGGCTGAGCGTAGTCTCGCGAGCGCAACGGCTCTATGAAACATATTCTATGGGCCGTATTAGGTACCTAATAGATGCAACTCAGTTTGGCTCTGAAGTGTGATATCAGCTGAGATGCTCTCAAATTAAGTTCAGCATCTCAAGATAGTCGCTATTTTATAAACCTATATTAACATCACCGCAAATGACATCTCAAGTTACAATATGAGACGGATTTTGACAGATTTCTTTATATAACAGAGCTTACTCGGCTGAGAACAAGCTCTTAATGACTACATGAATACATTAAATGTCTACTTGAGATTTTATTCAAACCTGAGATTGATTTAGTAATGCCGCCCTATATTAACTAGTACCTATATAATTTACAAGTGTTCACGTCCCGACACCGTCGCGTCGCCGTTTCACCCCGTCCGCAAATTGACCAAAGCCTAAAGGATTATTTCCTAACTAGCAAATAAAATAGTTTTACCCAGTTGTTGGGAGGTAAAGGTTGACTAGAATCATTAGGGTTGACTTTCCCATCAGCCCAGACGTAATAGTCCTCGTAGCCTGGTTCCCGGTTAGAGGATTTCACGAACCAATCACTCTCGTTGCTCGTGTGGTTCGGCACAAAGTCTAATACCACGCGAATACCTTAAAAATATACGAAGTTCAGTTTATGGGCATGCTCCTATGAAATAAGTTTTTATGAATTAATGAATTATTAGTCTTAGTTTAATATTATATTTAAAAGCAGATTTTAACATTATATCCTAACACTTTTAGATTTCGGTGTGTGATTGTATCCTAGACTCATATTTTTAACCCACTTTAAAAAAGGAAAAGAAGGTTCTCAATTCAACGTGTATTTTTCTATGTTTGTTACCCCAGAAATCGGTCATTAATTGACCGATTTAGAAAAAAAATACATTTGAAAGAATGTAGTTTCAGATTGATCCGCTAGATTTCAGGGGTAGGCAGAAGTATAACACTTTAACTCGATAGTCGTACCTCGTGCGCAATATCTATACTAATATTATAAAGCTGAAGAGTTTGTTTGTTTGAACGCGCTAATCTTAGGAACTACTGGACCGATTTTGAAAATTCTTTCATTAATAGGAAGCTACATTACTCTTAAGTGCTATATGCTACTTTTTATCCCGGTAAAACTTTTCCACGCGGGCGGAGCCGCGCGCAATGCTAGTAACTACATAAACGTAATACTTACTTTGATGAGGCAACTATGACTGTTTGGTTTCTGAAGTTATACTTCTTTTGGCGCGTTAGAGAAAAATTATGAGTAAAGTTTTACGATGCGCGCGCACACCGTCACGAAAAACCGACACCCTGAAGTTAGCTATAGTCAACATTTTAGTTTTGAATTTTGAACGTAGAATAAGGCGAAAGATATTGAAGTTATACATCTTTTGGCGCGTTATTTAAAAAGATTTTTATCTTGTTACGCCAAAGAAGTATAACTTCTAACGCGTGTACATAAGTACACACACACTTTTTCTTTTCTTTGTAAAATATGGCCTTTATCACACTCTTCCCAATTCTTTACGCTTTAAATTTACGAATTTTACACAATACTTACCCAAGTTCTTTGCTACTTTCATAAGATTATCGAAGTCCGCCATTGTGCCATACTCGTAAGAAATCTCTGTGTAGTTTGAAATGTCGTATCCAAAGTCGTACATAGGGGATGAATAAATGGGCGACAACCATATTGCATCGACCCCAGTGTTCTTTAGATAGGGCAGCTTTTCTGTTATGCCTGCACAAACACATTACTCATAGATATTAAAATCCCATTTTCACAATTAAAATACTGGCCGTTGGAATTAATAGCCTTGTTTAAAAGTAAACAATCGCAACGGTAATTTGGAATTCAGATTTTGTTTTTTGGCGGGAACTTGGAAGTGTCATGAGGTGCTCTTGTTTTAATTCATTATTTTGGTGATATTTAGTGTTATATTGCATAATTATGGTGGTATATTATCCAATATAGTTCTATTAAAGAGCTCAAATGAAGTGAATTGAAATAATTGTGCTAATCAAGTGTTTTTTTTTTTGTTGCCGCCAAAACTCCTCGATAAAGTCTTGGTAAGGTAGCCACTGCTTTACTTCGACATACTACAGATAATAAAATAGACGAACCAAACTTGACATTGGCAAAATGTGAACACAAATGCCATTATTAAAAAAAAAAAAAACTGATTTTAAATATGCTAGCCTAATTTAATCAAAGGCTTGATAATATTGACGCCAGAATCAATGAACTGCCATATAAATGTGCGTTCACTGTGCGTCATACGGCCGTTTTGAATAAACGATCCCAATCTAAATTTTCGATCCGATCCCGTTAAGAAACCAATAAAAAATACGTTATTTGTAGGCATGTCAAAAAACTTTGTTACGATTGATCCATTTTCGCGATGGATCGAAAAAAGCGAATGGGATAGTTTTTTGAAAACGGCGGTTAATTGCGTATCATCAGTCGGTGTAAAACATCGAGTGTATAGGTTAAAAATTTGCTGATTTTAGAGTATATTATGTATGTATCCACCAGGATAGCGGCCGCCCATAAGTAGTTAAAACCCGCCATAGTGGCCCACATAAGTGTGCCGCGTCCCGGGATCAGCCTGTATATATCAGACTCAAACACACACACAATCACGCCTTTTATCCCCGTAGGGATAGGCAGACGCGCAACTAGTGCACCCACTTTTCGCCGTGCGTATTCCTTCCCAGTATGTGATAGGCGGCGAGCCTATCGCCATATCGGGCACAAATTCCAGACTCCGGGCTGATACTAAATTTAAAACCCAATATCACTTTACCCGACCCGGGAATCGAACCCAAGACCTCAGCATTGCAGTCATACCGTAATACAACTACGCCACCGAGGCAGTCAAACAGGCCGGCATAATTGTGTCGACTGACGAGGGATAATCATAGCTCGTCAGTCGAAACTGTCTGGGCCACTCTCGGCCATCAGGTGCAGTGGGGTAAATTTGTCGAGCCCGTATAATAAAGAAACTTGTCAGTTGCTTGAATACTAAATACCATATATATAACTAATCTGACTATGTATTCAAAAGACTTGAAAAAAATATATATAAAGATTCAATGGACAAATGATGACAAAAACGTAAGCCCGGAGTTTCTTTCTGCCTTTCTTTTGCGGGTAGTCATCGCTTAGGTAGCTATTGAAAGGCTGGTAGGTTAGCTAGGTAAGGGCCTGTAGTGTCTTCACCGGTGAGGATCGCGACGCGTTCCTCCTATTATTTTTAATAAAAATGATTCATCGTTTTCTTATCTCCTCTTTCCTGGCAGCCCGAGCTGGACTTCCTTTATTTATTTTTGATTGATTTTACTCCCTATAATGTATCTTGACTTATCATAAGTGCAACTATGTTCGCCTACGTGATGAATAAAGTATTTTATTTTACCTACCGACAAAAAAGCAAACGCAACATGTTTTTTTTTTTTTTTTATTGCATTGAATGACGAGACGAGCATGCCGTTCGCCCGATGGTAAGCGATACGACCACCCACAAACAGTAGCAACACCATCCAGCACCTTGACTTACAAAGTACTGAGTGGCATTCCACTGCGCTCGTCATCCTGAGACATAAGATGTTAAGTCTCATTATGTCCAGTAGTTATACTGGCTACAATGTCCTTCAAACCGAAACACAACAGTGCATGCACACTGTTGCTTGGCGGTAGAAATAGACATTGCGGTGGTACCCACCCAGACGGCCTCTTACATAATGAGAGACCTACCACCAGTAACATGTGTTAGCTTACCATTTAAATCTCCAACGCCATCACCGTCACTGTCTTTGAAGGAGCGAGGGTAGATCTGGTAGATGAGGGCGGATTCCCACCAGATATCAGCACAGACCATTCCCGCGAAAGTTGCCGCCAAAACCGATATTAATATAGCCCGCATTTTGATCCCTATTTCTATAAATTTAAGTGTTGTTTTAAAAAGAAAATTTCTTTTATTTTTATTTGTTCTACGTATACCACATTTTATAAAATTAACAAATTGAAGAAGAAAACAGTATTTCAAACGTATAGAATGTGCGCCCACCTTACATGGAATAACAAAGTCCTTAACAGTCCATACTTAAATACGGAGATATAACAAGGATCTATTAAAAGTACTTGTGAAATAGATATTGGTATCTTAATAAAATAGTTCCGCTGGTTTATAGGGTACAAAGAGTTTAAAGATTATATAGAGCGGACATTGGGAAAATTTTCATACAAACATATTAAGCCTGTTTATCAGTAACTCAATCTACCGTGAAATAGCAAAAAACGTATGTAAAATGCATTAAAACACTTAGACATGTCGTAATGTGCAAATTGGTATATTTTCTTCCAAAATATTGTTTTCTTTACAAAATATAAGCATGCCGAGACATCTTGTCAGATGGACGTGTGAGATAAGACAACGACTCATTACCAATGGGTAATAACGTTTGGACGAAAAATTTGGGCCTGATGTTCGGTCTATAACTATACTGTTTAATGTCTTTGATAGGGTAGCATGAAACTGGCGAGATACGGTATTCGATTAGCAAGTTAGGAAGTTATTTGGTTTCAATATTTAATATATAAACACAAAATTGCTTGTAGAATAAAAAGTTAATTCAAATTTAAACACAATTGCGATCCACATTCAAAATATATTTTTCTGAATTTTACAATTTTTATTTACAAATCTAATAAATTGCAACACAGTATTGAAAAGAAAAAAAAAACTTTACGAACACAATATTATGATCATTATTCGTCATTTTGTACTTTACAGAATATTTTGTAGGATCCTTTTTACTTGAAAGTGATAAATGTACCAACTAATTGTTTTTATACATATGTAATTTGGTAGCACCTTCGTTTTTTTAATGGAAATAAAAAACATATTGATGGAAACGATTTAAAAAAAAAACTTAAATAGTTGTTGAGAATCATATAAGTAGCAGAGCTCAATGACTTTAGGATCAAAGAATCAATTGATTGAATACAATATACTAACGACCTTATCCACAAACAGTTCATAAACCTATTTTAGTTATAGAATGTTTTGTCTTCTTCCTTCAAACTCAATTCAAAATTCGTTCGAAGAAGACAAAACATTCAATACCCAAAATAGATTTATAAACTTCTTATTAATGAGGCCGTTAGTACATAGGTAGTTTATAGATTTTCCAATTGTTGCTGACTTCGATTCATTTGATAATAAAAATATTAATAATTTTTAACACCCTAAACAAGAAGCGAAAACATGTCGTAGCATGGACAGTGTAATTGCGTATAGTATTTTTAGGAAACATTTTTTTAGAATTGTCATTCCGATCTCAGTATTAGAATCGGTATTTATATTAATCTAACTGTTCCGTTAAAGCTATGTTTAACGTGCACGCATGCTCACGCCTTTTATCCCCAAAGGGGTAGGCAGAGGCGCAACTAGTGCACCCACTTTTCGCCAAGCGTATTCCGTCCCATGATGTGATAGGGGGCGAGCCTATCGCCATACCGGGCACAAATTCCAGACTCCGGGCTGATACTGAATACAAAAATCCAATATCACTTTGCCCGACCCGGGGATCGAACCCGAGACCTCAGCCTTGCAGTCGTACCGTAATACAACTACGCCACCGAGGCAGTCAGCAGTTATGTTTAACACAGCTTATTATACTGCTACTAATGCGATAATTATTTAAAATACAAAAGAAATAGTTGTTGACGCCATTTAGTGCCTTATTCATACATTTTATACTGGGTGGAATTTAATTCACTGTTCTGACAAAACTGTACTCAGTCAATACAATAAATCTACAATGCAAAATATGAAAATGAAGTAAATTTCACATCATAGAAAAAGTTTGACTTCCCTGATTATTGTACCTTTTTTATTGTTTCTTAACGTTACAGAATTCTATATTATTAACAGACTGTATCGGAAAAACGGTGAATTAAATGCCACCGCGAATAAAAACACGAAGCAGTCACCAATGCAATGTCATGCGTTTTATTACACAATATCAATATCGTTGTACTTTAATAAGCTGTAAGAAATAATGATGTACCAATCAACAATCTTATTGTTTTATCTTTACGATTTATTCCGATATATTTACGAACATGATTCCGAAAGTAATCATTTTTAACACGGTAGAATCATAGCGAAAATAATATGAATATTCAAATCCGTACTGTAATAAGCAATAACAAAGCTTAGATTGTAACACAGACATCAACAAAAAGGAGCCTACATTATAATCATCAAACTCATTTGGACAAATTGAGCAGTATTGTAGCCTAGTGCAGAATAAAGAACCTGCGTCAATTATACGAAGCTGTAACTGTTATCGTAGAGAACTTGAATGTAATCGGACTGAGATAGTCTCCGCCGTAGATAGGGCCATTAGGCCGAGGGACGAGAGAATGTGCTCATTATTTACGGTTTGTATTATATCAAATAATTTATATTGCCGAAATAAATTATTTGGCTGATGCACGGGGGGGTCAGCGCCCCTGTAACCTGGCCTTAGCTACGACGCCGTTTCTATTATAAAATCAATAAAAAAATATAAGGATCTTTAGATTTATATTACTAAAGTCAATTTAGGAAACATTGACACGAAGATTTTTCTTGGCAAAAAGTCACCCTTAAACCAACGAGTTCTCTGTGTACTGCTGAAGATCAAATTATAACTAAGCTCCGAAACATACAAGGCTCTAACACAGTAGCATTTTAGCTACTTGTACGGTCAAAAACCTTCATATCAGATGAATTTGAATCGGTATACATTAAAGTTTATGACGAATAATAAACGGATCTTAAAAACAGTCGTATATTTCTAAACTTTACTAAGAACTCGTTGATTCGACACTTTTTAGACAAATCGATCACGCACATATCCACATTCACGTCATATATACAAAATGTACAATGTGCCTAATCTAACTTGAGATAATTTTATATGATTCATTGATAAACGTAATTTCTTAATACAATTGATTTTTATGTTCGAGATAATAGGCCCTTCGCACACGAGTCGTAAAAGCTGCACAAGCAATGAGCACGGATGAAAAGTGGTGGGGACGAGCTCGCGTATCTACAAATTGAACGAAAATTTAGCCGCATCACACGTAAGCCAATAGCCGACGAGCATCGACTGGGGAACCAATCGCGCGAAACATCGGACCGTTGAACGTCAAACCGACCAATCACGTGTATGCTCACGATTTGTGCCTCCGTCTGTACGATCACATAATATGTTCGTAACGCGGCTGTTCCAGAATCGATCAATCGATAAATAAGACTTGTCATTGCAGTAAAAAAATGCGAATACCCGCCCGACACGATTACGAACCGTGTGCGAAGAGGTACTACTTTATTTTCTACGAGAGACGACACTGTTTTCTTCTTAATGTAGGATTATTTCTATAGACACAAATAATTCTATATTATAAAGTATTCAAGTATGGTCAATTTTCATAAAAAAAAAAAACAGAAAAAAGGATAGAAACTAAATCACATCTTTTACAAATGAGTAATTTAATTGAGAAAATTAAAGGAACGTCTTTTACTTAGTGTCAAATATTATTCTAGTAAAGTTAAACTTTCATTGAAATTTGGTAGTTTTGATTAATCACACAATTGGGTTTTTATCATTTTTACAACTTTTGTGCTCAATCTTCAAAATACTCACAACATCGATAAGGAAATACGATAAAAGTTGTCTTCAGACCAGTCTCCGGGTTGTATTAGATTTTTTACGTCATTTAGAGTTGATTTTTCATCATCAGATAAAAGGTATCTATCAAATTAATTATATCCCAACAAAAAAAATAAAGACAATGGAACAATTTTATTCGTCCAATTGTATTTTTAAATTTACTTGCGTTAATTTTTTTTCTAAGAATACTTTATCTGATGATTGTAAAATCAGTCGTTATTATATCAATGTATTTTAGTTTGTATATTTAACAATATTTTTCACGTTTTGAGTCCGTTGGTTCGTAACGAATTAATCTATTTGGAACGGTAGGTTAGCTGCTATCCTCGGTTTTCTTTTCTTCATGGGCCGCGAAGTGGGATCTTGGTTCTGTGTCACCTTTACATCATATTAATATAATTAGTTGATTCAGAGACACCATGCCTCTTATACTAGACGATAAATGATGTTAATAAGTTGTTAAAAGAATTTTAAATACTTACCATAGCAGTTACGGAAGGTATAGACAAATTAGGATTTCATTATTTTGACACTTAACATTTTAAAATAGTTAAGGGTCATACTACTTGTCTATACTAATATTATGAAGAGGAAAGATTTGATTGTTTGTTTGTAATTGATAAACTCAAAAACTACTGAACCGATTTTGAAAATTCTTTCACTAATAGGAAGCCCATTACTCCTGAGTGCTATAGGCTACTCTTTATCTAGGGAAAATATTTTTAACCTGAAAAAACTTTTTAACGCGGGCGGAGCCGCGAGCAGAAGTCTAGTCTAATATAAAAATGCTATGTGATGGATTAAAAGCGCATCCGCTGTATGGTAGTTCTATAGAGACAAATCGAAGATACGCTAAAGTGTGCGATTTTTTTTCGACGTTGTATTATTAGCTTACCGTCGCGTTGATAGGCTGCGGCTTCGATAGCGCGGACTTGGACGTCGAGTCTTCACTATCTCTCCTCGATGGACCACTCGTGTTTTGAATTCTCCTGTAAAACGAGGTTTAGATGAGAAAACTTGCAGAACTACAAGCAATATTACTGTATAAACAATCGTGGCAATCTGACTTATGCAAATTTTGAAGGTTTCTGAACTTGCGGCAAGTCGCGTGTGTATAGTATACTATGATGATAATGCTATCATAATAAGGGCCAATTTCACTGATTCCAAGTAAAAATTATTTGAAAGTTGTCGTATTAAACAGCTAATGTGGTCTAGACATTACTCATTTAGATTTTGAGCATAAACTAGAGTGGCTTCTGTATTTGTTCGGCTTATACATTTATGAGATGAGTAACATTTACCAGGAAGAAATGGGCCTTTAATGTGTTTGTAATTACAAGTTATCACAACATCTATCGTAGACAAAATGAGAAATTGCATGTACAGTCAGCCACATAAGTATCTAAACAAGTAAAAAAAATCTATTCGCCTATACGGGTATAGTTTAATATATGTTTTTTATTCTTTGTGCAAAGTAATGTAAATGCGTTTTAATTTATTTTTGTGCGGAGGAAACTAAAATAGGTAACAATACAAAAACGTATAGGCGATGTGGAATTTTGAATTTGTTCAGCTACTAATGTGGCTGACTGTACATTGGCACTTTTATATTGGAAACGTTTTTTCATGTTTTCAATATATAAATTTATTTATTATAAGGTACACAAAACAGGATACAGCCAAAATTATACATCAAACAAGTTTATATAATAACTGAATAGGACTAGGTTGTATCCCTAACTATGTATACACAGCATGCTAAACATAAATAAACACAGTATTAAAAAGAAACATGAGCGTTACAAAGGCTCCATTACAATCTAAAAGAAAAAAAAATGAGAATGCAGCAATCATGATAATATGTTACAGACATTTTTTCTTTTTAGATTAAGGCGACACATTGAAGTAAGTAGGTACATTAGTTACCAAAGACATTGATAAATTGATAATATATTTCAATATTACATACAATAATATTCACTTTAGAATTTTTTTAATTGAGTAGGTATACTCAAGGGACTATATTCATATCACATTATCTAAGGATTTTATGCAAGTATATGATAAGTAAACCATCACTTACACTGTTCAATTAATTATTGTATTACCTACTTCCTACAACTTACAATTCCTACAAGTGTTTACATTACTATAACACTTATCAGAGTCATATAATCATGGACCATTCAAGTTCCAAGTGTCGGAATCTTTTTAGATGCCGTTATTATATCTGGGACTTAATAAATGAGTTATCACAAAAACGAAATATTTTATGTGATTTTTTAATCAGCTATAGGCTGTGAATTGGATGAAATTTGCGCCAAAATCAAATATATCTTGTCTATCGATACTGTATTGGAACGTGTGTATGTTTTACTTTCTCAAACGTTAAATGTCATTCGACAGAGCAAGACAAAACACAGTATATCTAAAACAGACGTATACGACGTTTATTAGTAAGACTGTTAGTCGTGAATCGTGATAGAATACGAAAAATATAATTAAGGCTCAAACTTTACCTTCCAGTGAACAAGTATAATAAGGTCTTTTTTTGAGCTAGGAATATGGTAATAAAACTTGACCTAACCCCAATGAGGGTTTTCACGAAAATTTACGCCACCAGTGGGCGCCACTTTGGCGAGAGGTCTCCATTTCAAGAATTCATTATAATACTACTGAAATATTTAAAAAAAGGAAAGTAATTGCTATTGAAGCATAGGAGGGTAAAACAAGGAAGAAAGTAGGTCGGTGTGGTTTAATATAACAAAATTCATTCACGACAAACGAAAATATAGGCACTTTGACACTTGACTGACAGGTGCCTGGACCTGACGTCTCGGTGCTGCCACCTGGCGGGAGCTATTTCAAAAAACCCTCATTGATCTGAGCTGATCGCGGACTAATAGACAATACAATTATAGTAAAGGCACAAATCATGAGCACAGGTGATTGGTGGGGGCGAGCTTGTGTATGTAGAAATGGGACTAAAGTGTAGCCGCGTGACACGTGTAAGCCAATAGCCGACGAGCATCGACTAGGGAACCAATGACGCGAAACGTCGGCGCGTTGCACTTCAAACCGACCAATCACGAGTGTGCTCACGACTCGTGCCTCTATCTATGCCGTTATGTGCGCCTTACCTCTGACTAGTTTGGACCTGTAGAGGCACAAACGGGTTGCTGATCTTCTCAGTCGTATTCTGCGCTTGCGCCGCAGGGTTTGCATTTACTGGCGGATCTCCAACCGTTGGAGGATGCTACAGTAAATAAAAATAACTAGTAAATAAACTCAACTAAGAACCTTTTCTTTTTGCATACCGAATTGTTTTTTTATCACAAGATATTTAAAGGCTTCTTATACGTAACGCCGTAAATTAATGGAAGTTTTAAAGTTTGTTGAAGATATATTTGGACCTCACTGTACTTACCATCAGGTGAAGTAAGGATAATGTAAACGATTCTAATACTAGATTGGCTACTTATCAGTTATCATAAATAAACTCAAAGCCCTATGAATAAACATTTTTAAATATCGATATGTCTGTTCACTCTTGAAGTATATGACGTAAGCAAAAGTAGGAAAATAATGATAATTGAACACTAATAATATTCTTTGCTAAAGTGCATATTCACCTGTGGCTGAGCCCAGCTCGGTATCAACGCGTTACTAGCATTATTCCCACTAACAGGCGGCAGATGCTTCGGGAAATTATGTTCTATGGGTCTGTTCTGTTGGTACATATTCCCTTGGTTGATGTGGTTGTACGGCGGCCGCTGGTTAGGCATCCCGTAGTTTTGGTTGTGCATCTGGAAGTTGGGGTTTTGGAACTGCGGGTATGGGACCTGGCTGGGCCCGGGGCCCGGAAACTGGCCGAAGTTCGGATACGGAGGTACTGGTGCTTGACTCTGGAAAATTACGTTAAGTTAGTGATTGGCCCTTTGCTTGTCACAAAAACACAGTAATTGCAAGAATTGAATAGCCTATACGTGATAATAAAAAAAAATCTACAAATCACAGATTATTTCATGTAATTTGAAAATAATATCCGCGCAATTAAATTGAAACGTATTTTTTGGTATCAAAGGAGCTGTATTTGAGCCATCTCAATAATCAAGTTATAATAATTTAAAAAATCTCGAGTAAAGAAACGGTTTTATCAACATAATAAACAAATTTAGGCAACATTGTCGTCTTTTATGAAACTATTGCAATTACTGTGATTTTCTGACGAGAACAAGAGTTTCATGACTTATAATGAGGTATCGATATTCAAGATCTACGGCGCGGCAATCTAATTATTGACTTATGACATTAAAATCGGTTATGTATGGATTATAAATATTTTTATTAGTTTACATGCTGAAAAATATGAAGAGACTATAGTTGGTGCACAATAGCTAGTCACCACCTGCGGTTATTGTAAAGACGGGGGGGGGGGGGGGTTGCAGGGGCTATCTATCGATAGCTACCCATCTTGATAAAGTTCATAGCGAGCACGTAAACAATTTGAATCTCCGAAAAAATTATGAGATTCATAAAACTTGGCCGGAGTGAAGTTAGTTACGATCGGTTCCGTGGCTAAGTAGTATAGGGGGTAAGTTGGGTAAGTGTTATCTTGAGGACAGTTAAGTTATATGACGCGAGCTATACTATGATTCTAGATATTTCAGGCCGGCCATCAAGATTGAAGACATTACGATATCGTACATAAACGCTATCCTCCCCGAGTCAATAACGCAGGAGGCGATTAGCTTGAGCAGACTATAGATACACGAAATCAGACAAAACAATATATCCGAATGATATTTCGACTCTTCGTGACTGATTATAAACCTCTGAAATGATCGACACACGTGAAGTACCTTAACGGAGTCACTTGTAAAAATATCGCAATACATATCGAGCGAGTAGTCTTAAATTGTGCAACACCTGGAAATGTATTAATTGTGATAATATTTCGACGTATCGCCAACATAGAGTGGGCCTTTAGATTTATTTTTACACTTTATAAAAATGGGAGTGTGTAAAAAGATTCAAGAGAATAGAATTCAATGAAAAATAAAAGATTACTAGGATTTATTTTCCCCTCACTTGATCTTGAATACTAATAAAGATCTCAAATTGATATTTTTTTGTGGCATTGAATGACGAGACGAGCATGCAGTTCGCCTGATGGTAAGCGATAAAACCACCCATAAACAGTAGCAACATCATCAAGCACCTTGAGTTACAAAGTACTGTGTGGCATTCCACTGCGCTCGTCATCTTGAGACATTTGATGTTAAGTCTCATTATGTCCTGTAGTTACACTGGCTACAATGTCCTTCAAACCGAAACACAACAGTGCATGCGCACTGCTGCTTGGCGTTAGAAATAGACATTGCGGTGGTACCCACCCAAAGGGACTCTAACATATGAGAGTCCTACCACCAGTGAAATAGCATCCAGTGTCAGAAACTCCTTATCGAGGTTCAATGTTTTGCATGGCCCATATTATAATAAAGATGCATCGACAGTGTCATCATTCCGTCAAACGCGATTGGCACAATCAGATCTTTACATCAAATTCTTTTTATCTTTTAGTAGCTTTTGATCGCGGCTTTGCCCGCGTGAAAGATTTTTCCGGGTAAAGATCCCGCTATATACTTTCTGGATAAAAAGTAGGCTATGTTTTTTCCAGAGTCTCAAACTATCTCCATACGAAATTTCATCGAAACCCGTTCGGTAGTTTTTGAGTTTATCGTGTTCATACAGACAGACGCGGCGGGGGACATTATTTTATAATAATATGTAAGGATCTATTATAATTCTCTTTATCAAAGGCATCAGTCACGAGATTATTGCCGTATGACGCGAAGACAATAATTCATACTGTATTGGAATTCGGGTGCCAAATCGATTTATATTCAAATAAATGCACAATCGATTTATTATTTACACCTACTCTAATTCCATTGTACCTTTAAATATTTACGATCTAACTCTTTCATGATGTAAATGGAAACAAAACCCAAAGCAGTAACAGACAGACATGTAATGTTTAGGTTTTGGTCGTCAGTCACGTCCCCACCTAGTGAAAATATCCATCTATACATATAAATAAAATTGGAGTGTCTGTTAGTAATATTGAAATAACCGTTTTTTACTACATGTATATGAATATATATACGGTACATACACCAAAATATTTTTTTTTACATTTTTTGTCTGTCTGTCTGTCTGTTTGTTCCGGCTAATCTCTGAAATGGCTGGACCGATTTTGACGGGACTTTTATTGGCAGGTAGCTTATGTAATAAGGAGTAACTTAGGCCACTTTTTATCCCGGGAAAATATAAAGCGGGATTTTTATCCCGGGAAATCTCATTCACGCGGGCGGAGCCGCGGGCAACAGCTAGTAAACATTATAATTCATTTACTTATCTAACTGTAAGTGGATAGTATTGTTAATATTATGATTAATACTCAGATATGCAGAGTTAGGAAATGTTTAACAAGTTTCAAGTATTTTTCTTCGACAGTTATTATATTAAACAGCTAATGTAGATATTCATTCAATTACTATTTTTTGGAGACATAGATTTGTGTTTTAAATTCAGTTATCAGCCCGGAGACAGGAATTTGTGCCCGATATGGCGATAGGCTCTCCCCCTATCACATCATGGGCGGAATACGCACGGCGAAAAGTGGGTGCACTAGTTGCGCCTCTGCCTACCCCTTCGGGGATAAAAGGCGTGAGTGTGTGTATAGATTAGAGTGTGACTTTTGTATTTGATCGGCTTTTACATTTTTGTGGCGATAAGAATTTACTCAGAAGTCGTGAAATCGTACTCAAAAGTCGTCTTATTTCCAGTACGATAGTATCGTATAAGTGTCATAAGGGGCAAGGATTTTTTTTTTAATATAACCAGCCCTGTATTATATATTGTCCCACTGCTGGCCACGGGCCTCCTCTAGAACTGGGAGGGCTTTGGCTTTAGTCCACCACGCTGGCATAATGCGGGTTGGCAGACTTAACATACCTTCGAAATTCTTATAGAGAACTTCTCAGGTATGCAGTTTTCCTCACGATGTTTTCCCGCACCGTCAAAGCGAACAATAAATCACAAAGAATACACATATAACTTTAGAAAAGTTAGAGGTGCGTGCCCTTAGGTTTTGAACCTGCGGACATTCGTCTCGGCAGTCCGTTCCACTCCCAACTAGGCTATCGCCGCTTACTCAATCGCCTCGACTCAGTCAGTTCGTGAAGCTGGTCTAATTTGGCATCTCTAAAGGATTAATCCTCACCGTTTACCAATAATATTAAGTCCAAATCTCAAGTATGAGTTTATAAATTTTAACAGACAAGTTCTTTGTCAATTTTGTTTTGTATCTAATGAACTGTCTCCTTTAGTATTTCAACCGACTTCTCAAAAGGTGGTTAATAAATTTATCGTCTTTTAGTATACATAAAATTTTTGAGAGTAATTTTTCAGTTTCCTTGCTGAATCGGAAGTATGTTGATAATGTTTTTGTACCTTAAAGTTGCTGTTGACCCACTCGTTGGCAGATACTTGCTGTTGCGATACTTTCGCGTTGTTGTACTGCGGCGGCTCTTTGCGCCAGTTTTGTTGTTGAATTCTGCAAGGCAATGTTATTTTAATTACAGAGAAATATATAGTTTTACTTAACATGTAACCATTTCTAATCAGTGTTTTGAATAATCTCTTTTGTTACTTCAACATAAAAATATTATTTAATTATTTTCTAGCGAACTTAGATATGCTTAAAAGCTGTAACTTGACCAATCTTCCGAGTGTACAAACCGATCGATTAAATAATTTGCAATAGTATTTGAGTTAACGAAAAACTTAATAAAACATACTACGTCTTTTGAACTGCATTGTAGCGATCGCAAAAAAAAAGGACGAATTTGAATAAGTGCTTTCTACACCTCATTAGTTCAATATAGCTTTATGAATATGCATTTCAATGCAACTACTTAAGAAGCTACAACATACACACACACTCACGCCTTTTATCCCCGAAGTGGTAGGCAGAGGCGCAACTAGTGCACCCACTTTTTGCCGTGCGTATTCCGTCCCATGATGGGATAGGGGGCGAGCCTATCGCCATATCGGACACAAATTCCAGACTTCGGGCTGATACTGAATTTAAAACCCAATATCACTTTGCCCGACCCGGGATCGAACCCGAGACCTCAGCATTGCAGTCGTACCGTAATACAACTAACTACGCCACCGAGGCAGTCAAGCTAAAACATTTTTTTTTACATTCCTGTATATGAAATGAATTTCTTAGCTAATTATGTAATAGGCGAAAGCTGTTTTCAAAAGTACATGGCATGTTTATTTTCTACAGTACAAACTGGCTAAAGGACGAGATGCCAGCGACCTAGCAACCAGCAATGAGTTATTTAGTCGTCACAATCAGTGGAAGCGTTTGCTTATTCAATGTTATATAAAATACGTGAAGATAATAGTAAATGTATTTGCAAATATGAAAGCTATCGTACTCCGCATGTAATAACTGATAATAACTTCTCACCCAGAGAAAAATTTCCAAAACGGATGCATTTCCTGGCTTATGTAAGAAATATTGTGCTTAGTAGTCGGTTATAATCGTAAAGCATATTTTGTGTACAATAAGTATGTTATTACAAGAAAAATGAAGACATTGATGTACAAATTTAATGTAAAATGGTCTTACTTTGACTGCTGATTCTGCGGAGGGGACTGGACATTATCGTTCTTCGACCGCCACGACTCGGCTGTGTTCTGTATAAAAAAATTGAAAATATAAATAAAATTGATGAGTTTTCATCATTAAATCTTATCTTACTTCTTACTAATATAAAAGCAAAAGTTTGTGAAATTTTTGGATTTTTGTATGTTTGTTAGAAGTAAACGCAGTAACAACTAAACTGGTTTGGATGAAATTAGGCATACGGGTAGGGTCATGTCCTGGATGAACACATAGGGTACTTGTTATCCCGTTAATTTGCTCCCATGGGAAATAATGGATATTTTTAATCTGATTCTATAAGTACATGACGCTGGCGTCGTATTGTGTTTTAGGGACTTTTGTAGCGGGGAAGGCTTTTCACGCGGGCAAAACCTACTGGTGGTAGGTCTCTCATATGTAAGAGTCCGTCTGGGTGGGTACCACCGCAATGTCTATTTCTACTAGCAGCAGTGTGCATGCACTGTTGTGTTTCGGTTTGAAGGACATTGTAGCCAGTGTAACTACAGGACATAATGAGACTTAACATCTTATGCCTCAGGATGACGAGCGCAGTGGAATGCCACACAGTACTTTGTAAGTCAAGGTGCTGGATGGTGTTGCTACTGTTTATGGGTGGTCGTATCGCTTACCATCAGGCGAACGACATGCTCGTCTCGTCATTCAATGCAATAAAAAAAAACCGCGAGCAAAACCTTGTTAGATAAAATTCAAACTATCGATTCTGTAATGGTATACATTTTAATTCGTTTTATAATGCGCTTAAAACGTTTAAACCATCAATATGGCATTCCTTACCGTAGCCTTCGGTCCGTTGTCGGCGTCGCTTTTGCTAATTTTCAACAGACTTTTCAGTAGATGTGTAGCATTTTCCTACAATCAAATATTAAATAATTCACTTTACGCCTACAAGATACATTAGTTAATCAATCAAACTATCTGCATTGGTTAAGTTTTTAGATAATTGTTTGAGATCGTATAACCTGTATTAACTGTTTTATTATTAGTATATAATCAGCCATGTTTGTTTCTCTCATTAACCTTTAAAATTAATAACACCCATATCAGTGATGCAAAAAGGGGGAATAAATTATAACTTGATATAAAGAGGATAATTTGTAATTTATGGGTAAATTTAAAATAGGAAAATTTATTTGATTTTTTTTGTTTCTAATTTGTAATTAGAGTTGTTTTCAAGACATATTATAATAAAATTTTCGTAATATATAATACGTTATTCAATTTCAACCTGGAGCCTAGAATTTTTGCCCGATATGGTGATAGGATCGCCCCCATCACATCATGGGACGGAATACGCACGGCGAAAAGTGGGTGCACTAGTTGCGCCTCTGTCTACCCCTTCGGGCATAAAAGGCGAGAGTGACTGTGTGTGTGTGTGCGCGTGTGTGTGCGTGTGTGTGTGTGCGCGTGCGCGTGTGTGTGTGTGCTTGTGTATGCTATATTACCTGAGAGGGCGCTTCTGTCATTACTGGAATTGGATTTGCATTCCGACTGTCCGTAGGCGTAGAAGTCTTATCAGCTGGCGGACTGTGGCGAAAACAAAACTTTTATAAAGTCTATACCATTAATTATATGCGTTCAAGACAAACACATTTCTGTAGTTGTAGCGATTAAATACACCCTGTATATTTTTTATACGCTTCCAGCAAATATTCTTTCCATATTGGCGCGAGATGGTTATCCTTCAGTCACCACAATAGACTATTTTACTAATTTTTACATTATGTTTATCAATAATTAACGTAATTTTAAATCTAACCCAAAAAGGACGCATCAAAATTCGGTAAAAATCAACAAGATATAAATCTCATGGAAGAGCCAAATGTCAAGAAACGAAAAGGAGACATAGTGACGTCATCAGCCGCGCACCCCACTACGCGCACACTGCAATACTTTTAACATGGATTGCTGCCCTATTTCTTAACCAATTTTCTTGTTCATATAACAAAAGGGCAAATTCTTTGTATAGTATAGTAATAATTGTTAAAATCGAATATAGTAAAATACCCTATTAGGCCGTCCTTTATCTCTCACCTGTAACTAGCGAACGCGGAGTGATGTCCGTCATCCCTGCGCAGTATTGTGGGTGTCTTGTTGAACACGAAGCTGTCCTTAAGCGAGGGGAGCGAGGGGTAGGCAGCGCCCGACGCCTGCCGCAGCTTGCGACCGAACGATATGTTCAGCATGTGGGTCGGTTGCATTCTGGAAACGTGTGGATCGATCAGTTGACGAAATTTTAGTGTAAATAACTTTTTTTTTATATAAAATCTCGGCATAGTGACTGCACCGCACCTGATGATTGCTAAGTCGTGGGAATTTGTATAATGGTTTGTGATGACCAGTAAATTTATTTTGTTAAGATAGCTGACATAACTTTTATATATGTGGGGTTGTACAACCTATCTTTTTTTCTTTAATATAAAACTAGCCTCATTTATATCGATTCCGTTACACTGAAAAAGAAAACCAATTATCACAAAAACAGGCTGTACAAAATATTTCCTCAGCCATACCTATAAAATTTCGGCTCGTCGAAGAGTTCCTCGGTCATGCCGCCGTCGAACGGTTCGTCGAACATGACGTGGTATGTGGGCGCGGCGTTGAGCCGGTCGGAGAGGCGCACGGGGTTGGTGCAGGCGGCGCGCAGCACGGCCGCCACGGTGCCGCGCGCGCCCGCACGCACGCCGCCCGCGCCACTCGCACGCACGCACACCACGCGGTCGTACAGCTTGTAGTCCGCCTTCACGTCCGGGATCACGTTGCCTTCGTTCAACTCCGGCTGGGGGACAAATCATATATTGAAATAAAACTATTTTGCGGATTTTTTTATTAATATTTTCTCCAGACGCGACGTTTTTTTTTATAGCATAGAATGACGAGACGAGCATGCCGTCCGCCTGATGGTAAGCGATACGACCACCCATAAACAGTAGCAACACCATCCAGCACCTTGACTTACAAAGTACTGTGTGGCATTCCACTGCGCTCGTCATCCTGAGACATAAGATGTTAAGTCTCATTATGTCCAGTAGTTATACTGGCTACAATGTCCTTCAAACCGAAACACAACAGTGCATGCACTGTTGCTTGGCGGTAGAAATAGACATTGCGGTGGTACCCACCCAGACGGCCTCTTACATAATGAGAGACCTACCACCAGTAAAAAGGCATTGCAGCACTTCGTGGTCACGGGGCGGACTGAGGTGTTGGTCGTCCGAAAAGTAAATGTTACAATATCTACCTTCATTTTTTAATTATACATTTTTTTAAATTAGTTGTAAATGTCGGTCCCATCTACGCAAATCATATAATTAATATTAGGTCCAGTATAAAAAAAAAACTAAGCGTTGCTCACGGCGTCGCACACGTTGCCTACACAACGTTCCTCAATGCTAAAATTTTAAATACATAATGGTTGGTATAAAATGAATTTCCGATACTTTTTTAAATGAATTGATTAAGTTAATTTTATGACATAAACATGAAGAAGAGTGTTTTTTCTGAAAACCCAAAGTCTGTTCACCACTGTTTTGTGCAAGTGGCAATTATAATATTTGTTAAATCGATAATGCGGCAGTCTTTACGGCTCACAGTTGTGGTCGCAAAGATATTGAACGACAAGCTACACTTGATCTATTAATCAGATGTGTTACCCGAAACAGATCGCCTGTTATTCGACGTCTAGAGGCAGTATGGTCGCTGCTCTGTACTAACCTTATACAGCAAGTTCCACTTGACCTGCAGCGTGACCTTCTTGACCTGGTCGCGTAGTTCTGCGAGCTGAGCCTGCAGGTTATCATCAAGAGCCTTCAGCTCGACCGGTTCTAACACTTCGGAGCCGCACTCACGTCGCGGGGCGGAACTTTGCGGCTGACTCTTCAGCCACGCGGACACCTCATGGTGCTTCTTTTGTCTGTTATTATAACAAATATATAATGAATAGAAAAAACAATGTAATATTGATATTATGAAAGTATTAAAAACAAAATCTAGTGCTTGTTTGACTTACATACGATTTTATAAACGATACAAATATTAGAATCGAATAATCGATTGTGAAAAGGGATCTAATAGAATAAAAATTGAATTACTTACAGATGACTTATTTTAATTGGATTTTTATCGATATTGATTCGAAGAAAGCTATTGAGATCATTTGTTGATTCTAGTCGTTAAATTTACTTACAAAACCTATTGTCGTTGTGCATAGTCGTTGGTTATCACTATCAGGTTACCTTTCTACTACTGTAGACATTTCTAGTAGCGTAGCACACTCACCCAACTTTCCCAGGCCACAAATCTCCTTCGAAGAACACGTCGTTCCCGAACGAGTAAGCGAGACTGTCGAACAGTTCGGGGAACTGTTTGGCGTACGACTTGACCAGCTCGATGCACCGCGCCGAGTACAGCCACGAGTTCGTCACTTGACACCGGCGCGTGTAACCCGCTACTTCTTGATTCTACAACCACACACACAATATAGCAGCCTTTTTTCCTTTTCAGTGGTGGGTAGAGAGGAGTGTGTGGACACACTCACATTTCGCCAGTTATGTTAGGCTTCATGTATTCGAGGGTGAGGTACTGATATTTGGATTCTATAAACAATGTTACTCTTTTTAACCGACTTCCAAAAAAGGAGGAGGTTCTCAATGCGTGTGTTTGTATTTTTTTAATGTATGTATATCTGTGGATTCCTCAGAAAGTTGTGAGCCTATTTCCTTCATTCCTTCTTTATTTTGTAAATAAGGGTCTCGAAATGGTCCCATTTCAATATAGCTTGGTTTAGGGTTCATCATTTTATACTGTGTAGTAACAATATTTTGAGAGATCACGAATCCTCTCATTTTATTCATTCAAACAAAATTTCATTATAGTATGCCTTTTTGAAATAAATTTTATTCATTTTCAGTTATAGCTCGCTTTAACTTAGGTATTGAATATGAATAGTGTTTTAGAAAAGTTATAACACAACGCAAAGGTACGCAATGTTGCTAGCTAAATTACCTTTTTATTAAACTTCAAATTGAGTCCCACATTCACTTTGTTCTGGTTCTCTGTGGGTAGTTCGTTTCTCTCTCCGTCCACAACGAACACCGTTCCAGTGATGCGAGAAAGCATTTGCGGTGATATACCTAAGAAAAGAGTTTTTTTTTTTGTAAAAATATGTCGTAATGTAAAAATCTAGCTCTAAGGACCATTGAAAAAAAAACTAAAAGTTTTTTTAAAAATAGATCTCAATGTGTGGAATGAACATTTGTTACAAAACAATATAACTAGCTAACAATGGCATCTACGATAACCACTAAAATCTTTGAATTAATTTCAGTTTACTAAGAATTTTAAAACCGTTTTTTTTCTTTTTCTATATTATACTTTTGTTGTAGTTTTACTTTTGTATACGAGACTATCCCGCCCTCACACCCGCCACTGTAAGCCAAGATCGGCACGCATTTTATGACACCGAGCGGTGAAACTCGGCGAGTCTCTGGAAACACTAATTAGTCTTAACCAGCAACGAAGTGAATCAAATAGAAGAATAGGGAGGAGTTAGAAATATATTTTCCACTTCCCTCCATAGCAAAGCGGGAGACAAAATAATGAACTAAAAAGGTATTTTTAACCTTAATTATTGAGACTTTTACAACTGGAAAAGCCAGGTGTAAAGCACCACCGATAAAATTTGAAAGGGTTTTCCGTGCTTTCCGGCGTATTTGCCATACATACTTTTTTTTTTTTATGGCATTAAACGACGAGCCGAGCATGCCGTTCGTCTGATGCTAAGCGATACGACCACCCATGAACAGTAGCAACACCATCCAGCACCTTAAGTTACAAAGTACTGTGTGGCATTCCACTGCGCTCGTCATCCTGAGACATAAGATGTTAAGTCTCACTATGTCCTGTAGTTCCACTGGCTACAATGTCCTTCAAACCGAAACACAACAATACATGCACACTGCTGCTTGGCGGTAGAAATAGACATTGCGGTGGTACCCACCCAGACGGTCTCTTACATATGAGAGACCTACCACCAGTCGATACTATTGAGATCAAATGATAGGACCCTTTAGTGTTGTATAGTATGTGTGCCCTTACCACAGGCCGCCGCGGCGTGGTTGGCGGTGCGGTAGGGGCTGGCGGCCGCCTGCGCCGCGGGCACCGGCTCCGGACGCTCCGTCACCTGCACCTTGATGCGACCGCTGCGGATCGACTCAGTATAGTATGTGTGCCCTTACCACAGGCCGCCGCGGCGTGGTTGGCGGTGCGGTAGGGGCTGGCGGCCGCCTGCGCCGCGGGCACCGGCTCCGGACGCTCCGTCACCTGCACCTTGATGCGACCGCTGCGGATCGACTCAGTATAGTATGTGTGCCCTTACCACAGGCCGCCGCGGCGTGGTTGGCGGTGCGGTAGGGGCTGGCGGCCGCCTGCGCCGCGGGCACCGGCTCCGGACGCTCCGTCACCTGCACCTTGATGCGACCGCTGCGGATCGACTCAGTATAGTATGTGTGCCCTTACCACAGGCCGCCGCGGCGTGGTTGGCGGTGCGGTAGGGGCTGGCGGCCGCCTGCGCCGCGGGCACCGGCTCCGGACGCTCCGTCACCTGCACCTTGATGCGACCGCTGCGGATCGACTCAGTATAGTATGTGTGCCCTTACCACAGGCCGCCGCGGCGTGGTTGGCGGTGCGGTAGGGGCTGGCGGCCGCCTGCGCCGCGGGCACCGGCTCCGGACGCTCCGTCACCTGCACCTTGATGCGACCGCTGCGGATCGACTCAGAGCTCACCACCTATTCACAACGGTATTTAAAATCATTTATTTAGTGGTACAGAACATTTGGAAAACATATTCATTAAATTAGAAATTGAAACAATGTTTCAAAATCAACCTTTTTTCTAACTACAGAATATTCGTTTACGTTTTAATGTTTGGAAAAAAAAAACATACGCATGCTCACGCCTTTTATCCCCGAAGAGGTAGGCAGAGGCGCAACTAGTGCACCCACTTTTCGCCAAGCGTATTCCGTCCCATGATGTGATAGGAGGCGAGCCTATCGCCATATCGGGCACAAATTCCAGACTCCGGGCTGATACTAAATAGAAAAATCAAATATCACTTTGCCCGACCCGGGAATCGAACCCGAGACCTCAGCCTTGTAGTCGTACCGTAATACAACTACGCCACCGAGGCAGTCAATATAAGTCACTATACCATTAAAGATCAAAAGTACATAAATGTGACCATTCGTTTTTATTTTATGATATAGGGGGCAAACGAGCATACGGTTCAACTGATGGTAAGTGATCACCGCCGCCCATGAACATCTACAATACCAGGGGGCACAGAGATGCGTTGCCGGCCCTTTAGGTTCGTATACAGTATACAGGTCTCAGTTAATTAGAAGTGAATGTGTGGGTACCGTAGCCATGCACCCGTAGTACTGTCCCTGCGTGAGTAGGAACACGGTGCTGCCGGGCGGGTAGGCGTCGGCGGGGGCGGGCGGGCGCGGGGCGGGCGCGCGGTGCGCGGGCACGCTGCGCAGGACGCTCTGCAGCGCGTGGCCGCACGGCACCGCGCACCACTCCGCCTGGCGGCACATGCGCGACGACTCCTGCACCACCCACTTGTATCCTGCACGTACAACATACAGGTAGTAGGTACAGTCAGCCACATAAGTAGCTGAACAAATTCAAAATTTCAAATTACCCACATACTTTTGTGTCCTTACTAATATCTTTTTTCTCTTTACCAAAATAAAAGAAAAGAGATTTACTTTACTTCAAACGAAGAAAAAAAATGTTTCAGTTTAACTTAACACATATGTAGGGGATATGAAATTTTGATTTTGTACAGATAATTATGCTGCTGACTGTACATCTCTACTACAATACTTGTTGCCCCGTATCGAATACCGTCGTTTTCAAACCAGAATCTGCTATGTATTTCTTTGGTACGACCGGACACTCCGCAATACCGGTTTTTTGGTGTATACGTATTTAATAATTTACTGCCTCGGTGGCGTAGTTGTATTACGGTATGACTGCAATGCTGAGGTCTTGGGTTCGATTCCCGGGTCGGGCAGTGATATTGGGTTTTTTAAAAAATTCAGTGTCAGCCCGGAGTCTGGAATTTGTGCCCGATATGGCGATAGGCTCGCCCCCTATCACATCATGGGACGGAATAACGGCGAAAAGTGGGTGCACTAGTTGCGCCTCTGCCTACCCCTTCGGGGATTAAAGGCGTGAGTGTATATATATATGTATGTATATATATGTATATGTACGTATTTAATTTGCTTTATGTAAGTATATGCTATCGACTTCGTTACGATAGCATCCAGACAAACCTGGATAAGGTTTTTGAGATATTTAATATACAACTATGTACTTTACTTTTATATATTAATCAATAAATAAAAAAATGTGCACTTTTTTGAGATTTCAACATTTTGACTATTATGACTAGATTGCCACATAAACTTTAATATATAAAGGCTGCTATGTGATTCTAATCGTTACATCGTATATGTGCAAATTTTGTCTCAAAATTTTGAATGAGAATGTTTTTACTCCATACCTCAAAGTTTAACTTTTTGCACACAGCAGATATTGGTTTGACAACGACGATATTCAACATTGCATTACACGTGACAAATCTGAAGTCCATATTTGGTCTTTGGAAATATTTGCTGTGATGCTTTTGTTTAAACGACCTTATCTTAGAAACTAACTAGCTAGCTTCAATTCTGAAAATTCTTTCAGCTATAGGAAAATTCTTTCATAATACATTGTCGACGAATGTTATAGAACTCTTTTTATTACGGAAACAAACTTTTACGCGGGCAGAACCGCGATAAAAACTAGTCATGAAGTAAACACTTACCTTTCAAATTAACCGCGTGAATGATGACATTTACGTCACCCAATTCGATACCGAGACGGTTTTTATTACTGAAAACAAGCAGTAAAATATCACTTTAATTTATACTTACATTATTCAGGCATCAATAAAATAAATCGAACTCAAATGTGATGCGATTAAAAGCTGTGCATTCATACATACGTGTGCGCTAATTATAAAAAGCGCCCGTATCAAAACACGTGTCTTCGGCTAGTATTTTAAAATGTCGTGTGCACGCGCCCTAATACTCACTGTTCAATGATGGTGGATCGTTCCGAAATCCACTGTTTGTACAAGTTGCCCGTGTTCGCCTCATTCGTGTATATTGGCAGGCCGCTGATGTTGTTCTGATTCTCGATATGATGGAGGCGCACCTTTTCGTTTGATACCGATATAACTCTATAAAGAAAAAAAATCTCAATCTTGATTATGTTTACTGAATAACAACTCTAGATGGCGTTACCAGTAGGATAAACTTTAATGATACTCATTAAGAAAGGAATCATCCAACGTTTAACATAGAATATTCTCATAAATACATATTATATGTTGCAGCTATTCCACTTACGTACTAGAACAAATTGTCAACTTAAAAACTTACTTAGCCTGAGTAAGGTGGGGCCAGCCGACCCATATCACTTTTCCGAGATAATCGTGAGCGATTTTCTCTAAGGGTTCTTCCTCTAAATTATCTTTAATAATTTCCACTATCATGTTCTCGTTTCGGGACGGCTGGTCGAACACTTTCACTTTACACTTTTTCAAACTTGTCTGAAAACAAAACAGTATTTCAAGACCAGCTTTATAATTAGCATGGTGTTATAGTACAGAATTTCACCAAAACCCATTGGTCGGTATATGCGTCATTGTCTAACAGACATACAAACTTCATTTATTAGTAGGGTGGGTAAGTAGTTGAGAATGGGGACTTACGAGTCTAATTACCACTGGTTAGTAACTTACTACCGGTGGCGGACTTGGAAGTTTTGCCGTCTATACTCCATAGTACTACTCGGCAATATCCACCTTATTTTTTACGCACCTTTAGTGTCATTTTTGCGCATTTTTATGGCAACCTTCACATTACGTAGCCGTTCTAAGCCTTACAGAAAGTCTGAACTGTCAACAATGATTACCGTATACTTAAGATGCCGCATGGTGGGGAAGCCGGGGAACAGCATGTCCCTGTTGGCGTTGGGCAGCATGCCTCGCTTGAGCAGGTGATTGGGCACGGCGATCTCCTGCCGCCACACCTGCTTCTCGTGCGTGTGGCACTCCTTGATCGACGGGAAGTACTCCGGCGCGTGTTCCTCGCCTGCATTACGTATTCACGATAAAGTATTGAGATTATCATCTAACGCCATCTAGTGGTATTATGACGGGAACTTTGCTAAATTCTAGTTTCTCTGATTAGACTGTTTGTAGTTTATGACAACAAAAACCTTGTCAATCGTTGACGAAATTCCGATGTTTTTTTAAGGGAGCGACATAATTCTAGTAGTCGTCGAATTATCTCGATGGTCAAAATGAATAATCAGGGGTCTGTATGATTCAAAATTTGGTATTTTTTTTTATCTATTGGCGGCAAAAGGATTTTTTGCGGGGCTGAGGTTTAAATCTCGTTTACATACCCAAACTGTCTGGTACCCAAGTGAACATAAGCATGGGTCCGTGCCTATTCCGCTTCAGCTCGTCTTCTGTCAGCCGCTGGTAGCATGGCGCCATCGCAGACAGCAGGTTTGCCTGAAAAATACTTATATTTAATTGCCTACACTAAATAGTTACTTTCGATAAGGAGACGAAATTCGATAATAGAAATTAAACCATGTATCATTTATCATAGGGTTGATATCAGAACAATTAAAACTACACGGCGCTTTGAGATAGCAGTTTTTCGTATTTTTAAAAGCTACTTTAGAAAAATACAATTAAAGTTCAATTTTATTTATCGAATTAGTATCTAGGACACCATTTCATCAGTGAGCAGGCAACAATTAGTGACACTTACCTCGTCTATAAACGGTATGAGTACCACAGCCTCCCAGTCGTTCCTTTTGCCGTTGAGGTCCGTCTCGAAGTGCACCGGGTAGTAGTGCACTATGGGCGAGTCTTCGTCAGTCATCAGGTCGTGGAACGGTGCGGGAAGGAGATGTTTACTCGCTGACGGCAGTACTGCTAGGAGCTACGAAAAATTAATAGCTAAATTGTGTGTTAAAGTAATTTAAATCTTATTTTAATAACCTTAAGGTTCATATTTTGTTGATACTATTTAAAGATACACTGCACTGCTGACAATGCAATAAGAACCTTAAAGTTACTAACATAAGATAGAAAATTCCACATTAAACTAGTACGTTATTATTACTGCCCCGGTGGCGTAGTTGTATTACAGTACGACTGCAATGCTGAGGTCTAGGGTTCGATCCCCGGGTCGGGCAAAGTGATATTGGGTTTTTTTACTCAGTATCAGCCCGGAGTATGGAATTTGTGTATGGACGGGCGGAATACGCACGGTGAAAAGTGGGTGCACTAGTTGCACCTCTGCCTACCCCTTCGGGGATAATGGGCGTGAGTATGTGTGTGTGTGTTTGTGTGTGTGTGTGTGTGTGTGTGTATGTGTGTGTGTGTGTGTGCGTGTGTGTTATTATTACCTGTTCAAAAGGCTTGAACGGTTCTCCCAATTCGAACTCAATCTTTAGATCCTTGAATCCCTTGATGTCGGAGATGTACGGCGCGTAGTGGTGCGGGTAGTACCAGCACCACGACGGGCACCCCTTGTAGTAGTAGAACAGGTTCCACTGGATGGCACGCACGTAGCCCTCTGCTTGACCCGCAAGTACCTCTCTGTAGGACAAAAATAGAGTTTTACTAATATTCCTAAATATTGTGAAGATTTCAGAAGGTTTATCCGGCGTTTTCAATAAACGATCCCAATCGGTCTTTCAATCTATCGCCATAATGGACCAATCAGAACAAAGGTTTTTGACATGCTTACAAATTATTTATGTTGATTGGTTTATTCTCTGGCTCAGATCGAAATGTTTTTTTTTTTAAATTGAAAACGGCAGTAAGTAAAGACAGAAATGGCGGAATAAAATTTGATTAATGGACATGTCCAAAAACAGGCTTAAAATTCTAACCAACATACTCTATATATATTTCGAACCAATACTTGGCCTTTGCAATAAATCGTATAATTTTAAAGTCTTCCGATTTTGTGATTTATGCAATTTTATTTTGCTTAAAAACATTTATAATACTGAATAGAAAAAATCCAATATCAATTTGCCCGACTCGGGGATCGAACCCGAGACCTCAGCATTCCAGTCGTACCTTAATACAACTACGCCACCGAGGCAGTCATACAAAAAACTCTTTTAGTACACATAAACCATGGTCTTGTGGCAAAATATGTGGGTTGTGAACCGTGAGGGTTTCATTTCCAGGGTCAGCAACAAAATTCTGTGTTTATTCGAATCGTAAACCTGATTTCCTGGTAAGTGATAACCCCAGCTATCACATCATGGGACGGATATAACCTCAGCGAAATGTGGGTGTTTTTTATATAACTTTACATTATGTAAATTAATTGTGACAGTTATAAAAGACGGACCATACTACTATGTATAATAATGCAGGTAACTCACTCAGTGACTTTGGTGTAGTCCAATTTATTCATATAATAATCTTTCTTGTGTAAAATGAACTCCATTTCTATGTTAGCTTCCTCTGCAAAAAGGGTTTAAATAAATCGGTGATCGCAAAATATCGCACCTTTAGGACGAAAACGACACAATTCAAAAAAATCTACAATTGAGTTATCGTCATAAAATTACTTAAAACGAAATTTTCAATACAACAATAGTTCAAACACCGCCATATTCAAGCGGGAAAAGGACAAAACTATTATATCAGTCCCTTTTTTATTACATTTTCATAAAAAAGGGACCAGTTTTAAGTCATTTTATGACGATAATCCATTTTTAGATTTTTTTGAATTGGTTCGTTTTTGTCCTAAAGGTGCGATATATACTTAAAGTGAAAAGAGATAAAATTACCATCACTAGTTTCATCATAGTCCTCGTCCGCTTCCATGTCATCCATGAACTGCAAAATAAATGTCAACAATAACGCACCATCAACCAGCCACTGGGTTGAATATGAGTGAATATGAGGTGTCATTTTCTGTGTATTGGGAAACGTTGTTTGTTTATAATTTCCGAATTAATTACTAGAATTTTTTACCACCTCATCAACAGGGAATAAAAATAAATATAATATGTTTTACATACATGACATCATGCTATTTTGCTTTTGAGAGGTAGACAGAGGTGTATCAAACCCACATTTAGCCAGCTATGTTAGGTCCCAAGTAGAGGCAGGCCTATTGCCGTATTTGTTTTATTTTCCCTATCTAGCAATAAGTTGATACAGTTCCAGATATTATGTGAGCGTATAAAAGATGCACAAACGATTCGATATAATGATTAAACGATTTGATATATCTAATATGTCCTTACCATCTCTTGCGTGGCGTTGATCAACGCCTGCAGCTCGTCATCGGGTTTGTTCGACTTGATGTCATTTATATCCACGTTGAACGTTTCGTCGTTATTGGGTTTGTACTGTAATAATAGGAGACATTAGCTGTAAAGTGCAAGATTAGAGGCAAAGAGAAATTATAATCGGATTATAAGGGCTCAGAGGTGGGGTATTTTGTGTTCGATTCTGGTCAATTTTAGAGTATGTTTATTACACAATTTGCTCTGAAATTTACTTTCCACATAGGATAGTAGTTTCCTTGCAGATTTCTGATTTGTGTGAGATATCGGAAAGATAAAGGACAAATAAGTTTAAAAACAATGATTAATAACGTACAGTGGTAAGTATATACAAATAGTTACACACCTCTTTCCTTTCATTAGCGTTAGGCCGCCGACCCGTCTTTGCTTCAAAATATTTGAGGTCGGCGTACGTGTCTTGGAACTTCTCCTTATCTATCTTAGCCAACTCTTGCATAAAAGTCTCGAATCTTGCCAAATTTAAGTCACCGGCTTCATTTATATAACCTGCAACATTGTATTACATTGTAGATACTTATAAATGGGAAAGTAACTCTCTCTTTCTGTCTGTTACGCTTCCCTGGCCGTAGCACTGAATCGATTTAGATGAAATTTGGTATGAAGGTAGCTTCAGATCAGGGACATAGGTTACTTTTATCCCGAGAAAATATATGGTAGGACTTTTATACCAGAAAAACTTTAACACGTGGGCGGAGCTGCGATCAATTTTATTAAACTATACAGCACATTTTGTGAATATTGAACAAATGCGCCAAGTGCATTCTCATTGTTATATTTGCATTGGGCTTTATACAGATATGAATAACTTTTTAAAATATTTTATTACACCCACGAAGATATGGAAAGCTTTCGATACTTTATAAAAATTGTGTCTTTCTTCTATAAACATAGGACCAACTAATTCAGTTCACATGCTAGCGATCGCCGTGGCGCAGATTTCTGAACATCGGTCTGCGAGGTAACGTCCGCGTGTTCGAATCCCACAGGAATTTATTATTCCATCTACAATATTCCAACTAAGTGCAGGGTTTTTAAGCCATAAGGATGTGCGTATTCAAGTGCGAGTCGATTGTTGTACTAGGCCAAAGTGACATGATAATACTAATTTATCATTCATACATCGAAAGCCGTTCCTAATGCATGTACCATGGCCCTGTGTATTGTGTTCACAGGTATTTGAAGTAATACAATCTAATAGGCCATTGATTGGCCATATGAGGGAGAGAACCATAATGAACTTGTTATTTCAGACAAGGGAATTTGGAGTTTAATACAGGAGGATCCAAAAAAAGCATATTAATACGATTCAATGGTTCAAGTAGATTGAATTAGACAAAAAAAACTGTCTACTTAGTACTTTTAATACTTACCATCCAAAGTCGGTAGCACAGTCATATAAGTCTTATACAATAATGGCAAGGCGTCATTACTTATATGCATATTGGGCAGATTGGGGATAAAATCATTTCCAACTAAGAACCCCATCAGTACCCAGTCGTCTACGATCTTCTCTATATCGTAAGTGAAAGGCAATTTGTCCTTAATCGATATAAACTCTTGTTCTAAATACTCTCTAAGTAACGATAAATGTAGTAAATAGAAATTGGTTTCTTCTGGACTTGTCGTGCGTTGTGTTGTTTTACCGAATTTTACCTGCGAAAGAAATATATTATGATTATTATGGGTTTCAAAGAGTTAAAATTATACATAATAAGTGCGATTTGGTTTCGGTTACACAATGATGCAGAGAACAGCGAGCAAATTCGAGTACACACGGGTCTTTCTATTGCTCAATTCAAATTTGAGGTTTACACTTTGGCAGTACAGTTTAGTTTTCCATGTAATATTTTTAGTAAAGAAGCATTCTCTATTTATTTGAAGTGAAGATAATTGTATATTAATATCTATATGTAAGTGAATTATAGTGAGGCCACTTAGTCGAGCCATAGACAAAAAACATATCTCAGTGCCGAGTCGTACTGACCTCTTCTCGCAACAAAGCGAAATGCGGTTCGTGTGTACACATGCCGAGCATGATAAGGTCAGCGTCCAGCCCGTACAGGCAGTGTCGCGTGTTGGGGTCGTAGTCCGCTTGTGACCGAGCCCACCGAATGTAGTCCATTATCTTGTGCTCACCCTCGCCTGGCGTCTATAATTTTTTTTGTTAATAATGGTCAAATGCATCTTTGAAGAATATTATTTGTTTATTTTATTTATTTATTCTTTTATACTGGCAGGTAAATTGATACCACTGCATCTGATGGAAACTGAAGATCCATATAGAGTGTCATTATGTCAGCATACTTGAAGTTGAGTTTTGATTTTTATTAAAAAGTAGCATTCTTCCAATCAACAACTTTTAAATGATGTAAATTTCAAATCCCATATAAATACCAAATAATGTGCTTAATCGTTTTACTTTTCCTTTTATTGATACAACAAAGAACATGTTTACAATTATTTCTATGTTCTGTTACATGTATGTATAAACAATCTACAAAAAGGAAGACTCCAGTAACATAATATTTGGGCAATTATAACCATAGTAAAAGTTGTTTACCTCGTGGCCTGACAAAACAACTTTCACTTGAGCCCAAAGCGGATCTGAAGATATTTTCTGCTTGACGAAGTATCTGAGCTGATCATGCAGGCGCGCCATGAACACAGTGCCGGGCGTGATGCAGTTACTGTCAAAACGCTTCTCTGCTGGCAGGACTTCACCTGGATGGAGATAGTTAAATCAAATGGGGTCTGGAGTTAAGGCAAATTGGATTCTGTTTGTAGATTATTATGTTACTGAATTGCCTATTGTCTAGGGAGTGGCAAAAGTAATAAATAATTTAGTGGTAAACAAAAAAATATTAGAATTAATACTTATGTAGTTGTATAGATCACCTGTTGAATTTGTTTAACCATTTCTGTGGCCAACTGTACACTATGAAAACCTTATGAAAGATGAGGGATATAACGTCTTGTTTGACCATTCACTAAGAGTGCACTGTAAATTGTACAATATTATGTACCTGTGAGTTGTGGTGTGGAGAAGTCAGTTTAAGTTTCGACAAGTTCTATCAAATAATGAAGATATAATATAATATTATAATATGGTCATGGTATGAACATTCTGGTGTTAATTAATTACCTTTCTTTTTAGCTTCATCTTCTAATTTCTCTGCTTCCCTGGCAGATCTGAATCTGCAGACAAAATATTTTTTTAAACTGTCAACGCCTGCTTATATTTAGATATAAGGATATTTTCCTATATACTCGGACACCGGTGTTCACTGCAGGCGTTGACGGGTTAATATGTTTTGAAAGCAGTGTACTTAGCAGGGAGTGAAATTGACATAAAATACAAGGGTTGCAGGTGCATTTCCTCTCCCAAGGTATGCTGATAAAGTTTTTTTTCAGCTTTTATAGATATAGTACCTGCATAATTAAGGATTCTTAATAAAATATAAAGAGTGTACTTACAATAAAATCACCCTTACGACATTTTACATTTCCACCACCAATACATTTATTTCATTCAAGAGTACATAAAATAATAAAAACGTAGTTGAATGTAAAAATATTTCTTCTACAATTACAATAGAAAATAATGGATATCTTGGAGTATGAAAGTTCATCTAACTTTGTACTTTTCAGTTCTTCAAATTGAGTGATATATAATAATATAATAATACCAGCCCTGTATTAAATACTGCCCACTGCTGAGCACGGGCCTCCTCTACTACTGAGAGGGGTTAGGCCTTAGTCCACCACGCTGGCCTAGTGCGGATTGGCAGACTTCACATACCCTCGAAATTCTTATCGAGAATTCTCAGGAATGTAGGTTTCCTCACGATGTTTTCCTTCACCGTTAAAGCGAACGATAATTGATAAACAATACACACATAACTTCGAAAAATCAGAGGTGTGTGCCTTGGGTTTTGAACCGCCGGACATTGTCTCGGCAGACCGTTCCATTCCCAACTAGGCTATCGTCCACTCAATTGAGTGATAACAAACACTAAGTTTGTTACTGTGTTCAATCTACATATTAAATATTTTTAGGTAGTAATATTATTTAAACTTACGTGAGACATATCACATTACTAGTTTACACGGTTTTACTCACATATTCTTGGTCAGAATCACCGACCAGTTTCGGTGTTTCAGAAGATGACCTACTTAATAGGTAAAACTAGTCATTTTTAGGTAGTCATTGAAATTTTTAATAAAGTACAATTTTTTTTTTAACCAGTTGATACAATAGCTCATAAGCTTACTTTTTGCTGATCCAAAATACTTATAAAATATATTTCTACAGAAACATTGCTTGGTTTGAATTGGATGATACTTTCGTTATGTAAAGTGTATGACTGTGAGGTATCATAAAACATCTCATCATAAATATTGCTTATTTTTATATATTCAGAAACATCATCTTACCTCCTTCCTCTCTGTTGGTTCATCTTTGCTCTGGGTGCAACTCCATCAATGGCCATAAAGAACAATTTCTTAGGCTTTATTATTTGAAAGAGTATACTAATATAATGAAATATATCCTGGAATATTTTCTCCTCAGTAATACGGAAATGAGGATTTGAATCATCAGGATGTGAGCAGTTGTGAATGATACCGTTCATGTCTAGATACATGTTGTCAAACTCTGGTATCTGAAATATTTATTATTATTTGATAGTTTGAGTACCATAAAATCACTATGTATGTAAAGCAGTTATTTTTTTATAAGATTGCACAATGTTGCTACTTTGCTTTATAGTGAGTCATATTATTTTAAATATTTTCAAACAAATTCTGATTCTGATACATATTACACATGATTCTAATTTAATCTAGGTTAGTACAGTGATAACAGGTTTAGAATTTAGGGGATTGTGTTTTTTTTTACTCAACGGTTTCAAATACATACAGTGCCTCAACTAAAGCCCTTGTTAAATAAAAAAAAGTTAATTCGGTTCTATTGCAGAGCATGTTACAAAACAAACAAATTAAGCAGCCTATTGAAGGAAACTAAATAACACCCATTTAAACATAAACAAATTGTTATTTATAAAAACATACCTGATATTGTTTTACTAGCTCATTGAGGCAAGGATATCGCTCACTTGTGTACCTGAAAAACTTAGGTACTCCCATTTTGGCTGGTTCTTTTGAGATTTATTCGCAATATAGTCAAATTTGCGTAGTGTTGAGTGACCCCAAACAGAATAACCTTATTGTACCACTGTGTACACAAACTGAGTTACGCTAATGGTCCTATTGGTTTTTCTAATGGTTAATTTGTGTTTCCATTAAAAATTACTATTGTTTGAACTGCATAAATAATGAAAAGAGGAAATTACTTTTCAGTAACCTACATCGCGTAACGGAGAATTTCTAGGGATGGCCTGAATTTAAATTAACGTGTCACATAGTGCTACGAGCGGACATATCGACTAAAGATATATTTTTGTCATTTGTGTTTTTCATTTGAAATTAAAAACGCATTTGTATCTTTCATTCATAATTTTAATCTGAAAAGCATTAGTAAACTTTAATAAAAATTTTGTTTTTCGATAACAGTTTATTACCTCAACGCTATAGTTCATAACTTGACTTTAAATAAGCAGTAAGTACTTGATTATTCGATTCTTCTTTTTCTTTATTCGATTAATTAGGCGAGTTGTCTAATGTCTAAATGCAAAGTCTACATTGCTTATGAACTCATAAAGCCATTTCTTTATTTTAGTCTTTAATTTTTGGTTTATTTGACTCTGTTCTGGTGTGTCAATTTTTGACATATTTGTTAGTGATGCGACTCGAGTAGGATTTTATGACTCGAGTCCCTCGAGTAATTTCAATACGTCACCTGAGTTGTACTTGAGTTTTTGAGTCACTCAAGTTGACTATTTACACATCCTGTAACTCGAGTACGATTTGTTTAAATATTTTTAAATATCTTTATTGTACTGACTAATATGCCGGAAGATGAAATAGTTTACGATATAATAGTTACTGTTCACTAATTAAATTGAATTTATGCATGCTCTATCACATGAAAAATGCTGAATTAGCCATAAAAATTTTAAATTGGTAGCAATAACGTTCGCGACGTAGACAGCGACTAGTGAATTAGAGACTTGTAGTAATTTCTAGCGGTCACCGAGGCTACTGGGTGCGCCGAGTTAACTCGGCAACTCGAGTACAAATGGACTCGAGTCAATATCTTTTTCCTCGAGTACGAAATACGAATCTGACAAATTCACTCGAGTCACTCGAGTCCTCTATATATTACTTTACTCTTTGCACTCGAGTAAAAACACGATTCGAGTCGCATCACTAATATTTGTTACGTCTGTGAATTGACTCGTAAACATTTACTTTGAAATAATTTCACCAATATTATTGATAATAAATAAAATTTGAAAACATAATTGCTAGAAATCTGCTTGTCAATTATTATTGCGGTAGGCCATAAAGTTTCTGGAAATTTTCTAACCTACCGCTTACAATTTGATGTTGAACTATGGAAGGCGATGATCTTGGAACTGATTTGGTGAGATTAGGCAATGGGTTTTTAGTTGATGATGAGACGTATGTCGTGAATTCCGACGATGTTTTAGGTAAACAACTAGTACGAAGTGTTGACAATATTTGTAATGTGAGTAAATGTTTGATGAAGTAATTGTTGAATGTTTCAGAGGATGAAAACAATTCTGATTCAGGAAGTAAGAATGCGCCCCTCAGGGAGCAAGATAGATTTTTACCCATTGCGAATATTGCTAAAATTATGAAGCGCGCTATTCCGGATAATGCAAAGGTACGTTTTTTATTTGACTCTATGAAATGAATTGCATAGTATAAATTGTATAATAAGCAGAATCAATGGTAAAATGAGGTAATCCCTTACATTAGCCTCTATATTTTCATCCTTTTTTTATAAACTACTGGTTTATGTGTAGGATATATTTTGTATCTGCCCAGTTAGTGACCACCGTACCTAAGGTGTTAAACCCCACCATAGTGGCCCACATAAGTGCCCCGCGTTTGATTTTGTACATTATTTTAGATGTAACAGAAAAAAATACGAAAAAGAAATTCTTCTGTGAAATCAGCATCAAAATCGATTGAAAAATAAAGCAATTGTTTAATATTATCTCTTTCGCACGCAGGCAGCGTTATGGCCAACGGTGCTTGGTGACATCACAGCCTAAAATTGCTGTTATTTGACAACTACCCCTCCACCAAATTTCAAAGCTTTAGAGCTTACTAATTATTGCCCCAATTTCGAAATTTATTTTTCATTTAGATTTTGGATGGCATACATTTTTGATAAATGTATTAAAAAAAGTAGTCAACTACCCTATTGTGTCAACTGATGTGGGATAATCATGGCTCATCGGTCGACACTCTTTTTCCGTTATATGGGCACTTTGTCATATAAAAGAAACTGTCATGCTATCCGCACACGCGCGAAAAAACGCAACTGTTACATGTGAGATACAGGCAATGTGTTAAAAATACTTTGTTACAAACAAAAAAAGTTGTCATGTTTTACTAGCATAGAGGAATCACTACAGGTGATAAAGATATTAATTATACATTATAGATAGCTAAAGACGCAAGAGAATGTATGCAGGAATGCATATCAGAGTTTATATCATTTGTAACGAGTGAAGCCAGTGATCGGTGTCAGACAGAGAAACGAAAGACCATAAACGGTGAAGATGTCCTCTTTGCCATGAATGCACTGGGATTTGACAATTACGTGGAACCTTTAAGATTATATTTGAAAAAATATAGAGAAATAGTATTATCACCTGTGAGTATAAATAATGAAATTATTACAGTAATAATTAATATGTTTATTATGTTACTATTTTATAGCAACCTATAGTCAATTCTCAATATAAAAAGTAGCATATAGCCAGTGGCGTAGTATGGTTGCTGGTGGGAGGTTTCAAACGAGAACAAAAAGGGTCCCTGATTACAACTACACTTAAAAACAAATGGTACACCCCATCACTCTGAAAAAAGCTCCGGGCAGGACATGAAAATGTCTACCAGCTACGGGCCCTCTTGTTTCCCTTCTCTCTATGTTACTGCCTATAGCACTCAGGGATCCATTAACAGGAGCATATAACTTAATTTTAATGAATGAATTCAGTATCAGACCAACTCTGTGAGAGATAAGCTGATTCAATCAATGATCAATGATTTTCAGATCAGATAAAACAACCCTTTACAAATAATATATTTTTATCTTTCCATATTTTGTTTACTATTATTATACCAATACAAATATATGAATAACTTATTTTGAAGCCAACTTCATGGCTACATTATGTGTACATATAGTGTGTACTACATTTGTTGCAATTAGTTTAACTGCAAAAACAATGGTAGTAAAGAGTTTTCTGGTTTCAGGTCACCATCAACAAATTAAATAAGACCATTGTGTTATATGGAGGTAAGAAATCTGATCAGCCAGTATTTTTATTTTAATCAGTCTATAGTTAATAAAATGTCCTATAGGGTAGCCACAACTATAGTGGTGGCAATTAAAGTACTATATCAGATTTTTGGTTAATGACTATGATAGTGGAATATCATAACAGCTAGAATGTAATCATATGCGGAGGTTTATGAAACTCAACATATCATTTGATATACAACAATTACCGTAACATATCTATGGTGCATTCAAGGATTTGTACCATTGCATCATGATATCATCAAATATTATGAAATAAAACTAATCTCTCCTCTCGAAAAACACTATTATATATTTTGATCTTGTATGTAATTACCCAACTGCCCATTTTTTCTATTTTTGTATAATGTGGCCGTTTTATTTCAGAGGATGGGACCGCCTGTGTCCCTACCGAGAGCGACAATGAGGCCCCTTCAGACAGTGCGGTGCTTTATGCATATCCAAAAGTTATTGAGGACTTTACAATTTCGTGAATTTAAGGACAAGGATGTGCTTGTGTTTATATCTAGTTATGGTGAACTATTTGAGCTAGGGGTTAAGGATTGATTAAAATAAAATTTATTTTGATAAATGCATGTTTTTCTCTATTTTACCGTTACTGTACAGTGTTGGAGTATAATTATGTGTTTTGTTGAGCAATTGATACAAGCAAAAGAAAGAGGGGTAAAGTCGGCAGTATTAAATTAAAAAAAAAATGCCTGTTAAATCAAATGTCGAAGTTGAAGCGGATAAAATAAAAATCTTTTTAATGTTGGTAATATAAATCAATATCTTTAATACTAGAACACTTGATACAATCAAAAATCTATTCTCTAAACTTATCCGTGATGTGTTTTTCTCTATTTTACCGTTACTGTACAGTGTTGGAGTATAATTATGTGTTTTGTTGAGCAATTGATACAAGCAAAAGAAAGAGGGGTAAAGTCGGCAGTATTAAATTAAAAAAAAAATGCCTGTTAAATCAAATGTCGAAGTTGAAGCGGATAAAATAAAAATCTTTTTAATGTTGGTAATATAAATCAATATCTTTAATACTAGAACACTTGATACAATCAAAAATCTATTCTCTAAACTTATCCGTGATGTAACTCGGCAGCGGCATCAAATACAAGAACTTGTTAAACACCATTATACCCAAAGAAAATGCGAACGATAGTCCCAAGTTGAAATTCAAATTGAAATCTCCAGATTGGTATATATCTCCGTTGAAATTCTTTGAGCCAAAGCGCTCTGTTAGGAAAGCTTTACCGCTGGCGTATCGGCAGTTGGCATTAGAGTTCAAATTGGCATTGGATGATGTTTGTATGAGGTTGGTGATGAAGGTGCAGTTCTCGAACTCATTGTAAGGTAAGATGTTGAACGTGGGCTGTCTGAAGATGTTTCTATGCAGGAATATGGACGCGTAGCGCGTTTGTGTGACGTACGTAAGATAGTACAGCCAGTCTTCGAACCCTCTATAGGACCTGGAACAACCATAAATATTAGTACAAGAACGAAATATTTATAAAAGCTATAAACAATGCTCTTCAGTTGGTCATAATTTAAAGAAAAGACGCCTTTTGGACAGCTGTTTACAATGTGTATAACTTCGTATAACTTTCGACGCTCTAACGTATGCGAAACGAAACTGCTACTTCGCGCCACTTCGCATATCACTGATGGCGGAAGCACATTCATACTGATCACAAAACTGTGAACCTACAGCTCAACCAAATTTAAAAAAATATTTTTTAGTATGTTACCTCAAAACACCGCTGGCGAGCATGACGTAGATGCAAGTTATATAAATATTAACAATGGCCGCTATCAGTCCATTCTTGACGAACATCATCACCGCCATGGTTTGCTGTTCCGCGTAGATATAACAGGACCACAGCACCAGTGAGAAGTACACGTAGTCGATGCTCTCTGTTATGTCCCCTAGGATCCTGAAGACGAATTAAAATTGATTATTTTGAAATATTCTGAATAGTTGATTTTAGATAGACCTTCTTCTTAGTCGATTCCTCAAGGCTGAGGGTCGTGACCACTATTAACAACTCCTGTCACTAGTGCTCACCAGGCGGCTCTGTTCTCCGCGTGGCGCATGGCGGTTGGGATGTTCAATCGTGTGCGTTTCCTGATCTAACCTAACCTAACCTAACCTAACCTAACCTAACCTAACCTAACCTAGTGTCCGTCCATCGGGCAGGTGCTCTACCTCTGCTCCGTTTCCCGTTCATGCGGCCAACTAGTATGAGCTTTTCTAAGTTATCGGGCTTCCGGCGAGCCACATGACCGAAGAAAGTGAGTACTCTCTGAGTACATATAGTGGAAAGGCGGGCCTCAATCTTAAGCTCATCTAGTATTGATGCGTTAGTGCGGCGTGCAGTCCAAGATATACCCAACATTTTGCGCCAGCACCACATTTCGAACGCATCAATTCTGTTTAAGGTGCGAGCTTTAAGGGTCCACGTTTCCGAGGCGTACAAGAAGATGGAGAATACTAGACTGCGCATGAGACATACTTTCGTATTGCGATAGATGTTACGGTTCTTCCAGATCTTCTCCAAGCTCTTCACTGCTGTCTTAGCCATCTGTGCCCTTCTGACCACTTCTTTCTCGCGATCCCCATCAGCACGCAGATAGACCAAAGTGAGAGAAAAAAAAATCTGTCTGAAAACTAGTTTGTAACGGAATTATGGGATTGAATAGATTGCGAATATTTTTTGGGTCCTTTAGATAATGACACTGCTTTGGCTGTGCTATAACCCTCGACCAGCGTGGAGGAATTAGAACTGGCTTCCAGCTTTTGTCCGGCAGTCCAGTATTTGGGATTATTTTGTGCGGAGCAGTGAAGAAATGCTACATGCCTTAACTGTATTACTGTATGACTTAAAATGTACTTACGGGTAAATAATAGCTGCCGAAGCAAATGAACTAATAAAGGAAAACGGAAGAGATACTAAGTTCCAAGATAGGAGTAAACTGGCGCCGCTGTAGAGACCTTCTTGAGACTCTTCGTAGTAACGAGTTCTGTAAGGCCCATCTATAATAACATATTACACAATAAATACATAGTCCGAGAAGGTACCTACATAATTGAATGATTTTTTCAGTTTTGTTTTATACATTTTTACAGCTTATCTAAAGTGGAATGTGCTATCCGGCCCAAATTATGGAATTCAGTCTCAAGGCATACACCTCTGTACCTATTTTAGTGGTTTTAATATGGGAAATTATTTTAAAAGTAGTGTCGCATACAAATACAAAACATTTATTCGCACAACACCATGACACAAACAAATTAAAAGCACACAAAATGAAATAAAAAAAAAACATTAAAAATCTAAGCAAACACCAGTAGGTTACCACATATAAAATAAAATAGCATACGGAAAATATTTATACTAGGTAACGAAGGTATTGGTTTCATGTCGAGCTCTGATAATATTATTACTTATTATTAACTTACATAAACATATCGTATTCATAATACTGATGAAGTAGGTTCCTACTATAGCGTTAAATATTAACCCACTTTTCGTTATAAAGGCTCGTTGGAAGTCCTGCAAAACAAAAATCATCAGTTATTGCAGAAAAAGCATAATCGTGTGGTCCTTCGAGCCGGATTTTACCTTGGCTTCGTTGTAGAAGGCCCATAGAATGAAGAAATATATCGGAAGACACAGCAATCTCATAAACATTTGTTTTATGCCATTTTTCTTCAAGTTAAATATGGACGCCAATGTCCGTCTGCAAAAGATTTCAGATTAATTATTTTTTATCATCATCAAAAATGTTTACATATACTTCTTCATATAATCCTTCCCTGTATACTTTTTATTACTTTATACACATAATTTTTCGTGACAGGTTCAAATAGTACTGTGAAATCAAATCGGAAATTATTTTAGCTTCAATCGTAGCAATTTTAGCTAAGGAATTTATATATAGCTATTGTATATGGGATGGTGGTAGGTCTCTCATATGTAAGAGCCCTTCTGGGTGGGTACCACCGCAATGTCTATTTCTACCGCAGCAGTGTGCATGCACTGTTGTGTTTCGGTTTGAAGGACATTGTAGCCAGTGTAACTACAGGACATAATGAGACTTAACATCTTATGTCTCAGGATGACGAGCGCAGTGGAATGCCACACAGTACCTACTTTGTAAGTCAAGGTGCTGGATGGTGTTGCTACTGTTTAAGGGTGGTCGTATCGCTTACCATCAGGCGAAAGGCATGCTCGTCTCGTCATTCAATGCAATACAAAAAAAATGGTCTACTCAATAAATACAAAATATTAGTTACATTTTAAACTAACATGTATAGCATCCATATGACTTTGAATCCGTTTGGTTTCCCGTAGTTCATTTGAATTTTATTTGGATTGATAATTCGGCTGTTTTCGTGCAGGTTGCCTTGCATTATGCCTTGTCCTTCGTGTTTGAACTTCTCAACCAAGGCTGCAATCTGATGGTTGGATTCTATGAAACGTTCTCTAGATCTTCGATCTACTGTTGAGAGGCATACTGGAATGGAAAAATCAGATAAAACGATCGTATTAGTAACTAAATATACACAATCTAAGATAAACTTAAATTTCCTCAATATATATCATTATTCATTATCTTTGTCAAAACGTCAGGTTCGACAATTAGCTTTATTCTTCTACAAATGAAATTATAAAACTATTAATTACTTACAATAATACATCAATGGATTTTCCAACTGGGGGCAAGGGAATCCAATGCTGCCGAAGTAGTCGAGTAAATTCCTTGTGGGACCAGCGTAGACTACATCGCCAAGGCACAGGTACACCACTCGGTCAAGGAATGGGAATACATCTAGAACATAAATAATAAATGGAGATACAAGTATTACGAAGTGTTGTAGAGTAGTTTTTATCGAGTATTTGAATAAAACGAAAGTTACAAGTACGAAGTAGATTTTATCGACCTCTTTGTTTACACAAAAAGGTATCAGTAAGCAAGAAGTGGAGTATTATAATTTTACGAAGCTCAACAGCTTGATGGGAAGCTACTTCACGCTGGTACTCCCCTGTTGGTTGATACCACCTAAGTCAGGCCGGCTCATTCATGGTTTAAACATAGATCTACTTCTTCGAAAAGTGGATAAAGTTGATCAAAATGGATATTCATATTGTTACCTGATCTTGGTTTCTCCATAGTAAGTACGATGGCCGTCCCGTATTTCTTCGCGGCGTTTGACAGAATTGATATCACGAGGTATGTGTTCAGTGGATCTAAATCCCATGTCGGTTCGTCGAGCAATAGTATAACTGAAAGTGGGTATAAAATTAGTTTATGCAAAAGCGAACCTATCTCACGTATAAACTTGCAGAAACTAAAACCTCTACAAACTTTTTTGTTTTGATGTTGGTTCCTTATAAGATACGGAAAGACGAAGGCACAGATTCCTTAAGCAAGAAATATACAAAATCAACATACCATACTTATAGTTACCGAGACTTCGATGCGGGCGGTGCCTTAGCAAATGCTAATGTCTTAAATAATCTTTTAGAGGCTAACTAAAGTACATACAGTGCAGCTGATTCAAGTTTAAAGAATATTACTTACTCGGGTCTCTAATAAGTTGAACTCCTATTATCAATCTTCTGTATTCGCTCTTCGTTAAGTTTGTGACGCATTTATGGGCAACCTGAGAATAAAATTTTCTTTAATAAAAAAAATTTGGGCTTAAAAATTAAATTCTCAATTAATTTCGTAAAATATACCGAGGCACAAAATAATTTATTTGTTAGTTACCTGTGATAACGCCAAATCAGCCATAACCTGCTTCACTTTTGACGACTTCAAATATCCTGAAATCTGGAAAGGTTCTTTTTTATACTTCTGTTATAAAAAAAAGTAAAGTAACTAACAGCCTCTTGTCGGACATATCTGATGATCCGTCTTGGTATATCCACTGTCTATGTTAATAAGCCTTCTAGTTCCATTACCAGCATAGGTACTTGTCTCACGGGTGCAGTGATTAGTCAAATATCAGATTCACAGACGTTTTTATCACCAACTAGTTTACTAACCAGCCAATTTGGCAGCCATATTTTGTTCGTATAAATTTTATTACCTTCGTGAGTGACAGTCCTAGCGTCTGCTGTACACTCAGGCCAGGCAGCAGGCGGGTGGAGTGCCGGACCAGGGCGCAGGTGTTGTTGAACTGTTCTTCCTCTAACGGCACGCCTTCCAGCAGAATATGGCCTTTGGATGGCACGCGACGTGCTATCACGTCGAGGAGGGCGCGCTTGCCGCTGCCTAATTGGGATGGAGTACAAATGTATGTTAATGTAGATGTTGCTTTGGGGATATTATGATATCAAAATAGAATAATACACTAATATAATATAAAGATTGAAAGTTTTTCGCTAGTTAATGGAGATAATATCTAAAACTCATATCAAGTTCAACAGATCCTCAGAAGAAAAACTTACAGTAATATATAGCTTCATTGTGCCTGAATAGAGTAGGTTTCATTTAATTACTACTATCCTAGAAATAGATATTTCTGCGGGAAGAACCAGAAGCGAAATCTGTTAAACACAGTGCAATGCAATGCAATCAGCCCTGTATTATATACTGCCCACTGCTGAGCACGGGCCTCCTCTACTACTGAGAGGGGTTAGGCCTTAGTCCACCACGCTGACCTATTGCGGGTTGGCAGACTTCAGGTACCCTCGAGATTCTTATGGAGAATTCTCAGGTATGTAGGTTCACGATGTTTTCCTTCACCGTTAAAGCGAACAATAATTGATAAACAATACACACATAACATCGAAAAGTCAGAGGTGTGTGCCTTGGGTTTTGAACCTCCGGACATTGTCGCGGCAGACCGTTCCATTCGCAACTAGACTATCGTCCACTTAAACTGTTAAACACAGCCACATTAAATTTCTACCAGCTTAGAAAAGTCATGCTCCAGCAGTATTGATTGACAAGTTAATTTGATTCCATGAAGTACATTTCAACACAATGGTCGCATGACGCAGCGCCTGTTCCATCGACAGCCAGACGAGTGGTGGTCAGAGTAGCGGTAGTGGTGCATTTACGGTCGGCGACGTACCGTTCAATCTACGTTATTCTGACCTAAATCGAGAATTGACGAGTTTCAGTTTTGTTCGTTGATGAATTGTTATGATTTGTGATAGTTATTTGCCACGTTTGGTGGAAGGAGAGATGATCATTTGTTAATTCGTATTTCCCTTGAACCATTTTATTTAAAAGTTAGTTACTTATAGAGATTTTTAAAAATCAATTAAAATACCAATTATTAATTGCTTATACTAAACAATTTGTTCCCTGGCTATAACCTTTTGATCCCAGTATGGCCGTGACCTCCCCGCTGTGTGTCGTGAAGGAGACATCTTTGAGGATGACACCTGTCTTCACTCCACCTGTGAGACGCTGGAAAAAGCTACCCGGTTCCACCTGAAACCATAAGTATTTTGACGTTCCGATGAAATTGTTCGCATTTGTAACGACCAAATTACGACTCTACTAGGCCTTGGTAATAATATTGATCTAAACATTCATAAATTTATCGCTGATATATAATATACACTGATACTACATATCATTAAATATGAAAAATGACAGTCCCATTGGTACACAGTTATAAAAAAGAAACATTTTTTTTTGTAGTCTTGCTAGTTTGGATCCTTTTTGTTCCTAAAGTAAAAGACTTCAACGGGTTCAAGTTACGATTTCAAGATGAATTTCTTCGAGATATCGTAACTTTTAAAAATTATGATTGTTAATTTAGGATAGGAGTCTATCACTTCATTATAGTTTCAATATTTAATACGTAGTAAATTAAAGCAAAAACATTATATAATATAATGAATATTATAAAGAAAAAACTTGTTCAAAAATATGTAAAACTTCTTCAAAAGGTTATTTATTGTCTATTATTTACTAGATACTGAAATATTTTTGTACAGTACCACGAATATTATTTTTTAATTAAAACTAATCTTGATACGGTATTTATCCATATTCAGATATTAGCAAGCGCACGCATATGAGACTACTATTTGCTTGATGCTTGAAATATTACATCCATCAAAGATAATGCTTAATTTAATAACCAATTTTATTTTACATTAAAAATTGCAATTGACGTTCACTTATTGTTCTGTAAGTTGATTTATTGTTTCTCAACAAACATGAAACAAGTAGGTCTTACATAAATAAATAGTGGGTAATTTTTTAGTATGTCCATTTTTCTATACTAATGTGTTTATTTCAACACTTTTATTATTAAAAAACTTTTTAAACTGTATCAATTAAATGACATCTATTTGGCATCTAGGCGGAGAAGACTCCACACCGCGGAATTTATCACATTAAACTATTGTTTCAAGTAAACTTACCTGTCCAGAATGGAATACATTACACAACTCCAACGTATAATCACTTCCGATCATTCTTAATTGTAAAATCTCGCAAATGGTTGATAAAATTGTAGTTAAATTCCATAAAAATAATAACAAACGCAGGTGAGAGCGACACAAGCCCCGCGTCGACAACTTATTGCAAACTAATTCATTTGTGTACAACTTCGTACTGAATGTGGCTGAATGCGACGTTGCCAGCTTTATTTGAAACTACCTTCAGAATGGTGGTTGTACTACATTTATTTAATGATTTCTTGTTGTTTGATATTATACTGTATTTCAATGAATTAAGGTATATATTTGTGTGGTGGATACTGATGGTGGTTGTTAAGGAGATGGTTAGTATTATTTTTGGTGGTCAAGTATTCATAAAAAACAAGGCTTCAAAGAAACTTTAAATCACTACAAGGGTGTCCATTCTCTCTTCGAGCGATAAGGACGTGTTTTAATAAATTATAATTATTTTAAAAGTTGTTTACTACACAATAACCGGTTATCGACGAACGCGCTCCTCGAGCGCGTTCGGTCGCTAACTCGCGATCGGATATTGAACCGTATTTAATATGAGTGAAGGTGTAATTGAGAATGACGAGGATCACGATGAAATAGATATCGAAGAAAATAACATGGATACAGAAATTTTAACAGTGCATCAATACAACCTAGATGAGAGTTTACATAATACAGGACAACAAGACTACAATGATTACGAAAATTGGACATTAGTCGGAAGAGACAAAAGAAGGAAAACGGAAAAGATAGATGTTTGTATTTCCAGCTTAGATAAATTACCAAAACAGTTCGCATTGGCCAAACTATTTGATTCAGAGAAAATTACTGGGATTAATCGTGTTAAATTCCTTAATTCTTTTAAAGTGATTGTCTCTTTTGATGATGAAACAAGAGCGGAAAAATTAATCTCATGTAAAAATTTAAAAGAAAAAGGATGGAGAATATTGAAGGCATGGGAAGTTAACGCATCTTATGGCATCATAAGGGATATGGATATGGAACTATCGGAACCGGAACTTTTAGAATGCATTAAAAAATGCAATGATTTAGAAATTATATCGATCAAACGACTTAACCGGAGAACTTCGGAATCAGGATGGGCGCAAAGCGAAACTGTACGCATATGTTTTAAAGGCAGTTCCCTTCCGCGGTTTATCAAAATATTTAATTTAAGAGTTGCTGTAGAACCATATGTGTTTCCAGTAACGCAATGTTCTCGGTGTTGGCGATTTGGCCATAAGATAAAATTTTGTCCATCCAATAAAATTATTTGTCCCAAATGTGGTAAACATCACGCGAACTGCGAGACTACAACATTTAAATGCGTGAACTGTGCCGGAAATCATATGTCTCTTGTTAAATCTTGTCCGATGTACATAAAAGAAAAGAAAATTAGGTCGCTGATGTCGGAATTTAACTGTACGTATCAAAGAGCAATTACTATGTATGTTCCCCCATTTTCGCCACAACATGCTGGACAAAGCTATATTAATAAGAACACAGTTACGCCAGAATATTATATAACTAATTCACCATCAGCGACTACCTCATACGCAAGAGCTGTGACAAATAAGCAAAAATCAGCAAATAGTATGCAAAATAAAAATACTGAAAACGAATATTATAAACGAGAAGCCACCAAACGCAAGCAGCGTAGCTCATCGGAACAATTGGCATATGAAGCTAATGACTCATCGTCGTCAGAGACGCACACAACAAATAAAGAGACGTGCGCTCTTGCCGAGGGCCGCACACTCTATGGCCGCACAGGTACTGAGAGCCACCGCCGTCGCATTCATCGGCGTACCGAGAATAAAACAAACGAGGACTCGGTTGTTTTACCGGACGGTACAGAAGATTGTACCGAACAACCGAGTGATGAGCTGCGTCCTAGGAATGAGTTGTTTCAATCTCTAATTAGCAAAATTAAGCAGATAATATTTTCTAAGAGATATAATTTTACGCAAAAGCTTAAAAGTACTGTTGGAATTATTGTAGAATGGTGTGTATCAACAATTATGGAAAATTTTAAAGACCTGTCCATATTTAAAAAAACTTTTGATATGATATTTAACTCTGAAAATGGCTAATTGTAATTATAATTCTGATGTCGTAATTAATTTGTTACAATGGAATGCACAAAGCATAAGATCTAAGCGATTAATATTCGATCAATTATTAAACCAAAACAAAATTCATATAGCGGTGATTAGTGAAACCTGGTTGGAACCTGATTGCCATTTTAAAATTAACAACTACAACATATTTAGGAATGACCGGGAGGATAATTATGGGGGAGTATGTATTCTTACTCATAAATCTATTAAAGCTCAATTATGTCAGATAGTTAGTCCAAATAGGGATATACAAATATTACAAATACATATTTTAAATTGTACACATATTAAAAACTTAGTTGCTATTTACTGCCCGCAGTGGGTTCATACTCGTCGAACCGACTGGGATGGTATTTTCAATCAATTTAATAGGAAAACCCTATTTTTAGGCGATTTCAATGCACATCATTCTACATGGTCGTATAAAACAGACACCAGGGGAACTCAAATATACAATACTATAGCCGAATGCAATATAGTCTCCCTGAACGATGGCAGTCCTACTCGTATTAAATTAGTAGCGGGTAATGTACAACAAAGTTCCCCTGATATTTCTTTCGCTACTTCAGATATAGCTTGTTATTTTAACTGGAGTGTTACGAATGAATCCCTGGGAAGTGACCACGTTATAATTAACATTTCTAGTAAGAATCCATATAGCCCTAACTGGTCGAACAAACGCAATTTCAAGTTAGCTGACTGGGAAGCTTATGAAACGTATCTAGAAAACGCGTTTTCAAATTATAGTTTATCCGGAGACCCACAACTTAGTTATAATAATTTTATTAGTCATATTGATAAAGCTGCTGACTACCACATTCCCTTAATCAAATTTAATTTAAATCCAACAAATAAATTTGTTCCCAAATCTTATTGGAATCCCAATATATCTCATTCGGTTGCCAAAAGAAGACTAGCACTAACACAATTTAGAAAAAACCCTACCCCTACAAATTTAAAAATTCTTAAAGAACGCATCAGTGACACCCAAAAACTTATTAGAAGAGCAGCTGCTGACAGTTGGCACGCATTTTGTAACTCTTTAGACGAAGTTTCATCGGCAAGTGAAATGTGGAAGAAGATGAAATGGTTAAAAGGAAACAAAATCCAGAATTCGTTTTTAGACAGAAACAAATGTGAGTCACTTTTAGTAAATTTATGCCCCGCATACGTCACCCCTCCTAAACCAAATTTTAACGTCTGGCGATCAAAATTAGAGGCTTCTATAACTATACACGAATTAAATACTTGCATCAAAGCCAGTGACACTTCTCCGGGGCTAGATAACATATCATTTTCTATGATAAAACGCTTACCGAAAAATGGCAAGTATATTTTACTATCGTTATTTAACGTTTCTCTATCTACAGGTTTTGTACCTATTCAATGGCGAAATATTTGCGTAATTCCAATCCCTAAACCAGGACGTGATCCCTCGCTAGTCTCATCATTGCGACCTATCAGTTTAATGTCATGCGTTTGCAAAATATTCCATTCAGTTATTAATAGGCGACTGGAGTGGTATTTCGAAAATCAGAAACTTTTCTCGACTGATATGGTAGGATTTAGAAAATCTAAATCTTGTCTAGATGGATTAACTAGAATGGTAACAAGAATCCAATCAGGTTTCTCTAAAGATTTGGTTACTCTGGCGTGTTTCCTGGACATTGATAACGCATACAACAACATTAATATTGAAACACTGATTAAAATCCTAGATCAGTCAGGTGTTGGTTATAAAATATGCGACTACCTGTGGAATTTCTTAAGCAGAAGAAATTTAATAATTAGGTATGAGCATTCTTTCCTCAGTCGCAATACTGGTTTAGGTCTAGCACAGGGGGACCCATTGTCGCCCTTATTATTCAATGTCGCGACTTACAATATTTGCAATACGATAAACGATGTATATATTTCACAGTATGCCGATGATTTCGTGTTGTACGTGTCAAATAAAAATATAGAATGTGCCCGAGACTCTCTTCAAGGAGCCCTCGACACTTTAATAAGGATATTAGATAATTTAGGTCTTAATGTATCTTCTACAAAAAGTAAAGTATGCTTATTCAAAAAGGGCCTTTATGGTAATAATATTTGTATCTCGATTAATAATACGCCATTGCAAGAAGTTTCCACCGTGAAGTATCTAGGTATGTGGTTCGACCGATCGTTAAGATGGACCAAACACATTAATGTTTTAGTAGAGAAAACGCATAAATTTTTGAATATTTTTAGAGTATTGGCCGGTTCCGGTTGGGGTATACACCCAAAACATTTAAGAAGACTTTACATTTCAATAATTAGAAGTAGACTGGATTATGGCTGTTTTTTATACAGCAATAGTTGTCGGTCAAACTTAATTAAATTGGATAGACTACAGAACCAAGCTATGCGCATTATCGGTGGTTTTATTAAAAGCACGCCTATCCATGTCATGGAAAGTGAGCTCTGTTTACAACCTTTATGCATTCGACGATTATTTTTAGCTGGGAAATTTTACTTAAAATCAATGTCAACAGAGGATAATGCTACAATAAAAGTCATAACACATCTAAACTCGCTTACTTCGCGCAGATACTGGAGACGTAAACAAACCCCGATTATACTCCAAATATATTCAAAATTTAAAGATATTAATTTACATGTTACGGAATCGTTGGACATGTACACAATGGACTATTGGATGAATTGGTACGATCTAAGTAATATAATAAAACACCAAATTAACAACGTAAACCTAGCTAAAAGAGAATATAGTATAGTAAAACTCAGACACACGTGTACTTCATATCTGCATAATTTATTTTCAACACATTACAAAGTGTATACTGACGCCTCAAAAGATACAACAGTTAGTAATAATCAGAGATCTATGGGTGTGGCTTTTTTTGATCCCCAGGCAGACAGGTTCATGAAATTCAAAATTTGTAGAAATACTTCTATTATGCACTTAGAGCTAATTGCTATTGCTAAAGCACTGTCCTACATCAAAACTATTGATTATAATAAATTTGTGATTTTAACAGATTCGAAAAGTTCCCTACAACATGTGGCTCGATGCACCTCTTGTTTAAGAGGTACACCGATCGCCTATAGTATTATCAAAACTATATTCGAGTTGAAATCCAGTTCAAAAGAAATCATCCTACAATGGATCCCTTCCCATGTTGGTTTGGAAGGGAATGAAAAAGTGGATACTTTAGCAAAAGAAGCTTCTTGCGATGGTGTAGCTTGTGATATTGTACCCTACTACACAGATTATATTCAACCAGTAAAACAGCACTGTAACGAGTTATGGAAAGTACACTTTGATGAAAGATCAGTGGAAAAGGGTATATGGTACAAAACATTTCAGAATGAACCATGGAAATCTCCATGGTTTGGAGATTCCTCTTTAAACAGATGTATGTTAGTTATCGCCTTTAGACTTCGATCCGGCCACATTCCTCTTAATAAATTTGCCTACTCAATGAAGAAAATATTATCTCCACTTTGTTCGGAATGCGGAATTATAGAAGATGCATATCATATTATGGTGGAATGTGTACGTAACGAGGACGTAAGGTGCGAATTAGTGAGAAAATCTCCAGATTTCAAGGACATTGGAGGGTGTAATAAGATTTTAATGTATCCGCTTTCTGAAATAGCTAAGCTACTATATAAAATTGTTTTAATCGGCATTCGTCGACGTTAGTTATAATATATATGGCTTAGTTTATTGTAGTATGTATAAGAAAATGTCCAATGGAGCGACATAGTCATATTTGACAAAGCTCCGTAAATAAAGAGAAAAAAAAAAAAAAAAATCACTACAAGTCTAATTAGCATAGAAATATTGTACTGTATAAATTATTTTGAAATTTTTTATAGAGTGTAAAAGCATTTGTCTATACTAATATTGTAAAGAGGAAAGATTTGTTTGTTTGTAATGGATAAACTCAAAAACTACTAGACCGATTTTGAAAATTCTTTCATTAATAGGAAGCTACATTACTCCTGAGTGCTATAGGCTACTTTTTATCCCGGGAAAATATTTTTATCACGGAAAACCTCTTTCACGCGGGCGGAGCCGCGAGCCGAAGTCTAGTATTTTATAAACTAAATCTAAATTTACTGATGTATACAAGTAGCTGCATTATAAGTGTTTCTTCATTGCATTTCTTTAAAAAAATATTACATTGTTACCATAAATACCGTTGTTAATTTTTTCAGTAACTTACGTATCTTATTACCTGTAAATGTCATATACGTAGCCATACAATAGGGTATTTTACTGTATGTGGTAAAAAAGTCTAAAGTACATCAATACGACTATTTAGGCAATACGCAATCTGAAAATGTTAGTATAGATGATAAAATTATGTTTTTTGTTAAATTTCAACTTATTGTTTTCCAATTTTTTATCTGTTTTATAAATGTGCAGAACGAGTGCAGCTATGATATTACGTCATCATGATAGCAAACAAAGAAGTTTAAACTCGAGTTCGCGTTTCTAAATTGCCGAATAAGACTTCTTTTATTTTATTTATTGAAATATTATTATGGAAAATGGTTTTGTTAACGAGCAAAGCAAAAACGTACCTACCAAGAATAATCCCTTTGGTGACGGAAAAAATCTTTGTAATAAATCCCGATTTTGTTTTACCGTGCTACGGAATTTTAAAACATCTACTTATGATTTGTCGTCACACTTAACATTTTTAAAAGTATGGTATTTTTTATTTTGTGTTAAAGAAATACTTAACAATGCACAGCTTCGTTTGTTACTGACAAGCTGACGTCACAACATGGCGTGTAGCGTTTTCATATTATAATACCCTATTATGAAACCTAAAGTGTCATCAAATGTCAAAAAAAATTGAAAATGGATTTAATAAATACATACATATTACTTTACTATAAATTAACACTACGCATCGCTTGGCCTTAACAATTTAAGCCTCATTTTTCTACATATTTTCAATGCATTGTCGTCGGCGCATATATTCTCCGTGAACCTCAAAAGGCTAAACATTGAATTTATCTCTGTTACTCCTATAGTAAAACCTGATATGCTTATGAGACGCCCACACATCACTATTCGTCTTGCAAACCAACTTCTTGCATCCTTTTCTAACTAACTAAAGTATTATGAGACAGAAAGAGTGGGCGATACATGCGCAGTGTCACTGACTCAGGTATCGCGCAGTCGCACAGCCGCTGTACATAAATCGTCTCGTCGTAACATTCAAATATCGAGATAAACCGAACGAATATTCGAAATTTGAATTAAAACATTACATGTTGCAATAGTTTAGGTGTTGTTTGTTCGAGACGCGTTGTAATTGTTGTGTTGAGTGATTTGTGTTGGTCCGTTTGTGTTGTACGCGCGGAGTCCCGTTGGTTCGTTCAGCAGGTATGTTGACACTGTTATGTTGGACGATATTTGTATCGTGTTAGACATGTGGCCTGTGAAACAAAAGGGTTGGAAGTAAATAAGGCAGACGATTTATTAACAAATAATTTTATTACTGTCTAAATGGGGTAAATAGAATGACGCTATTTTAAAATTCCCTTCAGAGGTCGCACGTTGGGTTAGTATTTTCAATTGATGATACATTTATTAAAAATACAAAACATTAATCTGATCTGATACGTGATGAACATTCACGTTTTAAGATAAGACATGGACATTAGTATGATCATGATAAAAGCGATATGATTTACATCTACCCGCTAGCGCTAAACTTGAGTTTTGAACAGTTTACTGTTAGATTTGAAATTATCATGAAAGTGTCAACGGTTCTAATTTCCTTATTCAACTATGGACAAATTTCATAATATTACAAATTTAAACTTTCGATGAAATATGTAAGACTACGCTAAAAGTTAAACTGCGAACTTTCCCCGTATTTTGTTAGAAAGCAACAAATTACCGGTTATTCCATTAACGTCATAAAAATAATGTTGGATTCATATATTTTGTAATTGGCAATTATCATAGTTATTAAAATTTGTTTCTAAGAATCATCGTTACCGAGTTGATTTCAGAAGTCAACTGAGATACATAATGTTCTAAAGTATTTTGCTATAAAAAAACCTCCTAGCCAGTTTCGGCCACGGCGGCCAATCTCAACGGAGATCAGCCAGGTATGTAGGAGATGTTATAGTGCACAAGTGTGTGCGCAATACACAGATGCACTCGCTATTCCTTCATTCTCATAGTCCAGTGAGACGGCAATCCGACATTTCCAGAGAGAGGTCAGGCGCAGGACCAACGGCTTTACGTGCTTTTCCGAGACACGGGGGTATCACACCGCCAACATCCTGACTCTGAGCTGCGACTGAATTATTTTTAAGATGGAAAAACCCAGTCACAATGTTTTTGGCCCGACCCGAGAATCGAACCCAGGACCTCAGCGCGCAAATCGTACTCGTAACGCGTACGCACTACAACTACGCCACCGAGGCAGTCAATCTAGAAGTCAATTTTGCTATAAGCAAGTTATTAATATGTTTAGTTCGTGGAATTCTACCCATTGTTCGACAAGGGACGCATAAAAATTGGGACCTCTATAATACGGCTGGGACGCTGAGTCCTCAACGAGTTATCCCAAGGAGAGGTGACGTTATCGTTCGAAAAAACAAGCTAAAGAAACCTTACAAAAACTGACGAGATCTTCATAACCTTCAGGGTCACGTCCTTGCTCTTAACAATTCAATCATCAACGTCTACTGAAGGTACTTTGGGAAACAACAGCTGATCAACTTCAAAATCATTAATGACCGTTTTGTATATCTCGTACTTTTAATCCTAATCGATGATGTCTCTGCCCAAGATGACCGTCCTGATTAGTAAGTACCCCATTGGAGGTGCCCGTGGTCCCTTAATTTAAGTGTTAAAGCGCCTAAAGCCTTTATCCGAATGTCCGATGTAGCTGAAAAAGTCATCTCTCGATAGGTTATCAGCAGTTACATAAAAAAAAAAAACTTACTATTGGGTGTGAAGCTACAGAAATCGTGCAATTAGTTTTGTTAGGTATAAAAAGTACGTATAAAAATTGGAAGGTTTTAAGGCTTTAGATAATTCATATTTGGTGACCATTGTCTATATATATTACGCCGGTAAATCGACTGTTTTCTAAGGCTGTAAGAAGAACAATAGATATTTTACGATTCCCTGTATTGTAGGTATCACGAATTCCGTACATTTCGTATGTCCGCACGCATTGACCTGGATAAAATATCTTGTAAATATATAGAACACTCGAAACATTAGTTCCAACATACAACTTTTCTCAAGGTTATTTGTCCTTAAAATGAGTAATTCCTGGAATGGACAGAGTAATCAAACAGGGGCAACTACTTTACCTTGATTTTCCGAGGTAAACAGCTACAAGTTTTCATAGGGTTGGTTTCAAACTTGAATTACTTGAAACATAATCGCTAGATGACACTTATAACACTGAAAGTAAAAGTAGTAATTTCACATACATATTTGTGACTTGCAAATAATTCGTATAATGAAACTGTCTGGATTTTTGCTCTGCATGACGTCATCTCCGAAAGTTTGGTGCTAAGTTTTTGGACGAACTCAGAATTTTATTTGGTGAGGCCCATGATTAAAAACCTATAATTAATTTTAAGCTTATTCGGGGTAAAAATTAAATTATCTAATACGTTCGGGAAGCTAATGTCAACTACGTAACTGTGAAATTAATAATTATTTATTCAATAATATATCTGATTAACCATGCTTGGTCTTTTCCATAAAGTATAAAGAGATGCTTAGTACCTTTTCTTTTTCGAAATTCGAAGTATTCGTTCGAGAATACACGTTTGTTCCGCGCTGACCAGCCAGCATCAATGTTCGATTTATGAGTTTTGTACGAACCTTTTTGTTGTTTGTTGTAGAGTAATTTTGTGGCTCCAAAGTGGGTCTGGAAGAGTTTTGGCGGGAACTTGGAAGTGTCATAAGGTGCTCTTGGAGTTTTGGCGGGAACTTGGTAGTGTCATGAGGTGCTCTTGTTTTAATTCATTATTTTGGTGATACTTAGTGTTATATTGCATAATTATGGTGGTATATTATCCAATATAGTTCTATTAAAGGGCTCAAATGAAGTGAATTGAAATAACTGTGCTAGTCAAGTGTTTGTTTTGTTGCCGCCAAAACTCCTCGATAAAGTCTTGGTAAGGTAGCCACTGCTTTACTTCGACATAGTACTACTACTACTGAGGATAACAAAGAAACAATGTTATATATATATTTTTTTTTTTCCTATCTGGCTCTGTCCTTTAGGACAATTTTGCCAATGTCAAATATTATATATGTAACTTCCAAAAACTTTGACACTGGCAGATGCGCAAACCGCGCCTTGCCAAAGAGAAAAAAAAAAAAAAAAAAGGTGCTCTTGTTTTAATTCATTATTTTGGTGATACTTAGTGTTATATTGCATAATTATGGTGGTATATTATCCAATATAGTTCTATTAAAGAGCTCAAATGAAGTGAATTGAAATAATTGTGCTAATCAAGTGTTTTTTTGTTGCCGCCAAAACTCCTCGATAAAGTCTTGGTAAGGTAGCCACTGCTTTACTTCGACATACTACAGATAATAAAAAAGACAAACCAAACTTGACATTGGCAAAATGTAAATACAAGTGCCATAAAAAAAAAAAGTGGGTTTGGAACCGTCTTGGCCGCATTCCGAGTTAGGGTTTAGTTTCAAATGCATGCTAACAACTTTCTGAGAATGCGACCGCTCTATCTATATCAGTGCTTATCTCTTCAACATCTTATCTTTAATTTCGTAATGTTTTATTAGAATTTGATAATTTAGATCTTCTACTGAGATATAACTTTAATACTAACTTAATCAGTTAAATATTGACGTTGTGAATATATATGTTGATAGTTTTTTGCCAATCTTACATTTATTCGACGCAAAAAATGACATGTCTCTATCATTAGATTTTGTAATAGCGCGGTACTTATATATAGCTGAGCTGATTAAATTATCTGGTTTGTAGAGACGTTTTGATCTATACCAAAACAGGCTCCATCCTATTAAATTATTATTGATCGAAATGTGTCGAAATATTGTGAGCGTTCATTGAACTTTCGTCAAAATTGTCAGGTGTAATCAGATTGATGGTTCCATATTTCGATTTGCACATTACACACGCTAAAGTAACATTCGAAGATTGCTACAAATCTCTGCTCCAAGTCATTTTGTGTGTCATGGTGAATTATTGATAAATTTTTTATCATGTATTTTGTGTGGGTTTTTCGATACGACTTAAGACATAAGCTCTACAGGATTCGTGTTTTAATGTAACTATAGGCACATAATGGAACGAAAATAAACCCATCCAAAGCATATCAGAGGTATCTGCTACAGATAACTATGCGTAATATTAACGCCTCTAAACACTCCTGGAAGGATAAACTCTTGCGCTTATTCATATGCATAATATGCTTTATGTGGCAAGCGGACTAAATTTATAAGTAATAAAAATGCAGTAGAGAACCGCGCCAAACATTTGATTGGTGAAGTTGCTGGTCAAAGATTTGAAATATCACCTTTTCTTTATAATAATAATAATACTTTATTGCACACTCATTTACAAAAGAAAGAAAAAATACTTACAGACTAAATAATAAAAAAAAACATGATGGTACAAGAGGCGGTCTTATCGCTTTAAGCGATTTCTGCCAGACAACCTTTGGATGGACAGAACACTAATTTCTTTCTTTATGCATTTTTTCCTAATGATCACATAAATAAAACTGTGATTCACATCCTAATACGACTGAATGCACAGAACAATCATCCTTTTAAGTTTTTTTAAAGCCTTTATAAATTCTAAATCTGATTCGTCTGGTTTTATGGCGGTTCAACGAAAAAGGTTAAAACAATGGTAACGAACTCGAAGTATGAGTCAATGTCTTGGAAGGCAGCAGAGCGGTGCGTGGGGCTCGTACGTGAGGTCCAGGCACCTATTGTTGACCTTACTATGTATGCAACGTCTAGTTTCCTTACGTGCTTTATGACTTATGATTTTACTTACGTTTTTTTATCTTGTTTACATGTTTGATATTAGATTTTTCTGCTCAGTATCAGCCGAAGTTTGGAATTTGTACCCGAATTTGTGCTCATCATGGGATGGAATACACAGGGCGAAAAGTGGGTGATTAGTTGCGCCTCTACCTACCCCTTCGGGCATAGATAGGCGTAAGCGTTTACATGCTTGTTTCCAAGACGATTATTTTATTATTAAATATCTGATTCGTTGAAGGTTAAACGTATTGCTTTTAAAATAGAATTTACGCCCATAAAAATCGCTGTTTATTTTTCTCGCCGGTTTTTCTATACTCCATTGGGATTAAATTTATTACGCCATTGCGTAAAAAGCTTACAAGGCACCGAGTTAGTTAATACTTCACATTCCGACAGGTATTTACTGGGCGAGCATGGACCATTCCTTCGCATTATATCGGAAAAAATGCGTAAAGCATTACTGCTACTGTCGTGCACGGCTGTGTTCCCTTATGTACTTTTAAATCGTAGGATAAGATTATGTCAAGTTTTAGTAATACGTTAAGTTATTGTGAATTGCGGTTAAGTTAATAATTGCTGTTTATTTTATATAATAGCTGATATCAGTGTTTAATTTTTTTTATCATTATCTAGGCTTATGAAGCCTATATTATTTGTACCATTATCTAAAGGTGTTTTTTAACGCCTTAATCTGTGAACTAATTCTCCGACACTAATCGGAAGCTGCATGATCGCTGTAAAAACGTAATGAAGTACCCTATAAAAAGCAGTCTACTTATCTCAGGAACGAACATTAACATGGGCGGAGCTCCGGATAGAAACTAGTTCTTTAAACACATTATCGTAGTTCATGCAAGATAAATTGCATTTCCCTTCAAAATTCAATATAAGTATAATTGCAATAAAAATGCTGTTGGTGTATTTTTCTTTAAAATTAAATGGTATATAGGTGAGGAGGTGAATGAGGTATTACAAAAATGTCTGAAATTTCTTGTCTAACCTTCGAGACTAGATTTAATTAGATTATTCATATTTAGACCAATAAACTACGGTCTGTTTAGAGTCTTTAGACGAATGTAATTTATATTTTAAGCAATTAATTTTAGTTGGCACGGCAGCGGACCGTGACTCAGTTACTTATGATCTTTGTTACTAATGAGAGTTCTAAAAGAAGTTAGAATAGTTACAAAAATGAATATTACTAAATAAATAATAAAATAGCAGGCACATCTAAATTACGATATATTTATCAAATGAGGAAATGCCAAGAAGACAAAGACACATTTTCTGATAATCGACTTTATTAAAATTCTTATAAATGATTTGAAAAACATGTTTCTCGTAAACAGTAAATAACTAGTGACGTCATATGTGACTGGACTTGTATTGCATATTTTTTATTTGATTCAAATTGGTTTAGAGACAGTATGAAGCTGTGAGACCGGTTTTTATCCTGGATTTAAAATATGCCCGCAATTGGAATCTATACCGCATGTATATAGGACCATAAGCTCGCTTTAACCAAAGTTTGTTTTACCAGTGATGACTGCAGAGAGCAGTGCGTAACTTTGTTGTAACTCTCTATCTCTGCTTACTAATTTTTTTGTAACTCTCTATCTCTGCTACTCTCTATACTCGCGTGAGCAAACGATTATCCAATTTCCGCAGATCTTCGCAATAGTGTGGTCTCCTAAGCATCGCCTATCATTACCTACTGCGATATTAGATTACGTAAAACGCCAATACAGCATTTTGCGATTTGCAAAGCTTCCTCACAATATTAGTTATGGTTGTTTGACGCAAGGAATGTTGGTTGAGCAAGCAGAGTATTCTGAATTTATAGGAAAATAGAGTACTTAAATAATGGATTGTATTGGATGTTTTTTTTTCTAATCAGCCTGGAGTCTGGAATTTGTGCCCGATATGGCGATAGGGTCGCCCCCTATCATGTCATGGGACGGAATATGCAAGGCGAAAAGTGGGTGGACTAGTTGCGCCTCAGCCTACCCATTCGGGGATAAAAGGCGTGAGGTTGCGTGCGTAAATAATAGAAACGTAATTAGAAAATATAATTAAAAGATGTGTGTCGACAACGTATGTTGAAACTCTTCCTCTACTACAAAGCAGTTGTAAACTTAACAAAACGTGCATGTAATAATTGCACCCCTGCCTACACCTTTGTAAATATGCCTAGAGCTTATAAAAAAAAAATAACAGACGATACATCTCACGAGTTCCATTCAGTTTTCTTAATCATAATTACTGGGCAATAGTGTTGCTACTGTTTTTGGACGGTCGTATCGCTTACCATCAAGCGAGCACATTTTAAGAATACCGTTATTTAATAATTAAGCGCGAGACAAAATAATTTACGTGAGAATTGGGATACGTTTTGCTCTACTTTGTAAACGTAAAGAATTCGACATAAATACTCCTATCATATAAGGCGATATCAATGTGTCTTTGTCTTAACTTACGTGATAACTAATTGTATTAACTTACTTACGAATAAGGCGACTATAGCAATACTAACTACTAAGTGAAGGTTAAATTATATTTGTTGTGTTTTAATAAATAAAAAAAAGTAAAACTATAAAAATCCTTTGGTGTTTATACTGAACCAAAGTGGAAGGGAGATGTGGATTTGAAATAATCTATGCAGCATATTTCTGCACATCTCGGCGCCACAACGGCCTTTTGTCATAGGTACATTTCATATAAGCTCAGCTAACATAAACCTGGGTTGAGATACAAATTTCCCGTACATCACTTCTGTGCTCCGCTTCAAAAAAAATGCACTTTAGAGTGTGTGTACCCACAAAATTAGTTTTCCGTACCGAATACTCTTCATTACCTAAAACATATGTGCTCTAGTTTACATACGCTAATATTGAGACTGCTTAAGTAAATTCAAAGTAAACTTTATTTAAACTCTCGTTTATTTTATTTTTTTCACTTGTGTGCGTCGATGATTACAACCGGTTATATTAATTGGCACGTAATTCGTAAAGAATTTCCTTACGATTTTTTTTATATCATATGTTCCCTACGATAATTTTTGGTGGTTATTTACATGCAAATAATACCTTTTCAAATATAATATTTATGCCAAAGCTAATAGTTATTATATGGCATCACTATACGATTATCAGCCGAAATCAATAAACAATCCCAACTGCTATCTTTAGATTGATCTCGAAAATAAACTAGTCAAAAAAGACACCTACAAATATGTCAAACAAAGGAGATGTCCGCTTTTTGTATGGGTGCTCGGCCTCAAAATCTAACCAGGCTCAAACTTTAGGGATATTAAAGGGACAAAATATGGATCTTGGATCCATTAAAAATATTTTTAGGCTCGTCCATTTATAAGCAACTTTTTTAAAAAGTACTTACATAATAAGTGTAGTTTTGAAGCAAAATAAAATTACATAAATCTCAAAATCGGTGGTCTCTAAAATTAAACGATTTATTGTAAAAGGCAATTTTTTAGGAGTTTCATCCAAATATATATAAACTGTCTTGGTTAGAATTTTAGGCCCGTTTTTGGACATGTCCTTTATTTTAATTGGTTCATATTCGCGACCGACGATATCGATAGGGGTTTCTTATTGATTTGAGCCGTAAATGTTTGTTTTTTAATGTAACATTCGTATTACTCTCACTTTTAATAAATTAACACGAACCTGACTAAGCCTTTTGTTCTTGACGAATAAAAAGTCGTGCTGCAAGGGTTGGAATCGAATTGTGCGTCATTAAAAGTGATGCGATTTTCGTGACCGAGCGCAGTCGTGCGCGGGGACTTACGACCGACTATTACACTTTCAAAGAAATATGATAAAGTCGAGTCATTGACCCGCTTAGTTGAGCATGCAGCGGCTTGACAGTTTGCTCGAGCATAAATAGGCGTGCTTGGGTTAAGCACATGTGCAGTGCCACAGAGTTGACTGTTTTTCTTCAATGTATTTTGTTGCATGAAATTGCCAGTGATGAAGTTTTAAGACTTTATCGAGGCAACTTATGAGCTGTAAAATAACTTTTGCGTCGATGAGGCAATTTAAAAAACTTCTTCGTACAGTGGCCTAAAGACTTTCTGTCTTTCATAATCTTTACGTTAGACATTTTTAATGTCAAGAAAGTGCTGTGCATTTTTTGGATTATAAACTCGTATTAATTATGAATGTCTGAACTAAAGATCGAACCCCAAACTTCACTTTTAGGCTAAGTACGTTGTTATTAAACCAATAAAACACCAATTAACGTCAAATACTTAAATTCAGAGGAGTTTTTGCACCACTTTTTCTGCGGCTCTTGCACGCTTCAAAGCCCAGGTTTCATTTCTTGGAGATTACAGTTCTTGGAAGAAGTACTGTGCTTTGATAAAATTTAGAAGTATTGTGTTCTCAAGAAAAAGTCAATTTCTTTTATTATCTAATATTTAGAAAAAAAATTATTCGCATTCTGTTCAGTCTTTTTAAAAGTACAATAAAAATTGCAAGAAGAGTAGGTGACTCACCTGATCGTAAGCACCTCAACTGACCATAAACAATAAGCAACATCATTAAGTTTGAATTACAAAGCTCTGCATGGCACTAAACTGCCCTCGGCACAAGATATACAGGTTAAGGCGCCGCGGTAACGTTGTCAATTTGTTACTAAAACACTACTCTATTTGTATTAGTGTTTATACAGTGTTTTTCGGCCACAAGTCGTGGACGTCTGCGCTACGCCTTATATTTATAATTTTTTAATTAACTAATAAATAGAGGCGGTGATATGTAATTTGTCACACATCACGGACGGTTGCGTAGAAAACTCATATTAATGATGAGCACGTAGGCTCGCGTTGGTATGAAGGCGATCGCGTCCTGTACAGTGTGCTGTCGTGCTTACAAACCCATTGTTCTTAAGAATTTATTCATTTCCCGCCAAAGGTCATTTGTACGGGCTACATGGGATTTTAATGGAGATTTTTTCTGTGAGTATTTTTTGGTTATTGGTTTTCAAAATCAAAGGTTTTTTTAATGATAAATTAATTATTTTGATTTACATCAATTTGATTGACTTGCGTTAATTGACAGTTTCTAAAATTGTTTAAGCATCTATAATATGTATATTAGATAGTGTAATGTTTTTCGGCAACAAGTTGACACTTGACAGTGTCTGTGTGACGCCCTATTTTAATCAAGATTCATTTAGCATATTATTATAATAAAGTAAAGCGGAAAAAGGGGTGCCCTTCACTCTCATATCCGTCCATATGCAGTAATTTGTGAACGCTATAGTTTAGATTCAACGGAACGTGACACGCTCCATTACACTAATATAAAAACGTAAACAAAACGTATTTCAATAAGTTAAAGAGAAACTTAAATGGCAACAATTTTACTCGTTACATAAATATGGAATAAAGAATAAATGCAGGCTTAATATTATATTTTACTAGCTTTTGCCCGCGGCTCCGCCCGCGTTAAAAAGTTTTCCCGGGATAAAAGTCCCGCTTTATATTTTCCCGGGATAAAAAGTAGCCTATGTGTTAATCCAGGACATGATCTACCCGTGTGCCTAATTTCATCGAAATCTGTTCAGTAGTTTTTGCGTGAAAGAGTAACAAACATCCATACATCCATAATTACAAACTTTCGTGTTCATAATATTATATAGTAGGATGGCAAATTTATTCAAAATATGAAATTGAAAGCGGTATGCTCAAATATTACGTCGTATTAAATTTTCTCCTAAACACATAAAGGCAATGAAAAATACAAGTATACTAACGATTCGTCAAGATTAAATAAAATGAAATGATTTATTTGAATCCATAAAATGTTAAACATTATTTAGATTCCATCAAAATGTAACAATCACCAACAGTTGGGAAAGCAGTTGCCATAAAAAAAACGGACAATAAATTCTAGTGTTGCTCTTTTCTAAAATGTATGTAAGGTACAGTGCATAATACAATGAATATTTACAATCAGTTTTTTATTTCGTTTAGAATATTTCATTTATAAAATATACCTTTATTTTCTAAAAAAATTACGTTTTTTATTATTATTCAAAACTTAAAGGCACCGAAACTAACAGAGACAAAAATATAAAAAAACACGTGATTTATACGCTTCTTCAATTTCTCCGGATAGGCTTGATGACATCAATTCGAAGGTAAACAAACGGGACTTTTAGCGGGAGAACACCAAAAATAATAAGTCCGTTCTCACAATACACAAGGTCCATCAGCGTCGCGTCCATTTGTTAAGAAGTTTTCACACGATTTGCAACTCCGTTTGGCGAACAATGGACCATAAGGCTGGTTAAGTAATTCGATATCATTTATTTATGTTCGTGTACTGTTATAGCCTACTTTGTGAAATGACATGTGCTGGTGTATTCGATTTTTCATTCATTAATGAGTGTTCTTGAATGTCCGAAGGTCAACTGCATCAGTAGCGCTCTTCAAATATATATTTTTTTCATATTTACAACTTTAATCCGTCTTGTGAATACCATAGTCTGAGTCAAATATCAGAAGAACCTTTTAATAAGACAAATTTGACCTACTATGAAAGACGTTGATTGTATGTAAATGTACATAAAACCTTCTCTTACCAAATAGCAAACTTAAGTAAGGAATGTGACATTGCATTGTTTGTTTAAAGCTTAACTTATAAGAACAAATTTTATGATAATTAAGCACAGTCTAAACCAGCGGCATGTCTGTATATTTATAACCGGGTTTTTGCGTAGAATTATTGAAATTTTAGTTGTATTTTCAAATAAAACATATCCAAGGTTGGTGCTCGTGTCGAACACGCTTTTGACACCGTGCCATCTTTTAGCATTCAGAACAATATTGTTCGCAGCAAATCTCGGTCGAACAATTTGCCTATAAACGAGTACGAGTAACATTAATTCATAGCCTCATAGGTGTTGGGCAACGCAGGATAGTTTCCTAGCGTATGTAACGTACGCAAGAGTCGCTCACCGAAACGAAACTCCATTGTTTTACATTTTTATCTACGCGCCGATCTACTGTGGATTAGTGTCCATGGTGAATTCGAATCGGGCTTTCGCTTTATGATATTACCTTAATTATTGGTAATAATTACGAATGTGAATGATGTGTAACTTTGGTTTGTTGATTTCTTTTTTATGTCCTTATTTTTAAATGTTTTCTTTTTTATTATATTTTTGCATAATTATTCTTATAGATATAATTATTTTTTATTATAATTTCGTCTTGAAAAATATTTTATCGTCGTTTAACTTTTTATTCGTTTGAGTATTATTAAAACACTAAAATATAGCTAGCAGACTACACTACTATAATGCAATACAAAGGCAAGCATTTTTGTAAATGTTTTAATTAATAGTTCAATTTAAATAATAACTTTGACAAGAGAGTATTACTTAATAACATACTGGACATACAGCCATGTTCACGTAAAAAAAAATTGTAAAAATATTTTTTCATACATAAAATACGTCAAAGACTAACATAATTCTCCGAGTTGATATCTAACAAAAAGCGGGCTAACAGTAAACGTAACGGCATCCTGCTAACCGATGAGACACATAATTAACCGTGGTGATAATTTGATTTTGAAACTTTGTGTTTAACATAATTCGATATGGCCCGAATCTCACTACCGCTGTCGATATTTCGTGCTTATTAAGCATTCGGACCGTGGGTTTATTCGATTTGTTGCATCTAGCAATTATCTTATATTTAGAAGAAATATTTTTCACGACCTTTTACGTCATTTTTAATTTTATTATAATCTCGTTTATCTGTATGTTATAGGAAAGAACTCTATCATGGCGTTAGAGTCAGATAGACTGCAGTGCTCATACTTAATACCACATAAATATTTATGTCGAATTTATTGCCAAAATTTTTAATCAATAGCCCAATTATGTGCTTCTAATCGTTACATTATGGTAACATTTTAGAATTATTGAATATTTCGAACTATAGAAATGACAATCCGCTTAGAAATGTCTATTTTTTAACATGCTACGAACGGTAAACTACGGAAGTAGTAGCCCAAAAATATTTTTTGTCTATTATGTATCTAGATCGCGATTGTGGCGACTAGCGATACGATTTTTTAAATTAGGAGCGTCAAATGTAGATGGCGTTATTACAATAATTATTATGTAGTAGATGAGAAACTCAATAGCATTGTTGATTAGACCGTCGCGTCGTCGATTAAAATTGACTTATTATGTTTGACACCAATACGATGTTAATTGTTTATTTCGTTTTATACAAATAGGCTCGACTTTATTCGTCGTAAAGTGGCAAGCCTGGCCACAAAGACATTAAACATTATAGTTAGTTATAGACCGGACATCAGGCCCAAATTTTTCGTCCAAAAGTTATTACCAATTGGTAATAAGTCGCTGTCTTATCTGACACATCCATGTGACACGACGCGAAGTCTCGGTATGCGCAAATTTTGTAAAGAAAGCAATATTTTGGAAGGAAATATGCCAATTTGCGCATTACGATCTTGTCAAAGTATGTTCTAATTCAATGCTGAAAATTTTTGTATGAAAATTTTGCTAATGTCCGCTCTATATAATCTTAGAACTCTTTGCCTGGCCTTAACCAGTTCAAACTGTACCTATGGCATTTTTATTTGCTCAACAATGTTGTAAGCTCTCATAGAATCCATTTATTTAATTGGCGTCATGCTGCTTTTTAGTGGCAACAGGTAAAGCAATGTGTGGAGGTACCTACTACATACCCAGACGGTCACTGAAATATGAAACTTACTGTGTAATTTCTCATTTCAAATTCGTAAATGTTAGCAATTTATTTTTGTCATGTCTTGCATAAATTTGGACTATATTGAGTACCTCGAGTCAACGAAAAATCTAAAAAATTGTCTATTTCACCAAAATAGCAAAGTCATCAAACTCACACGTTGTGAAAGACGCATTTTATCAGCAACCGTAGTGTCTAAACTAGTCCTCAGCTTATATTGAGATTTATTATTGGAATTAGATACTGGAGGCCACTTATTCGGAGGCCAGAGGAAAATTAATCATATATTTATTGAGGTGTAATTTCACTTTTCCTGTAGAAGGCGGTTTGGGTGTGACTCGTAATTTTACTAGTTATGTATGTACTCGTAGACCAACAGCGAGTTATTTAGGACAATATAAAAGCTGCCTACTTAACTTATTTTACTGTGGATATCCGTTTCCGAAACAAGTTTAATACAACTGTTTCTGCACATAGTCCCGAGTGCTGAATTTCCGTAGTATTATAATGCTCTTTGGTCCTGAATTTGCTATTTGTCATATATTAGTTTTGATTAGGTATAAATTTATTCCCAAATGTTAATTTTGCATTTATTGAAGTCTTATAAAAGTGGATTATCTTTGGGTTTGTTACTTGTTATCATTATGAATACTCTATTTTTTATGTTATGATATGATTATGATAATAGTTTTTTTTCTATAATTTTTATGATTTAACCATAGACGCCATTTGGGATACAAATAACACGTTACATAAACAAAGACACAGACACTATGTCAACATGAAATCGGCACCTTGACTTGTATAATTTTTTCGTTTTATTTCTATATTATTGTTATTATAGTAAATTACGACCTTGTAGTACAAGTACGTTGACATTTTACGCTTCTTGAATAATAAACGAATATTGTATAAATTATTATTGGTGCAATGACATTGGGTTAGGTCACGCAACACCATAAATATCGACAGACAAGTAATAGACAGTAAAAAGTATCAAAGTGAATTTTTTTTTCCTTCTTAGTAAAAGGAGAAGGCAAAGACGCTTAGCCATGCGGCCTAGTCTGCTGTTTCTTTTCGACATCTAAGGACTTTTTTAAAATTCAAAGGCCGTAGTCATATCTGTAATTGTGTTAATAATAAGCCCGAAGCCATGACTGCAATTTTCTCAAACTATAAGGCCGAAGCCACGTTTGGTTGTTTTTTTTTTACTTCAGTGGTATGTTGTAGTAAAGCAGTGGGTACCTTACCAAGAATTTATCGAGGAGCTTTGGCAGCAACAAAAAAACACTTAATTAGCACAGTTATTTCAATTCATTTCATTTGAGCCCTTTAATAAAACTATATTGGATAATATACCACCATAATTCTCCAATATAACACCGAGGGTTACCCTAACCAAGGTTGAAAAAACTGCGCTAAGTATCACCAAAATAATGAATTAAAACAAAGCACCTCATGACACTTCCAAGTTCCCGCCGAAACCAGTGACATTCTTTTTATTTTTTTTATAATGGCATTTGTGTTCACATTTTGCCAATGTCAAGTTTGGTTTGTATATTTTATTATCTGTAGTATGCCGAAGTAAAGCAGTGGCTACCTTACCAAGACTTTATCGAGGAGTTTTCGCGGCAACAGAAAAAAACACTTGATTAGCACAATTATTTCAATTCACTTCATTTGAGCTCTTTAATAGAACTATATTGGATAATATACCACCATAATTATGCAATATAACAGTAAATATCACCAAAATAATGAATTAAAACAAGAGCACCTCATGACACTTCCAAGTTCCCGCCAAAAAAACTCCAGTGACATTCTTAACTGACATATTATACTTCGAAATTTAAAATCAATTTCCTTTTTTTTTCAATTTTAATTGTTTTTATTCGACTCATTAGAGCACAAAAGAGGTAGCAACAATGATTTCACATTTACGTGTATTGGCATGTCGTTTAATTGGCATCTCGCCGATCTTTCCGATCTTTCCGGGCGCTTTCTTCGGTCGCATCAAGGTTATTTGCTCTCACCCGTGCTAAGCTCAGCTGTTCTGTGGCTGGTGGTGCGCGTCACTCGTCCCCCTTCTAACTTTCGAACGCAACGTAACATTATAAGCTTGTATTGGCTGTATGCATCTTACGTCCTTTGTCTTTCGAAAATCGGATATAATATAAGTAACTAGTTTTTCCTATTTGAAAAATGGTGTATTAAAAATAAGTTTCACAAACATAGAAGACTATATAATCATAAAAACAAATGCAGTCATTTATAACAGAAAGAATAAAAAACAAATAATTATTTATATTGTTTACGGTCGTATATTCAATAATACAAGTATGTACATTAATAACATGAATTTGCCTCGGTTAGTATTATTTGATAGCACATTTGTAGAAGAAAAGTAATCTATTAAAATTCTTTGATTTAAATGTACCATTTTCAAATTGTTTTTAAACGTTTTAATAACTTACAGTGATTCACAATGGACACGAATATCGTCTGCAGAAGCAGTGGTTAACCATTTATCGTGTCGAATTTAAGAAGCCACACGAAGCGTTTAGACTATAAGGTAATGTGTGGTTTTACATTTTGATGAGTTAAACGCAGTTGCAACAACCGAGTAATCCCAGCCCACACTAATATAGCTCGTATATGTGAGTCATACATATTTGATGCTTTCTTGGTGGTAGAGTTTATGTATTAATTATACTCAAGGCATTTATAATTGAATAATATTCAAATTTTTCTAAAAGTCATCTGTGACTTGATAATTGGAACGAAGTTCCTTATTGCGCGTTGTGAAAGGGGGCTGGACGGAAAGTTGTCACGACACTTTGCTATTATTTTACTAATATGAACCTTAAATACAATGCGTAGAAGCTATAATTCTTGAAACGAGTATATTTGTATTTATTTTATTTATTAAAGTCATTAAAACCATTTCTTACTAATCTAAAATGAACCTTAAATACATTGCGTAGAAGCTATCCCCAGCGTTGGCACGGCACGAGTACAAAAGAATCGAACGTAACATTCTTTTTTCAAATATTGTTGATTTATTCTACTTTGGTTACTGACATTTATCAATAACAAGACTAAACGTGCTTTGCTCGCGTTTAAAAATCTACTTTATGTGGCAAGCGTAAGATCGAATTTGTGTTTAGTCAATCAAAATTTGTGATAAAAATGCTATGCAATAGCTTTACCGCGGTAGTCTCCGAGTGCCACACGTATTTATTTGTTTTTTTTCTCTAGAAACTTATGTATTGGAACGGAAATAGGAAAATATTTATATATTTATATATATACACACACTCTGTTATATAAATAAAATTTTATTACAATTCCTTCACTAATTAATCGAAAGGAACTTCTTTCCATCCGGGTGTCCCTTGACACCTCTCATTGCTTTTTTCTTCATTTATTATACATTAATTGTATAGAGAATAAGAGGTATAAAAGCTTATATAGTAACCTCGTTATTATTTCTTACTAAAGTGATAAAGCCGCCCAGTAGGCAGCACCTTATCATTATAGCATGAAAGGAACAATTTGATAGAAGTAGTACCATTGTCATAATCAGAAATATGTCTATAAAAAAATACCAATATATTGAATTCATACCTCATTCTGCCTCTACCATACATTAGTTTTTTAAACAAACAGAACACCCTAATCAGACTTGATTGCTGTCACTTGAACACTGCTTCTGGCCCATATTCCTCAACTACCAGTTACGCTAGAACAGTTCGAACAGCGGCGACATTCGTAAACTGTTATACATTACTGTTATAAACGGTGTTGCAGTCCATATGACAAGCAAATTGTATACTTGGACGCGATCCAGGCCTAACGAGCTATCGTTTGGTAGGCGTGCTGTTTCCACTCAACTGGTATTGAGTATGAGCTCTTATCTTTGTTCTGTGAGTATGAGCATAGAGCAATTCTACTTTGTTCTATTTATGAGCGATAGTATGGCTTACTATCAGTGGATCGGCATGCTTGTCTCGTCATTTAATTGCAACAAAAATGCCGCATAAGGATTTGACTAAATGTAGTAGAGAGCGTTGAAGTGAGTCCGCGTCACAGGATAAGACTGATTATTCAAAATTACTGCTAAACCCGACAACATAATATATTTACGGAAAACAATAATGAATTGCTATTTTTAATATATACTATTATTTTTGGCACTGATTTAGGTTCTCTAACGTGTCAATTACACAAAATTATACAAATTAAAATGTGATGTTATTTATTTATGATGTTAGTTAATTATTCATAATAATGCAAATTAGTATTACGTCAAGTTTGTTATATAGTAAATAGCAATGAAGAGAATATTAAAAAAAGAGTTTTACCATAAAATAAGAACATAAATACGCCAATGTTGTTTGTTTAATGAATAGTAACGGTCTAGACAGCTGACAAGGGCTAATTACCGTCTTGTGCACTCTTTAATTAGAAATGTTTCCAGTAATGTGCGGGTATCATTGCGGCTACTTTTGCCTTAGACCAAATGTGGGTAATTAAGTTTCCAGATCGACGATACGTACCGGTTTGAGCCACATCATTAGCTTTTCATTGAATTAGCTAATTAATAGAAAGTGATTTTATTGAATACTAGGTGATGCTCGCGGCTCCGCCCGTATGAGTAATTTTTTCCGAGATAAAAATATTTTCCCGGAATGACAAGTAGCCTATAGCACTCAGGAGTAATGTAGCTTGCTATTAGTGAAAGCATTTTCAAAATCCTGAGATTAGCGCGTTCAACCAAACAAACAAACAAACTCTTCAGCTTTATAATATTACGCATGCTCACGCCTTTTATCCCCGAAGGGGTAGGCAGAGGCGCAACTAGTGCACCCACTTTTCGCCAAGCGTATTCCGTCCCATGATGTGATAGGGGGCGAGCCTATCGCCATATCGGGCACAAATTCCAGACTCCGGGCTGATACTGAATAGAAAAATCCAATATCACTTTGCCCGACCCGGGGATCGAACCCGAGACCTCAGCCTTGCAGTCGTACCGTGATACAACTACGCCACCGAGGCAGTCATATTATTACTATAGATTGAAAACGAGTAAGTTTCGCTGCACTCTCTTAATGTATTGCTAATATTTGGATTTATATTTGAATAACTTTGAATTTTGAATTCTTAACTGTTTTCAAATTTCGAATCACTGAAGTATATTTTAAAATTCGAAGACGTTCGTTCACGCCCACTTTAAAATAAATGATCCCAATATTAATCTTCGTTCCGATCCCGAAAAAAAACTTTGTTTTGGGGGATTTTTAATACATCAATGTTTTGGATGGACCCTTTTCGCGATGGAATGAAAAAAGAGATTAGGATCGTTTATTAAAGACGGCAGTTAGACGTTCTCTAAAACTAAGATAGACTCTAGTACTTTTAACATTACCTGAGTTCGAAACGGATAGTCTAACCTTAATTAACAATGGGAGCACTTACCAGTCGAACGGCGTCCAACCACCGTAAAGGTTATTTACACGAACGATTAGACACAGAGGTTTTGAACTAGTTGAAAAGACAAATTACTTTGCCAAATACTGTAACCGGCCCGGTAATGCGTTACTTATTGGTATCATGTTGAAATATTGCAGTGTTCTTTTGGTGATTTTTTGTGTATTTTTAGAGCGAGAAGATTCTTATCGCGTTTCAGTTTTGTGTGTTTAAAGTAGAAAGTTCGTGTTCATTATGGAATTAGAATGCTGTTTGCTATTTGTTTAATTTCATATTATTTATTGGCTGTCGAGTGACTGTGAATGATAAACAGTTTTGCTTGCAAGCGAAGTATAGTGCATATAAAAATTGATGATATAATCATAAAGATTTTATGTTATATAAGTATATCTATTTGAATACAAATATTAGTATTCAATTTTATGCTGATGATTAAGCAATTTAATACCTAAAACAAGGAAAAGTACACTATAAGAGAAGTCACAAAGTACATAAGTACACAAAAAGTCTTTCACACAGGTTTTCCATGAGAGACACCTAGTTAATAAATAAATTTTTACCGCCACATAGCGGCATATTCGTAACCTTTTATATCCAACTGAGCGAGACTAATCCATGGTTTGTTAGATACTTCCTAAAACTGAAGCGTTTTGCTTGATTTTGTAAATGTTTTACTCAATGACAGTAAAATATATAGAAGTGGATCATGCAATATGATACAGTCGAGACGTAATACTATGTTTGCATACTCGTGTCTTTTATATAATTGTGTATTTTTTTTATTAGCCACGTTAAATTTTTTTTTTTTTTTTATTGCATTGAATGACGAGACGAGCATGCCGTTCGCCTGATGGTAAGCGATACGACCACCCATAAACAGTAGCAACATCATCCAGCACCTTGACTTACAAAGTACTGAGTGGCATTCCACTGCGCTCGTCATCCTGAGACATAAGATGTTAAGTCTCATTATGTCCAGTAGTTATACTGGCTACAATGTCCTTCAAACCGAAACACAACAGTGCATGCACACTGTTGCTTGGCGGTAGAAATAGACATTGTGGTGGTACCCACCCAGACGGCCTCTTATATAACATGTGTCTTGAAAACATTTAAGTATCCCAAGTTCTAAAGTAATAAAAACATTTGTTTATTGTACTTTACATAATATGTAGGTATAAGTCATATACTCTCCTAGTCAAGCTCACAAGTAACGAAAAAATGATGCGTAAATAAAGACAATATGAAAAAACTAAAATAAAAATGTTATTTTCTACGACATGAAATCAGCAATCGCATTATAATAGATGAATAAATACAAATGAATCCATTTCGAACGGACAATTACGAGCAATTAATCTTTATTCATTAATTTGTAGCAATTTGTCAGTATCAATTTTTGTAACCTTGCATGTTTCAGCTATAGAATCGTTGTCGAATGTTGCAACGATTGTAACTGTTAATATTCTGGTGCATATTAGAGAAAATAACAAAGTAATTTAAAAATACTAACAGTATAAATAATAACCACAGTAACTGAACACCATTTTCAGTTATCAATTAGCAATAAAATTTTATCAATTAATATTGAGTATTTAATGTTATATTAAGAAGAGACAAGAGAACAAAAATAAATTTAGTATCCCATGCGGTATTTTTTTATTGAATTTTCTGTATGGCTTTGAAATTATAGTGCATACCGTCATTCGAGCGCCCTTATTTGTTAATTCGATTGTTAAAAAATGGAAAAGGTGCATTTTTAAGATGGCAGTACTTAATTAGTTACAGACAGATGCAAGGACGGAAAAACGTGTTCTGTCAGCTGCTTGTTTAGACGTAGCATCTTCAATCCCAAGATACAATTATTCATTTTCTTAAAAGAGGTCATGTCCAAAATGATCTGTAGAAAAATGTACTCTTGATTTTAAAATAATAAATATAGACCCACCCGTGACCCGGCCCATGGGCTTTGATACTATGTGTTCGGTGAATAATATTAACCCAGTAAGATTTATCGTAGTAATACCTATTTCCCTACTCTGCATTTTGGCGAACTGCATTCAAATTATCCATAGCCCTGCGGATTAGCTAGCTGAAGTGGCAGTGGGCAGGGCACATAGTTCGAAGAGCTGACGGCAGATGGGGCAAAAAGGTTCTCTAGTGGAAGCCACGTACTGGCAAGCGCAGCGTCGGTCGTCCACCTGTAACTTGCAAGGTGGACAGACGACTTGATAAAGGTCGCAGGAACACGCTAGATCAGGCCGTTTTTGACAGGTCCGTCTGGAAATCTTTAGGGCAGGCCTATTTTCAGCAGTGGACGTCGTGTGGCTGATGATAATGATGATAATGATTCAAATTATTCACTAAAATTAAATAAACAGTCTTTATTTAATCTCACATAATTCTCCTTTATTCCAACACGGCCTATTATTAAAACGCTATCAGAGATTTATGAAACAGTCCCACGAGGTCGTACCGAACAGTGACATTTTTTGCTCTGGCAGCACGGTACATGGCAAATTACCCTATCCATTCATTTCTTATGTTTATTACCGAGTGTGAAGTTAAGCATTGATTCGATTTTTTAAAACATTTAATGTTTTAACGATTTCAACTTTCAGTAGTTTCGATTGATGGAGCATGATTTAGAAGCTATAGACAATTTCCGATTCTTTTAAACATTCCCGAAACGATCTTTTAAAATAATATCGTAATTTATAATAGCGAATTGTCACGCGGGGTTTAATTGGGTGTCAATGGTAATTTAGATTATAACGTCTTTTTAAAAAATCTACCTACTATAAAACAGCCTAATGATAAAATAACTGTCCCTATGCACGTCATCACTTCTTAACACTCAAGAATTAATATCGTTAAATGTTTTTACCACTAGTCAGTCAATTTTCCTGGAAAGGCTGTTGGGGTAATTGCCATTTAAACACAGGTTTTTACGCTTCATGCACTTAAGGCCTTCCTCTAAGCAAACTGCCTTGAGCATTCGTTCCATACATTTCTGCGCACGAGTTACGGGTTAATTTATTTAAAACATCTATTTTAGGTCTTTGTGAAAACTTGCTAGTGCCAAAATGTTCGTTTTTAAATTGGGTATCTAATAGTTTTGGTTACAAATTAAAATGTTGTGTACATTAGGACGATATGCACGGAATTTTAGTGGCATTTTCATTATAAAATTAAAGAAACAATATCCATATTATGTAAAAAAAATTAACAATCATTGTAAAGTTAACATACGCATACGCTCACGCCTTTTATCCCCGAAGGGGTAGGCAGAGGCGAAACTAGTGCACCCACTTTTCGCCAAGCGTATTCCGTCCCATGATGTGATAGGGGGCGAGCCTAAGTTAACATATAGTAGCATATGGTATTTTTTCTAAAGTATTATAAATTTCGAATAGAAAGCTTCTAAAAATAAAGTTAGCGCGTCGTTTTGGTGGGGGCACCGCCTTAACATTCAAGGATGCTGTACCGGTCACTTTACCTTTTAAGCAAAAACATAATCATACCTTGATAAACATCAGTAAAAAGATTAATGAAAAAGGTGAAATAATAATTCGTAACGCGTTAAACACTCGGAAAATCCAATTTGATCCATAATTAGAACGTTACATAGGAGACATAACGTGTGAACGATGCGTATCGTTTCTTAGCATATTGTTATGTTAATCAACCTCTCACGAGTTTACAAGAGGTCAAGGTATCTGTGTCGTCTGCTTGATGATTTTGGATATTTTTATCACGATATAATGTCTTTTGTTTTGTGGCATTGTTTGATTTTTAAGTGTAGAGTTTTGAGAGAGTATTAATATTAATTGTATATTTTAGTTTGTCATGCATTTTACTTTAGTTTTGAGATGTTTGATAATTAAAACTGATAATAAAGATAATTAAAACATTACTGCTTTATACGTCAATTATTCGATAAATCAATCATTTAAAGTAAATATTTGCAAAGAAGGAAATAAACGCGAACATTTGTAGAAACTAGAAACCACTCGCCAGCCGTCACGATGTTTATTTCCCGGACATGAACGGCGGAAACTCATCATTGTTATATAAAGAAAAATGTAAGGCAGAGTATGATCGGAATGCGGTTAATACATTTTCGATTTGCAGTAGTGATACAGCAATTGGATCTGGGACGAATTGATGAAGAGATCTCAATGGGTCCGTCTAATAACTCCAGGACCCATTTGGAACACTAACGGTGAAAAACATTCGCTAGATTTAATGACTCATATTTCGGCTATTTTATTTAGTAGTGATCAGTATAAAATGTATTTGAATTGGGAATTCCATTATTTATACGTGAATCATAATTTTCTTGTATCGGATGACGTAGGTTGCACGGGTCGTGTTTATTCGTAACCAGTAAAATATATAGTTTTCTATCGATTAAAGTATCAAGTTTTATTGTATAATAATATGTTGATCGCGGAAGTCTTATATAATTCCTTGATTTTATTTTAGTTCAATTGTTTAGGGTTGGTGTTTTGTGCTTCAGAAGTCAGTACGAGGACTTAAGTAAATTTCACATCAATGACAGCGATCTCATTCGATGAATTAAGTAATAAATAATAATAAATAATAAATCTTTATTGACAAAAAGTTAGATACAAAATGGTTGGTGGCGCTGGCTCCTGTGCTAGTATAAACTGTATTACAGGAGCCAGCAGTTAACACCTCTGTATAAAAGTAATTTATGCCTTATTTGAACTACTATTTACTGTAAATAATAGTTCTAATTAGTAATATTACTAAATTGGTCGCATAAATTGAATTAATATTTCAGCTACCTACCCAAAATGTAGTTGTTTCATTTTATTTATTTTTATTTTATTTTATAGATAAAACAATAGTTCAAACACAGCCATATTCAAGTGGGAACAGGACAAAACCGTTATATCGGTCCATTTTTATTATATTTTAATAGAAAATATACCAGTTTTAAGTAATTTTATGACGATAACTCAATTTTCGATTTTTTTGAATTGTGTCGTTTTCGTTCTAAAGGTGCGACATACTGTCTTTCGTTTCACTAATCTCCAGTGTAATGTCGCGAATTCTTCTTCTTCCTTAAATCCGGGGAAAACAAGGTCAAGTGTGAATGCATGTAGAATTTTCATACTACATAGTACATACATTTTAGATCACTACTCAGAGCGTACTTTGAGAATACAAAATTGATTTGCCTTTCCAAATCCGGACTCAACGTCAATTTATTTGTTTGAAGTACATTTATTTGTAGTTTTCTAGTCGAAAACCTCAGAGATTTTTTGGGACAAATTTACAAAATATATTGTCACAGATGTAGAGCAAAACAAAATCTTAGGTGTGTGGTTAAACAACAAAATAAATTATAATGGTATACATAAATTAATAGAATACATTTGAATAATATATTTTGTACTTTTATGTAATTGCAGCTATTCGGTCTATGTCGTAAGTATTTACAATAACTGGATCGCGACCCTAAATACATAAAATTTTATAATTTATCCTTTCATATTTTAGAAAGGCTGTAATTTCTGCTGGAAATATTAATTTTATTGTTTAGACAAATGTTTAGGATATTCGTGAATGATATAATTTTACTTGCGTTCTTTGTTATTTAGTTAGAAGATTAGAAGAATCTTCCAAAAATAAATTCGCCGTCAGACTGCGACAACGTACTCTTTAATTTTCTTAAATTAGGTAATAATAATTTTTATCTTTTATTTAGTTCATTTAAAAAAATCAAGTAAATTCAAACCCGTAAACATTCTTCACACCAATACAATAAATAAAACAACTTAAATTGTAAAGATGCGTAAATTGCACCTCATACAGTTGCTCAAACTGAACATCTGTAATCTTGACCTACATTAACAAATGTATTATTTTAATTATTAACTATGTGCAAATTAACAGAGTAACACGTGCCACGGTGTATTGCGCATTAATATTTATATTTATTTGTCAAGGTTTTTGTTAGTGAGCGCGTCAAAGTTTATGCAACGCTGTACTTACATCGGTGGTCGTCTTCAGTGTATTAGTCGCTTAGGAATGTGAGGTCACGGGTCATATCCCCTGTGAAAATATTAGATCTGCAAAGAATTATTCCAGGTCTTCATTTTGTGGAGTAATTGCTTTTATTTTTATTTGTTTGTGATGTCAGTGGCACTAGTGAAGTTAATAATATAATATAATACGTTTGAATAATAAACATAAAAATGAATATACGTAGCTATTTCTTGGGTTTACTCATTTCTAAAACTTTATAGCGGATTTTCACTGTCCGCTCATGTTTCCTTGTTATATTTCTGTGCTCCAGGCATTTAATAATGAATACCTTACTTACATCGCATTTAAAATAGTGTTGTTATCTACTTTCACAAAATAAGTAAGTCTTCCGTTGTATTTACAAACAACCATAGAAATACTGTTTTATCTTGCTTGTAGTAAGTTCAAGTCATTGACATGCTTTAATTTGAATAATACCTAAGTACCAAAACCTGTATAAATATAAAAAAGTTGAATAAATTAGTTACGTAGGTATTGCAGATAATATTAAAATGTGGCAATTGTGTATCTTAAAGAAGTTAAGTTTTGAGGTGTTGAGTAAAATAAGTGCATTTTTTGTTTTGATTTCAATTAAGGTGGGGTAAAATATAACAGACGACTTGATAAAGGCTTTTGGCATGTCCGTCTGGAAATCTTTGGGGGAGGCCTATGTTCAGCAGTGGACGTCATGTGGCTGATGATGATGATGAAAATATAACATGTTTCGATGATATAGTTTGGGATGAATAAGGATTGATTGAGGAAAACATCGTGAGGAAACCTACATACCTGAAAATTCTCCATAAGAATCTCGAGGGTATGTGAAGTCTGCCAACTCATACTAGGCCAGCGTGGTGGACTAAGGCCTAACCCCTCTCAGTGGTAGAGGCTCAGCAGTGGGCAGTATATAATACAGGGCTGATTGCATTGCGTTGTATAAGATTGAATTATATGTAAGTCTAATCTGTTCGACTTTGGCTTGCGAATATTTTGGTATACAGAATATTTTAGCCAAAATAATTATTAGGTTCAATGAGTCTTAACATTTATTTTTTGTGTGATGAATGCTGTAATGCGTAGTGGCTTAGGGGGTGGCGTACGGGGCAACCACCTAGGGACTCGGGCATCGAAGCCCCCCGCACTTGCAAGGGTCACATCAAACATTACACTCCTGTAAGTGGGGTAAAAAAACCTCGCAAAGATCTGCCGCCCAGAGCATCCCATTAAGGCCGCCATTTGTAGTGTCATATATTTTTTGCAATTCTTTAGTTCATCTCCTTAATTTTATTTTTCTTTTAATGTACAGATACACCTGGTTCTACTGTTTTATTATACACTAGCATTGCGCGCGGCTCCGCCCGCGTGGAAAAGTTTTTCCGGGTTAAAAAGTAGCCTATAGCACTCAGGAGTAATGTAGCTTCCCATTACTGAAAGAATTTTCAAAATCAGTCCAGTAGTTCCTGATATAACGCGTTCAAACAAACAAACTCTTCAGATTTATAATATTAGTATAGATGTGTAGTTTATAGATGTATAGTTTAAAACATGGCGCTTACTAATACGACTTCCTTGTCTCATTCAGATGCAATAAAAAATATTAAAATATTCCGATGCACAATCACACAATCAGATCGTTTAGCATAATTAAAAATTCATAAACCTCATACAAGTTCCGATTTTACTTTCGATAACTCTCTATTACGCATTTAGTTCCGTAAGTAACGGAGCCAGTTACGTTGTGGTCGACTAATTATAATTTTAATGAGTATATTAATTATGTAAGGCATCATTTATTATAAATGACTCATTGACAGCATTAAATTATAATGACGATCGTATTCGGCCATAAATGTACACGTGTATTTTAAAATCAATGGTTGTAATTATAGGTGGTAATAGTGTAATTACTGTTTATGGGCGTCTGTATCGCTTACCATCAGGCGAACGGCACACTCGATTCGTCATACAATACAATAAAAAAAAAGGTAGTAATTATAAGAAAACCACGTAAGGTCCATCAAACATTTGTATTTAAGGTGTCAGAAACATACAAACTGTTGAGGACCACGGTGTTTTGCTATTTTGAATAGTATTGGATTTTGTACCTAAAATGGGAAAGTTCCCAGTTTATAACCAAGAGACAGATAAGCCTGGGAAAAAATCCATGCACTCATTCCCTAATCGTTCGGGGCTAAAGGGGCTACAATAAGTAAGTATAGTATTGCTAATACTAATAATATCCACAACAGAAATTCAAATCAGCGATCTTCAATACCTAAAATATTCTTTATAATCGCCTTTATTCGATTATTCATTGAAATCGGAAATGTATTAATTGGAATTTAAGTTACAAAGTGGCCAATACAAAGCGCAGACATTGTTTTTCATCAAGCATTTGGTTTGTCGCATTCACGCGTCCACGTGCGTTTTAACGCTCCAAATAAGATTGTGTTTATAATTACAATGAAAAACATTGTAATTGGTTCATTGTCTACACCTAATAATTCATGTTTGAAATTGTTCATGATTTTATGTGAATTGTTCGTGTTTGCTTTGTCTCTTAATTGAAAATGTGGTTTACACAAGAGCAAACATTCCTTTGCATTGAATTTGATGTGCTCACATTTCTAGTGTAAACAAATGTTTTACAGATTTTTTCATATTATGTTAATAACATACCAGCCTTATTTTTGATTAGTGTGCCACTGCGTGTGCACACTGTACTGTACTGTTCTCAACTACTTCTCTACTTAATATCTCTTAGAGCCTGCGCTGTATTTAAAGAAGCCCTGAGTCCTGACTAACCAAGTCTATTTGTATATTTGCGGCATGTAAATCAGTAGCCAGAGCTCAGCTCTCACCATGGCTCACATGTTATGTAGATTGACAGCCATCCGCGCCTTTTCTCTATGACTGGAATCACAAAATAGGGATGACCCGCCCCCCGAGGCAATTCTTGTGCTTTGGGTCTTCACACCCAATGCACGCCCATGCGCGGGGGAACATTAGTCGCGGGCCGAGGCACACAGTCAGTGTGTATACCTCTTGGTTGCATAACACATTGAGGCCTAAAAGGGCCCGCGAACATTTCCTGGCACCCTTTTCCTTTCCGCCCATCCTGAGAACCTTTCTCCACTCCCCACCTTTCCTTCCATCATCCTTTTCCGCTTCCTTCCCAGGCCCCTGCAGTCGTCAAGCCGGGGGACTCCAGTATCCCATTCGCAGGTGTCCCCCGGTGTTGACTGCAGGATCGCCTACCGAAAAAAAAAAAAATAGGGATGACCTCAACTATGTATAAGAATCAGTTTCCACGAAAGATTCTGTGATACAGAATGCTCATAAGCAATTTAGCTTAGTATTATGGAATCGTGGTAGATTTCTTTGTTTATAACTTAATATAATTAACTTATACTAGAAAGTCCTTTAACGTAATAAAAGAAAAATAACAATAATATAAAGATTTAAGTTATTTATAAGACCTAATGATCTTCGAGTGGTCGAAATTCAACCGTCGAATTTAATATATGTAACACATATTATTATACATAAATTTTATTTTCATGCACTTCTCTATCTGAACTTAAATTATTCTAAATCACACTCCTTCCTGCGTTAAATGTGCTTATAAAGGGATACAAAGTTTTTTCTCGTATATAGATACACTAAAACGGTATTTGCGTAACAATTGTGTATAGGTAGCTGCAGCCGTTACAATGCGTTTTGCTATGCTAATCGATTACAGATCGTGCGCGATTGTCGCCACTCGCCATCTCTTGAAACCCGCGCATTATTCGCTAGGGTTGTTGCACGTAGAATTTTCACACGCAAAATTCCTATCCAATAAGCCACGCTAAATTCCTATAGTAACGCCAGTCCAATAAGCCGTGGAAAGGAATTTAAAACCTTGATAGTACTTAAGTTTCTATCGCCCATACAGTGTTGCATTCTTGACATTTATTTTCATAAAGCTGCCAGCCCTAGGACTCAATGACTGAAGAGTGGTGATTATTTGTTTATTGTGACATCGCATTGCAATATCGCAGTTTGGTTTCATGGATAACTTTAATAGGAATGTTTCTTAAACCTATACGTAGTCAAAGTGTGGTTTAAAAAGTCCCCCATAGATCCTGATATCAACTCATAAGGCATTTAACCTTGAGTGGTGTTAGGACTGAGCGTGACTTCGATGTATCATTACGAACAAAAATATTTTTGTACACTTAATTTTGTATATGGTTAGCAATCACTAAAGTAGAATTATAGAGCGCGTAATGTTACAATTATGCTAAACAATTACTGAACTACAAAGAAATTAATTAATCTCATGTTCATTAAATGTTAGTCGAGTTGTTATGTCTTGCAATATATTAGAGCGGCCTTAATTCTCATATGTGAGGTCATTATTTTAATAGAGTCACGTAGGCATAATTTTGTATGACAAAGTTTATGATTTCCGCAGGAACATTGAAATTGTCAGTATACGTCGAGTTTTAAATTAAAATTGATTAAATTACATGTATATAAAATAGTTTTGTCAATCTTAATCAAGTCTTAAAAGTATTTCCTTATAAGATATTTTAATGAAACTGGATATCCTACTGCCAAATACAAAATTTTGCCACTAACGGTAAAACGTGAGTAATGGCTTCCATGTTTTGATTTAGTGCATAAAATTATTCAGAGTTAACGAGATACTAACAATACAGTTATCTGGTCATTAATCAACGTAGTCCACGAAGTGGACTAGAGCAATTTGGTTAGGGACTTAGGGCATAAAATCGGACATCAAGGAACGTAAGCAGGCCTTTAGTTTGACCTATTTCGCGATATCTTCGTTTATTTTATTAATGAATTTCAAATACAATCTAGTATTTATAAGGAACTTACGCATATTTCATTGGAAACGGGCTATTGTTTACGGTGTATTGTTTATCAATTATCGTTCGCTTTAACGGTGAATGAAAACACCGTGAAGAAACCTACATACTTAAGGATTCTTCATAAGAATCTCGAGGCTATGTGAAGTCTGCCAACTCGCATTAGGGCAGCGTGGTGGACTAAGGCCTAACCCCTGTCAGTAGTAGAGGAGGCCCGTGCTCAGCAGTGGGCAGTATATAATACAGGGCTGGTTTTATTGCATTGCAAGCTACGGGCTGTGGACAACATTTGTTAATTAATGAATATTAAATCAAATTATTTGAGGATATTTATGAGGATAATTCCGATTTGTTTACATGGAAAAAAATAAGATGACAGGAATGTGACAACCTTAATATGTACTAAGAAGCGTTTATGATCTTAGATACAATGAGAGATTCGAGTAATCCCATCTATTCATTAGCAGTAACATTTTTACGATCTCTGCGCGTGAGTGTGAGCGCGCTTCAAATGTAACATGCAAATTACGATTTTGAATAGAAAAGTGGAAGTCACGAATTTCACCAACACAACCTCTGTCGCATTGCTCGTGCTGTCACAACAAATGAAAGTATAGTCTTCGGGAAAATACAGTGTACCTCGCATCTAAAATACGTCATTTTAAACTCTAGCGATTCATAATAAAGTTCAAATTGAGTAAATGAATTGTAGATGACGGGACATGCGTAGAATTGTCACGTCGAAAGAATAGCACGCACAAGTTCATGGGTACGGTATCGAATGTATACGAACTTTCACAAAAAAGAAACGAATTAACCGAATCCGTTTTGTTGCAGAAAATCTTCCGCAGTAAATGAAATAATTCTGACTGTTTACGAGACGCTTTGGCACCGGGAATTTCACTAGAAGTTATTGGAAAGGTAAGATTTCTTAAAAACGCTAAACGAGATCTAAGATCTAAAAAAAATTAAACACATTTTAGAAAAGTCTATGTCTAATAACTAAAGCCCCACTGTTATTTGTATTTTTATAATATTGCTTATAAAAACTGTATTACGAGTCAACTAAAACGATCCAAACTGACCAAGCGCTCATAATTTTAACTCTAAACACCTTATAAGTTTCCATATTAGGTATTATTTATTGACAAGTCCTACTCGATTTCATTAAGGATCTATCGAATGCAATGCGAATAAATAAATTCAAAATCGATTTATTCCGTGTACTGTATATAAACGCAATCGGCAAGCCGTTTCTATTTCCATATCGTAAAACGATCTTACAGTTAAGTGGGCCACTCAAGCAGATCTTATGAAAAGTGCTATAATGGTAATCGATTAATTACACGTACATTAATCGATTGGAATACAAATCGATGCAGTGACGCGCGAAATATTCTATGTTAGGAAGCTAATTCGATAGCACTGTTTGACGGTTTTATGTGGTTAGTTTTAATTTATTGTAATCAAACGCAATGCGTACAGCAAAAAGATAGTTATTGTGATTTATAATCCTTTCTAACTTTTCTACTGATCTATTTTCATCGAGTTCATTTGTCTGGTATTACTTTACTCAGGCCAATTAAAGTTGGTATAATTCGATTTAGTTTTGGAATCTTATTCAATTAGGGCCTATGGTGAAGAAATTATTTATTTATTGAAGTTATTAATAATTAAAATCATTTTATTAAAATATAGAATCCTACTAATATTATAAACGCGAAAGTTTGTAAGTATGGCTGTATGGATGTCTGGATGTGTGGAACTTTCACGTAAAAACTACTGAACTGATTTCGATGAAATTTGGCACACGGGTAGATTATGTCCTGGATTAACACATAGGCAACACACTTTTTTCCGTGAAAATATAAAGCGGGACTTTTATCCCGGGAAAACTCATTCACGTGGGCGGAGCCGCGGGCAAAAGCTAGTATATAATTTTTCTTCCACTAATGTTTACAACGTACACATACATTATTCTCTATTCTAAAATAATTCAAATAAATTTATATAATGTTGAGTCTTATTATTTTTATATATCATAATTTAGATTTACGGGAAGTAATCATCTACGAAACAAGAAAGATTGCAATATCCATTGTAAACTGTTACATAAATCGGCTAGATTAGACGTGAAAGTAAGGGATTATAAACAACAACGTAGTCGCGGATCAAACAATCATAATCCTAAACATTTGCTATTTCACTTTCGATGATCAACTATCTCACGATAAACTTGCATCGTCAATAAAGCGAAAGTTGGTTTTGTGAATAAAATCCGTATGTTACGGTTTGGTTTACAAAAACTTGTTGACCCACTGTTGACTTGTTCGTGCCTTAACTTGAAACTAAGTAAAAACTTGCAATGAATCGCCCCGAGTGCCCTTGCGTTTGTATTCTGAAAGCCTTAGAGCCTGTTTCACAGGTTACAAGTAAATTTTATTTTATTTGACAGGTAGGTATCATTTTTTTAAAGGCACGGCAAGGTGACCCCACTGCACCTGATGGTAAACGGAGAGAGGTCCAGATAGAGTGTCGACTGACAAGCGATGATTATCCCTTGTCAGTTGACACAATTATGCCGGCCTGTTTGAGCCGGATATACACAGGCTGATCCCGGACCGCGGCACACTTACATGGGCCACTATGGCTGGTTTTAACACCTTATGTACGGTGGTCGATATCCGGGCGGATATAAAATATATTCTATCATCAGTTATTGTAAACAGCTAATGTAAAGTACCCACTACTCGTTTTATTACCATTTATAGGTAGCATAGATCAGAGTGTGACTTTCGTATTTGGTCGGCTTATACATTTATGTGACGAGTAGCGTTTATCAGCAACGGTGAAATTGGCTCAGAGTATGTATGGAACTTGTTATCGAATGGTACGGTGAATTCCAAGTTTAGATAAGTCTAATGATTCCTTACGTTTACGCGAATGTTAGACATTGAAATTAAACTATTATAACGGGAAAAAAAACCGCTATAAAATCCGTTATAATAGTTTAATTTAGATAAGTCTTTAAAATTACACAAAGAAAAACCTAAATTTTATTGTTTCTGCTAGCTTTTGGCCACAGTTTCACCCGAGTGTGCATCTGTGTGCTAAATTCGGTAATTAGCTAGGTAATATTTTCATCTACTATGAATGTAAAGATCACTTTTATGTGATGTTGAGGTGTATTAAATTTATATAGTCTTTGTAATTTATTCTTACTATACTTGATAGACAGACGACTTGATAAAGGTCGCAAGAACGCGCTGGATAAAGACCGCATTTGACAGGTCCGACTGGAAATCTTCAAGGGAGGAATATGTTCAGCAGTGGACTTCATATAGGAGATGATGATGACGCTTACGCTAAAATTAATTATTTATAAACGTAGTTTTGTTTATCTCGGTATCTCCCTAAGTCTACTGGGAGAGGATGGCATTGTGTAAATAAGTAAATAAATAACTTTAGTAGACCAGCGACTAGACTGCCTCGGGGGCGTAGTTGTATTACGGTACTACTGCAATGCTGAGGTCCCGGGTTCGATCCCCGGGTCGGGAATAGTGATGATCAGTTTTTGTAATTAGTATCAGCCCGGAGTATGGAATCTATGCCCGATATGGCGATAGGTTCGCCCCCTATCACATCATGGGACGGAATACGCACAGCGAAAAGAGAGTGCACTAGTTGCGCTTCTGCCTAACTCTTGGGGGATAAAAGACGTGAGTGTGTGTGTAGTAGAGCAGGCAGAATTTATCGAAAGTATAGAAAAGTAAATTGACCTAAATTAATTCCTTTGCTGGCAAAATATTTGGCTAAAATATCCACTCTTATAAACAACTATAAGCTACGGTTACTACCATATTGACCCACTTGGGTTGAGCAAACACATTCCTAAGATTATGAACGGTGGAACACGGTTAAGTAATGTTTAATTTGATAATACGCTGTAATTAAACGTGGTCGCGAGCTTTTCGGTGAATGTGTGGAACTGACATTAACCATTACTTAACCCTTGGTTAATTAAGCCGTGACTTGCTTGCGTAGTGTCAAATTAATAAACATTAAATAATCGTGATTGGATGTAAATTAAAAATGCAATTTCAACATTGATGTATTAAAAAACCCAGGTTCAACTATTTGTGTTGTTATGTTATTACCAAATTGGACTTTAAATGTCAGTGTTCAGTTTCAAAATATAGTCAATTTATCTTAGTTAGTTATAAGTAGCCATAAAACATTGTTAATATCATTAATTAATGCAATTATTTTATACAATTTTGTCATGTCAAGATAAATCGTTTTTCTTTCTTTCTTTCTTTTATATCGGAGCCATACTTTGGCGACTTGCGCCTAAACCGACAATTGCACGGCTCAACCCCTGTAGTATCATTCTTCCAGAAAACCAACGTGTAGCGACAAGTTTGCTGTCGCCTTTCAGTTAGTAAAATTGACAGGGCTCAAAAAATTCAATGTGGCCGAGATTCCGGGGCATGATATATGTTTGTTTAGTACATAAATATTCATGTTTATTTTATTCCTTAATTCTTTAAAACCGGATGTTTAAAAAACGCAGCAGATATCAAAATATTATTAATAACCAGACCCAAAATGTAGCCTTAAAAGGAAATACCGAACATGGCCGCCCGCTCAATTAGTTAAAACTGCAGTTCGTGACACATTTCCTTTCGATGGCTAGCTGTGAAGCCGACATTCTTTCGTCATTAATAATTTGCATTTGCGTAACCCTTCTGACTAATTCTACCTGCATTTTAGAATAGAGTGGGATTGGTTGCGTCATTTTGTTGAGATTTTTATTTGTAACCTCATAGAATATCTAAAAATAGGAACTAAAATGTCTAATAGGTTTAATTTTAATGAAGCTGTTGAAAATGTTTTGAAAGATACCAATGCAAGTAAACGAGTTGGTTGTCCGGTGTTACATAATATTATCATGATATATTTCAAAGTGGAGACAGGCAGAGGTATGAAGGATATAGCTGGATAATATCGTTGCTTAAATTCCTTATTCTCTCAAAACAATTCTAACGCATGCGCAAACATGCGTAAACATTTGTCTTGCATAGCTAATCAGTCATCACCGACGATGCACGCAAATGTTATGTTAAATGGAAAGTGAAAATAACGTTAGAAATTGAAAAAATAATTGTCATGTAATTTTGAAGGACTGAGAGTTGGTTGGACAAAAATTACAAAACATTAGAAGAATCAACGTTTGAATTGCAAAATAAAAAACACACGAAAACAAACTAACGTTTCTATATTTTAAAGCACAAAATCTTGTTCGAAGTTACGCTTGACGTCGAAAGGCTATAATTAAATATCGTAAGAATACTGAAAATTAATTACAACAACTATAATACAATCCGCAGATCATAACTCGCTCTACAAATGCGTTCTAACGAGCTTAATTTATCACTTATTTAATTGGAGATAAATTAAGTGTACTAAATTGAACCCAAGTTTAGCTAAAGCAATCTGAATGTATAATTTTACTACTTTTGCCAACTGTTCGAGAAGGACCTACTTTTAAAATCGCGCTATTTCGAAACTGTTAAATGTTCTCTGTGTAGTACGTTTAGGGTCTGTATTTGGTATAAAACAGATAGGCACAACACGAAATTTGCAAGGCAACTGAGATAATAATGTAATTAATATTACCTACCTAATTAACAAATGATGTATGAATTTAATATGTAAGACTAAAAACCCAAACGACATAATATTAATTAAAAATCTCAAATAATTTACGTAGCTTATCAAGAATAACCACCCTGATTTATTTACATTTGTCATGCTATTCTAGTCTTTGCTACTAAATAAACAAATGGAAGTAAAACGTAACAAATTAATAACCTGAATGAAAACAGTGTAGAAACCGACAGAGATAAATACATCCTCTAATAAGAAAATACACTGCATGATGTCGGGTGCAAAAACGACTCACGCAATTAGTGGGCGTGCGTGGATCGTGGCAAGATCGCGAAGGCTAACATAGTTAACAATTAGTGATAGTTTAGCTTGCTCGGCCTCGGATGCGATGACACAGTGGCCTTCAAATCTGCTATGAACACCTGTTATTTCTATAGATTATATTAATTTCGGCGGGGAGATTGCATAGACTTAAATATATGTATTTGATGACTTATAGTGCAAAATACTTTAGTGAAAGGTATTGCTTTTAAAATAACAGATGTTATGTAGAGCTTGTTTTTTAGACTACGAATATATTAATTGCTATTAAAACACATTAGAATGTAGACATGGCTGAATGTAGAGCACTACGATAAACTAGGTCTCTACTTAAGTATATTATGTTTATATCATTAAGAACGAAATTGCTTCTGTATTCATTTTCTAAGCAGTTCATCTGCAGAGTATGAAGTCCATTAAGCGTAATTCCATTGACCGCACTTCTACATACAGGTGAGCGCAGACATGACGGTAACTTGAGCGTACGCAAGCAAATTACAACGAATAATATAATTTCCTATTAAAAGTCGTCACATGAGCACAATAGGTACAGTTCAAAATGTATCATGTACGGAAATATTGCATGGTATGCAGAATATCGTTAAAATATCTCTTGCATGCTATGCTATTTTAAGTTTTTAAACACTAAACCAAACCGTTTCTGCATGATGCATGAAAAAGGTGGTTGCGGTAAACCAACATCTAAGGAGCCAGGAGGTTAATTAGTGCATGAGAACAATCATAAGTAAGAAATTTCGCATCTGTGTGCCCCCTGGTATTGCAGAAGATGTTCATGGGCGGCGGTGATCACTTACCATCAGGTGAACCGTATGCTCGTTTGCCCCCTATATCATAAAAAAAATATGTTCGAGTCCGTCAATGTCTCAATACAGTAAACAAACAGCATTTCCATCCGATGCTCAATCTTATAACTTTTCACACACTGCCGCCAACTTAAATTGCATTTTAGCTCAACACTAAACGTCACTTTTTTTATCCAATCAATGTAGATTATTATAGGTATTTTCCACCTAATTCATTTTCTGTTCTTTCAGATTTATGATTTACTAGCTGACCCGGCGAAGTTTGTACCGCCATTTTTTTCCAGTCGCGGACTAAGGAAATGTAGCACTTCCGGTAAAGTCAAATCTATCGAATTATCAATAATTCCATATATTGACCCTTAACGGGTCATCCATTAATCACCTGATATGTGATATGTGGTGAGGTTTTAGACACCCCCCCTTCCCCTCCTCAAGATCACGTGTATTTTTTAGTAAAAAGTATCTTAATTTTTTTGTGTATTATCTTCAAATACAGGTGTATCTTATAGAATCACGCGTTCAATGAGAAAAAATAAATACACGTGAAAAAAAAATATCCCATTTGATGCCGTCGTTCTAGAGTTATGCGCTATTATGAATTATTCATACATTTTGAAGATTCATTTTATATATATATATATATATATAAAGTAAAAAAAAATAAAAGCAATCTTTTATTTAAATACTCTAAAAAGAAAAAAAAAACTTTAAATTCAATCAAACTTTGTTTAATACTATGTAGAGATAAAAGCTTGTCGCGAGATTTACTCTTGTCAAGATCAAGTTACATAATTATTGTATTATCTACACGATGGCGTAGTTGTATTACGGTACGGCTGCAATGCTGAGGTCTCGGGTTCGATCCCCCGGGTAGGGCAAAGTGATATTGGGTTTTTTTAATCAGTATCAGCCCGGAGTCTGGAATTTGTGCCCGATATGGCGATAGGCTCACCCCCTATCACATCATGGGACGGAATACGCGCGGCGAAAGGTGGGTGCACTAATTGCGCCTCTGCCTACCCCTTCGGGGATAAAAGGCGTGAGTATACGTATGCGTAAAAGCTTGTCATAAAGGAACAAAACCCTATGAATTATAGAAATAAGTGCTACCGTTATTTTGTTGATAACATAAAAACATAAAATTCTATTCTATTATACTATAATGCGGAATTCATTTACTTTTGTAGCTTTGTAATATTGTACACGTACAATCAAACTTTTTATTGCAATTATACTAATAATGGCAAAACGGTAACTTTTTACAAGCTTTTATTATTCCTTGGTTTCCGTGAAATTCGCGCCAAACCGCAATTTATTGTAACAAAATCAAGTATAATTTGCCAGAGATTTACAATGAAAAAAATAATTGCAAAATAATTCTTTATTATGCCATTTGTTTTTTTTTTATATACGTAAATTATGTCTTATAGACCTACAAAGAAAGGACACAAAAAAGAGAGTCAGGTATAATCTGCTTATTATTATTTTTTTGTTTCTTCTAACGTTACATACATTTTTTCAATTATTTAAGATGGTATACCGTATCATACTAGCCCTATATTATGATATACTGCCCACTGCTGAGCACGGGCCTCCTCTACTACTGAGAGGGTTTAGGCCTTAGTCCACCACGCTGGCCTAGTGCGGGTTGGCAAACTTCACATACCTTCGAAATTCCACCACTGTGCGTTTTAGACGTCATTTTTTGCCACGTACTACTAAACTATGGAACCAATTGCCGCCAGCAGCATTTCCGGACAGATACGACCTGGCGACCTTCAAAAAAAGAGCGTATTCCCACCTAAAAGGCCGGCAACGCATCTCTGTGCCCCCTGGTATTGCAGATGTTCATGGGCGGCGGTGATCACTTACTTACTTAACTTTTTAGAAAAGTCAGAGGTGCTTGCCCTTGGGTTTTGAACCTGCGGACATTCGGCTCGGCAGTCCGTTCTAGTCCAAGATGGTATAAATACCATTAATTGCTATGTCCTGGATTATCTTGTTTGGTTCTTTTTGATAATACTTTTTATTTACTAAGCAGTTGCATAACGTTACACTTAAATCGAGCGCGAAAACGTGACATCAGTGTTATTCAATATAAATTTTAAATTACGTAATATTTGTTATTTAGAACTATAACGTGCAATATCTAAAACCTGTGTTAATTGATTTTCGCAGGTATTTGATAATTCTCTTGTTATCACTAGTCAGTTTGGTTGAATATTGCACTTCCCTTATTTAGTTTTGTAGGAAGAGAAGTACATACTTGACGTAGGTTTTTTTTAGAGGGGCAGGGCAAAGTGACCCCACTGCAACTGATGGTAAGCGGAGAGAGGTCCACAGAGAGTGTCGACTGATGACCGATGATTATACCTCGTCAGACGACACAATTATGCCGGCCACTTTGGCGGGCTTTAACACTTTATGTACCGTGAGCGATAGCTCATATATAATATTCATTCACATATATAATTCACATAGATATATGTGAATTATCGCTCGCTTTAACGGTGAAGGAAAACATCGTGAGGAAACCTGCATACCTGAGAAATTATCTGAATTTCGAAGGTACGTGAAATCTGCCAACCCGCACTAGGCCAGCGAGGTGGACTAAGGCCTTAACCCTCTCAGTTGTAGAGGAGGCCCGTGTTCAGCAGTGGGCAGTATATAATACAGGGCTGGTATGGTATGGTATGATCGCTACCCGGGCGGAAACAAAATATATTCTACCACCAGCAAAGTATTCCCAAAAAGTTTTTTTTTTTTATATGATCGAGAAAATTGTACCCGTTCCACGCATCGTGCGACTAAAGGTACTCATAAAATTTGCACCACAGTATGTACGAGTATCTGACCATGTGGAATATAGGAACATAAATAAGACAATTTACGATCTTTTTACTTTTGCAACACAGGGAATAACGTCTATACGATTTTGTACATAAATATTTATCAGAACGAAATACGAACATGTGCAATGAGTCGATACGGCTCGACACCTACGGGCTAATGTTGTGAATGCCCCATAAAAAGCATAACAAGCGTAATTGCACCAATGATTGTTCGCCGTTGAATGGCCCAGTTCTGCACTACTCAAACAACGAATTAATGCGAATTTGAGAAAATAAACGTCGCGCAAGATTTACTGGAACCTGACTGGCAATTTCTTTTATTGAATGGGGATTGTAAGGATCTATGCACGTATTTAGTCGGGTTGACGACGCGCGTTTTCATAGTCGCAATCACTTCGAGTCTTCAATGTGTGTCAAAGTACTATAATTTATAATTCCCGAATGCATTGCATTTACAGTTAATTTTACTTTCAAGTGCATCGTCAGCTCGTTTAAACAATCATGTGCTCTAAAAATGGCTGATGGGCTCCCATTGGACTTTTAGTATACAGGCTTATTTGTTGTGCACTGCATCAGTTCATACTTATGCATTGGTTATTTTGCATTTTGCGTTCACATGCTCTAAAGAATTCCTGCCTATGACTATTATGATTGACAGACCTCTACAAACATAATTTTATGAGGTAAAATATTATATTTTGAGCATGAAAATAATTGAGAGCTATCTGAAAAGTGGTTCTGATAAATCTTATGATATAAAGAGCCGATTGTGTAGTAAAGGAGAGGAAACTATTACAACAATAAAATGCTACTAACAAGAGGTAATAAACTTGCTATATTATTATTTATCTATTAACGTCAGCTATGTTTAGAATTCAGTGACCGTGAGAACGGTTGACAATAATTCTATGAATTCTACTTTATGACTAAGGTTTTCTGTTGATTACGAACGAATGTCGATTCACGACTGTAATTTAATATTTTTCTAATGCCGTAATCATTTTCTCATTTCCTTTTGCAATGCAATTGTCGCACATTTTAATGAAATGTTTTGCAATTTAAGAATTTTGCAAGTGTCATCTCGCATGTTCACTGTTATTTATGTTATTACTGGAAGAAAACTAAAAGATATTATGAACTATCACACGCCTTTGCTTTGCAATATTAGGATCAAAAGTTCCTATGACTATCATTAGGAATCGAAAAGAAATTTATCAGCTAGCTTGACTGGTGGTAGATCCACCGCAATGCCTATTTCTACCGCCAAGCAGCAGTGTGGATGCACTGTTGTTTTTCAGTTTGAAGGACATTGTAGCCAGTGTAACTACTGGACATAATGAGACTTAACACCTTATGTCTCAGGATGACGTGCGCAGTGGAATGCCACACAGTACTTTGTAACTCAAGGTGCTGGATGGTGTTGCTACTGTTTATGAGTGGCCGTATCGCTTACCATCAGGCGAACGGCATGCTCGTCACGTCATTCAATGCCATAAAAAAAAATGATTGATCGCGCAAGACTGCAATCTCAAAAAGCTATCTAGCTTCAAAAAATTGTTTAAAAAAATAAATTAACTACGCACTCGGAGCATAACATTCCGGTAACTTGGTAACGGTATCTCACAACCTTTAACTTATTACGTGAGTTACGCTTCGAGGAATGTTGGCTCGAGATCTTTTCATTGGCAATGCTCTTTTATGAGTGTGAGCTGTCACACGCACGTGTTGTGTTGTCTGCTATGCGTTGTAGTGATGAAGAATGTTGCGGACCTTCAGATTAAAGGATAAGCTTCGAAATGCATAAAACAATGAATTTTGCTCAATATGGCTATGGCTGAACTAAATTTTATTGCTTAAGGCTTTATACCTAAACGCCATGGGCGTATATAGGGGGGAGGGGGGGGGTCCGCACCCCCTTAGCTTGAGACAAAAATAATCCGGGCCACAAAACATGTACCTACCTACACACTACAATGCCTATGTGCACTTCTAAGAAACATATTAACATTTTCACAAACTTTCGCATTTATAAAACTTCTTTTGGTAACCCACGCACGCCACTGAAATTTTGATACTTGGAACCTCCCTATGTGAAAGCTATAGCTACGCCCGTGACAGTATCTACTTTTAAACAATTATTATTAACGATAATATAATATGCTGTATTCACCTTTCGCCGAAATGCTTTGTTAACATGCATTTCCACGTAATTTAGACCTAATAAAAAATACTGTAAGAACACATCTGAAATAATCTTAAAGAATTAAAAATAAATATCCTCCCTGTATAAACTACAACTTGCAATACTCATACTGAAAAAACTACGCAATTTTATAAAGCATAATGAATCTTTAATATAGTCGCAAACTACTAAGAACAACCAACAGAATTTACTTAGCATTAGTCATCGGTGAATAAGACTGCGAAACGGGTTCGTCATATTCGCCAGTAGGTGGTTGGCCTTTCAACTGCACCAACAAAAACTAACGGACAACGTAGTGTATGAACCCACGGATGTTGAAGGAGGTGAAGCTCTTAATGCATTCAAAATTGTACATTCGAAATGACGAATGTTTTGAGAGAATATAAAACTCCATTACAAAAGAGATGATTTTAAGTGACTGGAGCAAAGAAATTTAATCTTCTATGAAATTAGGTTACTTAAGTCCACGATAGTTTTACCTATGTACCTATATATGTGATTATTGAATTCAGGTAGCTATGTATGAAAGGAAAATTCTTTCACAATTCTTTCAGTATGCTAATCATGTCACCATAAACATTGTCACTGGTTTTAACAATGTGAAAAATCTCGTAACACTAACAATGAGCAAGGATGGCACCTCGCCGGATCAAATCCACGTTAGTCACAGTTGCGTTGGGACCTTCGACGCTAATGGAAATCGCGTATTGTCTCGTCATTGTCTTACAAGCGAACATGACACAATTTCCCTTTAATAATTCATAATTGGTGCCGATCGCGTGAGAATTTTCTTAAACGTGGAATGCGGAGGTGTATAGTTCATTGATTCATAATTAAATAATCGTGAGTTAAACTTTGTATGTTAGCTTGCTTAAGACAAGACGTAATAAAGCTAAGGTAGAAATTTGATTTATGTAACACATTGTGTGTATGACTTCTCCCTCTACGTTCTAAGTATAGGTTTTAAAAAGGAGGTTTTATTTAGATAACTCCAACATAACATGATTAATATGTTCATCCAAAATAAAGAGGCTAGTAAGTACCAGAATCTTGCATACAGAAAAACGAGGCCTTAAGAATTTTACAAACTAGCAAATGTTTATAAACAGACGACTCCGTTTGTAGAGTCGAATTATACAGTTTACAGGCGACATCGATAAAACACGACTCTGCGTTGTTTTTGCACCACATAGTGGGTGTTCTGGAGTTGGCACACAATCAGCTAATATAACATCCTACTAATATTATAAACGCGAAAGTTTGTAAGTATGGATGTATGGATGTCTGGATGTATGGATGTTTGTTACTCTTTCACGCAAAAACTACTGAACTGATTTCGATGAAATTTGGCACACGGGTAGATTATGTCCTGGATTAACACATAGGCTACTTTTTCTCCCGGGAAAACTCATTCACGCGGGCGGAGCCGCGGGCAAAAACTAGTAATGTATATAAAAAATATTATTCCGGGTCCACATGCATTTCAATCATATATCATGTCTGAACTGGAAGACGATACCGTGAACAAACTTTACTATGTACTATATAGTAAAGTGCACACAATGCACTGTGTTATAAACATGATCACAGTAGCCTTCTGTCTGTCGCAGACCTTTCCCAAGGTGCGACATTGATCTTGTGCGCAGGCGCCGTCTCCTGTTTCCAGTTGTTTACTTCAGTAAGTGGTTACTTTAAGTATAAATTACAATGTCATTAGATGTCAGAAAACAATTAAGTTATTTTGTACTTGCGTTAAATTGTGTACAAGTCTGCTAAATGGATGGATTTCGTTAAGGGAGGAAGGAAAACAGATAGATCACTTATGGCTCAAAGCGGATTTATCATTTAGGAGTCTTGGAGCAAGTTCATCCATTTTGTTCTCCTGGACCAATGACTGGCCAGGACATCATATAAATTGTATTAGTAGAATCAGTCTTAAGGCCAGCATAATTAAAATATTAGTAAACGGATGTAATTAACGATACAGTAAATAGTTGTAATTACGACACACGTGGTTTATGCGCATATAAAAATAACTTACAAATGAGAACATAATGTATTCTGCATAAAAGGTCTGGTGATGTAATATGATGTAAATGAAGTTCTTAGGTTTACTCATGATTTGTTGTGTGTTATTTAATATGAAGAAAAGTCTATTAATGTCTTTAATAAATTGTAGCTAGAATAAGACTATGAAGTTGACACATAAGATTATGGATGGAACGAAAAGGGTAAACGAAGGGTTAGCCAGTCAAATCTGAATGGAACGAAAAGGGTTAGCCAGTCATATCCTTAATAAGGGATTGGTCAAGAGTACCCCTCACCAAATAACTGCATGAAGAGATTGATCAAATGAGATGTCAACGTTGTACACTGATACTGCAATTTGTATCTTCCCACTCTGATACAGGCCTGATATTACTGCAACTAAAACGTCGATTTTATTTATATGACTGGAAATACGTAGCCCTTTATTCCAACATACATTGCAAGCCTTCAAGCGAGTACAATGATCGTAATGGCAGGGTCAGCGAACCACAGGCGCCGGGGCCGCATACCGTCTTGCGTAAAAATAACTCTGGACCCCGAGCTCTGTTCGATATATAGCCTTGCTTAGGGCTGATTGAAAACTACAGAGTTTAGATGGAAGTAAATCGTGTAAAAGGATAATAAGTACCTACGCTAATTCTAATTTCCTGTATTGGGAGTGGTGACTTATGAAAGATATTTTATCATGAAGGTTCTAAGTATTTGACTGTATTTAGGGCTTTCCTTTCCTGGTTTAGGCGCATAGCGTTATATTATTCATTGTTACAAATTACTTGGGTTGTTAAAAACTTTAACTTATTTCATGATATAATACACAAGGACCAAGGTAGATCTGAATACCTAATATTTTCATTTTTTTCTCTGAATATATCTTTTATTTTGCTAAATAAATATACGTTTTTACAATTCGTTTTGTAAATTAGTTGATAACGTTATACCAATAATAGTGAAGCCTAACGAATGAGTGACTCAAATCTTTCGTAGATAGCAGTGGACAAATTGGAATACGCTTACTAGTTTTGCATAATGAATTTGACCGAAATTCATTATAGTTACCTAATACGAGCCCCTATATATCATGTTATGTCCTTTATTCTTGGAATGAAAAAAAAATACTCTGTACAATAATCAAAATATCAAATAGAATCTAGACTTTGTGGGCTAGTAGCCCTAAGTAGTATTACTGCAAATACAGAAATCTGCGTGCAACTTTGAACTTAATGGAGAATGCGTGCGTTCCGACTCACGCACTACCTTATGTTATTACTTCTAATTGCTTACAGATACTGTATGCTTGGGCAGGATTGTAATACTAGAGAAAAAGACACGTACAGCTCCGATCTGTGTAAAATATGTTTCTGTAGAATTTTTAATTGCCTTCAATTATTCTAAATTATAAGTAGGTATCTGTTTATTATTTATAAAAGAGAAAAACATATCGAATAATGCATTTTTCGACCTTGTCAATGACGACAATTATAATAAAAATGATTGAGATGTGGGTCAATCGCGGATGAATTCGTCATTTTGATTAAATATATTTTTTCGATTTCTAATCGTAAAATAAGTGTTACATACTATTAGCATTTGTCACATAATTTCGTATTTAAAATGTAACAACTTTCATAATTTTAATATTAGCATAAATAAAGTAAAAGTAACGTATGAAAGTAAAATCGACTATTGACACCGAAGAAAACCAACTCGGTATATAATAAGCGAGCTTTCTATGTTTAATGTTAGTTAAACGCTTTTAATTTCACTGAGCTGTTATTTTTTTTGCTTGAGTGTAACTATTTGCAAGTTCATTATGTGTAATACTATTTTGTTACTTAATGAGAATTTCCTATTGTTATTCCTATTCCTATATATGAATTTAAGGGATTTTACATTATTAGGAATTTAAATTACATCTTTTATTCATGAAGATGTGCCGTAACGTTTTAATGATGGTTGGCAGAGTTCACATACCTTCGATTCGAATATTTTATAATCTGTTTTCTTTGTTTTGTGCTTAGAAATGAATGCAGATATGTTCGAAAACTCAAGAGGTGCGTGGGCTGGTGATTTGGGTCTAATCCGCGACCTTCATCTTGGCCGTCCGTTGCACTTCCTGCTATCAAATCGCTGCTTTACTTAAATATAATTAGATATCTGCTTTCTTTGTTTTCTATGTGTGTAGCATATATAGGGCCATTTTTACATTGCATTACTAAATGAAACCACATATTCGTCTTTACCTCTTCTAACATCTTGCCAAAAATCATCCATGAAAAACGAATATTATTACCAAGAATCCCGGTTGTAGTTTTCAATTTTTTTGATCATTTCGTAATTTAGTGCGAATATGGTGTGTGCGAAAGTGTATTTCTGAATGAAAGTATAATGTTGCCGCTGCGACGAATTATCTTAAAGCAGTAGTAGTAGCATAAGGTCGTGTAAACTTAAAGTTACGTTTTATTGATATTTATTTTGTTCGAAACTTACACTTTTTTATTTTACTTTTATGGTTAAAATAACTTAATGGAAAGCCTTATTTTCGACGAGATAAGTATGTGATTTCATTTATTAACGCAATGTCAAAATGACCCTGTATAACATTAATGTAGATCTACGTAGATACAGTATTTTCTTTTTCTCATAGCGTTAGCAACAAGCCAATAATATAAACTGATTATTATATTCTCAAAATGGCTCTAATTTGTTAAGCAAACGTGTTAAACTCAAATATGTAGTTTGGAGGACACGTTACATAAAGTGGGCGAGCCCGCGCATAACTTCTTAAATTATTAGATGCTATGTATGTATCGGGCACATGAATTTACCTTGCAGCTCGAAATATAAGATAAAACTTGGGTTTAAACTGGTTCAGGGTAGATTGAGCTGGATTTGAATACCAGTATTCGTTGTCTATTTCCCCGGGTAGACAATAAACTCGCTTGGAAGTTGGATGTAAAAATATGTAGATCAGTGGTCGCTTTTGTTCTCGTAAACGCTTTCAGCATTATGTATCCATCTTAAATGTATTATAAATTTTATTAAGCCAGATGGTATGAGATCCCCAGTGACCACGAACACCCACAATGCTAAAATAATCGTGGATTGTTGCAACAGCCAAAGCAATTTCTGGTTATGACCTTTAAAAAAAAGAATTGTTCGTTGTGTGTCGAATATGTGACGGGATTTAGTACTGTACGAAACGCATCAATGAAGCTGTCACTTCTCGTTGGTTTTCTGCGGAAGATGGGCATTCAAAGCCGTCGTAATGTGGCGACCTTGGAAGAAGTAATATCTCGTACAAAAAAGAACAAGCATTGATTATTTCAGATATTGAGAAAGCCGAAACACCTTATCTCTACACCCTTCTCCGTACGCAAAGCCTTATTATTCAACACACAACACACATAATAAACATGCAATGAAATGAAATCAGTAATCACATACTTATCTTCTTGAGAATAACACTTTACAACAAGTTACTTGAACCGTAAATGTAAAATAAAAAAGTAAAAGTTTCGAACAAAACAAATATCAATAAAGAGTAATTTTAATTTTACACGTCCTAATGCCTTTAAAAGAATTCGCAACAGCGCGCAGCGGCAACATCACACTTTCGGTCAAAAATACAGTAAAATATAATTGAACAATTAATAGTGATTGGAGAAAATATTCTTTCTTCATAGATGAGTTTTGGCACAATGTTAGCAAAGGTAAAGATGAGTATGTGGTTTAATTTAATAACGCAATGTCAAAATGACCCTGTATAATATTCTTCAGCTTGCTTGCGAAGGAATGGCAACGCGTGGGTAATATCAAATTATATAATTAGCATACAAAGATATAGACGCCCACGAATTTGGTAAATGTGCAATCGATATATTAATAATGGTTTTGTAATAATGAATCATAATTTAGTGAAGGTAAAAATAAAGTTATAAATGGGAAGCATTAATTTTCTTATCAGCAAAGTATTGCGATGTTGTACGGATGTAATTAGTTTTGCAACTTGTTATTAGCTCACGGTGGATCTTCTTCTACGTTTATAAAACTAAACTAAAATCCACGAAAGGATTAACTGTAGCAAGTTGCTGTTTTGTGTTTTGTGATTAGTTACTTCATGCAGATACTCAACAATTACACATTAAGTCTTAAACCCACATTTTGATAAAATACTTTCTTTGTTTGTACCAAAGATTGAGGAACTGTTGACCTCAACACACATTTGAAATACACGTCACATATACATTGGTCTTCGCTTCAACTTTCATTCATCAACAACTTTATAGAAGCTGTCAAACGTTGCAAATCGTAATGATTCGGCATTAAAAAGAATATTCTTCACATTAACCTAACGTCAATAAAACCTTATTTATGTTTTATGATAAAAACAATGTGTTCACGCGCAATTATGCTAATGTATGTACACGCGATGTCTGAGGAACCGGTAGCGTAAGACACGCTATCTATTGCGGTGAGGGTCTGCGACTTCCGAAGCGGTTATAATCGACTGATTGGAGGCTGAACCGGTACCTGGCCTATTGGCAAAGACCAGCTTGCAACATCGTGGGATATGTGTCATCTTAAGCCTCTGCGGACGACGTGCAACTGTTGGCATTTGTAAGGAGATTACATTATGACGAGGCAGCAGCTTAAAGCAGAGCTTCGTGAAATGATAATTAAATTATTTCGCTATGATTGGTTCGTCGACAATTATAACATTTAAAAAACGATGAATCGATGTTAGGGTATGTCACGATAACCGTTTACTCCCGCATGCCGAGCTCATCTCAGATGTTTATGGAAAGGACAGGACATAACACAATAAACTTACCGAAGCGTAACACAGCAAGGAACAGACTGATGATAGATTACCCATAGCCGTACTATTTCATAAAATAACTATACTTAACATACTACTTACTAAATTATAAAGTTCCGGAACCCAAGAACGTTTACTCTTTACTCGTTTCGTACTAAAATCCCGCAATTACAAGTAACTGCTTGTAATTATATTATAGGAAATAGTTTCCTAGGTAAATGAATATCCAAGTTGTTTGAAATTTACATGCCTTTCACTTTAGTTTTTCATTAAGTATAATGCTTTTCCGTTATTAAGTATACTATGGTAAATAAATACACCCTAAAATAACACGAATTAGGACAGAAGAGATCTAAATGGGCTTCATCTTCTGAACACAGTGGTGATTGTATGTCTATTCATTCTTTCACTATTTGGACATAATACGGCGCCTTTCTGAATATCACATGGAGTTTTAAGATATTTTATCGTCTTTTACATGTAAGACTCCGAGGAGTTGGTTAAAATATTTCATATTGTATTTTAAAGCAACTTCGATACGAACAACGCATGAATAACGGAGGTTAAAACGAAATTTACAAGCCGCTCGTACATAAGGATAAATCGAATATATCAATTGAAATCTTGCAGGCATGCAAAAAATCAGAACATCACAATCAATCTTTATGTTATAGCTATTGTTAGGAACAGAAGGGATTTAGATTTAAATGAAGACGATTTATCACTGAGTTTACATAAACACATTTAGCCGAAATACTTTTACAAAGATATCAGCAACCAACCGACCAGCATGAAAGTCAAAGATAAACTTACTCAACTGTCACTAAGACTACGACTGAGATCGACTGCGAGACTGAGCCCGACTGACCATGCACATCGACACGGCACCCTTTTTATACTCCCAACTGCCACTTCCACTTTTAGCTTGACATTTCAACTGGTTAGCATGCTACAAATACCGTTACAAAACTTTTATCCTAATACGGCCTCTCCTGACGGGAGTCCGTCCTCGGGCTTCATCTTCTAGCTCTGAAGATCAGTCTCCAGAACTGGCAATGAAGTCTGAATGAAGTGAAGGTGCAGCAGACTCTTCAATGCACCTCTGTGTCCCGGACGTGCTTGGTTAATGCTTGCTGAAGCCACCAGGTTTTTCGTTTTCAGAAGTCTGGGCGACGCTAGGAGCATTAGCCTCCTCAAACTCATCATTTGCATCTGCGTATAAAAAACCCAAAGCACATAAATATGTCCAAAAATATAATAAAACACAACCCCCCAAAGTACGTCCCATGTACAAGGATCACATGCCCGAGCGCACTCTAAAGCAACATCCAATAACATGAAACTATACCTCACTTGGAGTGTATCCGTCGGTCTGGATAACATGTTGGACATAAGACAAAGGCTATGCCGACCGCAAGATAAAACTTCCCTTAAACGTGTTCACTCCTTAAGAAACTTTAAAAACATTTCCATAAAACTTTAGTTTTACAAAATATACAGCACCCCAAAACGCCCTTCCACCATCACCTCCTAGAAGAAGTGATTGACATTACTGTCAAATAGTTACTAAAGTGAATACAATCCAAACAATGCTTATTTAAGCGGTGTGTGATTGACGATCTGCTGAAATCGTCTCATCGAAGCTGTTCGATAGCTGCAGTGAAGACCGTTTTTCAATCGAAACAGTTATGGCACTTGTGCTTCAACTAGCAGTAGTCTCCATTCCTGTAAAAATAAAGAAACACAGGAACATCTCATTGCTCAGCCATTCCTGACCCTCATGAGGTCAGGTGGAAAATAGCTTTGAAGGGTTGGATACCCGTTTCAAAACTTTTCAATTTCATCGTCAACTAAAATTTTAACTTTAATTTCAATTTCGAATTAAATTTCAATTTGGAATTTAATTTCCATTTCAAATTCAATGTCTAACTATAATTTGTATTAGGTGACGTAACACCAATCTATCAGTATACGAATGTGTTCGTCACTTAACCAGCAGCACACTGACAAAACTTGTTACATAGGCGGTTTGCCAATAATTTTGTACTCAGATCAATCTTTTAAATTCATGAAAACAGAATCCTTATAAAGAACTCATCGAATCATAATAACAAAACAAAGAGACATGGCAGAATGAAAACTTCTCACCCGAGTGCCTCGCGAGGAGCGCGTAGTTCAGTAGCGCATCGCCAGGAGCGCACAGTTCAGCAGCGCACGGCATCGCCAGGAGCGCGCAGTTCAGCAGCGCAGCGCATCACCAGGAGCGCGCAGTTCAGCAGCGCAGCGCATCACCAGGAGCGCGCAGTTCAGCAGCGCACCGCATCACGAACAATCTACCGGACCGAAGTCCACACGCACACAGTGCGTCTGCCGTACCAAGGTCCACACGCACACAGTGCGTCTGCCGTACCAAGGTCTGCACGCATAACCACTTTGCGTCTGCCGGACAGAGTCCGTGTACGTTTACAAAGCAACGCCATAATCAGACCAAGGTCCGTGAGCACATTAAAAATGTGCTAGCCGGACAGAGTCCGTGAAGGCCTCGGGCCCAAAACCAGACTAAGGTCTGCACACATTAGAAAATGTGTCAGCTGGGTCAAGGTCTGCACACATAACCACTTTGTGTCTGCCGGACAGAGTCCGTGTACGTTTACAAAGAAACGCTCAAATCAGACCAAGACCCGCTACGCACTAAAAAGTGCCAGCCGGACAGAGTCCGTGGAGGCCTCGGGCCCAAAACTAGACTAAAGTTATCACACATTACAAAATGTGTCAGCTGGATCAAGGTCTGCACACATAACCACTTTGTGTCTGCCGGACAGAGTCCGTGTACGTTTACAAAGAAACGCTCAAATCAGACCAAGATCCGCTACTCCGCAAGGACCAGAGCGCGCTGATCCGCAGCGCATAGAGCGTACAGTTCCGCAGCGCACAGAGCGCATCGCCCGCAGCGCACAGAGCGCATCGTCCGCAGCGCATTTCCGCAGCGCATAGAGCGCACCGTTCCGCAGCGCATAGAGCGCACCGTTCCGCAGCGCATAGGGCGCACCGTTCCGCAGCGCATAGGGCGCACCGTTCTGAAGCGCATATGGCGCACCGTTCTGAAGCGCATATGGCGCACCGTTCCGCAGCGCATAGAGCGCACCGTACCGTTGCATGCCGCCTGGAGCATGCCTCCGCACGTCTAACATGTACCCTGAAGTAACATTCAGGCAAAAGCTTATGACTCACGAAAGCAAGCGTGCACTCGAGCTTTCACGAGCAACCACCTAACCAAAAATAATTTTGAACAAATTCATTTTAACAAAAATTAACAAAAGAAGGTGTATTCCGACTGCTTGAATTCCGGACTTCAATCACCCACAATACACCGATCATGTTTTGTAGTCCGTATAGCAAAAGGTAAAGAGGACTGGTCCAGAGTCATTTACAAAGGTTATACATGGCCTTCGCTACTTACAATAGGTTACACATGACTTTCACCACGCGTATACTTCAAAACAGTTTACATACCACGGCTAGTGTGTCTGCCAGGCCATAGCCTGATATGCATTATAAAACGCATCTGCCAGGACTACGCCTGTTATGCATTAAAAAATGCATCTGCCAGGCCAACGCCTGTTAACCGCTACTCCGCAAGGACCAGAGCGCGCCGATCCGTACTCGTGCAGCCACGAGCATGACATTCCGCACTCGTACAGCCTGGAGCGCGTCGTTGCGCGCTGCTCCGCATTGCGAAGATAGGGCACATACACTGCATGAATATCCAATTCCTGCAAACATAAGAACCACAACAGCAAAAACACCGTTCGGCCTTTTCTGACCTTAAATAAAATCTGGCGTTAAACTTTCTGAACAGCCATCTCATTGCTACAACAAGCAAATCCACCTGCGAAGTGGTTTGGGCAGAAACTCCAGTCACCACCACGTGGTAAAACGAGATCCCAACATTTACGAAGATTATGGAGAAATAAAGGAAACCATAACCCTCAAGCAGGGATTACGGGTAATACGATACCAAATATCCTCTATCATTGCAGCAATCGTCAAATCCACCAAAGGATCCCACAGAGGCTCCTCAGTAGTCACGCTTTACGGGGTCTTCTAACGCTTAAAACATTGAGTAAGTACCCCCCCGCAAGGGTCTTCAGTCCCTGCAATCAAAAATATCACAGCGGCATCAATCATTCACTCTATCCTGGCCTTCAATCAAATGTCACATCAAACTTTGACCAGGAGTTCAGTAGTCATCTTAATATGAGGACAACCTAAAAAGTATAGCATGACACGCTCTTAATCCAAAATTGTAAACAGTGCAGTGCTACGATCAGATACCTTGACCTAGGAAGGCCAGCAATCCTTCAGACCGAACACTATACACTTAGATCACTTTTATTAACCAAGGCCATGTACAATCATAGTTTACCACAACGGGTATTTTTCTCCAAGTCCTTTAGTTTAAGGACGGCTCTGTTCCAATAATAACCACGAATTGCTCGTTAGTCAATGTCTGTACATGCCCTGTTAAACAAGATCACAATATTTGTAAAGGTTACCAAGAAATATAGGAAACCAGAACCCTCAAACAAGAGTTATGGGCCATACGATACCAGACTTCCTTTATAGTCAACGATGAACATCCACTACGATAGGACAGTTAGCATCAATCGCCAGTTGACACCTCGCAATCACTTTGCTCAGGCCACCAACTGTGACACCATACGCAGCACATCTACCGGAACGTTAGAGCACCAACAGTAACGTTTGAACACCAACAGGAACACTTGAACACCAACAGTTTGATCGCGGTACACACGCAGATCCTTGTTCATTTGAAGCCGTATGCACGTGACGTCAGAAATGAACATGCGATGGCTATGTTTCACACTTGTCCACTTTTATTCACGTTGTAGTCTAGTTCTTATCCCGATATTACACAGCGCAATTTTTTTCTTCACGCAAATTGCGGGTAGTCAAATATCTCCATCGTACCATGCATGTATTCCACATAGCGAACACATGTAGTGAGCACAATCTATTTCCGTGGGCATTGATTACTAATCCCACTTCTGATGTTAGGAACAGAAGGGATTTAGATTTAAATGAAGACGATTTATCACTGAGTTTACATAAACACATTTAGCCGAAATACTTTTACAAAGATATCAGCAACCAACCGACCAGCATGAAAGTCAAAGATAAACTTACTCAACTGTCACTAAGACTACGACTGAGATCGACTGCGAGACTGAGCCCGACTGACCATGCACATCGACACGGCACCCTTTTTATACTCCCAACTGCCACTTCCACTTTTAGCTTGACATTTCAACTGGTTAGCATGCTACAAATACCGTTACAAAACTTTTATCCTAATACTATCTAATATCAAATAAACGAAGCTTGAAAGTTCTAGAACTTTTTATAAGCTAAACTATCTTGAATTTTATTTGTCTACAAGTCAAGTGGGTCAATTTAACCGGGGGTATAACTGTCTCATAAACATTGAAATGTATGTCTGAATGTGTAATTTTTTTTTTTTTTTATAGCATTGAATGACGAGACGAGCATGCCGTTCGCCTGATGGTAAGCGATACGACCACCCATAAACAGTAGCAACACCATCCAGCACCTTGACTTACAACGTACTGTGTTGCATTCCACTGCGCTCGTCATCCTGAGACATAAGATGTTAAGTCTCATTATGTCCAGTAGTTATACTGGCTACAATGTCCTTCAAACCGAAACACAACAGTGCATGCACACTGTTGCTTGGCGGTAGAAATAGACATTGCGGTGGTACCCACCCAGACGGCCTCTTACATAATGAGAGACCTACCACCAGTAAATGTCTCATAATATGCAAAACGTAAGGAAAAACGACAACCGACATAATATTATGTCTGTTATCAATGAGAATTACCTCTTGCGTTACGAAACGCACGATTCCATTGTCATTTGTCTGTATGCAAAAAAATATTACTGAAATTTTATTTTTGTGATAAGTAAACTGTTTCCAATATTCGTGACAGCTTATAACCGCTATTTAAAAATGGGTGCCCTAGTTTTGCACTATATAACGTTTTATTTATTTGACTGCCTCGGTGGCGTAATTGTATTACGGTACGACGGCAGTACTGAGGTTTTTCTACTCGGCATCAGCCCGTAGTATGGAATTAGAAACCGATATGGCGATAGGCTCACCCCCAGTGTCATGGGACGGAATATGCACGTCGAAAAGTGATGCACTAGTTGCGCCTCTGCCTACTCCTACCTCTCCCCCTGTGAGGATAAAAGGCGTGAGTGTGTGTGTGATTTCTTTCTTATAAACGTTTACCTCTCTAATTAGTAGGTATCTATACGATGATAGTACAATATTTCGTGCCAATTAACACGAAAGGCAAATTATAATAGACATGTCACTCTACAAGTCTCGCATAAATCTTCATTAGCGTGTCATAAAGAAGAAATTTTATTTCCCTGATGTTCTGGAGAGAACAATAGATCCCACGGCTTGTTATAGGCGTTTTTCGCCCGGGGTCTAGTTCAAACTGTTACGGCGAAAGGTTGAGTTTACTTTACGTAACAATTTCCCAAGTTTAACCGTTACACAAAAACACGTTTGAAAGCAAGAAAACCTTCGGTTGAATATAGCACCATCACACACACCAGCACACGCTATCTATGCATCACGCTCATAACTCAGTGTTGACATTTGCGTAACACTCACAATGAGATGGTGAGATTGGGTGTGCCATGTGCCTGTCACCGTCGCATACGCGTCCGGTGTTACTGTAGTTCGTTTGTACAAGCGACCTTTTTGATTCGCTGCAGTCTGCCAGGATACGGCCAATGTCGATCATCGGAACTAGACGTGACGAGTTTAAGAATTACGCAACTTGTGGTTTTTAACATGATGTAAAAATTAAGTTATGGTCAATACTCCATACTGGTTATTTATGTATATCTATAGACATATAACTATGTAAGTAATCTTTTTATAAAAGATTGGACGACTCGACAGTAGTTTAGGTGGAAAGCCATTTCATAGTACCGTTCTTTATGTTTGATAATATCTGTCTTCAACTGTTGGGTCATTTTTTGTTAGTCTCTTATGAGTAGACATTTTGTTTCTTTATTTTATTTCTTTATTGTTGCTTCCATCTGAGTGAGTTGCGGAGGTGCAATTAGTGCCATTAGTGCACTCACAGAACGTTGAGCTTTTTCACCCATATTTTGATAGAGGAGGTTTTGCTGTTTGAGTACTTATGCCATTCATTACTGAAAAAAATAAAAATATACGCGACACATCAGCGGTTTGATACCGATGATCAGACTAGGCGGCCTAAAATGCATTAAATATAGAGTCTAACCATGATAATTTTATCCCAAAATACGAAAAGTATTTGAAATTCAGATTGCATTTTTTCCTCATGTTTAATGATGGTTTCAATATATTATAATACATTTTGTTGTTATTTATAACTTCACATTTTGTTACAGATGAATCTGAAAGCCAAAACTGAGTGATGATGTGCAGATACAAGAAAACAAGACGACAAATAGGATGACATTGGTAAGTGGAAATTATGGTATTATCCTCTGGTATTGGTGGTGGGTTTGGCATGCGAGTCTGTGTGCATCCCAATATTGTTTAGACCTTTCTAGTATGCAAGTTTTTGTTAACCGGCACGGCAAAGTAAACCCACTGCACCTGATGGTCAGGCGAGTTGGGTCCAGACAGAGTCGACTGACGACACAGTTATGCCGGCTTATTTGAAACCGGATATATACAGGCACGGGCGTAGCTTTCACATGGTGGGGTCCTAGCATATCAAAATTCCAGTGGCGCGCGTAGGTTCTTCCAACCCCATGACACCGTATAGTATACCCCCCCCCCCAAAACTTTTTTTTTTTTATATATAATGGCATTTGTGTTCACATTTTGCCAATGTCAAGTTTGGTTCGTCTATTTTATTATCTGTAGTATGTCGAAGTAAAGCAGTGGCTACCTTACCAAGACTTTATCGAGGAGTTTTCGCGGCAACAAAAACAACACTTGATTAGCACAATTATTTCAATTCACTTCATTTGAGCTCTTTAATAGAACTATATTGGATAATATACCACCATAATTATGCAATATAACACTGTATATCACCAAAATAATGAATTAAAACAAGAGCACCTCATGACACTTCCAAGTTCCCGCCAAAACCAACATTTTTTTTAAACGTGTAAGTTCATAGGCATTGTAGTGTGTACATGTTTTTGTTGTAAGCTAAGGGAGAGGGGGATCCGGACCCCCAACCCCCTTATGTACGCCCATGTATACAGGCTGATCCCGAAACGCGACACACTGTAGCGGGCTTTAGATGGTCGCTAATCGCTATCCCGGTGGATAGTAATATAATGTTACCAGCGTGCAGTGTATAGCTATTGTCTGTTTATGCCGACAATAAGCAATAAACTCTCCTGTGTTTGAAGCATTGTAACCATTTAACCAATCAATTTACCGGGTATTATAAAACTTGACAATGTCTTAGGGAGTGCAGTTCTATGGAATAGTTTCGGATTTTACCTTCTCTAGCAACTTGGTGCTATTGTTTAAAGTCATTCATTTAATATAATCAGACTAGTCTTGTCAGTAAAGTTAATAAAGAAAATTATAAACTGGAAACTTCCTCTCAAGTTAGTAGTGTCTTCAAGTATTAAATGTGAAAAATGTATGTGATAAACAAACCTGTATAAGCTGGGCGTTGGGAGCGATAAAATTGCATTATTCCATAAGGTTGTCGAGAGGAAGGTGTGAAAGCAGACCATGTCACAATCGGCTCTCGGCCTGGGCGGGGAGCGGCGGTACTCGGTCCCCTCTAACCCGCTGATGCAAGACCCTAGAGGGATGCACTCCGAGGATCTGCATGCTTGGTCCATATACAGGTATAATATTTAATCCAGTTGACGAATTCTTTCTCATTTAAGTGGAATAAGGGAAAAATAAATTCAAGATTGTATTTGAAAAAGGCCAGCAATAAACTGACTATGTTATGGTTTATGTAGGCTCAATTAAAAAATAATTTCAATTTCTAACTAAATAAAAAAATTAAATTCTAAAACAAAGGTCAATACAAAATATTTGTAACTCGTAATTGTTATAATCAACAATTTAAGAAATTGAGGAAGAAAGACATTAAGCGAGTCACCTTCACAGTCACCGTAACTGACCGTTTGCGTTCCTAATCCATTAACGTTATGTTAAAGGCAAAACCTGAACTCTGACTTTACGGACAGTGCTCTCGGCAGCACCGATAAGAGCCCACTGCCCTATGGGAACTTCCAGCTGAGAGACACCACCGTGCAGTCGATCCTCTCACACCCTCGATATGGGCCCAAGTATGTTATTCTTTTAGTTTTACAACTGTACATAATATAATCGTCATTGCAATTAATTGTAGATTAAAAACTACTGTACATTTAATGCTTGTTATTACTTGCAATTAAATTTAGATTAATATTTAATTAGGATATTTTAAGTAATTTGTTTTTAATAATTTAAACCGTTTATATTTGTTTCTATATTACGATGACGAAGGACGTTGAACCAGCCTAATTATGCACTAGATTTTTCTATAATTAACTTTATTTCTTTCGTAATATATACTAGTTCTATGATTCCCTTACAGATCAGCTCTCGGCTCAAACATGTACACATACCTCAAGTTTGGTCTACCTCGAGTATTCCCACCGAACCATAACGGCTCCCAGAGGTCGGGCACGCCCAAACCGAAGACCTCCATTGGGAGCGGGATGAAACCTGCACCCAGGTATTAGAACATAACTAGGACATATTGTAATTTTTATACCTAACATTGAAATTTTCAATTATTTTCTTATCTCTTGTAAATACGAAAAAGTTGAATAAAATTTGAGTAATTGAAATTGAGTTTCATGCATGCCGGTTTTATTACTTCGAAATCTAAAAGATTTTATTTATTTCCCAAAGGATACACAGGCAAAGTCGAGGCGTTCGTGAAACTTCGTCAGGGTATGACAGTTCAGACAACGAAACGACGGCTAACTACAACAAGTACAGTAGGAAATATCGCTCGGATCCTGACTTCAGGATGCAGAACTTACATCCATCATATCAGGTTAGTGACATAACTTTTTATTATAGCTATCGGTACTTAAAATAAAGATCATCCAGCTCGCGATAAATGTGATATCGCACCATATGTGTATATTGTTTATATTTTGTAGCTGGCAGTCTCGTTGGTCGATTACCAGAAAAATAAAAATCTCAGTATCTTTAAATATTATGAATTCGTTTGATTTTCTATGTCTTTTTCAGCCTGGTACAGGTGTGCCATTAGTAGCGATGCAGCAGGCTGGCATCAGGGGCGAGCCGCAGTGGGTGAACTCCAGACACAAATCCATCAGCGAGGCCAACCTGCTCGGTATCGACGCCAGACCCCACCGTTCCCAGTACTCCAATAGGCGGAACAGCGTCGCTGACTTTGTACCTGATGGTGATCATCACAGGTAAGCACATCACTTTAGACAGTTACATGATATAGACCAACAAGATGGAATGGATAAGATCCATCTAAAATGCTGAGCTGTTGCTGGCACTACTCCAAAATATGGAATGTCTTTGCGGAGTACGGATTTTAGAACCTAAAGATGGTCAATTTAGGTTGTTTATTATTATTGTACCAGGTATAGATGTAGCGATTAACTATCGAGGTATCAGATTACATGAACTCGTTCTTGGAAAGCAGGAAGGAAATTAGCAAAAGTATATAATGAACATTATTGTATTGTTTTTCTTTTACCGGATTCAGGATTAGAATTGAAAGGAGTACAAAGGTAGGTTTTCAAAAGATCGCATCAATTTTATCAACTTTGCCACATTCAGTGCTAAACGTTGTTACCTACGTGATTAATCTTCCTGATTTGTACATACGAACAGCCGTAACAAAGTAACAAAAGAATATAATTACAAACCCACTAATCCCGACGAACTACGAATATGTTTGTGTGTAAAACTTTACGCAGCACAGTTACATTGTTCTGATTTGTCGTGCAAAACGGAAGGCCGCGTGTTTCGTCTGTTTTATGGTGGATACTGGTGTTATTTGCATTAAAATGGATTATTTGTGAAACATATCCAAAGGTACACAACATAGGTAAGTCGTGATAAAGGCATTTGCATTACGTCATTCCCAAGCTGCAGGTTGTTTTTACTAAAGGTCAAGGATACGAAATTCAATATTATAGTGTATAATGTTGTGGTAATGTTTAAAATAGGTAATTTATCAATCAATATAGCGTAATGTATATTTTTGTCGCTATTAAATATTATGGATACGGATGTAAATCCTCATATGTCATAAAGTTTTGTCCTATTTTATTTTTTATACTAAAGCCGGCTGTTTAATATTTTAGGTTTGAAATCAATAGGATTAGTATTTTTTGTAGGACTATCTTTACGTATTTTTATATTTTTGGCTAATTAAGTTACTGCAATATTTAAATTCAGATTGGCTGTAAAATTATTGGCTTTATAATTGTCAAGTACCTAACCATATTTGTAGTTTCGATTCATTTATAATATGCTGAAAAAGATTATATTCGATGGTTAATTATAAATATTTTGACCGCATCACAATGTTACACGGGGATGTAATTAGTTACCGTGGTGAAATGTCCGAGACTTATCATGTGAATTATAACCACAAGTATTTCTGGTTATTTCTATAGAGCCAGTAGTAGCATTAGCAGTTATTTAAATATGATACATTACAATTTGAATTGGATTCCAGCTACCTAATGCCTTCATCTCACCTGGGTGGGCGCATGTCGAAGGCGGGCAGTCACATGTCGGTCGCGCAGTCGCGGAAGCACTCCACCCTCAGGCCCGGAGACCACCTCGACGGATACACGCACTCCGCTTACATTTATCCTAATTATTATGTAAGTAACATTGATGAAATGAGCAGTTTTAAAATACATAAAATGTTCTATAGGTAGTCAGCTAATAGATTAAACTTACTCAAGTTATCAATGGTACAAAAATCTATAAATTAATTCGGTTACATATTAAGTAGTATTGACTTCGGTGGGAACATTTGAAATAGACCTAAATTTTGACTTCAAATTTCAGGTAAACAGTTTAGAAATAACGTCACCGGAGAACAAGTCGACGCTGCTGGTGTCGGGGCTCAGCTTCGAAGTGAAGTCTGGGGAGATACTGGCGGTGTTAGCGACGTCGCAGCAGGAAGCCACGGGGCTGCTTGATGTCCTAGCTGGCGTTAGGAAAGTAAGGATAATTCTATGTGTACTTTTGTTTTCTTTGGGTACCTAATGTCTAAGAGTTACTAAATATAAATGTACTATTTCCCATTCATAGTATAACCCTTCTAAAGAGCCAATTGATGATGAAGTAACTATGTCAATGTTCCGTCTCTAGTTTTTTTGTTATTGCTTTCTATTTAAATTCATCTTCTAATACCTACTAAGAAATAAACCTTCCCAACGATTCTTTCAGCATTTTTCATATTATTTACAAGAACTATGTTACCCAATCTGTTCTGATCCTTTATAATCTAATGTAACTTGAATAACTTTTTTTCAGAAACTATCAGGAGACATAGTGCTAAACGGACAGCCGGTGGCATCGTCGACGCTGAGGAAGGTGGCGGCGTACGTGAGGAATGATACCTCGCTGTGCCCCTCGATGACGGTGGAGCACACGCTGCGGTTCCACGCGGCGCTGCGCCGGCCAAGGCACAGCCACGGGCAGGTCAAGATGGACGACAGAGACCGGGTGAGGGTTGTGATGTTGCGCCTATAGTACTTTCCACGCAAGGGAATGTAATCTTGTATGTAAGCAAACGATTTTATCTTCGGCTTCTGTTATTTCGTTTTAATTTATTTAATTGAGAAGGGTATGCTAAGGTGGTTTGGGCATTTGGAAAGGATGGCTGATAGGAGACTGACAAAGAATATATATAAGGCGAGTGTGGATGGAAGGGCCGGCAGGGGTCGACCGCACCGAACCTTCGAATGTCAGATATGTGACATTCTAAGTAAAGGCCAGATCAAAAGTACCCTGAACCGGCGGGAGTGCATAAAAAGATTGATGAAGGTAGAGGAAGCGAAATTAGTGTGCCAGAATCGAGCAAAGTGGTAATCCATAGTCTCTGCCTGCCCCTATGGGACAGAGGCGTGATGCTATATATGTATGTATGTAATTAATTTCCCTTTGTTCATATACATCTGATTATTTATGTTTAAATCACTATCTAATTAATATTATCTATTTCTGTCCATTATTATTTTTTAGTCTCTTCTAATTCTATGATTATAATAATAAGCTAAAACATCTCACTTCCTTTTTCTTTAACCATCAAATTTCATTCTAGATAAACCTCCTAATAGAAGAGCTAGGACTCGAGCAAGTCAGAGACACGAACGTAGGCCGTCTCACTCGCTCAGAGATCCGTCGGCTGAACGTCGCCTGTCAACTCCTCCTGGACATGGCGGTGTTGATTCTGGACCAGCCTACCAAGGAAATGGATATATTCGACACGTTCTTCCTTGTGGAGTACCTCAGGAACTGGGCGAGTTCGGGTCGTGTGGTTATCATGTCCTTACATCCGCCCACGTACGAGATCTTCGCTATGCTTACAAAGGTAATCAGAACAATTTGTTGAAATTGGTCACAACTAGGACTTCATTGAAGATTTTTGATGTTTTGCCTGAAAAATTACTAAATTGGTCCAACGTATAAATTCAATATATAACACTAATTTCATGCGTTTTATGAGCTATATTTAGAAGGTTTTACAACAACCTGTATGTTCCTCTCTTCAAAATTGCTTGTTTTTATCAGGTTGTGTTGATATCTGCGGGGAGGACGATGTTCAGCGGGTACAGAAGAGACATGTTGCCATATTTCTCATCCATAGACTATCCTTGTCCAGCTTTCAAGAATCCGTCAGATTACTATTGTAAGTGCTTACTGTTTTCCATTAATAATAATTATTAGCTAAAAAATAGTGTAATGATTAAGGTGCTGTATTTTGCATTAATATCTCAATTGGGAGCAACTTATACATAACTGATAAACCCGCCTTAGTGGATTAGCCTGTGTACATTTGTGTCGACAGGCGAGGGATATAATCGCTTTTCTTGATTCCACTCACCATAAGGTGGAATAGATTTACTTTCCCTGTAAACAATACTGGTATGGTTGTTTGTACTGACTTTGGGTTGTTCGTTACCAGTGGACCTGGTGACGCTGGACGACCTGTCGGCGGCGGCGCTGCTGGAGTCGTCGGGGCGCGTGGAGGCGCTCGCGGGCGTGTTCGGCGCGGCGCGCGGCGCGCTCGACCCGCCGCCGCCCGTGCCGCTCCCCGCGCCCGCGCCGGCCCCGAGCGCGCCACACCAGGCATTCGCGCTGCTGGAGTAAGGCCCTTAATGTCTTGAGCATACGGAACAAATTCTATTGCCTTGCTTTTTGCCAAAGGACTCGAAGTACAGCCTATGAGTAGTAAAAAAGATAGTTGAGACAACTAAGAGGGTAATCCTGAATTTATCATTAACTAGATTTCTGCTCGCGGTTTCGCCCGCGTGAAAAAGTTTTTCCGGGACAAAAATATTTTCCCGGGATAAAAAGTAGCCTATAGTACTCGGAAGTAATCTTGCTTTTTAATAGTGAAAGCATTTTCAAAATCAGTCCAGTAGTTTTTGAATTTATCCATTACAAACAAACAATCAAATCTTTCCTCTTTATAATATTAGTATAGAAAAGTGAATCTATTTTTTTTCTCCTAAATATGATGTGTGAATGAACAAAACATTTTGAATTGAAGACTTGAGCATCTTTCTACAATGTAGTTTTTTTTTATAATCATCTGGAAAATTTTGACGATGATTTTTATAGACTCTTAATTTGTATTTATCAACATTAGTGATTAGATATTAATATGGATAGTGCACACATTTATACCTTGATATATTTTTTGCCTGACAGGAAGAGCCTGGTGTACACACAAATGACGACGCTGTCGAACGTGATCACCCGAGTGCTTATAGCCGCCGTCATGTCCATCATCACCGGCACCATATTCTGGGATCTACCCGCCACCGACGCTAAGGTACTGTGTATTTTATATTATTTAAAAACGAGCAAATAGGTAATTATCACTGGAAAGGCAAAAAGATAACAGATGAACAAACCAGACTTCTAGAGTAAATTTTCTCAAAGACCCCAAAACCAGCGATCGGGAAACACTGCAAAGCGTAAACAGACTTTATATTTCCTAAAATAATTAAGCATTTAATTTATTTATCCAGATAACTATGACATTTGAAAATTAAGCTAAGTTTAGACTGGCAAGTTCACGAATAAATTGCGCAAAAACACAACGGCACTACACTACACTTACACTAGCGGCAATTTTGAATAAGTCTATACAAATTAGACTTGCCGCAGGCCCTGCAAGCTTCAGAAATTGCGGAAGTTAGAAATCACGTGCGAAAGATAAGTTGTGCAAGTTTTGTTGCTAGTCTAAACCCCACTATACCTACAGGGTCGTTTTTACATAGCGTTACTAAATTAAATCACATATTCGTCTTTACCTCTCCTAACATCGTGCCAAAAATCTTCCATGATTAACGAATATTTTCGCCAAAAATACCGGTTGTAGTTTTCCAATTATTATTTTTTAATTTAGTGCGAATATAGTGTGTGCGTAGGTGTATTTCTGACCGAAAATGTGAGTTACCGTTCCGACAAATTCTCTTAAAGTAGTAGTAGTGGCAATAGGGCGTGTAAAATTAAATTATCTTTTTATTGATATCTATTATATTCACCTGCAAGGTGGACAGACGACTTGATAAAGGTCGCAGGAACACGCTGGATGCGGGCCGCTTTTGACAGATCCGTCTGGAAATCTTTAGGGGAGGCCTATGTTCAGCAGTGGACGTCATGTGGCTGATGATGATGATGATGTTCAAAACTTCCACTACAGGACATAGTGAGACTTAACATCTTATGTCTCAGGATGTCGAGCGCAGTGGAATGCCACACAGTACTTTGTAAGTCAAGGTGCTGGATGGTGTTGCTACTGTTTATGGGGTAATCGTATCGCTTACCATCAGGCGAACGGCATGCTCGTCTCGGCATTCAATGCCATAAAAAAAAAGTTACATTTATAAACGGCAAACGTCAAAATGACTTTTTTTTGGCAATTGTATGAACATTTTGTCAATTTGAAGTTAGGCAAAATGAGCTTGTATATATTTGCAGCTGAGCCACAACGACAGAGTGGGGTATCACTACGCGTCGCTGTGCGTGTGCGCGTGGCCGGTGCTGGCGTGGAGCGCGCGCGAGGCCGGCGCCGCGCGCGCGCACGTCGAGCGCGACGTTGCCGCACGCCTCTACTCCAGGACCGTCTACATACTCTTCGATGTGAGCTTGTTTTTTTTTTATTAATTTATTCTTGTCCTTTAGATACTTGTTTTTTTATCCTCAGTAGTATGTCGAAGTAAAGCAGTGGCTACCTTACCAAGACTTTATCGAGAAGTTTGGCGGCAACAAAAAGTACACTTGATTAGCTTAGTTATTTCAATTTACTTCATTTGAGCCCATCAATAGAACTATATTGAATAATATACCACCATAATTATACAATATAACACTAAGTATCACCAAAATAATGAATTAAAACAAGAGCACAGTGTCATGAGACACTTCCAAGTTCCCACCAAAAAACTCTCGAGAGCTTAATAATCACTAGGTGTTGCTCGCGTGAACAGCTTTTGCCGCTATAAAACTCCCTAAAACACAATACGACGTTAGCGCCATCTACTTAAAGAATCAGATTAAAAATATCCATTATTTCCCATGGGATCAAATTACATGAATACCCGTGCGCCAAATTTTATCCAAATCCGTTTAGTTGTTTCTGTGTTTACTTCTAAGAAACATACAAACATTTATACAAACTTTCGCATTTATAATATTAGTAAGATTACCATAATAATCAACATTTACATAACCACTGTTGAACCGCTTTGTTATCGAGAGAAGTGAACAATTTATATTTCCAATTGCATACTATCTTTCTATTTTTTTCATTTTGTTGTGAGTTAAAAACAAATTAGTGTTCCCTAATATTTGCCGAACTTCACTGCTGGTGTTATAAAATGCATGTACCTGCCGATCCTGGCTTACAGGAGTTGCAGTAGCAGGTGAAAGGGCGGGAAAAGTCTCTGTTAAATATAAGGCTCGCCCAAGAATTTCCAGACTGACTTGTAATTTATAAGCGCCCTGTACCAGCGACTTCCTGCTTTCTTTATCATGTCGTCTGTCATATAATATAATAGTTATTACAGATACCGCAGCAGGCTTCATCGTATTAGAGATTTACTGATTTTGGTCCTTCGAACTCAAAGTGGTCCTCCGAACCGCTATTGTTTAAATTAAAAGTATTTGAATCTAACCTTGCTAGCTTAAAACCTAGCTTAAAGGTAGTCATTTAAGGTTGGGCTTCGTCGTCTCTTTTATAACTCCTATAATAAAGAGCATAAGGAATGCAATCAATATTGTCCTTTACAGCAATTCCTCGAGTTATGGTCTTCGGTGCTGACGTGGCTTGCGTACTTGGTGCCGAGCTACGCAATGACCGGCTTGTACGCGCAGTCGCCCGGCTCCTTCGACGGATTCTATATTTATTTAGGTATGTGGTTTATATCGATGCCATATTAGAACGAGACACGAATATTCTTTGAACTTCTCTTCTTCCATCAGAAGATTGTAGCATAATTTTAGGAGTGTTATAATTATTAGGTCTTCAGTATATGAAGTTATTTTTGTATCGTGTATCAAAGGAGGGTGTAAACAGTGTCGTATTTACATATTTGGAATTAGGTGTAAGATCCAAGAACCGAAATGCGGTGCCTTATAGAGCTTTATAATGTAAAGTTTTGAACTGTTTATGGAAATTCACGATGCTTACTATCACTAAAGCGTCTTGTCTTACCTTTAAGTTTACAATTAAAGTTCTTCCATTGTCTTTCGTTTTGCCTCTTAGCCATAGTAAATAACGGATACATTCTCTAACAAGACTCTTCCGTTTTCAGGTTACATGGTGCTTTACTTTATCAGCATACAGATGTTGTGTCGGGCGATGATATTCTTAATACCAATGGAGAAGACGGCCGTTATCCTGGCAGGTCTTTGCTTACTCCTCAGCACGTTAGTGAATGGCGTGATGATACAACGGTTAGATATACCGCAGTACTTGCGCTGGCTGGAGTACGTGTCGCCGTCTACGTGGACGCTGCCCGAAGTGCTGAGGAAAGAGCTGAGCGAAGTCGCGCTCAAAACTAGTATTAGTAAGGAGATCAGATGTACCAATAAACAGGTATGTGTTTTATTTTGTTTTGTTTGATTGATTTTGGGGGAAATATAGGTTTGGTAGCTTAGATTTTTAGGTTTCTGGTTAGGTTTAGGTTTCTGGGACAAAGATAAGATCATTACAATAAAATTAAAACCTGTTCGAACCTATTTGACAATCGTGGAAGTGCAATATGAAGACTTGTGCTATTGATTTTTAAAGGTTGCAGTCATTTTTAATGTAGCAATCTTCTCCAATCCTCATAAATTACGTGAAACTAAAGAACCTTCAAATCAACTTGCTCCAAACATAAAGGTACAATGACTAAACTATTGTTCCAGAGACCTTACCAGGACATAATAGTCCAGTCTCCATGCCCGCCACCGAACGGGACTCAAGTCCTCTCCAACTACGAGTACCTCCGCGCCTCCCACATCTGGGAATACAATGAGGAAAGCTTCCTCATATGCTTAGCAGTGTTCTACGGCATCTTTGCTCTGATAGCTATTATCGCGTTCGTCGCCGACTGCAGTAAGTACGCTAAGAGAAAAGCGAGATCCAGTATCAAAGGACACAAGGTCACTGCTAACACGCCTTGAATTAGAGGCGAAAGAATGTATTAGTTAACACGCCTTGAATTAGAGGCGAAAGAATGTATTAGTTAACACGCCTTGTGATTCAACTGAAAAGGCGATGTATAGAACATGTTTCGGTTTGAGCTGAGTTGTAGCAAACTCAACACAGTGCTAGAATAGTCAATTTTCATCATCGATGACAATAACTTTATGTTACTCGGTGATTTGGATGTATTTTAGACTTGAGTAAAGGAGGAAAAAAAGTTCCATAAAAAGACGAAGTAGGGCATTTGAATTCATAAAAATAAAAAAATATTACCGGCCTAAGTAATGTGACATTTTTAGTAGTCAAATCCCCTATTTTAGACCATAGAAGGAAATCAAATACGATTAAGCGTGTAATAAAATAAATTAAAAATTAATATTTATATGAAAATAATGCAATGTACAAAAAAATATTAAAGTTAAAGGCTGAATTTGTCTTCCTGTCTTTATACATTTTTATGGAAAATATCAAATATTTCAATTATAATTAATGTCGACTTTTACATAAATTTATTAATATTGTGTTCGAATATTCGTTGGATTTCGCACAGCCTTAGCCTTGAATTTAACTTAATTTAAAAGGAATAATTTTAAATGCAATCGATAAACAGAACAAACAATAAACAGTGTGTCCTATGTCACAAGAATTAAATTTCCTTATTTTCAAGTTTAGTTTTCGAAACACGAAGGCTATCGAATGCTCTTTTTAATGTTTTCACTTTTCTATCAGTAATAGGTAGAAAAGTACTAAAGGCCTTATTATTATTATGTAAATAATATCGTGATACAAATATAATCATGTTAATTATGATTATACAATATAATGAATTACGTAGTCCTTAAGATTTTTGTTCCCATTTTTTATATAATAACACTGCCCACGGTATGCTTATTAAAATAAACCATTGTTACAAAAAAAATAATTATCGATTTAATTGGGTAAATTTTTTTTAAAGTTTTTTAAGATAGAACGCAAAATCGATGAAAACGGCAAACATTTAAGATTAATCGAGACGTTACTGTAATCGATTATTACTTAAACTTAATTTTATATTCTCAGTTTATAAAAAATGTAAGATTGAAATCACATTCAGTCAATAATCTATTGTATGTCAATTAATTCATAGTTTTATTAATGTGGTAATGTTTAAGTTGAAATACTTAGATATTAAAAGTGGAGCCATATCACATAATTATAGAAACTATAATTTTAAGTTACCCATATCTTCCGAATAATATAATATAAAAATATTTTAATTATGAATGTTGCTTTTACTTTATCTTTGCCTTGTACGTCGAGAAGAACAGGCGTCGCCGTATATTTTAGGCGTCGCCCAGATGCTATCAACCATACTTATGTAAGTAGTATTGTGTTATAGCAATAATTTGAAAGATAGAAGAAGAAATAAAGAAAGATTTATTATTGGGACAATAAGAGTAATCTTCTTCGCTTCGCTCTTGACAGAACGGTCGTGGTCACTATGATTTCTGTCCAAACAATAATGTAGCTCACCGCATGATGTCTCTCCATCTGTCTCTGTTAACAGTACGTGTACATAAAAAAGAAAAAAAATCATACCTATTGTGCCAACAACGGGAACCCTCATTCCGCTCCTACAGTACCAGCTAGATTGATACAGAAGCGCTCATTACAATGAGGGATCCAGGTGACCTATGGACACCACGTTGGTGTTTGACAACTTTTTGCCGAGAAACACGTCTTTGCTTGACTGCTTATAGTAGTTGTATAGCGTGCTTGGTACGACTTTCGCTCTGAGGTCTCTTCTTGGAATTCCGGGAAAGGCAAAGTGAAATGGGGATTTTTCTGCTCAGTGTTAGCCTGGAATCTGGTATTTGTGCCCAATAAAGCGATAAGATCGCCCCCTATGACATCAATGGGCGAACTACAGACAGTGAAAAGTGGGTGCACTAGCTGCGCCTTTGCTTACCCCTTCGGGGAAATAAGGCGTGTATGTAAGTTGATAACGTCTGCACGACGTATTGACTCTACCATATAATCAAACATTCAATGCTGTAATACATATTGTGTATTTTTATTTTTCGAAAAAATACAATGTTATATTGCCGCCTACCTGAACCTACCTAAACCTCAGGCAGCCTATCCCTAGGAAATTCAATTCCAGGCAAATCGTGCTAGTACAACCTACAGAGTACAGACACTTTAGCACGTTTTAAGTATAATGTGATGTTGTCCGACCATGGAATCGAGAAAACCTAATAGCCAAATGATTAGAATATAGGGTTAGGTAAGGGTATGTGGTGTCGAAGTGATGATTGATTTGTGTTCAATATCTATGTTTGTGAAGGAAATTATTGTACTGTATACAAACTTTATACTATTTGAATTTCTGGTTAATATTCTATCCATTGTGTAATAATGCATTTTCTATGTATTTAAATATGATGAGTGATCTCTAGGGATCCTCTTATGAAGAACTTGAAACTTTTTGGGACAACGAAAATAAGACACATTGTTATTTTTAATTATTTATTTTTTTCTTATCCACACTAACTATCTTAATCTAACTTAGTCTAAAGTTATGCCCGCTTTCACCTTCACATTCTTTTAATTTAAGGAGTTACCCAAAAACTTTCTACTCCCCCCTCACCCATCCATAATACATACATAAGGTCTCCTTAAATTAAGGAACGGTAGGTGAAAACAGGCATTGTATTTGCGCCTTGTCAGAGGCCACCAACGAAGGCTTGATATTGGGTCGTTGGTGACGTGGCCCTTGTCGTGTAGCGTGGACACAGCTGCTGGGGAAGAACTTGGCCCGGACCACGTGAGCGAGTTCCATACAGCCCCCCGGCGACTGTGCGGCTAAATCAATTGGTGTTCAGTAGGGGTGCAGCCTTGGTCGTGTGGCGAGGGCACGTGGACGCGGTGCCGAAGTCTGGTCCGGGCTGCGGGGCCAGTGCTTCGCGCTGAGGTCTTCGTAGCGCTGGGCAGCCGCGCCAGTGCTGCCAAATCAAATGGTCGTAGGAGTCTGAGGGCTCGGCGCAGGAGCATGGCGCGCAGCAGCACGTTGGTCATCACCTAGCCTAAAGAGGCCGCCAGGCGATGATCAATGATGTCGCAGCGCGAGGTTGCAGTCTTCTGCACCGTGCACTTAGACGGTGTTGTGTCGCGTGTCAGTGCTTCTGCAGTGCTCGTCCAATAGGTTCTGTTGTCGGCACAATTATCATGGCAAACGTTATGCCGACAGCAAAAGTGTTGGTTCTTCACTGACGATTCGCGACGCCGTGGTTGTTATTGAGCACTGTAGCGCACCTGACGATGCGAGCCCTTTTATATGCTCCCGCAGAGCATCGATCAATACCTGCATGCAGGATGCACCAATCATCTTGTTTCCACAGTTGTAGTGTATGTTCCATAGTGTGCAAAATCTGACGAATGGGATCACTTGCACAGATTCAAGGTTTATTTTTGGGATACCAACCTTAGACAAGATGTGAATATAAAAAATTACTTTGATTTTCACAGCAAAATTGAACTTAATTGAAAAAAATAGTTTTTAGAATATCAATTGTTTTTTTTGGTTGTATAGCATATTTGAAATCCCATTAACTTTAAATTATTTCATACTAGGTGATGCTCGCGGCTTCGCCCGCGTTAAAAGCCTTTCCACTACAATAGTCCCCAAGACCTTGCTTCTAGAGTGTACCTAACCTATCAGTGAAAACTTTTAATTGGCCTTTTGTCGCTATTATAATCTTATATACTATCATTTGTATTAGCTGTAAGTTTTCTACAACCAATAAAATAAAATAAAAAATAAGACGCCAGCACCATTCATTTGAAAATTCAGATGGAAAACATCGATCCGATATTTTCCACCGGAGAAAATTACCGGGATAAGCCAATATGTTAATCGAGGACATGGTGTATCCGTATGCCAATTTTCATCCAAATCTTTTAAGCTGTTTCTGCGTTTAGGTACTTCTAATAAACATACAACCATCCAAACATTAACACAAATTTTCGCATTTTGTAATTTATTTATTTATTGGTCCTTCACAGCTGACAAATTTTACGTAATAAATTATAAAAAAAGAAATAACAGATACTATACGCCAATTACGAAGTACACACTATTTTACAAATTAATTTGCAAAAGGAAACACAAAAAATGTTGCAAAGAATCTATAGGTATGAGTATGTGTATGCTGTGATGTATGTGTATGTGCGTGTGTGTGTGTGTGTGTGAATACGTGTTTGATTATATTTAAATTAAAGGTGACTAACAAAGGACTATGACTATGAGGCTATGACCATTTCATATGAAATTTTATGATTGAAATGGGAATGCCTTTTTTTGTAGCCATTAGTATATATTTTTATAGGAATGTCGGGTGGTACTGAAAGGGTCTAGTGAGGAATAGTATAGTAATACTTACAGGGATTACGTTTAAAAGTGTATTAATGTAAGTAAGTATTGATACATACCATTATTTTTTATCTTTGGTCCATTATTATATTGAAATATCATTGAAAAGCTACCGTTGATATTTTTACACCTCTGTCCACCTATAAGATTAGACAGCGGTGACGGAATTATACTTAAATTTCCGAAGAAAGCCTAGATTAATGTTATAGGGACTTTTTATAGGGACACTGCAAAGTGACCCTATAAAAAGTCCCCTATAAGAATTATGCCGGCCTTTGTGAACCGGTTTTACAGACTTATGTCGGAACGCAGCAAACTTATGTGGGCAACTATGGCGGGTATTATCAGCTTATGTACGGTGGTCCCTAACCAGGCAGATACAAGATATATCTTTCTACCAGAACTGCCCACCTATAAAATTTATATTATAGTTTCGCCAAATATATACTCTAATTTCGTAACTTCGGTGAAGGCTGGTATCCCATTCCCCAATTTAAACTGCATCTCGTTTCCTCTCGTATGTTCCGTCTCTGTGCAAATTGCCATCGTGCCATTCGTTGGATTTCAACAGTTTCTGGAAATATGATAGCACCTGTATTTTGAAATCAGGTCAGTTTTTCCAGAACATTCTATAAAATAATTAAATGAATATTTCAAGATACGTACTGTGTAAAAGGTGAAATTAGACGTTTTTCGGATATGTTGCCTATTCGTTACATACATACATATACATATACACTCACGCCTTTTATCCCCGAAGGGGTAGGCAGAGGCGCAACTAGTGCACCCACTTTTCGCCGTGTTTCCGTCCCATGATGTGATAGGGGGCGAGCCTATCGCCATATCGGGCACAAATTCCAGACTCCGGGTTGACGCTGAATTTAAAAAACCCAATATCACTGCCCGACCCGGGAATCGAACCCAAGACCTCAGCATTGCAGTCATACCGTAATACAACTACGCCACCGAGGCAGTTACAGGCGATGAAAAAGCTTAATAGAGTCGCGGATACGATCCCCCATCGACAGACCAGACTTTTAAATCCGTAAATTATATTTCTGAATGAGACCGAATGTCACACTTAGGTACTTAAGTCGTTTTTAAGCATCGATCAAAACATTGTATCTTTAGTGACGATTAGGAAATGCGAAAATAAATGTCTGTTGCACCTGGTTGCATCTAATGACATTCCATATTACTTTTTGAAAATCATTGGTTGCGCCTATTGAGTTAAATGTACTGACGTAGTACAATACCAATAGCTCAATGGTTGCGCCTCGGTGGCGTAGTTATATTAGGTACGACTGCAATTCTGAGGTCTCGTGTTCGATCACTGGGTTCGGCAAAGTGATATTGAGTGTTTTTGTTCAGTATCAACTTGGAGTCTGAAATTTTTGCCCAATAGGCTCGCCCCCTATCATTCGCCCACATCAAGGGACGAAATAAGCACGGCGAAAAGTGGGTGCACTAGTTGCGCCTTTGCCTACCTATTTAGGGATAAAAGGCGTTGGTGTGTGTGTGTGCCAAAGTAACTGCATTAATTTAAAAATTATATATGTTATTACATTCTTACAATTCATTGGGTAAGCTATTATATAACTACTCCTTCAAACAATACTTATCGTTTTCTTTCCATTATTAGTTCGGGCATTAAAATTTGAAGTTTGTGTCTGTTCCTCAAATTATGTTTATCATGTTTTGTTATACAATATTTCAATATTAAATCCCAGTTTTTAATGTATGAGGTGCCATAGAACACAGACACTATGTAGGAAAAGCTCGTGATTGGTTGCTATTTCCCGAGTTGTTTCATTAGCTATCGTTAACAATCCCAGGGCCCTCGATGCAAGTATTGATTTTGTCTCGGGAATAGCCGGCTCGAAACTCGTTGTAACATAATTGAAATATGTTTTGAAATCAAATAATGTTTGGAAACTACTGATGTCTAGATCTGTAGTAGGTAATTTGCTCTAAACAAGAATAGGGTACTATGAAATGTACCACTATATCTGTATACATACATAAGCTCACGCTACTCGGGAAGGATTAGGCAGAGGGGCTACTAGTGCCCAATTTCACCCAGCTTATTAGCGTCTTGAGACGCGAGAGAGGGCGTACCTACCTATCGCTATATCGGGTATTAAAATCCTTGTTTGGTGTGTCCAATATATGTTTCTCGACCTGGGACCCAAATTTAGAATTTTATGGTCCTAATCCTAGGTTTGGTGCCATCGAACTAGTGGAGTCATAAATGTGACTGCTCTTATGTAACTGAAGAGAAAATAAGTCACGTTTACGTTTTCGCAGGGGAATTGCAATTACTACTGCCAGACTCGGGAGAATACCTATAACCGTTAGTCATTGAGACTGAATTATTAGGCGAGTAACAAGCAACTACGGGTTTGATTCCCTCGTCATAACTGGGCTCTAATTGAGTGACGGCCTAAGAGCAGAACAATAAAAAGAAGCTCCCCGATTTAAAAAAAATCGTAGGTATGTATGGCGTTTTGTTGATGGTTATCAGGGTGGTAACCCTAAAAAAAACCGTCGCCTCAACTTCAATTAACAACAGCACTTCAATTAACAGTAACAGGCCGCAGCCAAAAAGCCTTTCTACAATCATTAACGCCTACGTTCTGTAGGTATGAGGATGACATATTCTAGCGATAGGATGTCATTCCCATACAATTTTTCTATTAGCGATAACGACTGTGGAAAGGCATCTTGGCTACGGCCCCAGGACTGCTTACGCCTGTATCCCCTGGAACTAGTCAGTTGTAATTAGGAACATCTAACATGCTGAAAGTCAGTGATTCAAGATATACAAAGAGATCTGGAATTTAAAAATATTAATGTAAACATAATATTATATGTAATCATTATGCAAGATCTACATATTATGTACCTATACATAAATTATAGGTACCATTTGTCATTTTTTTTCCTTAAACTAAACACGGGACTCCATTACACAAACTTTGAAACATCGCGTCGTAGTCATGTGACCTCTTAACTTTGCCCTTTGCAGTCATTGGTCAAATTTCCACAGTACTTCCCGGAAATTATGTGTGGAACGTTTCTAATTGGTGGATCCCGTTGTACGTAGGCTTCCAGAACATTCGATGCACACATTGATAAACTCGTGTATAAAAGAGCTCACAGACGAGGCGGGTAACTAGTCTCACACAGACCACACAATGAAGAGCACAGAAAGATAACGTCATGGACCAAGAGGTACTGCTGTGGGAACAGTCGTCCTATTGATGACCGTATCGACAGCAGCACGTCTTGGTTAACCACCAGAATAAGAAGAGTATGCGGCAGATCGTCTTTAGCGATCTTGAAACATCAGACGCCGTGTTTTGGGAGCAATTTGGTACATTCATTAATCAACGCACAAAGACTAAGTGAGAAGCGCGTTCGTGCAGTAATTAATAATGAAAACAAGCTTTAACACGAGATACGTGTACCAAGTTTCAACTCGATCAGCGGAGAAGACATTCCACCACCGAATAAAGACTTGAGTGAAGCGTGTTCGCGTGGTGTTACAGCTTACCAATTGGCAACACTCGCTGCGGAATCCCGGTACCGAGCGCGGCGGCGGCCCGGCCGGGCTCGCGGCTCCGCGGCGCTGTGCCCCCGCCACAAGACGAGGGCCGACTGTGGAGTAGTTATAATGCGCTTTTTGTTTTACCGGTTTTTCCGGACGCAGTATCTATTCCATTGTTCAAAGTCTAAAAAATGTACATCAGTTCCTAAATGATGCTTATAGTAATGATTTGTAATTTTGTATCTTAGGTTTAGAAACAAAAAATGGAGAACATGACTTGTCGGTACCAGCTCAGGCTGATGCCTATGTATTTTTTGGGGGTCGTCACGGCCTCATCCATAGTATGAGACCTAAGACCTTAACGACAGACACAAATAGTGGTAAATGTAAATAAAATGTACTTAAACGTTGTATTCAAAAATATATTAATGGAAATTGTGTCCCATTTTATTCCTATTCCTGAATTGTGACATTGACAGAGATAATTTATAGAATGCCTTTATGACAATCTCACTATTACTACTTTCCTCTGGCATGGTATTTGACACTATGCTGGTGCCATGTAACTGTGCCTTCTAGGACTGGACTTTAATGATTTGATATATTTTTAAATCAATGAAAGCTAGGAACATTCTCTTTCCCTAGTAGATTTTATTTCTGGACTAAACTTTTTAGTCATAAACATTACATTGAAATTCAAGTCCTGTGTTCTGTGTCGTGGCAGAATACCCATAGGAGGCATGCAGGTACCAAAGTCTGTACTTGTTTTAATTATTGGAATTACCTACATCAAATTTATTTTCGCCCACCCTACTTGATCAAAAGTAGTGACTCCCTGTCCCCCACCCTGGGCTGAAAGCTGGGTGCGCCTGTGTTTCCACCCCTTACCATAGCATGGATTATTACAAAGAATATGCTTAAGGCACAGTGGATGGACTAGTTGGGCATCTGTCGTAGTTAAAAGGCGTGAACTTATTTTAAGCCCAAAGCTTACATGTTTTAAGCAAAGAAACAAGCAACATGATATTCATCGCTTTTAATTCATCTAATTTATCTAATTACAACAATGATTTATATTAATAAAATAATTTAACATGAACACAAAATATTTAACAGTGCATAAATTAATATTATACTTAGGTACACAAGTATTGCATAAAAATCTGAAGATGATTATAAATTACATAAACAATTTAACACAAATTTTAATAAAATTGTAATGCATGATTATTTTTTGACTAAATTATGAACGATATCGCTTTTATTTTGAAATGAGAATGTTATTAAATCGATCGAATTAAATCCATAAACAGTTTTTTACCCATTATAATACTTAAAAAAATAACGATGGTTTTAAATTTAGAATGCAGTATTCATCAACTGTTTAACTCTCTATGGAATAATTCGTGATATCTCCTGCATATTTCGCACACGCACGGTGTTATTTTACCTCTGTTCACTTTACTAACCCTCTCTCTAGGCTTATGAATATACCCATCGTTGTCTATGTACCTACTTTCAAGAATGATTTTCTGCAAACGGTCAGGGAATGGGCTTTCGGCGATTTTTTCCGTTTCGTGATTATATCTGTAATAAGAAAAAAGACATTAAAATTGTTTTAAAACGTGTTTTATGTCACAGTTTTTCTTCATTTGCTAAATAAATTTGCCGCGAATTAAAACCATTCAGGATGCAGGCCGCTTCTGACAGGTTAGTCTGGAAATCTTTGGGGGAGGCCAATACGCACTATTAAATACCTATACAGTGCTATATACTTATTACAATTTCTACACATACTTTTAAATACTTCTAGGACAACTTAATACCTACCCAATTCATTTAAAGCAAAACAGCTTAGAGTACGATCTACAAAACAAAAATACAACAAATTTTCAACAATAAATCTATTGAATCCGTATAGGTACATAATTCCACACGACTGATCACCTCGGCACATCATCGCATCCGCTATCAATGCGCGTGCGCAACACGTCGCGCTGTCGCCACGGCTCGTGCTGCGTGTGCACACTGTACACGCTGTACTCGCGACACTTGCGCGAGCGCCGCGACGCACTGCCGCGGGGCGAACGCAACAGTGACGCGCGCGACTTCGTCACTGGTCTATAGCGTTCCAAGTTTGAAACAAGTATTAAATGTAGTAAAGACATAGTCTTTGGTGAAAGTACTCCTACCCTCTGTCAAGTCTTATAAATCTCTTAAATGGTGACTTGTAACGAATACACCGTTCGTACACGAGAACACGGACATCTATTAATCCCGAGGGTGAAGACGATGCCGTTTTGACAAAGTGCACGCTGAGAAATAAAAGAATATAACTTAGTGGGAAGAAAAACCTAAAGGGTCTCTTGTGTCCTTGTGAGATAGCCTACGTATCTCTCTGGTCGGCATCTTTCTTTTACTCACCATTAATTGATATGCACTTATTTTGTCCGACTTGGTAAAAAAATCTATTACAGAACCATCTAATTACTGAGGTAACAATAGGGTGGCATGGCGGGCAAAGTGCCCCAGCTTTAGGGTGCCGAATTTTTTTATAAAATTCACAGATTTTTATGGACATAAAAAATGGACGTCGGATTTTTTTTTACTGGTAAGTACAATTTTTTTAATGTTGAGAGGCCCATTCGATTAATGACCATGTGCCTTTACAGTGTAGTTACGCCACTGCATCTGAATACACATAAAAATCAAATTCTTAACTTACTTGGGACATTTGCAAGTAACTGGTTCAGGTTCCACCGTATTGAGGCTACAGCAAGACCTTGATCCGCCGGATCTTGAACGGGACCCCGACCGCGACTGCGACTTCTTAGATGTGTTACATTTATTCCTGAAAAAAAAAATTAAAAGCTTTTGCCTCATATTCCTTATTGGAACGAAGTTCCTTATCGCGCGTTGTGAAAGGGGGATGGACGGAAAAAAATCTCATGAAAAGTTGTCACGACACTTTTTGCTATTATCTTACTAATATGAACCTTAAATACAATGCGTAGAAGCTATAATTCTTGAAACGAGTATATTTTTATTTATTTTATTTATTAAAGTCATTAAAACCATTTCTTACTAATCTAATATGAACCTTAAATACATTGCGTAGAAGCTATTTCCCCAGCGTTGGCACGGCACGAGTACAAAAGAATCGAACGTAACATTATTTTTTGAAATTTTGTTGATTTATTCTACTTTGGTTACTGACATTTATCAATAACAAGACTAAACTTGCTTTGCTCGCGTTTAAAAATCTACGTTATGTGGTAAGCGTAAGATCGAATTTGTGTTTAGTCAATCAAAATTTGTGATAAAAATGCTGTGCTTTACCGCGGCAGTCTCCGAGTGCCACACGTATTTATTTGTTTTTTTCTCTAGAAACTTATGTATTGGAACGGAAATAGGAAAATATTTATATATTTATATATATACACACTCTGTTATATAAATAAAATTTTATTACAGTTCCTTCACTAATTAATCGAAAGGAACTTCGTTCCATCCGGGTGTCCCTTGACACCTCTCATTGCTTTTTTATTATCAAAAGTACTTAAGGTACTGTTGCCTTTTTATATTGACATAGCAAAGTTAACATACTGAACCTGATGGAAAATAGACTATATACTAAATAGGTATAACGTCTAGAATGACACTAGCTGGATGTCTGCACTTCAGGCAGAGTATGTCCACCGAACAGGACTTGCTGAGAAGCCATTAAAACTAGTTTTATACACATAAAACATATTGCCACCAACAAAACTAGATTCAAGCATTAAACTACTCATTGTGATGACACTTTTAAGCATTTTTTTATATCCTTCTAGGTCGTACAATAGTAATGGTATAGTTAATTGTAAAATTATGAAACCTGTGATACTTGGCAGTGTGACACACTTGCTTCTGCCTAGCGTCGCTGTCCTTGGTACCGCAGCGGCACGCGACAGGCTTCGGAAGACCAGTGCACGGTTGATTCCACACTTCGTCAATGCGCACCTTCGTTCCTATCTCGATTTTAGGGGACAGGATGCCCTAAAAATATTGTTTGTGAAATACCTTTGTTGTATATTGATTACATTTTAAGTAATATGGTCACATTTATTAGATTGTTCATAGATATGGTATTTTTCAACAGAACCTCTCAGATTGTGTTAGGGCTCATACACATAAACACGATACTATATAGTCGTGTCGTGTTTATGTGTATGAGCCCTTACATAAGACCCGTGATTAAAAAGTATGTATAAAACTTTTCAAAGTGCAAAAATGTTTCATTTTGTCTAAATTACTGTTTTTTTTAACAGTCTGCCTCGGAGGCGTATTTGTATAACGGTACGAGTGCAATGCTGAAGTCTCGGGTTTGATCCCCGGGTCGGGCAAAGTGATATTGGGTTTTTCTACTCAGTATCAGCCTGGAGTCTGGAATTTATGCCCGATATGGCGATAGGCTCGCCCCCTATCACATCATGGGACGGAATACGCACGGCACAAAGTGGGTGCACTAGTTGCACCTCTGCCTACCCCTTCGGGGATAACTGGCGTGCGTGTGTGTGTGTGTGTGTGTGTGTCAATAATAAAAAGTTATTACAGGAAACTCTTTGGACCTCCTCATGAGCAGGTCCACACCATCATTAGAACACATGTTGGGCGGAAACAGAACATCATTCAGAGCACCCAGGTACTGAGCCAGTATGGAACATTCACCAGACATGCAATCCTCACTCCACTGCACCAGTTCACAGTAGATTGTCTCATCCTCTGCAATTAGAGCATTATTTAGGTTTTGGGCTATTTAAAAATAAACAAGTTGTTGCCATTTGTACTTTTTCAATTTTCTTTTTGTTTTATGCTTTATCTCTGGTGTACAATAAAGTGTAAATAAATAAATAAGTTTACAGTTTTAAATTCTTACTAATACAATTGTGTACCATATAATATAAGACAAAACTAACACTATACAGTGCTAATTTTACCATGGTAACAAAAATAAGCTGCCAATGCATTACTGAAAGTGCTTAAAAAAGGTAATTTATCATAATATGTAAAACGTAAAAAAAAAAACGTAATCCTCCAAGCCAGTTTCGGCCACGGCGGCCAATCTCAACGGAGATCAGCCAGGTACGCAGGAGATATTATAGTGCACAAGTGTACGCGCAATACACAGGTGCACTCGCTATTCCTTTACTCTCATAGTCCGGTGAGACGGCAATCCGACATGACCGGACAGAGAGATCAGGCGCAGGACCAACGGCTTTACGTGCTTTCCGAGGCACGGGGGTATCACACCGCCAACTTCCTGACTCCGAGCTGCGACTGAGTAATTTTTAAGATGGAAAAACCCAGTCACAATATTTTTGGCTCGACCCGGGATTCGAACCCAGGACCTCAGCGCGCAAATCGTACTCGTAACGTGTACGCAATACAACCACGCCACCGAGGCAGTCATTATTATTAATTTATCATAGGTACTTACTCAACAAACAGCAAATATTATTAAGTGCACAGGTTTCCTGAAATCTTTTGCGGAAATAGAACACATCTTTGAACATGAGTGGAAATAGCGGTGGCAGCAAGCAGGTCTGGTAACTGGTGCCAAGGGCAAACACTGTGAGGGAGACACGACCATCTTGACACAGCCATACTCCAGGACATGACACCTAGAATTAGATAAACGATTTATAATACTATGTAGTTTGTTACACTTAAACGGATTTGTAAATTAATTGACAACCTCCCTTATATCTCAGAAATGTAGATGGTATATATCGGGCTATAGAACTATTAACTGAAAGGTGTACACCTGGAAGGGAGCCACGATGCCTCTAAGGCCTATCTGAGCCGCAGCCGAAACTACCTATGGCAAAGGCGGCCTCTGGGAATGATAACGGCAAAGCGAGCCAAACCAAAGTGAAAGGTTAGTGCCATCCTCACTGGGACTAAGGGTGAAATAGTTCAATAAGATGAACTGATCACCCATTTGTACGACTGCATACGTTCCCACAAAACATACATACATACATACAAACAACTATTAAATGCAGTTACCGAAAGGAACGAGGGGAATGTATGCGAGGTTTGATTCTCCGTTAATCTGGCTGAACACAATACTACTTCAGTAAAGCTGACACATTCGTGTTGTAGGAAAGATTTGGTACAGCAAGGTTTTATCGTGTATTTACTTGAATGTCGCTGGTCAAACAAATGGTAAAGCAGTTTTAGAAATGCACTCAGTACTCACCCTTTGCACTTCGATTTCAACTGTAAGTTCTATAATTTTCGGCATTGTGCAGCATTATATTATTGCTGCTTTTATACCTCTATGACTACCTCATGTTTACAGACTATTGATTAAGAATATTTATTTTGGATTCGAAAACATTTTTAGCTTTGTTGTCAATGTTTACAAACTTTTTTCAAATTTATGATTCATCTGCAATCTGTCAAATGAAGCAAAATTCTATTTGCTAAAAATTAACATTTCAGTTTTAAACCAATAGAATATTCGGAAAGTAAACTGATGCATTTTCTGATTGGACATAAATGCAGGCATCCTTGTTGCCATAGTAACAGTTGATGCAACTAAATCGCGCATGATTTTAAATTTACGATATCTATTTTTTTATTTTAACAATAAACGCAATAACTTGAGTGTAATATTTGGAATATTAGCAAATCAAGATAAAAATAAACACTTATCTACTCTACTACAATGTATATACCTAGTTATTCTTTGGTGCTTGTGTTTCAGAACAAAAATAAAAGTGTCATTCCCTCTAAGATTGATTTGTCAAAAAAAGAAAACTAGTTTATTTGTCTCTGCTATTAAGTGTCAAAATTCGCGGGCAGATTCTTTATTTTTATCTTTTTTTCCGCTGTTTGAGTTTTATTTTATAACTTGATAAGAACTTTAAGTACCTATAGTGAAAACATAAGTGTAGATAAAATCAACATGACAAAAGTTCCGACTGTAATCCACTGGTTTCGTTTAGACTTACGCATCCATGACAATCTTGCTCTTCGAAACGCAATTAACGAAGTGAGATCTTTGTGCATGTTTTAATAAAATTACAGCCCTTTTATCTATATATATCACGAACCTTTGCCCGTGATACTGCACAAGCTTTTCTCAAAAAAAGAGTTTATGCAATATACAATATACTCTGTGTTTAGTTGGTTGATTAATTCCAGAGATAACTCAAAGATTAGTGCAAACCTATCTATGTTTTACATTTTATATAATGCTTTCTTTGGTTGCAGGCTGAAAATCGCAAACACTACCTTAGACCCATTTATGTTATAGAGCCAAATATCAAGAATAGAGTCGGCATAAACAGACTACGCTTCCTGCTCCAGAGTCTACAGGACTTGGATACAAACTTGAGGAATAAAAACACCCGGCTCTATGTCATAAAAGGCAATGCTATAGAAGAACTACCAAAACTATTTGAAAAATGGCAAGTTAAGAACATCACATGCCAAGTTGACATAGATCCAGAAATTGTACAACAGGATCAGTTTATTGAAGAAATTGCTGACAAAAAAGGGATTTTCATAAACAAAAGAGTACAACACACAGTGTATGATGTACACAGTGTTTTAAAAAATAATAATGGAGCAGTTCCGCTGACTTACCAGAAATTCCTATCATTAGTCAATGCCTTGCCAGTTGAGGAATGCATTGAGATAACAAAGACAGTATCTGATGAATGTAAACCACCAGATTTTGAGTCAGATAAATATAACGTACCTAGTCTTGATGAATTACTCATAGACGAAACTAATCTTGAGCCTCTTAAATACCCTGGAGGTGAAACTGAGGCTGTAAAAAGACTCAATGTTTATATGTCAAAGAAACAATGGGTGTGCAAATTTGAAAAGCCCAATTCTTCACCTAATAGTATAGAACCAAGCACAACAGTTCTAAGTCCGTATATAAGTCATGGTTGTTTATCAGCCAAACTATTTTACCATAAATTAAAGGAGGTAGAAAGGGGTTCACAGCATACATTGCCACCTGTTTCTTTATTAGGGCAGCTGATGTGGAGAGAATTTTACTATACAGCAGGCGCAGGCACCAGCAACTTTGATAAAATGATTGGCAATCCCCTATGCATGCAAATCCCATGGGGTAAACATGACGAGCATTTAAAAGCTTGGGCTGAGGGTAAAACCGGTTACCCCTTCGTGGATGCAATAATGAGGCAGTTAAAGCAAGAAGGCTGGATTCACCATTTGGCTAGGCATATGGTAGCTTGCTTTCTTACAAGAGGAGATTTATGGATATCTTGGGAGGAGGGAGCCAAAGTGTTTGAAGACTACCTCCTAGATTATGATTGGTCTTTAAATGCTGGTAACTGGATGTGGCTTTCAGCTTCAGCTTTCTTCTACAAATATTTTAGAGTTTACAGTCCTGTTGCATTTGGGAAGAAAACTGACAAAGAAGGGTTGTACATCAAAAAGTATGTGCCAGAATTGAAAAAGTTTCCTAGTAGTTTTATCTATGAGCCTTGGAAGGCCCCAAAATCAGTACAGACTAATGCTGGATGTGTGATTGGAGTAGATTATCCCAAAAGAATTGTTGATCATGATAAAATCCATAAAGAAAATATGCAAAAAATGAATACTGCCTACAAAGCAAACAAAGAGAAAAAAGCTGTAAAACGACCAAGATCATGAGAATATTAGTTTTTTAAGTAAATATTTAAATGATATAATTGTTGAATATGAAATAAAATAAGTGGTGTTTGAAACATACTCATTATTTTCATTGTTTTATTACAAACAAGCAAGGGCGTATATAAGGGGGGGGGGGGGGTTCAGGGGGTTCAGATCCCCGCCCCTTAGCTTACAATAAACCACGCTACGCCACTGACCGCTGACATTTTGGGGACCCGGACCCCCCCTTAGCTTCCTTAGGACTTAGGATCTTTGAGTTTATCGCAATTAGGATAGGTCAAGCTAAAAAATAAATTAAGCGCCATCTACGTATATAACAAGAAATAATATTACAGCTAGATGTCACTATATAGTCGTACTATCCTCAGAACAATAACTAAAGCAGTAGAAACCGCGCTAAAATATATTAATACTATTTTATCTTAAGGCTTGGATAAGGTGACAGAAAGAGATGCATACTCATTCATGCATTCGAAATTTGCAAGGTTGTCACTAGTTTTCACGTAACTTTTTTATGCTAGAGTTGAGATAGAGTCGACTTAAGTAATATCGAAAAATGACGTTGATGTTCAGAAACAACTCATAGTTAATTAAGGAAAAGTGCAAATTCTGCAAGGAAACTTACCTATGAAAAGTCACCAGCTCATTCGTATTTTCTTTTTGCCCTGTATGTGATTTACAACGAACTACCACACACGCCATGCTTAAAACTAATTTCGACACAGTATCGACACATAAATTATATAAATTATTGGTTAAATTAATGTAAATAAATATTTAAATCAATTTTGCGTTTACCCTCCACAATACATCAGACACATTAGCAATCCAACTAAATTTAGGTGACATGACATTTCGAAAAATGAAATATAAAGAACGCATATTTTTTATTTAGACGCATAATTTTAACCAATGTATCCAAATTGACATTTCTTTTCTGACTCTTTAGAAATAAACAAAAACCATGGAGTATTCACTCACTCTCGTTTAAAAGGTGTATTATCAGAGATGAATAAGATTGATGTTTCGCAACTGTTATTTTAGCGCGGTTTCTACTGCTTTAGTTATTTTACTGAGGTACTATCAATAATATTCTATAACTAATTTTATTTATAAGTAATTCTATAACTACAGTTTTTCTAGACTTTTTAAATGATGAGATGTATTGGGATGGTTGGGTTAAAGTAAATAATTATCTGTGTGGGGCCACAGTGTGGGGCTAGACAGAGTTACATGCAAAGAGTATAATAAATTATTTATATCACTTATTAATAAATTCTGTGAGTATTTTAAGTTGATATGTGTACAAAGACAATAACTAAACGCAAAATCTTACTGTCACAAAAAAAAATTGTCTATCTAACATGGATTTACAATATTATGAAGACTTGGCTTCGGCCTGAAAACTAAATGAATGAAAACCAATAAAATAAAATGAGGTAAAAAATATAATGAAGACTTGGCTCTTGCCTAAATATAAGACTAACATGGATTTACAATATTATGAAGACTTGGCTTAGGCCTTAATGCACAGAATTTCATATATGAATACTACTTATGACGAGGCTGTATGGGCTTGAACCCTTTGCCTTCCCAAAATAAAGGGAAAATTAAAAAAAAAAAAAATGTCTAATGTCAGTGTGAATTTATTGATAACATTCTGCATAATTTTTTTTTATTTTCTTAAAATTAAATGATAATGTGAACAATGTAGTGAGAAAAATTTGCTAATATAGATATATTCATTATGTAGTGATGCTTCGAAACCATTCCATGATGGTGAGTTTAATCCTAACACTAGGTAAAACCTATATTTTCAGGAGGTCAGCTGATTGTGTTTTTGTTTTAATTCATACGCATACTCACGCCTTTTACCCCCGAAAGGGTAGGCAGAGGCGCAACTAGTGCACCCACTTTTCGCCGTGCGTATTCCGTCCCATGATGTGATAGGGGGCGAGTCTATCGCCATATCGGGCACAAATTCCAGACTCCGGGCTGATACTGAATTTAAAAAACCCAATAGCTATTTCAGTTTTAATTCATATATAAGTAGTTTACTATCATATTGCACGATGTGTTTACGATTGGGTATTATATTTAGTTTTTATAATTCTCGTGACGCCCCCTTCGTCAATGACAACCTTGTTGCCTTACTCATTGTTAGAAATGAGATCCTTAACTATCCGGTATTTAGCTTTGTTTTTACTGTCTGAAGAGATGCATTTCTACAGCAACAGTTAAGATTATTCTGTGGCATTCAATTATAATCACATCTAGTAAATAGTTTTTTTATTGAGCAAATTATTTAATAATAGGTATAGGTACATATGAAATATCTATGCACATGTTTTTAAAAATGATTATAATTTAATTGGGCTAGATTTTTAAAATAAGTAAGGCAGCAAGGGCCTTATCCTCTGTGCCTATAGGAAAGCTTTCTAAGAAGATTACCCATATTTTTTAAGTCATTTTGAACTGTATTCATAGATTAAATAATATTGCAGGCACATTGAGCAAGAAATGGGCAATATATACTCAATACTCAATTTCTGGAACCAAATATTGGGTTCTGAAAATTCTTTCATTGCTTTTTATCTTGGAAATAATCTTTAATTATTCTATTTCATATTATTTTTATTCACACATGGAAACTCAATTTGAAATGAAATAATAATTTTATGTTTTACAAAACATAGTTAGATGACATTAATAGATAGAATGTATGAGGTCAAATAATATTTATAGCATGCATGATATAAGGAATTTATCAGTCTTGAGTCAATGGATTATTTCATTGCGTTTGATAGGTCAGGCATGTTTATCATTTGTAAATATTTTAGTAGGTATGAACTAAGTGAGACATCAGTATGTTTGTGAAACTGTGTCTTAAGAAGGGCATAATATGCACAGTTCATTAACCACATTATTAACAAATGTAACATAATATACAAGGTACCAGAACCTACATAGGACTATTGGTCCCATAAAATCCAGAAGCCAGATCTGACATAAATACATGCAAGTTATTGAAATGCTTTTTACCAAATTGATATAGAACTTGGAGGTTTTTGTTTCATGGCTGATTCTCATTAATAAATCGAATGAAAATTATTTTTTATTTGGTTTAGAAAGATAGTCTCTTCTTCTTCATATTCTGGCACGAGGCGCCTTCGGTCTTACCTATTATTTTTAATTGCCGGTTCAGCGTGCCGTGTACAGTCATGATTCCTTAAATTGTTCTTATGTCCTCCTTCCTAAATTGGAGTAGGCTTTTGGTTTTCTTCTGGTCAAGCGTATTGATAAAGATTTTAGATTGGTGACAGCCCTTCATGTATCTCCATCATACATTTGTTTCTGTAGCTATTTTCCTGCTGATTACTTCCTTTGTGACTTTTGCCGGAATAGGTAAGCACGGCTCAGGTCCTATAAATGTTTCATCAGCTCCCTTTGTCGCTAGATCATCGGCCTTCTCATTGCCTAGGTAGGAGACATAGAGGTCAGGTGAAGTGACTAACTTCAGGCCAGCAAAATTATATGAAACTGTACTATAATCAACAGTTATATGTCTCAATTTTTATCAATAATACCTATGAAGCATATGTACAATATGTATTTTATACACAAAAAAAATATAAATGACAGTAAACCTCAAAAAAAAACCTTAAAAGGTTCCCAATGTGAGGGTACCCTTGTGCTAGCTACTTGTTTGAGCTATATAATCGGTCAATATGTATGAATATGACATTTAAGTATGATTTGTTTTCCTTTCATACTTCGAACTTGGCTTAGGAAGGCAAAAATATTTAGGTGCTAAAATTCACTTAAAAAAATAAGGTCATATATTTTATTAGTATTGCTCGCGGCTCCGCCCGCGTGAAAAAGGTTTTCCGGGATAAAAATATTTTCCCGGGATAAAAAGTAGCCGATAGCACGCAGCAGTAATGTAGCTTTCTATTATTGAAAGAATTTTTAAAATCGATTCAGTAGTTCCTGAGATAAGCGCGTTCAACCAAACAAACAAACAAACTCTTCAGCTTTATAATATTAGTATAGATATATATTTGGGACGAGAATCGAACTCTGAATACCCTTCTTAAACAGGTCCCACGACAAACCTAACATACCGTGTAAAGTGAATTTAATAAACACAAGTTGACAACACGTGTTCTCGCGGCGTGCTAGTTAAATAACAGTTGATAATGAATCAGAAACAGAGATTACAAAAGCCACACATAAAATATGTTTATAATAACTATGACAAACTTCTGCTTGTAGCTCCGTTCGCGCATGTCTTTCGAGAGTGAAAGTCCTATTGGAACCGTCTATTTGCTATCAAACTTGATATTGGTCTCTGTGTGCCAAATTACACCTAAATCCGTTGCGCTTTGATTAATTCTATATAATATACGGTGTAGTGATTGCATCGCGCGGATTAATAGATTTTTAAACCTTTTTTCTGTTTCGTGTTTCAAAACACAAGAAATCTGCCTGAAACCTTTCTGTTCGTGCTAAATTTGAAGAGAATTTCCTTTTAAGAAACCACATTCCGTCATTTACAGTTTTACAAATATTTTGGCGTGTGCACCGTGAAAAGGACCGTTATTCTGACCGAATGGCGGTCATTGCATGCTAATCAACAGCATGTGATAAAAGGTCCCGTATACAATATGAATATTGAATATTTTCTAACAATTTTGAAAGGAGGTAAGATGTTCGGCACAGTCACGTGTACCTGCCCGCATATCTGTGATTGGTTTGCACGTAAATAACGCGTTTTTTTATCCTTGACAAGGGTATATACTATATGATACATTTTAGATTTGAAAATAAAAAAAAATATGTAATTTTAAATCCAACAAAGAAAGAAAGACTAAAATACGGTAATAAATCATCAAGTAATAAGACAAATTCGGTAGAGGTGGTCACCTTGACCACCTGTCAAGTAACAGAAAATAGACGCAATACAACCACGTCAGTAGTAGCAGAGTCCGGCTCTTGTTTTATAAAAAGCAGAACTCAGAATCATTGTTTTTTATCATCAGTAGAATGACTATCCTGCCATTTGAGAATTTGGTCCTCTTAGTTTGAGAAACCCATCTGAGAAGGCATTTCTGCCGAAAGAAAGAACGTATAAATAGTGGACTTGTTTATTAGGAACAAATTTTTTATTAGCACGTTATGCTCGCGTGTAAATCGCTGCTACGCAATAACTTACGAAATTCAAATGAATATTCCAAACTAAAGTGAACTATATTCAAAATGGTGTTGAATTAGTTATGAGACCATTGAATTCACAATAGAATAGAATAAATTATTTATTTTGGTTCCCATGGAGCAGTATTTTTAATTTCTTTTCAATTTATCCTAAATTGAACATTTCAACCCGCAGCCCATGTTCGTCCGCTGCAGAAAGACTTTCAAAGATCGTGCCAGTCTTTTATTCCAAGATAATATCGGCTTCCTGCAGTATCTTTGACGTCGTCACTCTATCACTCTAACGGGTACTTCGGTTTACACTGTGCTTGGACTGGGTCTGTGCTGTAGAACCTTTTGAGCCAAAGGCAGTCAATGTGCTGAAAACTATAGCCAGGCCCCTGTCTCTCCAACTTGCTAATTTAGTGGACTATGTCGGCCATTTCATTTTCTACATCGGAGAGAGACGAAGCGTAGCCTGCGTTATAGATCTGATAAGTGACTGTAACGGTGGATTAAGTCATTTCGAGAGTCCATTGTAGCCAATATAACTACTGAACATAAAGAGACTTAACATGTTATGTCTCAGGATGACGAGCGCAGTGGAATGCCACACAGTGCTTTGTAAGTCAAGGTGCTGGATGGTGTTGCTACTGTTTATGGGTGGTCGTATCGCTTACCATCAGGCGAATGGCATGCTCGTCTCGTCATTCAATGCAATAAATAAAAAATGCATGGTCCCAGTCATAACGGGCCCTGCGTTACCTGTAAAGATCGGGGTATTATATAAAATAAGTAGATTTGCTTACATTTTTGTACACTTAAAAAAAAACAATTGTCTAGTTGGGAATGGAACGGTCTGCCGAGAAAATGTCCGGAGGTTCAAAACCCAAGGCACACACCTCTGACTTTTCAAAGTTACGTGTGTATTGTTATCAATTATCGTTCGCTTTAACGGTGAAGGAAAACATCGTGAGGAAACCTTACATATCTGAGAATTCTCCATAAGAATCTCAAAGGTATGTGAAGTCTGCCAACCCGCACTAGGCCAGCGTGGTGGACTAAGGCCTAACACCTCTCAGTAGTAGAGGAGGCCCATGCTCAGCAGTGGGCAGTATATAATACAGGGCTGAATGCAACTGCAATAGCAAAAAAAAAACTTTTTAAAATATACCGTTTATTTTTGTCCGGGTTGAACGTAGGTACGAATGTTGTGAGTTGTGACATCTCTTTTTTGAAAATTGAAGCGTAGGTGTAGAGTAAGGGAAAAATAATAACTTCAGCGCAGTTTAAAAAATTTGACACGGTTTTGTCTCTAAACTACACGTGTAGCTTAACACTGTTAAGAGTACGCTCTGTCTTGTCATACAAAAAAATCTACAAATTTATTTCATTTATTAAGCTGGCGATGTTAGGTTCCGTAACATTTATCAGCCAAGAAGCGAGAAAATTATGAAAAATTCCAATCATAACTAGAAGTAATCAGAACTTACCTATAAATTCTAATTCAGTCTCTATAATGATAAAATTGACGATAGATGAAGTCTATTTTATCAATCTGGCGCTAAGTATGCTTAAAGTTCAAGTGCGCTGATATTATATTATCTAAACATGGTTCGTCTGAAAAATAGTTTTAAAATTGCTTAGTTATATGTGACGGAATGTATGCCGCCGATGAACCTTTGCGTTATACAGGGTCATTTTTACATTGCATTACTAAATGAAACCACATATTCGTCTTTACCTCTCCTCAACCTCTTCTAACATCTTGCCAAAAATCATCCATGAATAACGAATATTATTGCCAAAAATCCCGGTTGTATTTTCAAATTTTTTGAACATTTCGTAGTTTAGTGCGAATATGGTTTGTGCGAAAGTGTATTTCTGAATGAAAGGATAATGTTGCGGCTGCGACGAATTATCTTAGAGCAGTGGTAGTGGCATAAGGTCGTGTAAACTTAAAGTTACTTTTTATTAATATTTATTTTGTTCGAAACTTACCCGTTTTTTATTTTACATCTATGGTTAAAATAACTTAATGGAAAGCGTTAGTTTCGACGAGATAAGTATGTGATTTCATTTATTAACGCAATGTCAAAATGACCCTGTATATCAATGATAGAAGAAAACTTGAGTCAAACGAGATCACTGTAAACTTTTGATATGGAATTATATATACCGTTACTCGGTAGACTGTCGATAAAGTATACGTTGTATGTGATGTAAAGCTGTTGATAATGTGTCCATAAAATTGATATAAAAATACACAATGATTCCGTGATTTACTTACCAGCAATTTCATTCGTTTCGGTCATGTTCCCGCGGAACTCGAAACTATTGTAAATCACACGTCATTTCAATGGCTGACCCGGCTTCTGGTGTCAAATAGTAAACAGTACTTGTTCAACTAACGCACAATTGTCCAATTGTCACATACAGGTATGTATTCAGGCTAAAGTTCGGGGGTTTAATGTCCGTCAGGCAAATGTAGGTGCCCAATGTACTGTCACGTGCTCACTGCCATCAAAAATGTAATTGATATGTCTGAGACTTATAATGACACAACAATATTATGTTATGTAATATACCTACACAAGGTGATATTCATTGAAATGTCAACTGACCAACCATTAACATTTTCTTGACATTTGTGTACCGAAAATAAGTAATTTGGTCACGCATAAGTGTCGACATTGGACTGTAAGACCGGTGAAACCAACATAACCGTTCCACTGACCCCCCAGTGGTGGTAGCGACAACGCGTTTTTACCCCGTGAAATAAAAAAAAAAACGCGTTGATTACACAAAACGTATTGCCACAGTAAAGTGAAAATAAACTCTTATAGATTTAAATTACATTAACTTTAGTGACCCGTTAGTTAATTAGTCATTAACATACGTAGTTATATTATGTTATATCAAAAATACAACGATGCATTATGTCACCCACTTTTTTGTTATTGTCCAAATAAATCTCAACTTAACATAGTAATACTACATAGTAATAACTTAACATAGTAGTATAATATCTAAGGCATAGACGAAAAAGACACAAACACAAAATTCCCGTCAAGAATTATGGATAAAATACTATTATGATATACATGATACGTTTCTAATGATGAGGTTTCATACCCCCGAATATTTTACTAGATTCATTCCTGCTAAGACGTAAGAGTCGAATTCATTTATCTATAAGATGATAGGATAAGAGGCGTTCGCAAATGACTTCCTCTTTGACAGTGGTCAGTTATGTTACATCTTGATTAACTGCTTACTATCTACTTGAATGTGAATCAGATTGTCGAGAACAGTTGTAACTAGACATTTCACAGGATGTAGAGTCCAGAATTAGTGGTGATATTTCTGCCACTAAAGACTGCCTCGGTGGCGTAGTTGTATTACGGTATGACTGCAATGCTGAGGTCTTGGGTTCGATTCCCGGGTCGGGCAGTGATATTGGGTTTTTTAAAATTCAGTGTCAGCCCGGAGTCTGGAATTTGTGCCCGATATGGCGATAGGCTCGCCCCCTATCACATCATGGGACGGAATAACGGCGAAAAGTGGGTGCACTAGTTGCGCCTCTGCCTACCCCTTCGGGGATTAAAGGCGTGAGTGTATATGTATATGTAATATGTATATGTATTTCCGCTGATTGATGCGCCCGCTCCCTTTTCGAATACCTAATCTATTTTTCTAGACGGCAGGTCATCTATGATTCTGTTTGTAGGTGGTTAAAGGCCTTGAAGATCACTTAACATTATGTGACCAATTTGCCCATTTCCATGATAAAAACAATTTTAAGAATGAGTATGAAATCTGTAATATCGAATACAGGTCGGCACAATTCCGTCGACTGACGAAGGATAACCGTCTCCCGTAAGTCAACTTCTCTCTGAACCCCACTTTGCTGCCATTATGTGCAGTTAATGTCATACCGTCTATTATGAGACGTCAGGTTATAGATATTGTACTTTATAAGTTATATTATATAGGTAGTTCAAAAGCTTATACCTATCTGGAAATGTCCTGCTTCTTGATTCCTTGAGGGCGAAACTATTAGAATAGCTTCATCATAGATCAATCAAGCTGACCGTGCCTAAGACGCGCCGAAAAATTATATAAAATATAATTTTTATTTTCAGATGTGACTACAGCGAGAAGAAAATGGCAGTGGGTTTAGCAGAAGGACCAAAATGATCGGCTTGCAATGGTAAGCTAACTTTTACAATGACTGCCCTGTCATCGGAATAAAATACCTATATTATATTAATACGTGCAGAAAAAACGATATACCTCTTTTCAAGTTATACTTCTTTTGGCGCGTTAGGAAAAATGATGAGAGTAAATTTTTACGATGCGCGCGCACACCGTCACGAAAAACCGACACCCTGAAGTTAGCTATAGTCAACATTTTTGAATTTTGAACGTAGAATAAGGCGCAAGATAAAATTTTTAAAAAGATTTTTATCTTGTTACACCAAAGAAGTATAACTTCTAACGCGTGTACATAAGTACACACACACTATTTTTAAACTCATTGCGCGCTTCTACGTGTGAGATTTGACATACTTAAAGTTCACATAGAGCAGTCCGGAAAAATAAAAAGTATTTGTAATATGTGTAACACATACAATACATTCGACTGTCGAGCTTCGATCACTGGACGACCACCAGTAAAATATTATGCATTTACTTTGGTTTTAATTTTCAATAAATCATAAATTATGTGAACTCCGTGCTTGATCTACTTGTGTGCTAAATTTTAAATTAATCAGCGGATTATGCATTATTGCCTAACTGAGATGTTCATAAAATTTATTATAAAGGACATGTCCAAAAATGGGCTTAAAATTCTAACCAAGATACTTTATATATATTTGGATACTACTCCCAAAAACTAGGCCTTTGCAATAAATCGTATAAGTTTAAAGGCCTTCGATTTTTAGATTTATGTAATGTTATTTCGCTTAAAAACTACACTTAAAATGAACGCGTTTAAAAACGTTAGTCAAAAAATATATATTTGATGGATCCAAGATCAATATTTTTGTCTCTTTAATATTCATAAAGCTTGAGTCTGGTTAGATTTTGAGGCCCAAACAAAAAGCTGACATCTCCTTTAAATTTTTGTTTGTGTAAACGCGTTGATCTGTGAAACTATTGTTCCATTTTTAAAAATCCTTTTACTATTGGGAAGTTACACTATCCCTAAATACTAAAGACTACTCTTATCTCGAACGCGGACTTTTAAGCAGACAAAGCCTTGAGCTAAATCGAATTAATATAATTAGGCATTTAATTACAAATAAATGTCATAAATATCTCTTTAAAAATTAAGTACCTACCTAGTACCTACTATAACATTTTCTAAAACGTAGTTTGTTTCTGATAGCATTATCCGCTTTAAGGCCTTAGTATCAGCACGTAACATAGTGGTTACGGCAAGATATCGTATCTTTTTCATTGTTTAATAATAAAGTTTTATGCCCATTCATAACCGTACGAATTCTTTAATTATAATTATTTGAGAACACTCAGTTGTAGAAGAGGTACCAGTTTAATATAATACAGAGCCGATATTATCAGGATAATATACTTTTTTATTTATTGTGGAAGGAGGATTTGTATGATTTTATGATATTTAATTATGGCGTAGCTATGAAGCCACACATTCACCCATACCTAGATAGATGTAGATATTGGGCGGAATTAAACTCGGCGAGCCGTTGTTCCAAGGTATTTAGTTGCACTTCTGCGTATCTCTTTAGGATCCAGGCGTGAGCTTAGGTTATTAACTGCATACAACCTAAGGTTCCAAAGGAGCCGTACTGAACCTTTTTTTATGCGGGTCACGAAGACGTTTTACTTATGGTGCATCGGACCGCCACGACAATTCGTTGACCTATATAAGTGTCTAAATTTAACCATTTGCCTATTTGAATAGAAAGTATCCTCAATTAATTGAATGATTTTATTTTTATAAGGTTACCTACCTATATAGCTCAAGAAATCTTTGATAAAAGTAGTATTTAGTTTTAGTAAGATTTTTTAAGTTACGTGGGAAACTTACAAAAGCTCCGCGGGCTGTAGGTTGATAATTGCCCTAGAGCCAGTGGTTCCCAAAGTTTAATGGGCCGAGACCCACCTAACAAAAACTTCCAAATTCTGGACTCACGTCTCGTCTGTCATGAAGTCATTTTTAATACCTTTTTCAAGAATTTTAGTTACTTTTCTCGCCGATCATTGGGTATCTGGCTGTTGTGTCTGTCGTTTGATATATTGTCGTTCTATTTCTCAGGGCTGACCTAATATTCCCTTGCGACCCATAGTTTGGGAAGCGCTGCTCTAGAGTCTAGGCGTTAAACCTGCAGCCTCAGTGCAGGACAAAAGTGGCTAATAATTATTTGAATTTACTTATGAGTATAGTGCGTTTGGCAGTTGTATAACCTCTTTGAGTGCTCAAGAGTTATTTAACGTGTGCTTAGATCGTTTATGTGTGAAGATATAGCTAAACAGTGAACACAATTTATAAACATCTGCTGTTACAGGCACACCTATTTGCATTACAAGCTAGCCGTGTAAATATTGTGTGATACTTAATTTCTTTTCTATATTTTGATACTATAAATGCGTAAATTTGTAAATATGTTGGGGCTTTGTTATTAGTACGAAATGTGTAAGATGAAAAATGTTTAATATAATTATTTTGTTATTGCCTACATAATTAAACATTAGTTAAAAATAAAATAATCTTGAAAACAGATAAAGATACAATCAGTACAAATTCGGAACCAGATAATTACGGCACTTGACCTCACGTCTAAACCGGACCTTAGAGCAGATAACAGCATTTCAACCATCTTGGCGTGCGTCAGTAATGCATCAAATAATGTTTTATATTAATAAACAGGTAGATACTAGATATGCTATTAGAACGCGTAACTTGAAGTTCGTCCCAATTGGGACGTTTGCATAAAGCACGTGATGGACGGCAGCGTGGCAGGTAGGTCTCACGCTGTAACTACAGCGTGAGAAGCGCACCGAAGGACAACCTCGGCGACAACTGTCGCCGAAGGTGTCCTTCGGTGCGCGGGTGCCTTGCCCCCCCACGATAAGAGACGGGCCGCATTAGGCGGCACCGCGCAGGTGTAGTTATGGACGACAACTTAGACACTTCCGTCAGAGGAAGCCCGCAGCCGTCCCTCATGCGCCGAAAATGGTCACCGCGGAGTTTTAGTTAGTAAGTATGTCGTGTGTGGGAAGTCACGGTGAACCCAACATAACCGCTCAGTCGCCCCTCACGAAGCCTGGGCGGTAGTAGCAATCTACGTTCTCCGCGTAACCAAACAAAAAAGTATATAATACAGGGCTGATTGCATTGCATTGCATAGCAAGGGTGTGACACATCTGTATTTTATGAAATATCCACAGAAATATAAGTGCTTTAGTTGTTGTTCTGTGGAAATATCATTCGTGTAATATCAGCCGCATACTCTTGACATTTGAGAGTAACGACCTTTTTTGCTGCGTTAATGACACCCTCCTGATACCACGAGTACTGTTAATGTGTTTATGCTAGAAGCGCCTTGGTCACTCTGCCCTACTTTTGACTTAATATATGTATTATAAATGTGAAAGTTTGTGTTGATGTTTGGAGTAAACGTACAATCGCTGAATGTATTTGGATATTTTTCACATATAATATAGCTATACCAAGTCCAAGATTAGACAATATAGATTATGTTGGGTATTTCTGAGCTGTAGTAATTTAATATCATGTGACAACCATGCTCGTTTGTTGCCTGAATTATTAAAGAAAACATGTTAAAAATTACGCAATAGAACAATCGCCACTGTGAATTGCTTCATTGTCTTTAATAATACATGTTTCAAATATAAATCCATTTGTATGACATTTTAATTGCTATTAATTACTAAGATGGTCCCGTGTACAGTCTCGTATCAACTGCATTCAATATATTAAAATGATGTAATTTTTTTTCGCATGTTGCGGCGCGTGCGCATATGAAGTCACCGTCCTAGCCGATTCGACGGTTTGTTTTATAATGTATCGATAACAGTTTCACTTTTCTCAGACACGTCTCTCGCGTGTAGAAAGCGATTGTAAATTTCCCAACGTATGTTGATTTTATGCTTTATATAGAGAATGTTTGCAAATTCAATAATTATTTTGCCTTATTATGATGAGTGCGGTGAAGTGGTGTCTTTCTAATGACACATTTTCTAGGTCGTGATGCATTTCGTTTGAAAAAGGAAAATTCAATGTAAATCCCACGATCCCTGTTATCCTTTTATTAAGGATATTAATGCTCCTCCATCTAGAGTCGAGACACAATACCCCCGTTTATTTGCGTGGTTATTTACCACCAAGTGACTCACTTGTGTGTTTTAATATTTCTTATGCAAATAAAACATAATAAGTACATACTTAATATTATTAAAATGTGAATATGAAATTATTTATTAAAATTATTTACTGGTGGTAGGTCTCTCATATGCAAGAGTCCGCCTGGGTGGGTACCACTGCAATGTCTATTTCTACCGCCAAGCAGCAGTGTGCATGCACTGTTGTGTTTCGGTTTGTAGGGAATTGTAGCCAGTGTAACTACTGGACATAGTGAGACTTAACGTCTTATGTCCCAGGATGACGAGCGCAGTGGAATGCCACACAGTAGGTACTTTGTAGCTCAAGGTGCTGGATGGTGTTGCTACTCGTATCGCTTACCATCAGGCGAACGGCACCCTCATCTTGTCATTCAACGAATTAAAAAAAAATATAATAATATTTTTACAAGTACTGAATACATAACAGTAAAAATAAACATTAAACACATTTTCAAACAAAATAATGTTGAGACCTTTCTTGCGAACAAAAATGTTACATGTTACTAACCACATGCACAATGTAGTTGAAGATAATTTTCTGCTATTGAAACCACAGCTTTAGAACTCGTATTGTGTAATCGGTGAAGCCTTCACAAAATCGTATTACAGGTAGCACGAGCTTACCCAACTAGTTTACGGTACAATTGAGTGATTAAACCATTGTCATAGTTCACAATGTTTACTCAGAATCGGCTGGATCTCCTAACAATTGACCAGTAATTCATTCCAGAGTATATATATATGTGAAAAGGTAAATATACGTCATCTGATCAATTAAGCCCCGTATCGCAGTTATCAGCCACTTGTAAGATTTCTGACGTTCTCTGATGACTCCCAAGTGGTTACGACCGGGATCGTCAATAAGACAATATTAATTATGCAGTGTATTATGGCAGGTTCGTAGGGACCTTATATCACCATGCCGACCATCAAGGCATAGAACACCTCATGCAGGTCGTCTTATTTTTTCCTTTGGCTTCACCTCAAGTAAAATCACTTTGCCGTACTTGAGTAATATAAAAAATGCAGCAAGACAGTTCCCTGGGTAGGCTACAAAAAATATGCCTCATGAATGATCATGAAAAGAATTTGTTTTTTTTTTGCGATTTACAATCTAGTGCTGATCTTAAGGTTGGCCTAAGTTCCTAAGTCATAAGTAGTGTAGCAGGTATCGTTTTGAGGCTGAACGGTGAGGAGCTTGAAGCTATTGATTTCAAGCCGACATAGGCGTATATCGAGGGGGGACGGTTGGGCCTTGCCCACCAAAGAATTGCGTGGTGCCCACCTCAAGGATTTTGAGGCTGCCTACTACTACTATAATTTTTTACCAAACACAGTTTTAAAATCTGTAAGTAAGTAGAAAAAAGTCATTTTACTATTTTAGTCTAGGAGTCTGGCCTCCCCCTGGAAAATGACTAGCCACGCTCATGCAAGCCGATCATAAACTTTGGCATTATCTATGCATTGTTGTGCCCACTCAGAATTCGCATTAAAACAAAGCACCAGCTACTACATTGTATGCTGATCTTTGTAGGAATATTTAAGGCAAGCCGATTTTGACAGGCGACAAATTCATATTATTGCGCAATGCGATTTGTAATTGTGCAATTAATTTATAGGTGTATAACTAAAAACTAAAAAAGATATTGATATAAGTAAAAAGTAGTGCATGATAGTTCGGAATGGAACGGTCTGCCGAGACAATGTCCGCAGGTTCAAAACCCAAGGCATGTTATATAACTATTGTCATGACAATATTATGCTGCGATTTAAAAATTATCGCTCAGGTTACTGTGTAGAAAATTGCAAAATGAATACTAACTGTTTCGACCTCTTCAAAGAATTAATGCTTGAATTAGATATTCCTTCAGGTTAAATACCTAGAGTTACTAAAGCCTGATATGTAGTTAAGAGGCCGTATACGAAATTTCAACTATTTCAGTCAACTTTTCATCGTGATTATTCAAAAAATAAACTGATTTGATTAATTTCTAATACTTCATCGGAAAGACTATTTCAACACTAATAAAATAAACTAACCACATTTTTCATATCTTTCTTTAATTTCAATCCATCCAACAAGTTCCAACGTCTGTTTCAGAAATTTTGTTGTACGGAGACTCGAACATGTTGCCGTTTTCAATCAAAATCGTGCTTTAAACTGTCTAAAGAAAGTAACTGTTTATTGGTATAAAAGTCGCCTTAATTATGAAAGAGACAATTTCTGTATTTTCAATGTAAAATCATACAAAATGAAATAGTCTTTCCGATGAAATAGTCTTTCCGATGATGTATTAGACTTTAATCAGATCAGTTTATTTTTTGAATAATCACGAAAAGTTGACTGAAATAGTTGAAATTTCGTATACGGCCTCTTAATGAAATGTGATGCCGTGCGACAATACATACTTGAATTCTGAGGAATGATCGTGCAACAACACCATCGTCTCGTATTGTGTTAACCCTTTATGTTCTATAATTAGCAATTTTAAGAATAAACTGCATTTCTGACAGTATATTCATTTTATTTTTTACCTTGTTTTTCGTTTACATATGATCAGAATTCCCACATGAATTCTCGTCTTCATACCTTTTTTTATTATCCTCATTCTTAAGGTTTTTGCCTCGTTGATGAATTGCAACATTACTGATGCAAGTTTTGTACGATTTTCATGGCTTGCGGCCTTATAAGGTTTGGAATAAAAAATCTTTGTAATTACTTAACAAAACGTGCTTTGAAGATGGTGTACATACGTCATAACTATTGCACAAGATGCATGTAACATAAAACGGACATGCACCCTAGAAAATATGTAAAGTCATAGTTGATTATGAATTGTTCATCGTGATGCGTGACGTCACCATAGTTATTCATTTTCCCTCTTTTAAAGTGAGTATGCATGTTTCCCTTCTAAGGAATTGCATGTATTAGATTTTGTAAACACAATGAAACTTTTTTGCATCTCGCCAAAAATAAATAAACATCTATGTTAATTCTCTTTTGCCAAAGCGTAGGTATGATTAAAATTTTGTCTGAAATGGTTTTTATACCTGAATACCGGTTACCTTATTGTTTAATCTTTGTTTTAGCATTTTAGTATTAAAAATAAGTAGACTGATTATTTTTTTACAATGCTTTAGTCCGTGCCTGATAATATTGTATGAGGAAACTGTGTTTCAGTTTATCTTGGGGCAGATACTTCGTAATGTTTTTCTTACCTTATATTATTAATTATAATATAATTATATAATTTTTACGCAATCCATGTTTGACTAGACATGAAAGATTAAATCAAATATTTTTTTAGAGATATAATTTCTAAAAAACTATTTATTTTTGTGCAATGTTCAAAATAGGTGTATGATACGTATATAAGTGAAAAATAACATGAGTAACTCAGAAAATATAAGGTTTCTTAATGAACCCGCCACTACGTCTCCTGGATGATAGGATCTATAATGACACTAATTAGAGGATACTGAGCAATGAAGCTCGTTAGTTAAATAATTTAAATCTCCCACATAGGATGACAATGTAATTTTATAGTAACCAGTTGCAGCTATAATACAAGTCAGCATTACTCCTACACCTGTTAAAATTGTATACCTACACTCGAGCACTTGATATAATTACGTTCCGACCAACGCAGCGTTGAGCGTGTTATCATTCCGCGACTTGCCACCGGTACGGACGCACGCTTTGCTAAATTCAAAAAGTTCGTATTTTAAAAACTTCACCGCCTAAATCGTATTTTCGCGAACAAAAAAAGGAAACAATATATTTTGCAGTGTTAGTGCCAAGTGTTCCCGATCGGTTTTTTGTTTTAATTTGTAAGTATTTTTTTCTATTGCGGGTATGTTATGGTGCTGATTTTTGTGTTAAATGTGTTTTTTTAACATTATAGAATTATTCTGTTACGGCTACTTTAAGTTTAAGCGACGTATGGATTTTTTAAACTAGTTTTTTTTTTAATAAGTATTGAAACTAAGTTTTGCAGATAATTATTAGAAGCACAGGTATCAGGTACGCAAATTAATTGTACGTTACGAAGACGCAGCGTTATCATTTAACAATTTAAAATATAAATACGGAACTTTTTTATTTATTTACATGGTTAATATTGAGTTACATCTTGTCAAACGTAGTATCTTAAGATTTTATCATAAAATGTTTTATCATTATCATTGTGCACATAATATGTATTATGAGATTTATACAATGTATATATTGTAGTAAAGGCAGCCCTGGCCTTTACATTGCCTTAATTGTTTTAAAACCATCTTATTTATCAACACAGAGATATTTACGACGTTTAAATTCACAAAGAACTTATTATATTAGAACCACTGTGATTAACATAAATTGCGAATAATAAGAGCTCTATTAGACGAGGTCTTTTACCGTGACTTCGTACTTCACGTGTCGAATGTATGAGTTTAAAATATTACGATAGGCCATTTTCTTAGTTTGATTTAAGTACATACAAAAATATAATATAATGCTCTGAGATTATTGAATAGGCGAATTTTATATATTGCAAAGCTATAAGTACATACAACAAACGCTTGTGTTCGAAATTCGATTTTACTTTTCCCGATTACGGAAGGAAAAGGAATCATAACTTATACAGCCATGAACATGATCAAAATACTTTTATTTGTAAGGATTTTGTACTGAAAATTATCGTTCATATATTTATTACCTGCCTTAACTGCAATTTACACGCAAAATATTTCTGCACATTCCAAAGAATATAAACTTAATCTTCTTTACGATTAAAGAGTTGGAGATTCAATGTTGACGTACTAATATAATGAATACCTAATGATGATTTACAAATCCATAAAACTAAGTTCTAAATTTTGTATAGACCAGAAGTGATGTCCGTTTTTTGCCAATGACCATACGCAGTGCATACAAAATGTATGACCCTTGATTAAAGTGTAGGTATATCACGCAATAGTATAACTACTGGACATAATGAGACTTAACATCTTATGTCTCAGGATGACGAGCGCAGTGGAATGCCACACAGTACTTTGTAAGTCAAGTTGCTGGATGGTGTTGCTACTGTTTATGGGTGGTCGTATCGCTTACAATCAGGCGAACGGCATGCTCGTCTCGTCATTCTATGCTATAAAAAAAAAAAAAAAACGCAAGTCGGTAAAAAATTATACGTTTACAACTGGTTATTCAATGTTTACAGACAGCGATCTGCAACCTGCCAACCTAAATATTTGCACATACAAAAATACTGGTTAGAAACGCAAAGGATGCCTTGTTATAGCTTCCTTTTGGTAAACTTTCTTTTGGTGACTGAATGTCTTTTGGATTAAAAATTGAAAATACGGCGCGAAATACTTTATAGCTTCGTATAATTAGCTTACTGTCATTATAGTTTGTTTCGCAAATATTAGGCACTTAAGAATTTAGATGTAAATTCAGAAAATTATAGACTAGCAAACATGACTGCCTCGGTGGCGTATTTGTATTACGGTATGACTCCAATGCTGAGATCTTGGGGTATCAGCCCGGAGTCTGGAATTTGTGCCCGATATGGCGATAGGCTCACCCCCTATCACATCATGGGACGGAATACGCACGGCGAAAAGTTGGTGCACTAGTTGCGCCTCTGCGTACCCTTTCGGGGATAAAGGGCGTGACGTGATCGAACCACAGATCTCAGTATTGCAGTCGTACCCTAATACAACTACGCCACCGAGGCAGTTTTTGTTTATTTTCTTTTACATATAAAATAACGTACAAAATCACTCATGCGTAAGTGCTCTACTGTATTTGAACAATCCTTGTAAAAGAACAAGGAAAGTAAACAGACATCAATTTGAAACAAATAAAGACCCAACTTTGATATTAAAATAGAAAAGTGATTGTTTACATACTAAGGAATAGTAAATTACACCACAAGATTGTTTATTTGTAGATTTTTCTAATGATAAATATAAAATACCCGTTAGTGTCTTCTTACAAAGATATTTATTAGGTTTTTAACAATCTTACTTATATATATTATAAATGTGAAAGTTTGTGAAAATGTTTGGATGTTTGTTAGAAGTAAACGCAGAAAATACTAAACTGATTTGGATGAAATTTAGCACACGGGTAGATCATGTCCTGGATTAACACATAGGCTAATTTGTATCCTGATAATGTGCTCCCACGGGAAATAATGGCATATGTATTTCTAATTTTTAAATAAATGGCATTGGCATCTTACATTGTTTTAGGGTCTTTTGGAACGCGAAAAGGCTTTTCACGCGGGCGAAGCCGCGAGCACCACCTAGTAGAAAATAAAAGCGTTTGTGTATTATACATTGACAGGTAAAACTACAAATAGATCCGGATTAGTAATGATGGTTAATGATGTCCTGTATACTCTAGGTACATTGTTATTATTATATTTAGTTTTTGCTAATCTAGGCAGATGAGCTAGCTTTCTATCTGATACTACGTGATTTGCCATGCAGCTATAAAATAAAAGATAAGAGTTGTGCAACTGTTACTGTCTTATTAGGAATACCGAATTTATATTTTGCAAATTTCCATTTGCAAAAGAGATTACTGCAGGGTTAGTTTTGGATGTTTTTGATCATTAGTTCCATCCACAATTGACTAACACGAAGTTTTTAAACGATGCTATGTTTTTTGTTACTTGAAGTGATCAAGTGGCTGTTTATTTTAAATCCATTTGCGCGTTAAGGCCAATGTGATTGCAAAAACGTGCGGTTTTTTCTACACAACGGTACAAAGTATATAATGTATCCTTAATAAGTATTTTAAATACGAAAGTAATTTTTATTGGTTTGTTCTCCTTTCCCAAAGTAATATAATTTGTATTGTACATAACTAGTTTTTGACCGGGAGACTGATATGGGCTTTTTATTATTCAGGAAAAATGTACCTACAATCCTAAATTCCTATGGAACTTCCCAAAAGAATTTCACACGGTCACTGACGATACAGTTATATTGGTATTATAATTTTGAATCTAGAACTGATAAAAAAATTTACAGTTACTATTCGATTTTTAAAATTACAAATGACGTAAACGCACTTGCTATAATGGATATTGATTAAAGTAGTTATTATTTTTCAAACTCGCGTATAAAGTTTCATCGGTGCGAAGTGAGGAGTGTAGCATTACTAAAGAAAACAGGGCGCTGTGTAATTAATACTGGCGCTAAGTACATTGGTTTCACGTAGCGACCGTTACGGTGCGTTCACATGTTTGTTTAAGCTGGGGGTTCATGTTCGGATGTATATTCGTGAATGTTTTAATCGATGTTCCAAGCGTTATTTGAATTGCAAACACGAACCGATCCTTGAGCGAAAGATATATAATTGAACTAGCTTTTGCCCGCGGCTCCGCCGCGCCCGCGTGAATGGGTTTTCCCAGGATAAGTGTCCCGCTTTATATTTTCGCGGGATAAAAAGTAGCCTATGTGTTAATCCAAGACATAATCTACCCGTGTGCCAAATTTCATCGAAATCTGTGCAGTAGTTCTTGCGTGAAAAGTTATTAAATTACTAATATCGCTATTAAAAAATAGGAGATGATGGAAGGTAGAAAATTTAGGGTTGTATGTATTTTTTGATGTCACATCATAAAAAAACAAATTCTGTCCGAAAAATAAAAAAAAATTGTTTGGGGTGGGCCACCCTTATCACTTAGGGGGATGAAACATAGATAACAACCTATTCTCAGACCTACCAAGTGTGAATATAAAATTTCATCAAAATCGGTTCAGCCGTTTCGGAGGAGTATGGTAACCAAGACTGACACGAAATTTTTATACATATAGATAGATTTAACACCACCCATATCTTAACGTATTTTAAGTTATCTGCCTGCTTAGCACAAGGCTATATTTCAGTCCAGATTCAATTTTGCATTTTGTTTTTATTAAACTCCACTCGGGCAAATATTTATTTGAGATCATAATCTCAGATGCAGCTGATGTTCAGTCCCATCTATAGAGAATCTCATTTATTGAGATTTTTGGTAGCGATTTGAGCTAAATAAAAACATATTGAATAACATAACAGTTGCAGTGCTTTATCTTCATGTAAGGGTAATGAATCATTCATTCATTAGCGGGAAAACCTCGACAGCGCAAGAGAAACGTTCGTTCATACTCTAATTACCGAGTAGCATCTCTGACTTCATGTAATTTTTTATTATCAAGTGCGGCATCAGTGTTTGTAAACCGTTAAGGCATAGATTTATAATACTGGTGACATTATTTTTTATGTTGATGATAATGTAAAACAAAAGGGTTTTCGTTTTCGTTTCATGCTTGTTCATAAAACCCTGTTTTTCGTAGATAAAGTGCAATCTAATTTACATTCATAATGTAGTCTGAACTACATAGAAATGGGCAGAGTTTAACGCTCTCATGATGCCTGTCGTAGGCAAAAATTCTTCCCTTCCTCTTTATTAATTCATTGACGATTTCATTAATTCTTTTATTACTCTAGCTAAATATTAAAGTAGACCGCAGACTCATTAATATGATCAATCGTATTAGAGATGTGTTCCAATTTAAGAAATGTTTTAATCGAATCGGCCTTGTGTGATTATGAGTTCTCATTGAGTGCTCTTAAATGAATAGGTCGTTGCCACTTGCCATCAAAGAGACATTCGGCGACTTGTAATTGTATTGATGAGTATTTCGGGACCTACTGACAATTTGTTCGATTGCTCGATTTATTGAATGAAATTTGAGATGTGGTTGAACAATGTGATAAAAGTCCCATGTCATTGTGCCTCTTTACCTAATTTTTACTCTAGATGAGAGTCCTTGTCTCGTCTCTTTTTATCTATTGCCGTAAGTACGGATGACTTTTCACGGATTACAATGGATTTAGCTATCTAAATCTATATATACGTGTGTTTATTATTTATCACGATCGGCATTCCATGGCCAAAGTATTGAATCAATAGTTCTGTCATCTCCATTAACGTCGGGCTTATCGGCTTAGACCAAACTAGATTTACACCACAATGAAATCTCGATCAATTTGCTTAATGTCAATATGATTTCGAGAGGAATTTTTGAAATAGTTTCAATCGTGTTCAAATTTGTTTAATGTTTACAGAAATTTATCTGCATGGAAAAATACCATCAAAACGGTTTTCGTGTGGTAACATTTGGTTTTATCGTTTCATCACAGTTGCATCAGCTAGACAACAAAGTGTTGATTGTCGGTTGAACAGATTTTTGGCACTGATGAAGCACTGACCACGCTTAACGTTGCTCTCTGTTTTTGAGTCAATCCGCCAATTTATTTTTTGCTTATACCTGTTTTGCATAGTGATTATTTAGTCTTATATTATGCGACTGATTTTAATAGACAGCATAAAGTGTGTATACGTGTAATTTATTGAATTAATTTCTTCAATGAAATGTGCTCTTGATCGTTTTATTACGCGAAAAAGTACATAATTAAAAGCTATTTCTTATATTTAATAATACCGATATTCAATTTCTGTTTTAGAAAGAAAGAACTTACCTAACAAAAACAAAAGAATATATTAATAAGATTTTTTAGTATCGATCGTAAACAAACGCAAACATGACAAACTTCACCTCTCTATAAGTATATTGCGCGCGGCTCCGCCCGCGTGGAAAAGTTTTTCCGGGATTAAAAGTAGCCTATAGCATTCAGGAGTAATGTAGCTTCCTATTAGTGAAAGAATTTTCAAAATCGGTCCAGTAGTTCCTGAGATTAGCGCGTTCAAACAAACAAACTCTTCAGCTTTATATATTAGTATAGATTTATGTAAGTACTAGCTTTTGCTAGTACTTACACAAAAATCTATCTTCTGATCTCTCTTCTGATCTATCTTATGATAGATTTTTCCGGGATAAAAGTAGCCTAAAACCTTCCCACGCTCTCAAGCTATCTCCATACCAAAATTCATCGAAATCCGTTCGGTAGTTTTTGAGTTTATTGCGTACAGAGGCGGCAGGGGACTTTGTTTTATACGATGTAAGGAAGGATAAGGAAGTTATTTCCATGAATTTTCTTAATGCGAAAACAATATAAATATATATTACTAGCTGACCCCGCAAACGTTGTTTTGTCATCAGTTACCGACCGGGGTTAAAAGTTATTACAAAAATAGGGGTTGATCGTAGAAAGGTTTGAATGCTGTATCATAAAAAAATAAAATAAAAAAAAATTGTCTAAAAAATAAAATTAACCCTTAATATTTAGGGGTATGAAAAATAGATGTTGACCGAATCTCAGACCTACCCGATATGCACACAAAATTTCATGAAAATCGGTCGAGCCCTTTCGGAGGAGTTTGGCAACAAACACCGCGACACGAGAATTTTATATATTAGATATATCGGTTATATATACAGATTATACAGCAAAATAAATTAGACTTGATATTAATTTTTTTAATGGGTTAATAAAGTATCATTTGCATTGGAAATAAAACACGTAGATCATGCTATGTCAATGCATTCAGTATGTCATAATATGTTTATGTACGAGTATATTCAAAGGCAATAGATAACCTATCATTTTCTTATGAAATTCTGTAGGACGGTTGTCAGCAATAATTGACGCATTAGGTCATATAGAAATCAACTTATTTACGAAGAGATAATAAATAAACATGGAGAAAATTGTTTGAAAATATTATGTTAAAAATACGCATATTTGAATCAAATAAAAATTAATGCGTCATTGGCATTTATTTTTCTTCGTTTTAACTTATTTCTTATTGCTAAGCTTAGGTTTAGTTGTTTGAAGTCCTTGTACATTCAAGAAAGTTTTATGAGTTCGCGCCACTGAAAAAAAAACATCGTTCTAAATTCAAATATTGTACAGTCAGCAGCATAAGTAGCTGAACAAATTCAAAATTTTAAATTGGCTACATACTTTTTTGTTCTTACTAATCTGGTTTTTCTCTTCACAAAAATAAAATAAAATAAATTTACTTTACTTCAAACGAAGAAAAAAAATGTTTCAGTTTAACTTAACGCGTATATAGGCGATTTAAAATTTTGATTTTGTACAGATATTTATGCTGCTGACTGTACATTCACGATCAGAAACTAGTCGACCCTTTGACCTTACAAACATAATTACTGAGTTTCGAGGTAAATACTGGCCAAATTTGAGCCCTTTCGTCTTATTACGTGTAGTGTTTTAGTACTAGTCGACCTCGCTGGAGCAGTGACCAGTTTGCAACCGAGTCACCTAACCGTAAGTTCACACGTCTGGACATCTCTTCGTTATGCAGGTAGCAGCAGGCCGTTAGTAAGTTGATGTTTGCGGGTTCATATTGTATCCAGTTGTTTTATTTGTACGGTTTTATATGTGGGTGAATTTAAATTCGCGAGCCAAAAATATACGCATGATTTTCGATAGAAAGACACGCCAACGTTTGTTAGATTTTAGGAATTAAAAATCCCATGCCATGATATATAGAGGTGAGATGTATTGCTAATATTCATTTCGGCATAACTGTAAAAATTCCTATACAATCGATCGTAAAATTTGAAATATGAATAATTTGGAGTAAATGTTAACAATAGCGGTTCTAGCGGTTATAAATATAAACAAATACGTGCCAGTAAATCGTATATATCTCAAGGTTGACCGTCGCGTGTCGTGCATTGCCTAATATACAAGTGGGCGTTTATCTAGTACGGAGTTCTACTGGCCCATCTCTGAATTGAAAACTTGTTGCAATGGTGATGGGTTTTGTTCGGCTTCAATTGGACCTTTGTGAGAATTTAGGTCTCTTGAAGAAGGACTGCGTGCGGTTTTCTCCCAGCCACATTATATTTACTTGTTTACGTTTTGTTAGCTTATAGTCTATCTCCATATCGAACACAATAGAGTAGTTTCCTATGTTTGATTATGTACATTATTTTATATGTAACAAATAATAATACGAAAAAAATTCCTTCTGTGAAATCAGCATCAAAATTAGTTGGAAAATAAAGCATTTATTCAAATTTGAAATATTGTTGTGAGCAAAAGTGGGGGCGTGGTGGGGATATCGCGTGATCTCTTTCACACGCACGCAGCGTTATGGCTGGACACACCAGATGACGTCACTGTCTGATATTACTGTTATTTGCCAATTACCCCTTCCACTAAATTTCAAATCTTTATAACTTATGTTTGCGCAAATTTTGAAAAATCTTTTTCCGTTTGATTTAGGATGGCAAACATTTTCGATAAATGTATTTAAAAAAAGTAGTCCACTACCGATTTTCTTTTTGTCGGAATTGGAAAACTCAATATTATGTTTTCGACTGGGCTATGACTCCAGAATATTATGTTTCACAGTTTCTGCTCTAAGTAATTCAGAAATAATTCCAGTATACAATTATTTCATAGTTGGAAAACTATTCTGCCTTAAAAGTAATGCAAGAATGCATTTCAATATTCAACAAATCCGCGGATGTATCGTTAATTCTAGTATTAGTAATTCATAACATCTCGAAGGAAGTTCGAACCGGCAACAATGTCCACAAACATAGTCGTTTGCACAACAAAAGTTACAACACTATAGATCACTATACTTCGTGTGTTGTGCGGTGCGTACAAGTTTCTACATCGTTACCGTAATTAATTGTATTACAATCCATACGCGGTGTTACATCAGCAAATTTTAATATTTTTAAATAAAAATATTACTTGTTTGAATATAGAACAAAACTAAATTTCAATTAAAATCAATTCACCGTGACTATTGATCTAGATTTAACATGGTAACGTGAATAATTTCATGTTTATGTTGCTTGAAATTAAATAGTTTACTATTGGCCATGAGAAGGTATTGATTGTTATTTTTCTTTCGGCCATACTACTGTCTTAAACGTTGACATGACCATCGCAGAAGTATCTCGAAAAATATTTTCATTTAGCATCATCGACTTTCGACAGTGTCCAGTCGCATAGATTCTTGCTATAATTTGTATCAATTAAATCAAGCGCCAATTCAGAATCCTGGCATAAACACTATATAGTCGTTACATTGTTACACATAAATTAAATAAAATACTTAGTTATTTCTCTCGTTTCCAACGAACTAATATTTTGCATTGAATGTCACAACTCGGTAATTTTAGTTGAGTTAATTGCATCGAGCTTAGAAACACCAGGAAGTGCATCGATAAATACATAAACAATTCTGCTGTGCCGTTGCCTTGTCTAATGTCATTATTTATACCAAATACCTTTCAATTTGCGGATAATCTAACTCGCTTGCAACTTTGTAAACGTTAACCTTCGAGTTTTGTTTAGCATCGACAATGTGCCAATGAAATTTCTATATTTATTTCGAAATTTGAGTGCTTATCGATTTGAAAACAACTCGAATTGCATCTAAATTTTTGTGCGATATAGCGATTGACTCCTTCCCATCTCAGTACAAATCTAGCGCACCATGGGCGCAACAGTTGCACTTCTGTCTACCTCTGAGGTATACGGGCATGAGCTCATGTGAGTGCAAATTCCCCACAACTAATATGTGGAATGGTTGTTTGTTTTGGAAATGTCAGTGCACCGCCGTATCGGTGTATAAGTGTTTGAAAACATTGATATATCGGGGATATCGTGCGTTTTCGTTTTGTCTTTGTTACTGTTAGGTAGAGATTTTTCCTTTCTTTGTATCGCGGTATAATTAGCTAGCAAGACATATTTTCTGATTATATTTTTATTCGGTTTATTAGATAATTAGTTTTACATTAAAATAAATTTATCTTCCAAGTCGTTAGTTACAATAATTTGTGCATTTCAAAATGCATTGATATCAATTGCAAGGACTTGAAAATTTCCTTCATTGACAGTTCCTAGGCCGCTTAAATTTTTTCTGGATTCAGAGCTTTTCACTGCCAGCTCATCATAACTTAGTATATTCTCTGTATTCTGTACATTCTCTCTAAATTCGTACCTTCATACCTTTTCATACCTTCTCCATGTGTTGCACAACACCTCAGCGGTCATGATCTCATTCAAGTCCTCGACCGCACTCTTACGTAATACGTTCGTTTTTTGACTTGGAAATGCTTTCGATGTGTTGTTTTTAATTTAAAAAAAATGCTTAATTCATCACGTAGGCGACTATAGTTGCATTTATGATAAGTTAAGATACATTAAATTAATAATAATTATTATAACAAATAGTCACTTATATAACTACAGACGTTTTTATAGGGAGTAAAATCATTGAAAAATAAACGAAGAAGCCAAGCTCGGGCTGGCAGGAAAGAGAAGATAAAGAAAAACGATGAATCATTTTAATTAAAACTATTATTTTTGGGAGGAACGCGTCGCGATCCTCACCGGTGAGGACAATACAGACCTTAACCTAGCTAACCTACCAGCCTTTCACTAGCTACCTAAGCGAGGACTACCCGAAGAAGAAAGGCAGAAAGAAACTCCGGGCTTACTTTTTGTCATCATTTGTCCATTGAATCTTTATATATGTTTTTCCAAGTCTTTTGCATACATTGCATACTACTGTCGAACCACCATGAAATATGTTTCATGTTGGTCTGAAATTACAAAAATACACATCTGTGGTCGCGCGATCGCTTATTATTTTTAATAGCCAACATTTATTTATTATCTAGTATCTGTTGTGTAATGGGACATGCGAAGGTTGGGCCCGATCGACCAATTTACTCGGAAATCTCGAAAGCTGTCGGGTAGGTATGTACCCGGTAGGTATATTCGAATACACAAATGATTATAAGTGCCTAGTTTGCAATCGAATAATTCAGTTGGTTGTTCGCAGGATTTACTCGGGTTATCTGGGGTGTTTTATCAGGTTTCCATTTGGGATTTTTTGATCTCCATAAATAAGATTCGGTTTGAATTATGCGATTTGGTTTTTTATAGTTAAACTGTGATACTCATGGAATTGAATGAATGGAAACCTACGCTCTTCAACTATTAACTAGATACAGCTATCAATATAACGTTTAAAATAGCGATATTTAAACTTAATTTTTTTAACACAAAAAAAAATATGTTACGATTTTCCTCTTCGCTATCAAGATCTACATAATATTATGATTTTGAAGGTTAATTTATTTTTATTTGTAATTTAATTTGGTTGGGTTTTTCCACATGGTTCAGAAGGTTTCTTTAGGTCAATGGACTATGTACAATATACAAAATCTCATGGTAATTAACTTTGAAATCTGTCGAAACAAAAGGTAGTTTTAATAGGTAAATTTTTCGTTTTTATTTTTTATTTGTCAATTATGATTTAACACATGGTCTTTTATGGGTAATGCGTCAGGTAACTAGTTACTATGATAGTGCAGTTAACGCGCTTAGCTTCATTAGTATCACTTTATATTTAATGTCAGTTCAACCTACAGATTATGTTGATCTAAATTACTTATTGATACTAATTACTATACAAGTAAGCATTTGTGAAGTACGTTAGGTCTATCAAAGCGCATTAATTAGACCAGCGTGGTGTCCGTGAGGCCTTACGCTCACATTACAAAGTGGACGTTCCTAGTAGTATAATTTAATATATTATGCTTGATATTGTTTTTGAGCTATATTGATATTATGTTTTTCTCCCATGTCCTTATAAAATGTAGGATCAAAAGGCAACTGGCCCGTTTGTCTAAGCATGTTACAGAAGTGAAATTATGTGTTATACTCCGTCCAACCATTAATTTAACTGTTGAAATTTCGGTTTCTAATCAATTGGGGATGTACTAATGCGTTACCTATTCCATTTCTTGTTCAAATCGATTTAATTTATGAAGAAGTTTTGATCGATTAAACACATTGAAATGTTTTTTTTTGCTCAACATTTTGTATTGTTTTATAAACATGCCGAAGCGTTTAAATGTGTATATTTTATGTATTAAAATAAACCAGTTGTCTTTAGCACTACATTAAATGATTTTAATATTTCGCAACATTAACATTTGTCAATATTTAACTTTAATAGTTTATTTTATTGGCTGTCATATACTTACGCATATATAAAAAGAAAATATTTAATTTACACTGCCAAATTTTATTTTTCATTAAAAAAGTTTTGAATCATCTTTGTTACACAATCAGTTACGCAATCGATAAATAATATCGGAGCTGAAGAGCAAGTCGCTTCACTATGGAAAAGAAAAAACGGCGTCCATAAAGTAGTAGTATTATTTTGTTTTCGATTTCGATTACTTGTCAATAATTATAAAATTTCATAGGCGTGCATATGTCAAAAGTTAAATAAATGGTTGGACGGATATAGTTGCTATGACCGGCTGCATGTGATGATTTTATTATGAAGTAATGTAAAAAAGCTTAGTGTATAAAATTAACGTTAAAACGTTATTTTCGTGTTTTATAGCGTTTTAGACACCATATTATGCTAATTTGTACTTTATATGTATTTAAAAATAAACACCGCATTGTTTCCACTATACCGTTATTGTTTCCATAAACGTTTCAGTGTAAATTTAGTCTGGCGTGTCTCTAGTATAGTATAGTCTCTAGTATATCTACTAGATAGCCTAGTTGGGAATGGAACGGTCTGCCGAGACAATGTCCGGCGGTTCAAAACCCAAGGCACACACCTCTGACTTTTCGAAGTTATGTGTGTATTGTTTATCAATTATCGTTCGCTTTAACGGTGAAGGAAAACATCGTGAGGAAACCTACATACCTGAGAATTCTCGATAAGAATTTCGAGGGTATGTGAAGTCTGCCAATCCGCACTAGGCCAGCGTGGTGGACTAAGGCCTAACCCCTCTCAGTTGTAGAGGAGGCCCGTGCTCAGCAGTGGGCAGTATTTAATACAGGGCTGGTATTATTATTATATTATTATATGTCTCTAGTTGGTAGCTAGATTTAACTATATATTGAGAAAAAATGTAGTACATTGACCTTGCAGGCGTGAAATGTCGGACCTATGAGTGAGTGACGATAGCCTAATTGGGAATGGAACGGTCTGCCGAGACAATGTCCGGAGGTTCAAAACCCAAGGCACACACCGCTGACTTTTCAAAGTTACATGTGTATTGTGTATTAATTATCGTTCGCTTTAACGGTGAAGGAAAACATCGTGAGGAAACCTACATACCTGAGAATTCTCTATAAGAATCTCGAGGGTATGTGAAGTCTGCCAACCCGCACTAGGCCAGCGTGGTGGACTAAGGCCTAAGCCCTCTCAGTAGTAGAGGAGGCCCGAGCTCAGCAGTGGGCAGTATATAATACAGGGCAGATTGCAATTCCCAATGGGTGAATTAAATTTATAGACTGAACCTTGATGAAGATTATATTATAATTACTATACTATAATTTACGTACGTGTAATATAAATACATTAATGCCCAAAATATTTAATAACTACCTGAGGGTAAAAACTACATTGTATTTAAAGGTCATTAATAAAAGTAGTCAAGCGTCACTAGACACGTGAGAAATGTAGGAAAATCACTTTATTCTAATGACTATTATAATATCCTTTGTGGAAAATTGACATAGTGATGGTTGTGATTGGTTGGTTGGTTGTTGTGGACGTTACTGCTTAAACTCATGACCCAAATATTAATTACTTTTGTTTATTTAACGCGGTCACACGTGAATTATTTTATTTCAAAGACGCATTATAAGGATGGGTAAATGTTATACATTGCACCTATTCGACCCGTATGCACTATGCGTGCAATTTTCTAGGAAACGGACGAATGAATTTTGTTGGTAGTTTAAAAATAAAAGTATTCAAGGTGTACCACGATCGTGTTCAACAGAAGCAGGCCGATAGAGGACCTCCATGTGCATTGAATTAACCCCCAATTATGTTGCCCGAAATTGAATGGTTCAAAAGGTATTTAGATTTTTCTAGATTTTTATGAAAGTCTACTTTGCCACTTAACTTCGTAATTTAAGCTAAACTATTAGTCATGATATTTTTGCTCAAATATAATATGAGAATATTCGAAATCAATCAATTACACATAAAATAAAATAATTTATTCATCACGTAATCGAACATAGTTGCACTTATGATAAGTCAGGATGTAGGACTTAATTATTAGTCCAATTAAGTCTCTTATATAACTGTAGACATTTTATATTGGACATAAAATACATGAAAAGAGCGCAAAGTAACTGAAGAAGCCAGATCAGGCTGGCACGAAAAAGATAAAAAAGGTACTCATATAATTTTTAATAAAAATAACAAAATAATGGATAATTCGCAATAGGTCCTGGAGGGAAAGTAACTTGAAGATATTAACATTTACTGACCGAAACATTAAAGTTTAAAGTAACGAAAAGTGTTTTAAGAATTGTTAAATGATAATTTCTTTCAGCCGGTGGATCGACCCAACACTAATAACACTTTGTACATTTATGCCATCAATCTAAAGGGCACTTAATATTATATAAAGATCAAATTTCTAACAAGTATGTCATTTTAAATTTACCGAACTGGCTTTCCATGGAATTTATTCTTTATCTAGACATCACTATCTGCAAGAAGGCTAGTATGTTACACATAAGTTACGCAGCGGCTTATCTTATGACCTTTACAATTAAATGCCTAATTGTATTTCTTATGTTCGGAATTCGATGTGATAACGTGTATGTCATTTATCACTCAAACTTTGCATGAAATCCGCGTGTCTGTTATCATTAACTTCGTTCGTGACTTGGCCTGTATCAAAGAGTTTTTCCGAGATAAAAGTCGCGCTATATATTTTCCCGGGATAAAAAGTAACTAATGTTCTTTCCAAGGTCTCAAACTATCTCCATACCTAATTTAATCGACATTCGTTGGGTAGTTTTTGAGTTTATCGCGTTCAAACAGACAGACGCGGCCGGGGGACTTTGTTTTATAATATGTAAGGATAAGGATTTTTGACATACTAGCATTGCGCGCGGCTCCGCCCGCGTGGAAAAGTTTTTCGTGAAAAGTGAAAAATCGGTCCAGTAGTTCCTGAGATTAGCGCGTTCAAACAAACAAACTCTTCAGCTTTATAATATTAAGTATAGATATTTCTAGTACGTATAAAAAAGCAAAAAGTACCATAACCTTTTGGTTAATTATATTTAGGTGCTTAATAAATTTATTATAATTAAAAAGCGGCGATAGCCTAGTTGGGAGTGGAACGGACTGCCGAGACGAATGTCCGCAGGTTCAAAACCCAAGGGCACGCACCTCTGACTTTTCTGAAAAGTTATGCGTGTATTCTTTGTGAATTATCGCTCGCTTTAACGGTGAAGGAAAACATCGTGAGGAAACCTGCATATCAGAGAAGTTCTCTATAGGAATTTCGAAGGTATGTGAAGTCTGCCAACCCGCACTAGGCCAGCGTGGTGGACTAAGGCCTAAACCCTCTCAGTTGTAGAGGAGGCCCCTGCTCAGCAGTGGGCAGTATATAATACAGGGCTGGTATGGTATGGTATAGTAGGTGATTAATAAGCGTTGAATTAAGTAGTTCATTGCAAATTTGCAGGTATATTTAATTATATAGTATAAAGTTTTCTTAGGGACAAATGCCACGTATGTTAAATAAGAAAAAAAATATTTTGGAATACCTAGGCTTAAAATTGATCCAAATATACTTTACCACTTAATCTATTACTCGCAATACAAACGTCGGTAATTTAATGTCCGTTCACATTTTCTATTGAGATTTTACGATTTCTGTACGAAACCTGTTCAGTACCAGTTTTAAAGCTCCTTGTATCAAGGGTATCTACAGCTTCAAGAATTCCTTTGTAGGGCCCTAGCCTTACCTTTATTTAGCATGTCTACCAAACTTGTATGGATGAACCCTATGTATAAAGAGAAGAATTTTTTTTCTTAACTGCCAGTGCCATTTTTAGTGGATAGTTAAATGTATGTTGTATTTTTTTTATACTCGCACGCCAAAGTGACCTCACTACATTTGATGGTAAATGGAGTGGGGTCCAGTATGGAGTACAGATAATGTCCAGATAAACACAATTATGCCGGCCTGCTGGAACCGGATATAAACAGGCTGATCCCTGGCTCTGGCTGGCTGTATGTCCTAAAAGATGGTTTTCTGCGTCCTTTAGTGTGACAGATAAGAGATAAAAGGTTTCACAACCTTCATGCTGTGATACGAGATGGGTTCGATGTTGTTACCGACCCAGTTATTTGTGTGATACGCAAATATTTGTTGATGGGTTTTGTCAGACCTAAAATCTTTTGTTGTTCGCGATATCCAAGGCAACATTATCATATATGGATTTGGAGTCTACTCACCATACTGTTCTGTCATTTATTTCTTCCAAAAGTCTTTGAAATCGACTATAATATTATGGTTTTCTAATACATACTTAATACATTTACGCCCGAATACTGAAATGCTATTCAACCAACCAAGTTATCTGAGGCCTACTTAATTTTAACAGGCTTCTTATTTTAAATGGCATTCTCAAACGTACTTTAAAATATTTGACGGAAAAATCAGCTGAGGAGCAGTTATTTTGCTATAGATTATAAAAAGTTTGTTTTAATAAATTGATATTATGTGTCGTTTCACGCAGTATAATTTTTAAAATATTAAAAATACATAAATCAAATAGCATAATACGCACTTCAAAAATGTTTTTTTAATGTTACCTATATGACTATTATATTTAATTTTCGTGTGTATTTTATGGACTATGTGCAGATGCTACATAGTAATAATGTTATGTGGAATGGTTTTTAATACCTATAGGGGCTATGGCATATCCATTATTAGAATAGTTTATCAATTATTACATTCGTTAACATTGAAATGATGAACCCATTGTAACTTATTTATATTTGTCACTTGGCAGGATGGTCAGTGTTGTCATTAGCCACTTTGGAAAAAAACTAAACAACTCAACAACAACAATATTCATAATTCTTATTTCGTTTTTATCATCAGAAGTAGGCATATATTTTATAAATCTGATTTTTATTTGTGCTAACTTAATTGCCACGCTATGTACAATACGATGTACTACCGTTGGTTGTTTCCCGTGAAAAATATCCCCGATGACCTTGATCGGTTGCATTGTCTTATTTCTTTTTGTGACCGGCTGGATATTGTCCTGAATTAAGGAACATAAATGAAGAACGGTTTCCTTGCTGAGTCAGAATCTTCTTTTAAATTCATCATTATTGTATTCTTCGAAAGCGTTTAATTTCTCTCGATTTCTTCGATTGAAACTATATTCCTCCTCAGAAAATTATGAAAGTGAAGAAAAAGACGTTTTATTAAATCAAAAGAGAATATAATAAGTAGTTATTACGCAGTAAAATTATTAAAGATTTGACATAAAGTTTTGAGACTAGTCTGAAGCACTCTCAAATTAATCTCGATTAACAGCCGTATGAGGAGGCCTTACATACCTGTCAAATTTTAAGCAGTTTTTGTGAATACCGTTTGAATCAATAATCGGACCTTAAACTGAGTCGCCTTAAATTTAAGGTTAGGAGATAAGTAACGTTTCAGTATACCAATTTCAAGCATAACGAATGCTTAAATCCGTAAGGCCATCTCAAACGCTTCTCAACAAACCAAGTTATCTGAGGTCTACTTAATTTTAACAGGCTTCTTATTTTAAATGGCATTCACAAACGTACCTTAAAATATTTGAGTGAAAAATCAGTTGAGGAGCAGTTATTATGCTATAGATTATAAAAAGTTTGTTTTCAATTATATATTTTCGATAAATTGATATTTATGTGTCGTTTCACGCAGTATATTTTTTAAAATTTAAAAAACATATAAATGAAATAACTTCATACGCACTTTAAAAATATTTTTTAATGTTATATGAGTATTATATTTAATTTTCGTTTGTATTTTATGTACTATGTGCAGATGCTACATAGTGAAAATGGTACATAGAAGGGTTTTTAATACCTATAGGGGCTATGGCATATTCATTATTAGAAATAGTTTATTCTATTATTAACATTGATGTGATGAACCCATTATAACTTATTTACATTTGCCACTTGGCAGTATGGTCGTGTTGACATTAGCCACTATGTAAAAAAGTAAACAACTCAACAACAATAATATTCATAATTCTTATTTCGTTTTTATCATCAGAAGTAGGCATATTTATAAATCAGATTTTAGTTGTGCTAACTTAATGGCCACTCTATGCACAATACGATGTACTACCGTTGGTTGTTTGCCGTGAAAAATATCCCCGATGACCTTGGTCGGTTGCATTGTCTGATTTCTTTTTGTAACCGGCTGGATATTGTCCTGAATTTAGGAACATAAATGGAAAACTGTTTCCTGGCTGAGTCGGAATCTTCTATTAAATTCATCATTATTGTATTCATCGAAAGCGTTTAATTTCTCTCGATTTCTTCGATTGACACTATATTCCTCCTCAGACAATGATGATATTGAAGAAAAAGAAGTTTTATTAAATCATAAGAGAATATAATCAGTATTTATTACGCAATAAAATTATTAAAGATTTGACATAAAGATTTGAGACTAGTCTGAAGCACTCTCAAATTAATCTCGATTAACAGCCATATGAGGAGGCCTTACATAGCTGTCAAACTTTAAGCAGTTTTTGTGAATAATTTGATTCAATAAGCGGACCTTAAACTGATTCGCCTTAAATTTAAGGTTAGGAGATAAGTAACGTTTGAGTATACCAATTTCAAGCATAACGAATGCTTAAATCCGTAAGGCCATCTCAAACGCTTCTCAACAAACCAAGTTATCTGAGGTCTACTTAATTTTAACAGGCTTCTTATTTTAAATGGCATTCACAAACGTACCTTAAAATATTTGAGTGAAAAATCAGTTGAGGAGCAGTTATTATGCTATAGATTATAAAAAGTTTGTTTTCAATTATATATTTTCGATAAATTGATATTTATGTGTCGTTTCACGCAGTATATTTTTTAAAATTTAAAAAACATATAAATGAAATAACTTCATACGCACTTTAAAAATATTTTTTAATGTTATATGAGTATTATATTTAATTTTCGTTTGTATTTTATGTACTATGTGCAGATGCTACATAGTGAAAATGGTACATAGAAGGGTTTTTAATACCTATAGGGGCTATGGCATATTCATTATTAGAAATAGTTTATTCTATTATTAACATTGATGTGATGAACCCATTATAACTTATTTACATTTGCCACTTGGCAGTATGGTCGTGTTGACATTAGCCACTATGTAAAAAAGTAAACAACTCAACAACAATAATATTCATAATTCTTATTTCGTTTTTATCATCAGAAGTAGGCATATTTATAAATCAGATTTTAGTTGTGCTAACTTAATGGCCACTCTATGCACAATACGATGTACTACCGTTGGTTGTTTGCCGTGAAAAATATCCCCGATGACCTTGGTCGGTTGCATTGTCTGATTTCTTTTTGTAACCGGCTGGATATTGTCCTGAATTTAGGAACATAAATGGAAAACTGTTTCCTGGCTGAGTCGGAATCTTCTATTAAATTCATCATTATTGTATTCATCGAAAGCGTTTAATTTCTCTCGATTTCTTCGATTGACACTATATTCCTCCTCAGACAATGATGATATTGAAGAAAAAGAAGTTTTATTAAATCATAAGAGAATATAATCAGTATTTATTACGCAATAAAATTATTAAAGATTTGACATAAAGATTTGAGACTAGTCTGAAGCACTCTCAAATTAATCTCGATTAACAGCCATATGAGGAGGCCTTACATAGCTGTCAAACTTTAAGCAGTTTTTGTGAATAATTTGATTCAATAAGCGGACCTTAAACTGATTCGCCTTAAATTTAAGGTTAGGAGATAAGTAACGTTTGAGTATACCAATTTCAAGCATAACGAATGCTTAAATCCGTAAGGCCATCTCAAATATTTAAGAAGCGTTTGAGTATTCGGGCGTAAGTCATTTAATTGTAATGATTGACTTAATTAACATAAAATTTTAATATTTGAATATTTATACCCACATTTCTAATAAAATTTCAATACGACGCAATAGTGGTTAGTTTTAAAACAAATTATTCTAATTTATTTATACGTGCTATAACGTTGAAAAAAAAACTACACATCGCAATTCGCAAGTGCCTTTGTAGGGTCATTAGCGTAGATATAATCTATACGGATATTTTTCATTCCTGAACATAGGTAAATAATGATAGTGGGTCGACTGATGATAACTAATTACCAATGCCCTTGAACACCCACATAGGAAAGGCATGGTAGGTCAGTTGTAATGCAAAAGGAATATCAATTTGCCATTTAGTGGTGGTAGGTCTCTCATATGTAAGAGTCCGTCTGGGTGGGTACCACCGCAGTGTCTATTTCTACCGCCAAGCAGCAGTGTGCATGCACTGTTGTGTTTCGGTTTGAAGGACATTGTAGCCAGTGTAACTACAGGACATAGTGAGACTTAATATCTTATGTCTCAGGATAACGAGCTCAGTGGAATACCACACAGTACTTTGTAACTCAAGGTGCTGGATGGTGTTGCTACCGTTTATGGGTGGTCGTATCGCCTACCATCAGGCGAACGGCATGCTCGTCTCGTCATTCAATGTCATAAAAAAAAAAAAAATTTAAAAATCAGAGGCCATTCATTTATCGGCATTATGATCAATGTTTTACCTATGTAACTGTTATGTAACTGTTTTGCCTATGTACCTATGTAACATCTATATGTTTTGACTTTATTTGGCCTAAATACAACAACGCCATTTAAAACTAGGTTTAGCGCGCGGTTCTGGCCGCGTGAAAGCAATTTAAGTACATAAATAATGTTGATTTATTGTCTATTTTATAATCCGTCAATTCACGGATGTGTCTTTATGTATACATTTTCCATATGTCTTGATGTAATGGGAGATAGATAACAATAGGTGATTTCTAGTTCCTGTTCAATAAGGATCTGCACAATAATAATGATCGAAACGAGTTTGATAATGTAGCCATAACTCAATAGTACACAATGCTAATTGGTTTAACGGCTTGTTAAGGATATGACGTCACTTACTTTAGTAACACCATATCACAGAATACTTTGCAGTTATTGTTGAAGTTAATACATTGTAAATATCTTACTTATGTGGCAAGTCTCGTAAGTTATCTGGTGTATCGTCACTAATAAAAGGAAACACAACAATGACAGTCTTTAGATGAAAATGAACTTAATATACATGGAGTAATAAGTACTTTTTTAAATGTGCTCTTGTGTGCTATTGTCACAGGCTTCGTTTCGATATCAATGTATTTAAAAACGGATATACATTTTATACACATTGCTTCAAGATTTGATTTGATTTTACTTTGCACCGTATATAATATGTACTTTATGCTATACAGCTTAAATACCTTTTTCCGGCGGCTTTAGCGCTGACTATGGCAGGAATAATATCGATGTGTCTATTGTACTAGTTGTATAAAAAAATCAATCAATGAGTTGTTGCAGACGAATAGAGTAATATGCCTTTTTTTATCGCGGGGTAACTTCGTTTGAGTATTATTTTGATTTTTAAACCTATAAGTTTAATGGGAATTTATAACTGAAACCTACATCAAAGTCCAGCCTTTTTAAACAACGAACGAATATACAAACTCTCTTATGTGTAGTTAGTTTCTATTCCCGACAACACTCAGACGTTGAACCCCACATTGCATGTAACTCAATCCGACCAACAAAACTGGAACGGCCGGCTACGTGTAGTGAAATAATTTTAGCACATGCAGGCACAATATTGTGTGCGAAGGAGGATATCGTATTGTAAAAACCGTCGCGACTTGGGGAAAGCCTTGAAATCTTAATACATCCATGAATGTAGGGATGCCAGGTGTCTGAGTAATACCTTGCGTTGGTTTTAAGTATTATTGGTTTATAAATTTCGCCAGTTTGAATTCGGAACGCGAGGTGCAAGTCTAATTCATATTAAAATTCGCATAAAATGGGCGAGAATATTATAAATTATTATAGTTAATTTCAAGGTCGTACATTGCAATTTTAAATATAGATACCATAATCAGGAAAACGATCACCAAACTCTCACTCGCACTTAGAACATAATGTCTGCTGGGACCTGTAAATAACATAGAATACAATTGATATAGTTGAAAAGTGTTTACGCATAGATATTTGATGACGTTTTGTTCCGCTGGATATATTCAATGGCGTAGAAGCTTTCAATTTAAGGGGGGCAACATCTCGAATTTTGATCCAGGAGGTGCAAAGCGAAAATTTTATGTAGGTAATCCCAATCATTTAACAGAAGTACGTACAAAAGTATGTACTAGCGTGCTTTAGTCCCACCTGCCTACGCCCTTGGATATATTATAATTTATGGTTTAAACTGGCAACCCTTTACCGGCTGTTAACGTGTCGCGAGTGCGACGTCGTCCGCTTTCTTCATGCCAGATGACCGTGTCATTCACTTCCTTTAGTACGGTCAGCATCGAAAGTACGTAATGTGACATTGAAAAGATATTGCAATACGGTTTTACCAAGAATTCGACCTGGAAATCAATTTATCGATTCATTAAATCTTGACAATGCTTCTACGACAGGTTTTTTTGTTGTTCAGAAGTTACGATAGTCTTTCGGAAACTAATAATTATAGCGGCTGAAAATCAAACTCATCACCTATCTTTTCACACCCGACTCAGCTTGTCGGATCTTCCCTGAAATTACTCAAATTTAATTTCTACTTCGAGAAACACAAAATGCATGAATTTACAATTTGATAAAATTAGTATTGCAGATTTTTGTGTGTAATACACCAGCAACTTTTATCATGTTTAGGAATACTCCATAGGTTTTTACGCTAACGGCCGCCATTTTGCAAATATTTTTCGCATGAAAAAATTCCAATTGACTTTCAATTTAGGCAATACGGGTCAATGCTTTTACAACGATTCAATTAGCTTTTATTTGTATTTTCGTGACTTACAAAACTTCTATTTAGCGACATATAAACGGTATTGCAATGCAATTTGATTGTTACCATATTTGCTGTCTGTACGTACAATTAACAAGTTATTACTAGGAGCGTTCTACGCGTTTGGTTTGTTTGTCCGCTTTGTAAGTTGTTGGGTATTTTGCGTTAAATATATATTTAATTATATAATAATATTGTCACTACTCACTAGACACAATATGATAGACGATGAGATAAATAGAATTCTATTAGAGCCTTTTTACACATAATACCTTTGGATAGATGTTTGATTAGTTATTGATAGTTACTTACTTTTTGTTTACAACAATTGATAATTTATTTTAGTAAATGTATATTATAATGTATAATCATATTTTAGACCGATATATTATATCAATTAATAGATATGGTTTTAGGCAAATCGCAATTAGAAGTACGAAGATAGGTTTAACTTCAAATAGAATTATAGACTTGCTTATTACGCAAATGTTTTTCTTTATAATAAGTGACCATAGACCAGAGGAATCGGTTCTGAGTCACCGATTCAAAGATATGAATTCGATTAGGATTTTCGTCCTTCGACCCTCTGACCGTACAAAAACTCAATAGCTAAACAGTTACTATAAGCTACATAGATTTTGTGGCTTCTCGGACATATCGGTCCGTTCGTGCTAAAGGAATTGCCTGTAGCATGCTTAGTGCCTATAAAATTAAAGCTGATTAGGAAGCACTGTTAGTACTAATTTTACATCTAAATATGTGTTCATTAGCGCTTGCCACACGTTAATGCAATAAACTGTCATTATCGCATGAAGGTATTTGAAATGAAGGTAATGACATGCCTATGCGCGGAAGTGGTACAATGATCATAAATAATGTGCGCATACTAATATGTTAAATTTAATGCTGATTGCAGACAGAAAGGTAGCTAAGTTGGCTTAAAAAATAACACATTGTACATAGCTTAGTTTACATAGTTTGTGGTCTGCACGTAAGATTTTTTATTCATATATTTTTTTTTGTTGCATTTAAATGAGACGAGCATGCCGCTCGCCTGATCGCAAGTGATACGACCGCCCATAAACAGTAGCAGCACCGTAAAGAACTTTTAATTATTAAAAAGTACTGCGTGGCGCTCCACTGCGCTCGTTACTCTGTGACATAAGATGTAAAGTCTCATAATGCCCAGTTATTACGCTGGCTACAATGTCTTTCAAACCGGAACACAACAGTGAAAAATACATTGCGGTGGTACCAACCCAGATGGCCCCTGACATACGAGAGACCTACTACCAGTAAGAAAAAAAAACAAACTATAAAAAAAGCTTAGCTATGCGAGCTAAGCGAAACTAACTTAGCTTAATTCTTGGTCTGCAACTGGCATAAATTGCAAGCAAACTGTGTTCAGACACGCGGACTCGCAATGAGCATCGGTAATGTCTGCTTATCTGGTACGTGCTGACCTTAAACTAGAATTGCTCGTTGCGACTTGTCCTGATTGTTTTTTTTTTTGTAATTAAAGTTCAGTTTGGTGTGATTGTTTATCAAGAAATAAATAAAATTGAAGTGTCTTTAGGAATAAGTGTTTTTCCTGGAAAGGCTGGAAATATGTTAAAATTTATATCGCTGTGTGTTAGTTTGTTTGGGCTTATCTCCTAAATAGTTCAGTTGATTTTGATGGGATTCTCATTCGCAGACATGACTTTCAGAGAGTACTAATCATTTTATTAGGGAAAATAACTTTGATGCCGGTACAGCCATGGGCAAACCTAATGCATTGCAATTGCAGTAACTAAATGACATTTTCATAGCAAACATATAATATACAATATTTCGAAAAGTTCGCCAATCTTTGATTATTCATTTTCATATTTATCAGTTTACACACTTCATCATCGTCATCAGCCACATGACGCTCACTGCTGAACATAGGCCTCCCCTAAAGATTTCCAGACGGATCTGTCAAAAGAGGCCCGCATCCAGCGTGTTCCTGCGACCTTTATCAAGTCGTCTGTCCACCTTGCAGGTGGACGGCCGACGCTGCGCTTGCCAGTACGTGGCCTGCACTCGAGAACTTTACATACATAAAATACACATATTAATTAAAAATTGTCATAACGTAAACATAAATTTTATACATAGTAAGTACCTATAGTAAATATTCACAACACGGTAATTGCTGTATGCATGTTTTCATTACATTCGATCACCTTCGACAGGTCACGACTCACGTGTAGGACTGTAAATAATTGTGTTTTCAAAATATGACTCTTATGGAGTTTGATAAGGCATGCAAGCGTCAGTTAGTGTTGCCAGAGGTAATGCTGATGCAATAGGTTAAAAAAATTACAGTTAAGGTGGCAGTTTAGTGTTCGTCGTGTGGAATACAATGGTGGCATATACAGGTACGATTTCTTTTCAGGCCGGCTTTTTAAAAATCATATTTATATGTTTTTTTCTAGCAACTCTAGTCACGTTCTATAAACGTATGTTGTAAAAATATCTAGAATTAATAATAATAAAAAAAAAACTTTGTCCATGTGATCGATTCATGAAAAATCTATCTTGTGCAGTAGGTATAGATTATTGTATTAATTCAAGTGACATTGATAACGACCTTTCGTCAGATAGTGTAATTATGTGATTCAATTATAACTCATAAGCCTGTTTTCACACAAATCCTGTTTCAAATTATTCATTTTGGTGTTGAATTAGACAACTTATTAGTTGTATATCATTTTGGACAATAGCAAAAGGCAAAGACGAATTTAGCTCGGTTGTTTCTAACTATGCGTAAAAACCTAAGTTTAATAAATTCCTTTTTTAAATTAAATTATATATAAACGGCAACAACGAAATGAATTTAAAGGAACCGAACTAAGTAATGTATGTAGATGGAACGGTGAAGGATAACATCGTGAGGAAACCTACATACCTCTATTAGAATCCTCCATTAGAATTTCGAGGGTATGTGAAGTCTGCCAACCCGCACTAGGCCAGCGTGGTGGACTAAGGCCTAACCCCTCTCAGTAGTAGAGGAGGTCCGTGCTCATCAGTGGGCAGTATATAATACAAGGCTGATTGCAAGTAATGTAGATTGTAGGACCATACACGTTAGGATCAAATAAACCTTACATTTAAAACCATGGTGACTCACTTTAGAACTACAGTCATGTATAAAAGGTTCAATTTAATTTGGAACTTAAAATATTAAAAAAATCACAATGTAAAAATGGCCTTATACGAGCAGTCTTAATGTCAAATCAGTATCAAATGCGCGTTAATGAAAATCCTTCTTTTTTCACAATCGATCACGCTATCACACGATAAACGTAGATATGATTACATCGAATGTATACGTAAGTGCATATCAGTAATAAATCACGGGAAAAATATTACTCGTAATCTGTATGTACTATGTAGATATATCCTCGCACACTCATTATAAATACGATTATGTCCATTCGCGAACGCTTAGTGTGAAATGGATCTTGTTATTTTCAACATTACCCTGTATTATTGTGGATTTTTAGTGGATTTGCTGTTTATTATTATTTGGTATGATTGATTTTTTTTCGGATACATGTTTTACCGCTTCCTATGACTTTTAGGGATATAAGCTTGACGAAATGTGAGTGCATCAATTGCTCCTCTGCCCAGCCTTTCAAGATTGCGTGAGGCTGTATACCCTTTTAATGTGAAGTGAATGGATACTTTTTACTTGTAAAGGTTTTATGATCATTAGAATTTTCTAGACTCGTTTTTATATCTATTTATTCGGCAAGATAAAAATTGGCCAGACGCGTATCCCTTTACTGCCTTGTTCGATACTACAGATTTAAAATTAATTATACTAATATTTTTAAGCTGAAGTTGTTGTTTGTTTTTTTATTCCTTTGAACGCGTTAATTAATGGATCTACTGCTTCGAGAAAATCAAAAAGTAAGATATATTAGATTATTTAGTAGGTATACACTCTTTCGCCAACTCTCTAAGTACATTTACATCTTAATTCAACCCAATTCTTGCAGCTGTTTTAGAATAATATGATTTATTCGAATCCTAAAAATGTTAAAAATTACTTGATTCAGTAAATTTTTACTATACCACTATTTCGGAAAGCAGTTTTCCCCAGAGAAAATTGGGCAAACTCGTGTCTTGCTCTTTTAAAACCAGTTCATAGGTATAAACTATAAAATATGTGCAGGGTCGTCAATTATAGAGTTGCCATAAACCATGCTTTTCTCGGATTCGGTCTGATTTCCAAGGCCTCAAGCGCGATAGGTCACTATCATTGCTCGATGATAGCTGGACTTATGGCTCGATTACACTCTGGCGCGTGCCGCGAGGCGAACCACGAGACGAGAGTGTAAACAGTGCGCTCGTGACTCGTCTCACGGATGGCGGCACTCGCCTGAAACCAAGTCACGCGAGCTGCGAGACGAACACGATACAAGCCACGAGGCGAGAGTGTAATTGGGCCAGTAATCCTTGGACGCCCGCGGTGGACACCGGTGTCCATTTATATAAGGAAATTAGCTTATAGCTATATATAAGCGGGCGTTGACGGGTAAGTATTCAAAAACGTCCAGTTAATGACACATTTTCCTTATTAATAATAAAATGTCGCTGGGAAAAAACATAGTGTCACCAAATTTTTTGCCTTTTTCACGGCTTTATATGGTGTCAGCAATTAAGTATGTACGTCATGGATTTGATATTAAGCTAAATTGTATTGTAATAGGGCTAATGTTCTATTTTTCACGGAACGCGTGTGTATTTTCCTTATAATTTTATATGAAGTTAATTTTTCCCCATTATTTATATTCATGTGATTCATGGTTTATTACGATAACCGTTAGCTGCCTCTTATGCTCTAGTTTAAACAAACTCTAAACCGCAATGTGGTGTCGAGAAAGGTTAATCCTGACATTCAATATTGGTTCTTGGGAAGTCCTGAGTCCACTGATTGGTTGGTAAATAATGTCTGAGTCAAATTAAATTGTTCCATGTTGTTGTTATTGTTTGTTAATAATATATCGTAAAATTGGTTATTAAGTAAAATCACGGTTTTTTAGTAGGAGCCGTTTTCCGCATTAACGGAAAACTAAGTAGAAGCCTAAGTTATATAATATTTGATGGGTTGTATTAAATATATAAATTTTCAGCGTCATTTCATTTCAATACTCAACTGATAAATAACAAGAGAGCATTGACCTAAATAATAAGTACATACTTGAAAAACATGAGCTAACATCATAAATGTTAACACTCGCCCAACTTCCTCCCAAGCAGTAACCAAAAAGCGAAAAAAAATGCACAATGAACCCGTTTTAGGAAGGGTCACAATAAAACATCAATCAATCTTAATAAAAACATTCGATGTCTGAACTTGTGTATGCAAGTGGCGTGGTGGTGTTGTCCTCGTGAGAAACATTGGGGTCGTATTGTCGACTGGTTCTGTTCGCGGCAGGAATATTGCTGTGATGGACTTGGAGTAAAAATTGTGGGACATAAAATATTTATGATTAATGGATAATGGTTCTTTTCGCATATACTTTTATACCACTTTAATATGGTATTTCTATAAATTCTCAAGCACGATGGTCAAAGGATTTGGTTTAGTTTTCATTATTGGCTGTCTCCCTGTTGTTAACCCGCCTAGGGGATACTGTTGAGTAGATTGAAATGTGTGTTTAATTATAATTGCTTTCGCTTACGGGATCACTCGTTGAGGTCTTTTTTCCTGGGATGAAGGTCCCACGGGAATCTTATACTATTCTGACATCAAAAGTAATGTACGTTTCACCATTCAAAATATGTCAAAGTACGTTACAGCACGAAATAAGAACAGTTAACAAACGAATTCGTATTTATAATTAGTAAGGTTGTTGAACTCAAATACTAAACATGAGTCTAATGCTAATCACACAAAAGCATGAACCGTTTATTACTACGAAAACTTTTAAGGTGAAAGGTTAATATGCGGAAAACGATTCGTTGAATCTCCGGTTTTATTGTTAATATCCAGTAATATTAAACGAACCACTAGCACGACTTGCTAATGACAAACAGACACTACTAGAGACTGGTGCATCACTTTATTTTTGAATGACGAGACGAGCATGCAGCAGATTGTATCGTGGTTTATTTATTTATTCACACGATCTAAACCAGTAATGTGTAGGGGAGGTAATGACATACGTATTTTTTACCAATTAACCTAGAGTCGTATAGAGATACAGGAAGATAGGTATGAAAATATAGCAAGGTAAAAAATTGAGAAAGAACAATATCAGAAATGGAATACATATATTATACATATAAATATACTAACTTATGTATTTGTATATAAATGCTTAAGATACTAATAATAATAATAAGCCCGCAGGGGCGACTTTGTGGCGAGCCGACGGTGAGTGGAGACACCGCGTACCCCGATTCCGTGGGGGCTAAATGAGACCCCCTGACCCTTGGCTTGCCTTAACTGGCCGGCTAAGGGTAGAAATCGCAAGAGCTAAGAACCTGAGCTCCAGGGTGGAAGTGCTCAAGCTGCGTAATAGCGAGGAAACCCGCTCCGGGACGCGTCAGCGACCCGCGATGGTGAAATCGGTGCACACCTCTCGACACCCTTTAGCCACCCACACCGATGTTGCGTCCTTGGCATGCGCCACTTTTTGGGATGCCCATCTAGTGGGGGGGCAAGTCACCGTCTGCCTTGATTACAAATGATTGAGACATTTTACTCGGCAGGCGTCCCGTTGTCTCAATTAATAGCCCAGCAACCAGTCCAGCTAGATCCCATCCATAGACCCGGTATAATTCCCATCTTCTCCGCAATAGTCCTTGCACCTTGCGGGCGCTGTCTTTAGCTGTATTTCCATAAGTACAGACAGAGAGAGTACCTACAAGGTGTACACACCCCAACTAGAGTAATGTATCTTAAAGGGGCCTCTACGTGTTGGATCCATATCCCCACGCAAGCCTTCCAAAAGGACCGGCCTTCGTGCCGTGATTTCCCGCAGGAAAGATACAAAATAATAATAATAAACGTTTATTATCAAAAGGTAGGTAAGATTGACATCACAATTCTGCGAGTCTTGAACTAAGCTTAGCTTGTATCTCAAGTATACTATTGAAACATTTCGTTTTTTTGGTATAAGTGTCGTGACACGCTATGGGCTCGGGTCAGCATGAGGAAAATGAAATCAGATGGCACTGATTACAGAGTACATCGGTGATTATTGCTAACATTTATAAGCTAAGACTTTTTGTGACGTGTTTCGGTCAGATCATTCATTGATAAGGATTTATTAAAACATAATCTATTTATTTTGTAGTATACGAATTATAATTAATCGGAAAAATACGTGTCTAAACTTTACAAAGTAAACTTTGACTCCAATCTTAAAACTCTTTGGAATATTTTTATTCGCGGATTTTACCCTAAAAAAGGTAGGTAGCATTTTATTAAAAAAAAAAGAGATTAAAGAAGAACCACGTGAAAAAATTAACGTCTAATTGTTTCTTTATAATCCGATACTTTGATGGCTGTTTGATATTATTCTGTTGATTTTTGACCTTAAAAGAATGAAGTCACATACATGTTTTTGCACTTCTAACGAAATTACAACACCCAAATGCGCTTCTGTCATCGGCCTCGTGCTTCAAAAAACGCCGCAACCTGTAATAACTGATGGCCAGTTTTTACGTTCGCGCATCAGTTGAGACCCGAGACCCGTTTCTAAACAGGTTTGTATTGATCACTGCCCATCATGAAATTGCATCGACTGCGCATGCGCAACTGCATTAGTTCAAGGTTTTTGTTGCGGGACATCTGTTGTTTATAATTGTTATGGTAATTCTGTGAATGGATTTGAATATCTACCTTGTCTATAAAATTTGAAAGGAAAAAAAAAACGAATGAAACGAGTCTTGTTTTAAAATAGTACTATATTTGTTCAGATTTATTAAAACCTCGCTGTATGCCAAATTATATTTTACTTAAAGCGTACTGTTTCTGAATGCTCACCTTAATAAACAACCCCTCTGCAAATATGTCACGTTTCTGAAGCCACCGAGTCTTGCTTTGCATTGTTGTCTGTCAATTATAGAGGTAATATTAAAGTAATTATAGATATGTAATTGCTTTATTTAGTTTTCCTTCCGTGAATATAGTGCGGTGGGTTTTTTGTGGTGTCAGGACTATTAGCTTAATATTAGTAGGTACCTATTCTTTCTTAAATCATATTTGTACAAGTAATTCATGAATAGTGAAGGAAAAGTAAATCATATTTAATTTTTTGCTAGCTTTTGTTCGCAGCTCCGCCCGTGTGTCCTTTTCTAATTGTTCCTTTCCTCGGGCAGACAGTAGCGTACAATGTTAATCGCAGAGTTTTTTTTTTGTGTTGTGTGTAACATTTCACCAGAATACACTGAGCGATTTATAGATAAAGTACCTACTAAAACACCCTCAGACTTTTTCATGTTCATGTAATATTAGTACGTTCTGATCCTTGAAATGCTGTCATCTATAGATGTGTTTTCTAAAATTAAGTAATTTTGCGTATTGTGTGTGATACTAGAAAATAGGAGTCATTTTAAAGTATAAATATGAAAAGATGCCGTTCAAATACGATTACATTTGCTACTGATTTGCCCGCATTTTACTAAATAAATGCATGTATCATCTCATCATCATCAGCCACATGACGTCCACTGCTGAACATAGGCCTCCCCTAAAGATTTCCAGACGGACCTGTCAAAAAAGAATGTGCTATTTGAAGGTCCATAACAATTATGTCCAATATAGGAAAGGGTCGAACAAATATGTCATGTCCATTCAAACACATGTTCAAGTTTCTACCTACGTTTGAGGTAAACTTTATAGTAACTGTTCTTAGTGATGTAGGGCATTTCCCCTTTTGTAATAAAAGTATTTACCTTATTCAGTACTTGGTACTGAGAAATTAAAATATCTACTGAGTCGGGCAAGTCTCTGCCCAGGTACTGCTAAACATTTTTCATATCCTTAGAATAAAGACATAGTATAGTGCCGAGAAAATATCGCCTTTGGAAGTTAATTTCAGAATTTGTAGATGCATGGGAAATGACTTGTAGAAGATCTCTGTAAAGGGATTCTTATGTTTAAAATTGAGTAATATTATAAGCTCTTTAAAGTGCTAATTGGATAGCACTTAGCAGCGTGGCTGAATAAGCAAGTGTTATTGCCTGTAATAAAAGTGAAAACATTGATTTCGAACGCAGTCGATTTCTTTAATACATACTTGCGTACATTGTCTTAAACTTTTTCTGATTGTATAGACAGCACGTGCATCTTGCAGAAATACTTTTATTTGAAGTGGATAAAAATCTATTGTTTAAAAATTTTAGTGTACATTTCGTGGGAAACGGTTTTTACGAGCTTCACATGATATACATAAACGTATTAGTTTGCTCTCTCATCAAGCAGCAGAAACGCATTGAATGAATCGTATTTCTGTCGAATTTTGCTACCGAAATTGTATGAGGAAACAAAATTGTAGTTATATTACTTTTGAAGACAAGGATCAGTGTTCATTAGCGATGTATTCATGGTACATAATATGTAACAATTTCTTAGAACAATTAAGAATTTGTAAAAATCAAGAAAAAAAGTGTAAATACTTTAAATTATAATTTTTTTTTTTTTTTTATGGAATGTAATGACGAGACGAGTATGTCGTTCGCCTGATGGTAAGCGATACGACCACCCATAAACAGTAGCAACACCATCCAGCACCTTGACTTACAAAGTACTGTGGGGCATTCCACTGCGCTCGTCATCCTGAGACATAAGATGTTAAGTCTCACTATGTCCTGTAGTTACACAAATCTAATGTTTATACAAAATCACAGCGAATAAGTGTTTGCTTGATACATAATACCTATTTATTGTTTGCATTATGTGAAGTGAGTTATTAAGCTTTAAACAAAAACGTGATAACCTCCCTGATGATAAGGTATCTTTTACAAATCGATTATCTGCTTACAAGATTTCAAGACACGTCAGCTTCTGACGACTGTCCGTTATCTTCAGATTTCATTGCGATTTCCACTCACAATTGACAACATTTCAAAATCTAAATGTGCCTAAAACAAAAATACCGTTTCTTAATTTTTCAATTCTGAATATGATTATGTTTTTAAATATTTTTTTTAGTACTTAATTTCGGAGAAAAAAAATATAAACCGAAACATGATTGATGACGTCACACATACGGTCGAATGAAGTAGTTGCCTGGCTATTCATACTATTTACTTAGATATGTAAGTACTGAGTACTGGGTATATCGTATATCGTCAACTGGATGACAGATTACAGAAGTTGTTTTTGCTAAGTGGTCACTTGTCAGTTTTTTTGTATGCAAAGCAAAGGCTATTACGTCTTGAGCCGTATATATGACGTCATTTGGTGCTTACGACGCTTTAGAATGAAACAAAATTCAAAGTGAAAATCATGAATGAAAATATCTGAATAATGAAAAAAGAAAAAATATGGGTCTCATAATTTTAGATCAAGTATCATATAGTATAAAAATTTTAGTATATTGAAAAAATGAAATGTTGTCAATTGTGCCGTAACAATGCATGAAAGGATTTGCGTCATGCAAACATCATTCATTACCATAATTCAGTTTAGTTTTTCGTGGATTAGGTCTACCTACTTATAGTATAAAAAAGTTGGCACACAATGAACGGTGTATGTATGTATTTTGTGTGACTTTTTGTTGTGACTGCCTCGGTGGCGTAGTTGTATTGCGTACGCGTTACGAGTACGATTTGCGCGCTGAGGTCCTGGGTTCGAATCCTGGGTCGGGCCAAAAACATTGTGACTGGGTTTTTCCATCTTAAAAAAATACTCAGTTGCAGCTCGGAGTCAGGAAGTTGGCGGTGTGATACCCCCGTGCCTCGGAAAGCACGTAAAGCCGTTGGTCCTGCGCCTGATCTCTCTCCGGTCATGTCGGATTGCCGTCTCACCGGACTATGAGAGTGAAGGAATAGTGGGTGCACTTGTGTATTGCGCACACACTTGTGCACTATAATATCTCCTGCGCAACTGGCTGATCTCCGTCGAGATTGGCCACCGTGGCCGAAACCGGCTAGGAAGGGATTAATATTATTATTATTTTGTGTTTTTGAGCGGTTTTAGTGGTTTTTCATTAGTTATCATAAGAAAGGCCCTTTTTGCCGACCTTTTAATATAAACAATCCTGAAACTGATATTAAATAATTAATAGCACGTCATCCATTAACCCCTCTCTTTTTAACGCTTAGACAACAATTTTATCTACGTATCATTTTCCATTGTGTTACAAATGTTATGAATTACATTTATTTTTTCATTATCAATACACAACATGTGTATTTGAACAGCTTATTTATTTATGAAGACAGTTGTTTGGGCGAATATGACGCGCGTTGAGTCATTTGTATCCGTCTGAGAATATCTCGGAGTCTAGTGAACTAATTCGCATCAATGTAGTTTTATTTAGTGCATTATGGTTTACTGTAATTTGGTATGTATGATGCAACGGAGTGCCGTGTGCGCATGTAATTATAGTGCGCTTCGTAGTAATATGTCCCTTAGACATTTATACTTATATTATAAAGATGAGTACTTATATGTAAGATGTTATTATGTTTTGTTATTTCTTATTATGATATATTGTTTTTTGCCTGTTTTAAGATTCTTGCAAAAGTTTTATTGTATTCATTTATTGTAATCTTCATAATTATTTTCATAAATTTTTAATAATATTTATAACAAATATCCATTTTTAGCCATTGTACTGGTACTCAAATTTGCATGCTGTGGTCTCTTATAATTGAAGAAGCACGTCACACTGTAAATTGTGAAAATGCTACATCATTGTTTTTATAATATGTCGTGTATTCTTCGTTGGAGGTCCTTAAATAAATAAATAAAATAAAGAGGAAAAATTTGTGAGTTTGTAGGTTTGTAGGGGCTAATCTTTGGAATTACTGAACCGATTTTAAAAATTCTTTCAGAAATAGTAAGCTACGTTACTCCTGAGTGTTAGAGGCTATAGGCTTTTTATCCCGGTGAAATATTTATTCTGGATAAACTTATTCACGCGGGCGAACCCGGGGCCAAAATTTACAAGACATATAAAGTAATAAAAAAATACAAACGCCCCAAATTGAGAACTTTCTTTTGGAAGGCGATTTAAAGCATAATGCTAATTTTACTTTGCGCAAAAGTCTCTCTTTTTGTATTTGGACTGCACGGTAGACTTATTGGATGGACTTAGCGGGTCGTCATTACTTCGTTTGTTGGACGAGCTACGTGCTCGTCACGTATTTAGTTGTATGAATAAACACGGATCTAACTGTAAACTTGTAAAACGAATCATGAAGTAGAATAGCATAAGTAATGTTAGTACCAACTAATTCATTGCCGATCAATAGTTCGATTCGTCAGTGGCGAGCAAGGTCAATGCAAGATTTTTTGTTGTACATGTTGACATTGAAAGGTCGACATAATCGATAACAAAAACACGTGGTTCTCAATGGTTTGAACGGAAAAGTTTATGTTGACTCTCTTATTAATTCGTTATTAATCAAATTCTTAACTAACCTTTGTTAAGACCATACGGCCTATAATCTAAGAGACAAAAACTGAAGACTATTATTAATAAAACCCTGTATTTTCTAAGCAGTTACTCCTGGAATTAAAACTGCTTGCGTCTCACTTAGCACTTACACTTTTGTTATGACTTAGGCCCCGTTTTTTCAACTGTAGTCATCTTTTTGTCAGGGTATTTATTAAGCTGGACGCGCTCGCAGCACCTGGAGCACTCGAGGCTCTGCGAGCGCGTCCAGCTTAATGACACCGATGATTACCCTAACTACATTTAAAAAACCCGGTTTTAAATTTGTAGATCTTTATGATTAAACTTAATAAAACCGTTTTTTTATTGTCTGTGACGTAGTGTTTCGTAAAGATTATTCATATAAACTACTTAAGATTGTGCTAGACCCGATCAATATGTCCACGCTGATTTAATTAATTACATAATATATTATGATGTGAAATGTATAATTGATGTTTCTATGTTACAAAACTTCCGTGTGGAATATTTTTATCATGTAGATTGCCATAGCTGGTGCAAATCCTTAGTTAAGTAAATAACACTGTTATGCATTTACGCAACGAGGTATACATTAAAGAAATATCATACGAAACGGTCTCTTGTATACGATTTCTCTCAAAAAATTAACACTGTTCATTTGTCTGTCCGAAAGGTTTAAGAATATAACCTTTAAAAGAAAAAGATTTAGATAATTAATTAAATTACCAATCGTCAGATTAGATTAGTAAAGACGTTTAATAGGTACGATTATGATTAGCAATCATTATCTTGCATATACTTAAAGTTAGGTATAATAATGATTAAACGATACATTTCAAATTGCAACTACGAACGGGTGTGCGCCTTTTCAAGTAGAAGTAACTTAATTTTCGTTTTCGTTTTTGTACATCTCCGATTGGTTTTTACTGTTGAAATCTTGAAATGTTTCATGCATTTCCATTCCATATGTTCACGGCACATTAAATTGTTGCAATAAAAAACTTAATCGATTCGTCCAATTTATTTCGCGATTGTTTTTACCGTTGTTCGTTGCCAGCAAACATTTCGTGCATATGTATTGAAGTGTTACATAAAATTACGTTTTATTACTTATGCAAAACAACATCTGCGCAAAAACATGTAAGCCATTTTAATATTTCCATTTAGGGAGATCAAACTGTATTATAAAATACTAGGTGTTGCCAGCGGCTTCCGCCCGCGTGTAAAGGCTTCCCGCTACAAAAATCCCTAAATCAAAGAATTGTACGACGCCACCGCCATATACTTAGAAAATCTGTTTAAAATCCAAATGTTTCTTCTTTCTTTCTTTTCTTCTTCAGCCTTTAGAAGTCCACTGCTGAACATAGGCCTCCCCCAAACAAATACTTCTTACGGGATCAAATTACGTAGCCTATATGTTAACCTAAGACATGGTCTATCCGTAGGCCAAATTCCATCCAAATCTGTTCAGCAGTTTCTGCGTTTCTTACAAACATCCAAACATTTTCACAAACATTCGCTGTACGCATGCTCGCATTCGCTGTAATAATATTTTAAGTCAGGAGTAGGAGTTTTGGCGGGAACTTGGAAGTGTCATGAGGTGCTCTTGTTTTAATTCATTATTTTGGTGATACTTAGTGTTATATTGCATAATTATGGTGGTATATTATCCAATATAGTTCTATTAAAGGGCTCAAATGAAGTGAATTGAAATAACTGTGCTAGTCAAGTGTTTGTTTTGTTGCCGCCAAAACTCCTCGATAAAGTCTTGGTAAGGTAGCCACTGCTTTACTTCGACATAGTACTACTACTACTGAGGATAAAAAAGAAACAATATTATATATGTAACTTCCAAAAACTTTGACACTGGCAGATGCGCAAACCGCGCCTTGCCAATAAGAAAAAAAAAAAAAAAAAAGTCAGGAGTAAGAAAAGATAAGAAGAAAGAAGTTAGATACTAGCCAAAGTAAGAAGTAAGATTATAATAGGTAAGAATAATACTTAAGCCAACAAATTTTCAAATAGATCAATATTTGTATTTTTTATTTTATATTATACTAGCATTGCGCGCGGCTCCGCCCGCGTGGAGAAGTTTTTCCGGGATAAAAAGTAGCCTATAGCACTCAGGAGTAATGTAGCTTCCTATTAGTGAAAGAATTTTCAAAATCGGTCCAGTAGTTCCTGAGATAAGCGCGTTCAAACAAACAAACAAACAAACAAACTCTTCAGCTTTATATATTAGTATAGATTGCATCACATCATTATGTGATAACGGTATAAATATTCGGAATGGTTCGGTTCGTTGACATCCATATTTACATAAAGAGATGTTTTGCTAGTTTTATTTCGTCATGATTCATAATAATAGGTCGGGGAAAAAGTCTTTTCGCATATATGTAGTATGTATATACTTTTAATAAAATCTCTTTGGCTGTACTATCTGGCTGGTTTTGATGATATTAAAAAGGTTACATTTCTAAAAAAGAAACAAATTAGTAAAATGTTGTTTTCAGCTATTTTTCCTTTATTTTTCTATCTGTCAAAATGAGTGAATCTAATGAAGAAATACGACACATTTTAAAAGGTTATTTTAAAAAAGGAAAAAATGCACAGCAAAAAAACAATTGTGACGTTTAAGGACTTAATGCAGTGTCAGTAAGAGTAGCACAAAGTAGTTACGACATAGCTGAAGAACCGAGAATTGACCACGAAACAGTTTTGACCCATTTTAAAAAAGCTGGTTACACAAAAAAGCTCGATATTCGGGTGCCAAACAAGCTCACTGAAACAAACCTAATGAACCGTGTACTTATATACTATACTTTTTGAATAATTTATATAACGACAAATAATTGAATGCAAATACTTGAAACTCCTAACAACACTACTACAGTAAGTACTAGTGTTGTAGTACTCATCTTTGTATATTATTAATACTATTTATTACTATGTCAACCATGATAGCATTAGTACAAACCTTAGTGGTTTTTAGATATTATCTTCTAACAATTACTTGTAATTTCCTTGAGCATGTTAAATGAATAAATAAAAAAAAATGCGGTTCTTTATTGAAACGTAATGAAACCGAACCGGTTTGAAGATATTGACAACTGGTGATGAAAAGTGGATCACGTACGACAAGAACGTACGAATAAGGTCAGTCAGGCTTGACAGTCTGTGGCAAAACCTGGGTTAACACGCAATAAGGTGATGCTGTGTGTATGGTGGGATTGGAAGGGCATTGTTCATTATGTGCTTTTATCGTCGGGCAGAACCATCGATTCGGATCTCTACTGACAACAACTAATGAGATTAAAGCAAAAAGTTGAGAGAAAGCGGCCGGAATTGATCACTAGAAAGGGTGTGGTCTTTCATCACGATAATGCTAGACCACACGCATCTTTAGCCACTCAGCAAAAATTAAGAGAGTTTTGCTGGGAGTTGTTAATGCACATACCATATAGCCCTGACCTTCAGATTTCCACCTGTTTCGGTCTCTTCAGAATTCTTTAGGCTGTGTCAGGTTAACATCAAAAGAGGAAGTTGCCAAAACTACTTGTCCCCTTATATGAAAAAGAAGTCTTGAGTTTTCATATAAAATGCGGAGAAACTTTTCCCCAACCTAATAATACAATGGGTCGACAACTTAGGGACTTTGAGTTAATAACCATTCTATAGAGAATGAGTATGGCCTATCTAAATGTCAAGTAAGCGGGCAGTAAAGTGCAAGAAGGATAAACCGAACGTGCGGTCCGTAGGCATGAATGACTGGCACCTCTAGGGGTAAAAATGTATCAGGAAGTTTCTTAAATTTTTATCCTGGGCAATATCTTTTTCTTATCCATAATATCGCGTGGTTAATCCCGTACCTAAGATTGGGATGTTCGGGCTACCAATTGGGCATCTTGGCACCATATCTCCTTTGCCGGATAAGATCGTTTTATATAACCAATTATTCTATGACCAATCCTAATTAGATTACGTTAGGTTCCTCGGACGTTCTTTTCTGACTGGCTAGACGTTGCGGGTAGCTATGCCGGTGGCCTCAATTTACTCTATCTTACGCGGCAACGAAATCCTGGGCTTTGTCTATTTGATGGTAGTACCATATTTGGCGTATTTGAGAGAATATTTGCGTTATTTAGTCAATCTAACTTCAACTTGTACTAAGTTGAAGTCAATGACGAATAAAACTATATTGATTTGTCTAAAAGATGCACACGCGCATTTTTTCGGTGTATGTTGTAAAATGGATTTGGTTTAGTTTAAGTGCTAACCACCTTTGAGACGTTAAAGCTCTTTGGAAGATTCAAACTGGGGCAAATTGTGAAAAAAACACAGCGCTGCTTGAGCTAGAATAAAAGCCAGGACATTGCACAGTATATATATTATATAATAACCTGTCATTAGATCAAAGATGTGACTTAACACTGTAGTAATCATTTTGTATCATATAAACTCTTACTAAATAATAAACAAATCTAAAACAGATTACAATTCATACTTACACGTCTACGCAACGTTTACACGCATAACTCACGCAATAAAGTGCAATTTAATCAAGTGCTTCGTATGGTAGGGGACGTCTCGGCACGATCTCGTTTACCTTCGATTTACGATTTTATGAACGTGCTGCAAGCAGTTCTTGTTTATTTATATACAGTACATGATGAATCTTACATTATACTTAATTGATAAATTGAATATCATTGAAAGCGCTTAGGTAGACCGAAATAATTCTGGCAGTTATCGAGAGATACAATTTTTCGGCAGTATACAGATCTTTTCTTAAGTATAAAATAACTTATCAATTCCTAGAAAAAAATCCACATGTAATCACTTTCAATTCATCTGTAATTATAAATTCGAAAAGTGTTGGGTTTCTTGGACTGTATTTTTTTTCCGATTGGCTATAGGTAATATTCTGAGCGAGTCAAGTTCTCAACATCTCTGCCTGCGCTCTTGAGAATACATGCATTAGCTTTTTTAATTATTAAAAAAACGAAACAGGTTCTCAAAATAAGTTGAAACATTTCCTCGTTCAGGGTCATTGACTCCAATTTTAATATGTTTGATTGAACAAGCTTTAATTTTTCTTCTTTTCTTGTCCACAGATACACAAGTGAACCGAGATGGCAGGTATTAGAACAGTATTCGCGCCGCGGGGTATGGAGGGCGCCGCTTCTAGTCATAGGATAAGCATGTGTCTAGTTTTTATCTTATTAATAGGTAAGTACACTTCAAAAGGCCGAATTATTTATTTTTATACTCTTAAATGGCTATATTAGTCTAAGCTAGAGTAAAGAGGCACGTCTCAGACAAGTGTGTAACTAAGTAAGCCTTAAAATCATCATTTTAAGTGTGATTATGGTTAAACTCCTTGCCTACATATTAGAATTTATTATATATATTTTGAACAAGGCATTCTATTAATTTAGTAACTAGTTTAAATTGCATTATAGATCCGTCTTTTTAAAAATCATGATATTAGTAAAAAGATTAATATGCAAACCAACATCAAGTTTATTTTTTACACGCTTTATATTAGCTTCACTTGTATGTATGTTTGTAACCGACCACTTTGGGCGCGATTTTGACCCACTTTAAACGGTCAGATTTTATTCAAACTTTGTAGATTTGTCGAGGATTGATGACAATACACTCAATTGATAAGATTATGCAATTATTCAATTTGCAAAATGAGATTTTTGACAATTTATATTTATTTTTAGTGACATCTGTTGGACCATAGTAGAATTACAACTAAACTGGCTACTCTTATGCGTAAAAAAATCCTAATTGTCACAAGATGGCGCTTTCGTTTTTAGTGACATCTGTTGGACAACAGTAGAACAGAACTAAAAAATTAAAAATAAATAATAGTTTATAACTAAAAAACACGCTTTATAGAAAATCCAACTAAAAAATAGAAAATAAATTTGAATTAAGAATAGTGTAACTAATAAGAAAAAAATGTATCTTATTGTACAAAAAAGCGTGGGGTACATGGTGTCAATAATTATAAATATTTTATTGACAGATAATATGAGTAGAAGTATTATATATCATTTTGATAATATCTTAAAAAGCACCCCACGCTTTTTTTTTTACAATAAAATACATTTTTTTCTTATTTACGCTATTCTTAATTCAATTTTTTTTTCTATTTTTTAGTTGGATTTTCTATAAAGCGTGGTTTTTAGTTGTTTTAATCTATTATTTAGCACAACATCGCCCATTGCTAAGGCACCAATCTAGTTGCGTCCTATTAATACAATGTTCGAAAAACTCTTTATGCAAATCATTATGATTGTTAATGTTGAATTACTCATAGATTTTTTTGCAGAAGTAAATACAGTAATTCTTTTGTCATTTAAATATAACGCTGGTTAGGTTGGTTAAATAGCGATGAAGTCATCGAGTACAGAAATACATCGTAACATAGGCTTCTCTTTATTAGGTGAACAATATGTTAACCATGATTCTGGTTAAATATGTAAATTTTTCGCATGTTTAACAGAAGGAAAAATGTATATAATGTAAATGGTGTCCTAAGAAACTTGAACAAACGGTTGACGGTGGATATATCATCCAATCCAAATTTTTTTTATTTTTTTTTATTGCATTGAATGACGAGACGAGCATGCCGTCCGCCTGATGGTAAGCGATACGACCACCCATAAACAGTAGCAACACCATCCAGCACCTTGACTTACAAAGTACTGTGTGGCATTCCACTGCGCTCGTCATCCTGAGACATAAGATGTTAAGCCTCATTATGTCCAGTAGTTATACTGGCTACAATGTCCTTCAAACCGAAACACAACAGTGCATGCACACTGTTGCTTGGCGGTAGAAATAGACATTCTATAAGTCTATAAGTAATCAAATCTATAAGTTACGGGCTCTATGAATTTTTAAACACAATCTTGTAAGTTTAACTATAAATAGTATATATAGGTCACAAAGGGCATCAGTGGTAATCACATTTATAACTTGAAATTAATGTTTCAAGCTGTAATGTGATTTTTGAACCGTCTACAAACAAGAAGGTTCTGTATTCGAACCGTATGTATGTATTAAATTTAATTCTTGTAAATTTGTATGTCCGTATTTATTTCCAGGTATTCCAAGTGCACATTCCCAGATAGAGAAAATGTATATCGACTCAACTGATCTGAATATTTTAGTGGACGAAACACATCTGCTGAAACTTGTACAAGTGTGAGTATATCTATTACCTACATTACGTAAGCTCACACCTCCCCTTCTGAAGGGAAAGCAGAGATATAAGTAAGAGTAGTTTGTTTTTATTCGTCGGAGAACTCTCGCTGCCGGCCGTGGTGTTCGTAACAGGTAACTGCGGGTTGTGGTTGGTATGCCGATGTAGAGAGTACATGGGCACTCGGCCCAATGCTCGCTCGGATAATGCCACACTCCCGAGTGACGACATTAGGCCGTAAGACCGGTGAAACCAATATAAGTCATAACTGTTCATAGTCTAAGCAAAAACACGTAGCTACTATACTGACACGGTGACATATATTTTATCTATACATATTTTAATATTTGTTCCAATCTGAATTCATGTGTTGGTTATTATCCATTATCAAGATTGTTATCAAAACTTGTAGCCTGCCTCAGTAGCGTAGTTGTATTACGGTACGATTGCATTGCTGACGTCTCGGGTTTCGATCCCCGGGTCGGGTAAAGTGATATTGGGTTTTTCTATTCAGTATCAGCCCGGAGTCTGGAATTTGCGCCCGATATGGCGATAGGCTCGCCCCCTATCATATCATGGGACGGAATACGCACGGCGAAAAGTGGGTGCACTAGTTGCGCCTCTGTCTACCCCTTAGGGGATAAAAGGCGCGAGTGTGTGTGTGTGTATTTGTAAAAACATCGATCTATAATAAGTCCCACAATGCTTATGATTGTTTTTTTTATTATTGCAAATAAACTATAATTTCTGTCTCTAAATTCCAGCGGGCAATATAACGAAACGTTGCTAGTGACGTCCCACGTGCAACACCCGGATATAGTCCAGCTAGTGCCGACAACGGTCGAGATACCGGGGTCTAAAGAGCCCAACACTACTGTGGAGAACACGTACGACATTTGCGCGTACGGCAAGAGCCCCGGACACTCTGAGGTCACGTTTAACGTTACACCGACCGGGTTTGTTAAGTAAGTTGCATTAATTATCTTGTCAAGTGTTTTTACGGAAACTATCTTTAGAATTCTATACAAAAACACACAGCTCACAAGTACTTTTACTGCGATGCATCATAATGCGTTCACTGCTAAATACTTTCCTGAGAGAGCACGAATCCTTCCGATAATGCAGCATCTATCCGGTACCAGCTTAAAATGTGACACGAACATCCGTGTCATGATTTGTGATTGGTCGAGACACCGACACGTGACTCATGCGGTGGTCTCTCGACCAATGACAATCAGACGACACAGTCGTTCGTGTTGTGTTTGTTTTGCCACATTATAGAGAGGCTGACATCTTATTCCAGTCATCGACTCATCGTGTACTATGACTTTCTACACTGTCTCTCTAAGCTTAGTTATATTTGGTTATAACTACGCTGTATCGAATAAATGCCAAGATTTATAAAAGAAAAAAGAGTATCGTTTATAACAACTATCGTATATAGCATCTCATCATCATCATCAGCCCTGTATTATATATTGCCCACTGCTGAGCACAGGCCTCCTCTACTACTGAGAGGGGTTAGGCCTTAGTCCACCACGCTGGCCTAGTGCGGGTTGGCAGACTTCACATACCCTCGAGATTCTTATGGAGAATTCTCAGGTATGTAGGTTTCCTCACGATGTTTTCCTTCACCGTTAAAGCGAACGATAATTGATAAACAATACACACGTAACTTCGAAAATTCAGAGGTGGGTGCCTTGGGTTTTGAACCTGCGGACATTGTCTCGGCAGACCGTTCCATTCCCAACTTGGCTATCGTCGCTCTAGATATAGATATAGCGTCTAGATTAGGCCTTTTAATGCAGTTTTAATCTGTTTTCACTTTCCATTTCCAGCATGGACTCCATATACCTCCGCATAACAGTGATGCATTCCAACGCGATCAACGTGATCTCTTACATAATGGGCTGGATTTACTTCGCCGCGTGGTCTGTGTCGTTCTACCCCCAAATTTACATCAACTTCAGGAGGAAAAGCGTGGTCGGTCTTAACTTTGACTTCTTGGCGCTCAATATCATGGGCTTCACTATGTACTCGCTTTTCAACTGCGGCTTGTATTTCTCTGCCGAAATTCAGGTTTGTATTTTTTTTTGTTACGTCATATTTTTTTTATTGCATTGAATGACGAGACGACCATGCCGTTCGCCTGATGGCAAGCGATACGACCACCCATAAACAGTAGCAACACTATCCAGCACCTTGAGTTACAAAGTACTGTGTGGCATTCCACTGCGCTCGTCATCCTGAGACATAAGATGTTAAGTCTCATTATATCCAGTAGTTACACTGGCTGCAATGTCTTTCAAACCGAAACACAACAGTGCATGTACAGTCAGCAGCATAAATATCTGTCCAAAATCAAAATTTCAAATCGCCTATATACGCGTTAAGTTAAACTGAAATATGTTTTTCTTCGTTTTAAGTAAAGTAAATACCTATAATTTTATTTTTGTGAAGAGAAAAACAAGATTAGTAAGAACACAAAACTATGTAGGCAATTTGAAATTTTGAATTTGTTCATCTACTTATGCTGCTGACTGTACACTGCTGCTTGGCGGTAGAAGTAGACATTGCGGTGGTACCCACCCAGACGGACTCTTACATATGAGAGACCTACCACCAGTATGGTTTTAGTTATTGATGTGTTATTTGGCTACACTGCGCATGCTAGTCAAACATCGATTGGTTTTAACATTCATCAGTGTATTCTAAACCGAATATAGATTTTAATTTTGACAGATCTAAACTTCCTTTTCACGTATATTCTTTCAGGCTGAGTACTTCAAGCGTCACCCGCGCGGATTGAACCCGGTGCAGCTGAACGACGTGTTCTTCTCTCTTCACGCTTCCTTCGCCACTCTCATCACAATCTGCCAATGCTTCATTTATGAGGTATGCAAAATATTACTATATTACCTATCTGTTTCAGCGATTCCCGCACTGATTTTTTTGCATCTGCCCTCTTCCTATATAATTTCTTGAAGGTGTACAGTCAGCCACATAAGTAACTGAACAAAATGAAAATTTCAAATCGCGTTTAAAGTTTTGCGTCAGTACCAACAATTGATTTTTCTTCACTAAAATAAACTTCACAGGGTTAACTTTATTTTAGATAAAGAAAAAATAATATTTCAACTGGAGTGAATGTGCAGAAGCGTTTTGAAGTTTTTTAATTTGTTCAGCTACTTTTGTGGCTGACTGTACGTTACTGGTTTTGTTCATTTAGAATAGCGTCATCTAGCGGAAAGAGTTTGTATTGTTTACAGAAACAGTTTAAAATTTTATAGATCTCTCATTATAGGGAACGTGCACGAACTATACGGTTCAGCACAAAATCGACACAAGAGCCAGATGTGGATAAAAAAGGAACTGCTCAAAGCTATAATTTATATTTATTATGTCAAACCCTTCTCAGTTGTAGAGGAGGTCCGAGCTCAGCAGTGGGCAGTATATAATACAGGGTTGATGGCATTACATGTCAAAAATGATAAAATATGGGTTCCGGCTGAATATTATTGGGAACATAATAGAATTTCACACCATTTGATTTGTTTATTTTTATGTTTTGGAGCATCCAGATACACAGCAATACATTATCAACCAATTAAACTTTATTTTTCATCGTTTTAATATGAATATTTTACGTCAATGCCAAGTATCGGTGAGCTGAAAAAGAGTCAGATTACGCTACCAGGTGGCAGAGCTTACGACGTGCACGTTCCCTATTTAACGGCATACCTAATCGTTCATGTCCTTGGACAGTTTTTTTTATGAATATCGTAACGTGTCCACAGAAAGAAGACCAGCGCGTGTCGACGGTGGGCCGCGGGATACTGGGCTTGTTCGCGGCCATAGTGATCGTGATCGCGAGCATCGCCACGGCGGGACACATGGCGTGGCTCGACATGCTCTACGCCTGCAGCTACATCAAGCTCTGCATCACGCTCATCAAATACTTACCGCAGGTATGATGTTTATTTTATTAAAAACATATTATATTGATTGCAACGGTGGCGTAGTTGTATTATGATACAGCTGAGGTCTCGGTTTCGATCCCCGGGTTGGGCAGTGATATTGGGTTTTTTACTCAGAATCAGCACGGTGTCTGAAATTTGTGTCCGATATGGCGATAAGTTTGCCCTCTATGACATCATGGTACAGAATACGCACGGCGAAAAGTAGGTGCATTAGTTGCGCATCTGTCTACCCATGCGGGGATAAAAGGCGTGACTGTGTGCGTGTGTGTGTGTGTTAAAAAATACGAAAGAAGTAATCCTTTCTTGTTAAGGCGGTTAATAATACCACGCCTGATATAATATAATTGAGGCGTTTTTCCACCACACTGATTTAATGCTTGTTGGTAACATGGGAAATTGTTGTAAAGTATTCTTGACTGGTGGACAGATTTTGTTCCGTACGTCCTACTGTAGCCGATGTATAATTGCAATATAAACTAAATATTAATAATACAAGACTTCCTTATATACTGTCTTACTTCTAGACACGAGCCTCGTCTACTGAGCAGGTAGTCCACCACATGAGAGTTAACATCTTATGTCTCAGGATGACGAGTGCAGTGGAATGCCACACAGTACTTTGTAACTCAAGGTGCTGGATGGTGTTGCTACTGTTTATGGGTGGTCGTATCGCTTACCATCAGGCGGAAGGCACGCTCGTCTCGTAATTTAACGGCAATAAGAAAAAACGCTAGGCTAGTGCAGTTTCGCTACATTGTCGATTGTATTATGCAGTAACATATGTTTGTAATTTCCAGGCATACATGAACTACAAGCGCAAATCGACCGTCGGCTGGAGCATCGGCAACATATTCCTGGACTTTGTCGGCGGTTTCCTGTCCGTGTTCCAGATGGCGCTGAACGCTTACAACTACAACGACTGGGTGTCGTTCTTCGGCGACGCTACTAAATTCGGCCTCGGGCTATTCAGTCTCGTGTTCGATATATTCTTCATGTTACAACACTACGTGTTCTATAGGTACGTGTTTTGCTATTGTATTCGGGTAGGCGTTGTCATGTCATATTTGAAGAATAAATCTAGAGATTATGTATTTATGGTTAAAAAGTTTTCCTTTTATTCTGAAGAACATACCTTTACGGTTGACCTAATCAATATTTTGTCTCTTTCGCTATCAAATTATTTCACATAAGAATGAAAGTGATGAAATAGTGATTAGTTGAAACTGAGGTTATCATTGCAAGTATTATTTGTCATATAATATATTTTATGCATTTCGATTTATTGCTTTGAAAGCTTCAGTTTATCATACATCGGCTATCACTGGTTCTGCCATGATCATGAACTCCCCGGAAGTATATTTATCGATTCATATAATTGGAAAATATCAGATACCGCTTTTCGAAATTATAATTAATTGCTGATGTGATCTGTAAATTCATTTAAAGATACAATCAAATTGATATGATAAGCTTCATTTTTGTAATAGTTGGGTATTTTAAGATTATATTATTTACCAATATGGCTAGATGATAATAACTAAGTACTATTTGGAATTATAATGAAAATATACAATTGCAGAAAATCGATTTGACATGACAACTGCCTTTTTAGTGATGTGCTTAAACGTCGATGAAACATGAAAACATCGATATAAATCGTTTCACATTTTATCGACGTCGGTGACGGTGCTGACTAACTTAGCTGTAAGCAGGGTTCCATTAACATCCCTACACTTACTGTCTATACCTAACAAATATAACTCAACTGTCAAGAGAGAACATCAACAATGCCACTGAGTTATCGATATTTGGAAAAAAGGATATTTGGCGAAAAATATTTACAAATGAGCAGAAACAAATGGAATACATGTAAAAAATAAGTAAAAGAACATTCTAGAACGATGAGAATAAAATATTTAGAACGCAACATGTTTTCCATAATAACGAAGCGAATTATCGATATCTGAACAAGATGGTGTTAAAGTTCGAAGTCTCAGCGAATCTCGTAAGAATTCGGGAAATGGATATACCATCGGCAGAAAAATTTAAGGAAGAAAGATAACCGCCTAAGTAATATAGATACTATTGAAAAAAAAACACTGAAAATATTTTTTTCAATAAGAATCCTACGCAATAAACATAATGTATCAATAAAAGCATGGATGAACAACACGAAAATTAAGATTAAAGAAAACACAGACAACAACGACATCAACACACGTCACAAATACAACGCACACACAGAATAAAATATTTTCTGTAATTACTCACACACATAAAAATTACAAAAAATATTTTTGGGTATCATAGACCATGGGAGCACGAGCTTTAGCTTACTGGCACGCAACGAAAAACCGGATTCGAAGTTTGAAAACCGGCGCTGAAATGCTTTTTAGTATTAAAAAAAACCTTCGCTAAAGGATATTGTGATTAATTATTTCAGAGAGGGCAAAGATTTTGTGATGGTAAACAGTAGTGATGAAGGTTCGGATATGACGAGCAGTGGTGAAGGGCGGGAGTTCTTTTTATTGGTCGACAGTTGGTATGTATCAGGCTATTATTAACACGGCTGTATAGTAGTTGGTAGTTGGTAGTGTATAGCTGTAATGTATTTGTCTATGCTATGTGAGGTGTGGCGAAACTAAAGCCGATAGATTGAATGTATTTGACATTGTATTTTGAACTTTATTCGTTTTGTTATTAAATTGTATATACCGTAGCATGTTAGAATTTTATTATTGTTTTTACTTTACTGTTGTATGTATTAACTGCATTGTCGATATAGTTAAATTTCTCGATGTAAATATGGCTTCGCCACATCTAAATCTTTATAAGAAGAATATCGCCTATAATATGTTGTTTATGATTTTAGGAATGCCGATGAGAAGAAATATAATTTGGACGTGAAAGCGTGATGACCCTATGACGTCACTAGCAAGTATCAAAACTGTTTTCCTGCCTTGGGGACGTCGTCAGTTGGGAAGAAAAGTTCATGGATCTTAATTAAGGCAATATTTATTTATCGATAGATGGAGTAATCACAACGACGAGGTCGATAAATTTTAAAAAATAATCGATATTCTGGTGTTATACTTGGAGTATTACACTACGTAAAATCTGTTTGTTTCGAGGATACCTTACTCCAATGGCATTTTGACAAAGTTTTGCTTTAACCTTTTGCTCTGTTACGATTTATTTCATCGGTTTTTTCATTTATATTTTATCCCAATGCCATATAGTACGTATTCGTGTCTTGAGTCTTCTGAATTTAAAATCGGAATATCTATTTTTTAAGTTCCTTTGCTTTTAGAGTATTAATTAATATAGTTAAAGTCGATAAATGTATAAGTAAATTATGGACTATAAACTATTCCAAAATTTATATTTGTTGCATTGTATAAAACAGACTGATTTTCCTATAATATACAGTCTATTTTTATATACGAAATATTTATGTATTATATAAAGATTATTTGACTTGGTATGCTGGAAAGAGATGACAAGCTTGCTGCAATGTGCTTTTAAAATGCGTGAAAAGGATAAAGCGATGTTACTAAGTTGCGTGATAAACGGGGTACCGCCATTATTAGAAAGAGATAGTACCTTATACGTCCTATATTACAGCGAGATAAATGTATATCACAAGCTATTTTCGCCTCAATTGTCAGTATTGTAACGTCTTCTTTCAAGCATCTTATAGTAAATTATTTGTTATAAAAATGGACACTAAAAATATAAAAATATGATTTGTTATTGTTGTTAATGACATAGTCATTGTTTCGAATAATCTGTGATGTTGACACATTTTATATTAAAATGTGCGTGTAATAATCGCTGCAGTTTTTTTTTACATCCACAAAATTATAAATGCATTTACTTTTTATCGACAGCCCTTTCCTCATCCCTATTATAAATTAACATAAATTATATTTTTATAAAATTTGAATGCAATAATTTTAAAAGTTAGTTTTATACAATCTCATACGATGTTTGTTAGAATTCTATATTATAAATTTGTTAAGTGTTAGATAAGGTTTTGTGCATTGTATTTGTAAAATAAATTGATTGTGATTTTGCTGGGTTTCCTTTATACATCCCTTAGTTTAAAGTTAATATTCACATAATACTATCTAAAGTTATTCGTACTGAAATAATGATCTAAAATTTTAAACCGAGTCAAATAGAATATGAATTATATGATCGATAATGAAATGCACGATCTTATTAGACCTGTGAATTTCGACAATAGCCTTTCTTTGATTTACAATTTTACTATCTGTGTAAAGCCCCCCCGCCGTGTCTGTCTGTCTGAACGCGATGAACTCAAAAACGACCTTAACGAATTTCGATAAAATTTTGTATGGAGATAGTTTGAGACCCTCGAAATGATATAGGCTACTTTTATCCCAAGAAAATATACAGCGGGACTTTTATCCCGGAAAAATTGTCACGCGGGCGAAGCTGCGAAAAAAGCTAAAGTTTGTGAAAATGTTTGGTTGCTTGAAAGAAGTAAATAATCTACACACACACACACACACATACACACTCGCTCACGCCCTTTATCCCCGAAGGGGTAGGCAGAGGCGCAACTAGTGCACCCACTTTTCGCCGTGCGTATTCCGTCCCATGATGTGATAGGGAGCGAGCCTATCGCCATATCGGGCACTAATTTCAGACTCTGGGCTGATATTGAGTAGAAAAACCCAAATAACTTAGCCCGACCCGGGGATCGAACCCGAGACCTCAGCATTGCAGTCGTACCGTAATACAACTACGCCACCGAGGCAGTCAATAATCTTCTGATGGTTTAATGAAGTTCAAGTTTTTTAAGTAGTACGTATTTGTACATAAATAGACTATCTTGGATTTAAGTATAGACGTATACTCTCACGGTATAGAAAAGTGAGACTGTTAGAGCGAGATAGGACTTACCACCATGGGTGTAGCTGACTGGCATGGGCTCCCTAGAAACGTCTTTGCCCACCATAGAAAAACCCTTGCGCTTACAGGAGTCTCGCGTGGTGCAGGCCTTTCGTGCCGCAGGCGGAACCTATAGTTAAGATTATAAAATAATAATAATCTATATTATTATTACACGATTAATTTATTTTACAAATTGATCAGGCTGCGACAGAATCATAGAAGTCTATTTGACTCTGGAAAACCCTCCACTGCACCCAATCAGACCGCTTAAAAGCAAATACCAACTGGAAAGACAGCTCGGCTGCTATATGGGGGATATTTTAATAAATATCCCCCATATTTAGATGACGAATCCCTAATGTTATGACATTGTGGTTGAAATTTCAACGATAATGATTTTGGCTATATACATAAAACCTCGGCAGCGTGAGAGATGCTTGTGGAATTTACATAGGAATGGCGGTTCATAGTGTTCCGTTTGTTCTGCGGTTCCGCCAGTGTGCTTGCGTCTAGTATGCCGCAGGAACTGCTGCTTGCAGAACTTGCTGTGCCGTCCTGTCAGCAGGCACCAGGAACTTTATGTAGTCATCACTCATATACAAGAACAGTCATTAAAACAGTAAATGCAGAAAGAACTAAGTAAAATTATGTGAATAAGAGTTTAAATATTATTCGCTATAGATTTGTAAGACACCAATATGTGGTTTCGAAGTACATGCATAGGCATGTTAGATGTAATACTTATCGAATAGACAAACAAAAACGATTATACAGCAAAAACAAACATCTTTACAAGCTTTTACATTTTAAATAGTAGGATCTACGAACGATTCAATGTTAAGACTTTTAACAAAAAAAAAACATAAATATATAATTCGACTAATATGAGATCTGAAGAGACTGAAGTTCGCAACGAATCACGAGACAATCTTTTTATCCTGGTAAGGTAAATACTTTGCAATGAAGCTTACAGCATTACATATATCAGTGTGGCTCAAGTATACAGCTGATCTTACTGCCCTATCTCAAGACTCGACTCTGTTTTGTCGATTGATGCCGACAAAAAAGCTTCCTTACTGCGAATACACCGGCTGATCCAGGGAAGCGAGTTAGAACGAGTGTCGTACAATATACCACCAGTTTGTCGATTTCTGGCTGGCCAGTCCGTACCGCATACATAGAAGGGGCGTGGTGGGGTTATCTGGCTATTTCTTTCTCACACACGCAGCGCTATGACCGGTGCCATTCGGTGACGTCACAGTTTGCTATAACTGTTGTTTGGAAGCTACCATTTCCGCCAAATTTCAAAGCTTTAAGTGTAACTTTTTTATTATTGCGTGGATTTTGAATTTTTTTTTCCCGTTAGATTTTGGATGACATACATTTTTTAATAAACGTATTTAAAAAGAGTAGTCAACACCCTATTATCTGATTAGCCATTATAAATACATGGAAAAGGCTTTTTGGTCTCTAGGGCGTGCCCCTCCTGCCGGAAAATGACTCTTACGCCCATATTTTTGTGGGTTATGCCACTTCTTATGGACGTTTTATCGTTCTACAATTATTATTATTTTTTACAGGGAAGCCAGGTACATCCTACTGCCAGGCACAACCGCGTCAGTAGACGCGAACGACGAAGACCTTGAGAATGCTGAAATAGGACAATCAGAGACACCCTACCAAGGGGCGCCTGCATAGCCAAACTACACGTATCGGACTTGGAACTACCTTGATCCTCAAAATGGGATTTTAACTACTTTGATTACGGAGAAGAAGCGAGAATAGAGGATATAACTGCAAAGAAAGCAGTCATTAAAAAACAGCTTTCGAAGTAGTTCGGAAAAAGAGTAAAAGAAACATTCCTTGTCAAGTTTTATAGCAAACTAAACAATGTGATAAAATGCGTCTAGTGCGAAAAAATACATTCCATTTGTGTGATATTGGAATTTGCTAATCTCTATATTTATTCCAAGCTATAATCTAATTACTTATATATGTATTTTACTAATACTGATGGCCGCTCAGCTTGTTGAAATACCAATAGATTGTGTGTGTGTTGTGTCCCGGTTTGAAGGACTCACGATACCATGGTATCCATAGTATGAGACATAAGATCTAATGTCCCGGAGACAAGCCAATGCAGTACAAAATTATTCCAAAATTCAATGAGATATTGCTATTGTTTATGCACCAGCCGTATCATTACGCGAGCAACTCTCAAATATACGTATAGAAACACAACCAGGACTTCGTTACTCCTATTTAGAAAAACAAACAGACATAAAGTGCTTTATTGTCACGTGTTGACAAAAATAGTGTGTGATAAGAGTGTAAACAATACATACACGGCATAGCAATGTGACAGTGATATCGTGTGCTTTAAATGTCATAAAACACTTAAGTGATTATGTGCTGAGACAATAATGTGTTTGTTTCTTTTTTTAATAATATTTCTTTTAATGTGTTTGTTACCTTTGATTAATTATATACCTAGATAGACACTGAACGTTTCAAACGCGTTGAAAAAAATAGAGGCCAACTGTTAATGGCCGCTAAATGAGTTTGAGTGAATTAATTTTTGTTGTTTTTCATGGATATAATTATCTCCCCGTTTTAATAGAAATCATGTAATAACTGGTATCATTATGCGCGCACACAAGGATACGCAGAATGATGCAGCGATAGCGTATGACACAGCTGTCACGCATACTGGCTTAAGAAAAGTTGGCCTGTTTGTTTTAGTTTCATTGCAGCGCGTCACTCTATCTAGGTATATAATTAATCAAAGTTTGTTACATTATAATGAGCAATATGTTAGCCTAACTACCCCAAATATTGTATGTCGCATGTAGCTCAAGCAGAGTTTGAAGTTCGAGACTACATTACGGCTCTGCCATTTATATGGATTCTATGTTTTTCAAATCTTTAGGAGCTAGGTTGTTATAACAGCAATCGGTAAGTAGGCCTGTGGGCTTAGAATGTGACAAAAAAACACGTCACGACTCCGTTTCGTCTTATTGGGATTGGTTGAGAGACTGACGTATTGGTCTCTCGATCAATCACAAACATCAAAATTAAACGACATCGTTTTACGAGTTGCGTCTTTGTGTCACATTCTAAGCCCACTGGTCCGTACGAAAGGACACGTTAGTTTTAGTACCTACTGGTAACATTTTTTACATTGGCTCTTTTACTTTAAGGTGTTTCTAATTTTAAGTAATAGAGCCATGTCATATTTGTCTACAAAATATATACGAGTATCTCACGTAGAATTAACGCGTCCTGTGTGCTTAGAATGTGGTAAAAAAACACGACACGACTTCGTTTCGTTGTATTAGGATTGGTTGAAATACTAACACGTGACTGACGTATTGGTCTCCCGATCAATCATAAACATCAAAATTAAACGACGTTGACTTATAAGTTGCATTTTTTTGGAGACATTCTAAGGGGCCTGACCGCTTGCTGCTGCCTTAATTTTTTTTTAGGACTGGCATCGTCTCTACAGGTCTTTATTGTGATGTTTCTTGCTTACTTTGTCTTTTGCTGGCAAAATAGCACTAAATAGTAAATAGAACCTTTAAAATGGGGACATTGGGCTTACACTTTATTTGAATTAAAATTTTATATTATTTGTAGACTAATACTCTATCTAATCTCTATAAATATCTAATAAATCAGTGTGTTACTTTGATTTTTATTTATGATTTAATTAATTGACAATATAGCTTTATAACGGCTCTCTTATTTTATGATGATGTAGTTATATTATCTTATTTTATATTGCTTCAAAATTCATGGTGGTGTTTAAGCATTTAATTTTAAATATATTTGTTGCATGAAATTTGAAGGTGGAGGATTTTTAATGATTATTTGAATTTAGTAATAAGAAATCGATGTCAATGAACATGATATATGATAGTTTAGAATTAAAAATTCAACATAATAAACATAAAACATAATTTGAAAAATAAGATCAACAGAAAATATTTAAGCAGGCTATAAAAGGCAAAGTATTCAACATGTATATTATTAAATAATATGTTACTATGTTTATCTCAAAAATACTTTAATAAAACAATTAGTAAGTTCCTGCAATGTTTTCCTAGATGTAAAGGTATTATGGTAATCTTAATAATATGATTAATTAGGAAAATAGTAGATTTTGTATGTTGAACGAGGGATTAAAGTATTTATACAGTAATGTGTTTTTTATTTTTGAACCCGCAGTGCGGTTGATAAATATTATGTTTCGTAATCGGTTTTAAATTAGGCATATTTGTAGCACTTAACGCATGCTCACGCCTTTTATCCCCGAAGGGGTAGGCAGAGGCGCAACTAGTGCACCCACTTTTCGCCAAGCGTATTCCGTCCCATGATGTGATAGGGGGCGAGCCTATCGCCATACCGGGCACAAATTCCAGACTCCGGGCTGATACTGAATAGAAAAATCCAATATCACTTTGCCCGGCCCGGGGATCGAACCCGAGACCTCAGCCTTGCAGTCGTACCGTAATACAACTACGCCACCGAGGCAGTCATATTTAGGGATTAAGTATGTATATGTTACACAGTTAAAACCCGTTCTCAGTTACAACGCGTTTTCTCTAGTTAAAACTAATTTTTACACGCTTTTTTTAATACGAGGGTCAGGATACAACTATCCCAGTAGAACAGCAACCACGTCACGAGTCGTCAGTGGTTTAGATGGTAACCGTGGGGAGTCGTACAAGGATGTGAATTTAATGCGATAAAAATTCGGCAGGCAAGTATTTAAAAGATCGATAAGGGTGCGATTGTAGTAGGCCGGAAAACACGTACGGTGTTTTTTTGTGTAGCTACCGTAAACACGACGAACTTGTCTGCTCGTTGCACTCATTTTAACATACGTAGCGTGTGGCCCCGCACCGGCGCGGCGTTTGGGTTCGCTACGCGAGAATAGGAACCCAGGTGAGCGAGCCGTATTAGTAAAAAAATCATTGTTTTAGCGCTGTAGTAATCACCATCTGACGATATCTACATATATAAAAATTTCGTGTCACAGTGTTTGTTACCATACTCCTCCGAAACGGCTGAACCGATTTTGATGAAATTTTATATTCACGCTTGGTAGGTCTGAGAATAGGTTGTTATCTATTTTTCATCCCCCTAAGGGATAAGGGAGGTCCACGCCAAAAAAAAATTTTTTCGGACAGATTTTTTTTAATGTTGTGGCATTAAAAAATACATACAACCCTAAATTTTCTACCTTCTTCCATCACCCCTATTTTTTAATAGCGATATTAGTAATTAAATTACTTTTAACCCCGGTCGGTAATTGATCAATTATTTTTTTTTTCTACTAAAATAATCTCTAAAAATAATTTATATGACATAACAACGTTTGCCGGGTCAGCTAGTAATTATATAAGTTCTAATTTCTATAAACTTATGGCTACTATGTGTAAAGGCAAAAAGTTATTGAAACGAAAAAAATATTTTGTTATATGCCGAAGTGTCGCTTAAGGGTATCCCGATAGCATACAATAAACATATGTAACAGCATTAGCATAAACATTGTTGTGTTTTGAGTTTTATTTTATGTCAATAAGGCATAAATCGTGAGGTATATATCATTGATTGAACAAATGTTTGGTTATTTATATAAACCGAAGGGACTGAAAACAGTTCAATGAGGAGTAAGGACACCATTATATTGTATGTTAATATGACTTGTACGTATGCTATTCACAATGGTGTCCTGGTGCCGGCGCTTATGTATGGAAGTGAATGTTGGGTTTGGCAAAAGAAGCACGAAAGTCGAATAAATGCGGTGGAAATGCGCTCCTTACGGAGTTTATGTGGAATCACCACTGCTGATCGCAGTATGGTAAGAGATCGATGTAAGTTGAAAGATGATGTGATGACTAAGATTGAAAGAAGTATGGTGAGATGGTTTGGGCACGTGGAGAGGATGGTTGAAAGACGGATCACAAAAGGTATTTATCGAGCAAATGTGGATGGTATGGCTGGGTACGCCCGAGGAGAACGTTCTCTGACCAAATAAATGATCTTCTCCGAAAAGGGCAGGTCAGGAGTACCTTTAACCGACGAAAATGTATGAAAAGAATTATGAATGTGGAAGAGGCGAAAGAGGTGTGTCAAGACCGTAGCAAGTGGCGCTCAATAATCTCTGCCTACCACTATGTGATAAGGGCGTGAGTTTGTATGTATGTATGTATGTATGTTTTGTGACAAAGAGCTAGGCCCTTTTCACTCTAGGCAGTTTTGCAGTAGTCTTTTAATCTGTTTGCGTCACAGTCCTTAAGGGACTCAAGTTCAGCTCAATATGACCTACAGAAAAGACAGAGATATTTAACATTGCCCCTTTGCCTATTTCTACAGAGTGGTCCATACCATACCATACCAGCCCTGTATTATATACTACCCACTGCTGAGCACGGGCCTCCTTTACAACGGAGAGGGTTAAGGCCTTAGTCCACCACGCTGGCCTAGTGCGGGTTGGCAGACTTCACATACCTACCTTCGAAACTCAGAAAACTTCTCAGGTATGCAGGTTTCCTCACGATGTTTTCCTTCACCGTTAAAGCGAGCGATAATTCACAAAGAATACACACATAACTTTTTAGAAACCCTTGGGTTTTAAATCTGCGGACATTCGTCTCGGCAGTCCGTTCCACTCCCAACTAGACTATCGCCGCTCATTAATAATCAACATAAGTGGTCAATAAAATTATATATGAGGCGAGTTCGTGTGTTGTCTTGATACTATATCTTCGACTTGCGAGCTGTATCATCTCTCTTCGACACTCTATTTGGACCCAACTTCACTAACCACCACCTGGTGGTGCACCTGCATTAGGGTCATTTTTCTGTACTCGTATGAAAAAAACGATCATCAATTCACGTTTAATTTTTATTTAAACAGTATTGGGTGGGTACCACCGCAATGTCTATTTCTACCGCCAAGCAACAGTTTGAAGGACATTGTAGCCAGTATAACTACTGGACATAATGAGACTTAACATCTTATGTCTCAGGATGACGAGCGCGAGCGCAGTGGAATGCCACACAGTACTTTGTAAGTCTAGGTGCTGGATGGTGTTGCTACTGTGTATGGGTGGTCGTATCGTTTACCATCAGGCGAACGGCATGCTCGTCTCGTCATTCAATGCAATAAAAAAAAAACACTGATAAGTCTTTAAACACTTTGGACAAAAGCATGTGTACATTACATATGTTTCACAGTTGTATATATGTTTGTTCCGCCCACTATCCTCGGTCATGAGATGCGACGTCATTTTAATATGTAGAGTGCAAAAATATTCACTGAGTTAACAACACTGCACGAAAATAGCTCATGGTTGATAAACATTAACACAACCTTACGTTGTATATGAGTAACGTATTTAATGGCAAGAAAGTATTTTTTCGTGGAATCAGACTGAGCATTCAATTTATTTACATAGAATGCGGCCGGAAGTAAATTGAACTGCCGAAACCTATGCCGACTTCCTTGTTAGAATTTCTAATGATTGAAGTTTACCAACCTGTAGCCAGTGTTGCCAGATGGATATGGTGCAAATCGCCGACAGTTCGAAGTAGCCTAATGTCGCCCGATTGAGTGGTGAAAGTGAGGAGCAAAAAAGTCCCCAATTTTCTATTTATCGCCGTAAAAATGTTGTACCCTAATACTAAAAATGACATCAAAACCAGATATTTACCCTAAAACGCAACGCGTTGCCATTCGTAATTAGCCTTAGGTATGGCGACTGGTCGCCATTCAGAATTTTTTGTCGCCCCGACAGGCTCCGAGATAGCCTAAATGGTGAAAAGTTGCCTAATCTGACAACATTGCCCGTCACCAACCCGTATCAATCCTAGGGGTCTGCTTCATTGATAACTTAACAGAGCAAGCACATGTTCAGCAATGAGAGAATAGGTGGACATAATCACTGCAAATATTATGAGTAACACAAATTCATGTTGCTGCTACATTGCTGCTGTACCTAAGTGCCTTTGTTTGTAAGAGTTTCGAAGCGCATAACCTATTGCAGTTTTTTGTAATATATATTTTTTGGGTTTTTCTGTTCAGTATCAGTCAAACGTCTGGAATTTGCAGTCGATAGGTTCGCCCATTATCACATCATTGGACACAATTTAAACACGGTGAAAAGTGGATGCACTAGTTTCGTCTCTGCCTTCCCCTTCGGAGATAAAAGACGTGAGTGTTTTTGATTGGTCAAATTGGAGAACATGCGCAAGACCTCATTATCAGTTCAACAAAGTACTCAAAAATAGCTATTTTATTTTGGATTTTCCGAACAAGCATATCTCCCTGATCTCCTTGTGTTAATGGGGTTTGACTTTTCCTGGTTATTTACTCATTCAAGTAACTTGAAAAATATGTTTACACCATTCTTGTTAGGATTAAGCGCGTCGCAATAATTTAATTCACAACTCACGAATGTAAATAAGTTAAGATCAACGTTGCAACCTGTATGTTTTGTTTACTTTGAACGCAATCAATATTGCGGTAGTAAAGAGATAACAATTGCTTTTGTACATAAAAAAACATGTTTATAAATATTATATTACCTAAACTATTCAAATTCAAGAAAGAAACCCATGAAAAAGCATTTCTGATTTGTATACTTTTTTCTGCTAAAAAATATTTGCAGTCGCTAGGTTTTTATAATATTACGTTGACAATAGGATGATTATACATTTCAATAAACTAAGAAATTCCACCTTAATACATTTGCTTTCGAAAATTTTGTCGTCAAAAGGTTATTACCGGCATTTGGCTTATTTTCAAATAAATTATAACAGGACGATAGCAAGTGTGAGAGTGATAAAATTACAAAAAAACAATGATATTCACATGCTACATTATTTTAGAGCCTTCACGAATTCAGATCAAGGGCAAACATTAGAACGGACTCTATTTACTTTATTTAATAAGTACCAATTAATTATGATCTACGCATTAAGTAGATACAATGAAAAACGGCGATAGCCTAGTTGGGAGTGGAACGGACTGCCGAGACTAACGCGCGCAAGTTCAAAACCCAAAGCACCCCCCTCTGACTTTTCCAAAGTTATGCGTGTATTTTTTTATTTTTTTTATTGCATTGAATGGCGAGACGAGCTTGCCGTTCACCTGATGGTAAGCGATACGACCACCCATAAACAGTAGCAACACCATCCAGCACCTTGACTTACAAAGTACTGTGTGGCATTCCACTGCGCTCGTCATCCTGAGACATAAGATGTTAAGTCTCACTATGTCCTGTAGTTACACTGGCTACAATGTCCTTCATTCTCCGTAAATTATCGCTTGCTTTAACGGTGAAGGAAAACATTCTTCAGTATAGTAAAACAATCTATGGAAAACATCGTGAGTAAACCTGCATACCTGAGAAGTTCTCTATATGAATTTCGAAGGTATGTGAAGTCTGCCAACCCGCGCTAGGCCAGCGTGGTGGAGTAAGGCCTACGCCCTCTCAGTAGTAGAGGAGGCCCGTGCTCAGCAGTGGGACAGTATGTTAAAATACAGGGCTTGTAAATTATTATTATTACTATAAAAATCTGTTAAAAGTTATTTGTTACATAATATATTAAAATAATCGTTGTATTAAGGAGGTACGTAAATATTATGTACAGTCAGCAGCATTAGTATCTTCACAAAGTCAAAATTTCAAATCGCCTATATACGCGTTAAGTTAATACGAAACTTTTTTCTTCGTTTGAAGTAAAGCAAATCACTTTTATTTTATTTTTCTGAAGATAAAAAAAAGATTAGTGAGAACACAAAATTATGTAGGCAATTTGAAATTTTGAATTTGTTCAGTTACTTATGCTGCTGACTGTACATACCTACTAGTATTTTTGAGATTTTACCTGTCCAATTACCGAAACCTATTTACTAAAAATGGTTACTGAACGCATCTTTATTGCCTTTTAATCTGTGTCAATTTATGAATGGTACGAAGGTAATTGTAATACATCCAATGAATACATCCTACTAATATTATAAACGCGAAAGTTTGTAAGTATGGATGTATGGATGTTTGTTACTCTTTCACGCAAAAACTACTAAACGGATTTTATGAAATTTGGCACACGGGTAGAACATGTCCTGGATTAACACATAGGCTACTTTTTATCCCGGGAAAATATAAAGTGGGACTTTTATCCCGGAATAACTCATTCACGCAGACGGAGCCGCTGGCAAATGCTAGTACTCAATAAAATTATAAAGAACAACCCAAGGTCACAAATGATTATAAAAACTGAGATAAAATTAACCAACTATTTTGTTTTGTAAACAAACAAAGTGGGGCGACGAACTCTTTCAACATTAACACTAGTTATTTCAGGCGACTTTATCTGCATGAGATAGGCCGCCTTGTGACCCAGATTTTTGTCCAAATGACTTTAATGGCACTTTGTCTACATAGCTCAGGTTTCAAGCGTCAGTCATGGAAATTATATTTTTTTCTTTTACCTACAGACATTACGCCTTTTTCCCCTTTTCAGGGGTAGGTAGAGGTGTGACACCAAATAAAAGGGGGCGGGCTTATTGCCATTTACCGGGTACATTTCCAGACTCCGGATTGATACTGAGTAGAAAAACCGATATCACAATGCCCGACTCGGGAGTCGAACCCGAGACCATAGCATGATAGTCGTACCGTGCACTCAATACAACTACGCCACCGAGACAGACATTTCTTTCTTTTAGTGAATCCATTTAATTTTGACTAAAATATATTAGGGTATAAAAAAATATATTCTCGGCACATATATCTTTGGGGATGTTTCACAAGTTGTTAGTTTCTTATAAGTACAAGTAAAGAAGGGACGCAAAAACGTTATAACAATCGTTGAAAGCTTCTTTCGTCATATTATCATTGTCTTACACAGTTGCCACCACGGGCATTAGTTGCCGATGGCAGCTCTCAATACTCTTCTTATTGACGTCATCTTTCATTGAAATTAAACTATTATAACGGATTTTATCGCGGTTTTTTATTTTATTTTCTCCCGACGTTTCGAAGGCTTTGCAGCACTTCGTGGTCACGGGGCGGACTGAGGTGTTGGTGGTCCGAAAAGTTAGTGTTACAAATCTACCTTCAATTTACAATTATACAATTTAAAGATGTTAGTCATTGTTTGCGGTCCGGTCTACGCAGTAAGAGCTCACAATGTCTTCAATGTCATCTTTCATGTAGAGAATTATCAGAATACTGAATAGTAGTACGTAGTTATAATTCACATAAATATTACGAATTTTACACATTACAGTAATACTGAATTCACATTTCGTATTAAATTTTCATTTGAAATCATTAAAAAGAGTAATTGAGTTAGGAAAATTAAAACGATGATTGCATAAACAAACACACGGAAGTCTCACATTGAATGTGTGTATAATCTGCTCTATAATAGGCCTGCTAGACGCGAGAACTGCATGTTGGCATTCTTCCAGATATAATTTAGAATTAACGGGCGGATTTTATAAAGTATCGGCGTCTATATAAATTCTTCTATATAAATCTTATATCTATATACATAGTGAGTGAGTGAGTGACCTTTCGCTTTTATGTATATAGATACACACACACACACACACACTCATGCCTTTCATCTCCGAAGGGGTAGGCAGAGGCGCAACTAGTGCACCCACTCTTCGCCGTGCGTATTCAGTTCCATGATGTGATAGGGGGCGAGCCTATCGCCATATCGGGCACAAATTTCAGACTCCGGGCTGATACTGAATAGAAAAATCCTAATATCACTTTGCTCGACCCGGGACTCGAACCTGAGATATCAGCATTGCAGTCGTACCATAATACAACTACGCTACTAAGACAGTCCTTTAAAGTCTTCAGTAAAAATAGAAATACAAAGAACCCTAGTGATCCAGAAGCTGGTTATACCCAGCTGAATGTGTTAGGTAAAAAAAATTACCTCAGAGATTTCACCGATCGATTCAAATCGAAGTTTCCCTTCGAACTTTAATATTAGGCTTCAGAAACGATCAATATTTTATGGTAAAAGATATTCCAATTTAATCGCAAAATCTTTAAATTTAATTCTCAAATTAAAATAGGGAAAATGGCTAGATCAAGACTGACCAATTTAAAATACACGTAATTAATATTGAACGATAGTGCGTAAGGACAAAACGCGTTTCCCCAATCCTTGGCCTTGGCTGCCCGCTATTGCTTTTGTTCTATGGCAATTACAATGTATGACATGTAATGAGTAATGGGTATGACCTTAAAGTGTGTCAAAATACAATGTAGGGACATCGCGTCTTTTTGCAGAATTTTAGTCGGTTTCCTCTTTTCTTCAATCGTAAGTTGGCATCGTTGGCATAAAAGCAGTTTTATTTTTAAAACCTAATTTGTTATAAAGGTTTTTTTTAATACTAAATGGGCTCGCGTTTTAAATCCTCTATCCGCCTGATGTTAGCGATGATGCGGCCTAAGGTCAAGCACGCTTGCCGAGAAGAAACCGATTCACTCGCGATTTGAAGAGCCCCAAATTGTATCTATGTGGAAATAGACACGACGGTAGCGAATTCCACAATTTGACACAATAAAGGCGGAAGCAAAGCGCTTAGTGCAAGCCCTTGGAACTTCGACATGTAACAATGACGTTTCACCGTATCTCTGCTGGTCCTGTGGTGGAATGAGGATGGGGGAATCAAATTGTACAATTCTGTAGCACATTCTCCGAAATGTATCCGGTAAAACGCCGATAGACTAGCAAATTTGCGACGATGCTCGAGGCTCTGTAGCCGAGCTTTAACGTGGTTATCGTTGCCTATGAGCTTCTTGGCGCACTTCTCTACCGATTCTAACGGTATTCTAGCTTTGATACAGTAACGAAAAGACCACACAAGGGGGTTACTGGTGGGGTTACTAGTGGGTATGCCGGGGGACTATTTCGTTTTTTAATTTATTTTTATTTTGTTTAGTGTAAGTACTTTCCTATTTTAATTTATATTTTTTTTAATTCATTTTATGTCATGGATTACTGTATTCCCGTGTGTACCTATCACTTACTGCCATCTGGTCCAGAGACAATGGCCAAATAAAGATTTTTTCTTTCTTTCTTACTTATTGGCAAACGTGATCAACAGAGAGAGAAAATGAAACAATAAAAGGAAATTTTCTTCCATTTTAACACATTTATGTTTGGGCACTGAAAGGTTATAGACATATTTTTTCAAAAACTAAATAAGAAACTGTTATTTTGGTTATTGATAGACTATAGGAAACAAACAAGAATAGAAAGACTGAAAAAAGATGGATAGTGCAATTTTTAGATGATTTGATGACATCGTATGATGAATGAATCTTGTACACTATTCTAGAGTTTATCTAATCATTCAAGTCTTTCGCTAAGTAATTAGTAACTTAGCAGTGTGTTATGTGGCAATACACGCTTAAAATTACTTGAGACGTGCTGCCGTGCAAAACATGCGACTTGAGCATTTGTATGGTATAGTTTAGATATTGCTTATTTGCTATTATTTTTTTTATTACATGAATAACATCAGTCGTTACTACAGCATATGTCTTGAATTATATATAAAAATTATAGGTAACATTAATAGTTATTAAATTATACATCGAATTTATTATTTAATGCCTATATCCCTCAGCGACTTCTAGATTCGAAATACACGCAATTTGAAATCTAATTAAGGTACTTTAAATAATATTTCGAATTCAGCACAGACAGTTTCGTAACAAAATTTTTAAGTTTTTATTCATACCAATCTTGGACAATATAACTTTTTTTTTTGTCCCGCAGGAAAAAACCCTCTTATGGATACTTATCTTGAGCCTGGGAGGGGAAGAATAGTTATGTCGGACTCACTGGCGTTCCGGCCCAGATGCCACCTAAATGACCTCTGGAACGGGTCCCTCAAATTATCCCGGCATACCGACTAAAACCCGCGGTGGCCCGCTTCTGCGCATGTGGGACGGTTCCGGGGGGTCGTGAATGCGTCCGAATTTGCCGGACCCGTCTTCGCGCAATACCGCTTCGCGTCTCGCCTCTTTGGGCTCAGAGGTCCCCTTCTTCAATGGCAGCACGATGATTCCGTGCAGCCGTCAACTTGAGACTGCGCATTCCCCGCTGCGCAGCCGCAACTCCCACTAGCTCCCTTTTAGTCGCCTCTTATGACAGGCAGGGAATTAGACAATATACCTAGTATAATACCAGTGTTGTGACGTCATATCATTATCGTCATAGCGCTAAATAGTCTGAACAAATACTTCTAAAAACAGACCGTTATAATTGTTATGCGGTTATTATGCTGCAACGTGTTTAAATAACTAAGTAAATAAAGTAGGCATTGTACAAAACATGCGGAATATTTACGTATGTTTTCAATTTATTAAAATCTTTGATTTCATGGTAATATATATGAACTGTGAACCAAGAGGCCCTGATTTCGATTCTTAGATTGGACAATGCTTTGAATAGCTTTTTAATACGATTTATCTGGAATAGAATGCAACAGACATAATAAGACCAAATCCTTTCTCTAACTTTAAAAAAGTGTTGGGCCAACTCCAGTTTGAAGTGGTTCAAACTTTAAGGACAAACATAAGTAGATTCGGTATTACCGTTTGTGTTAATAGGGAAGGGAGGGCGGGGTTGGCTGCATGCTATTATCCTATTTACGCGCTCTACGCTTTAGTTTGAGCGTTTTCTTTTGTAATTTTTATGCGTTACATAAGGGAAAATGTGTCAATTTTAAGATCACGTCAGTATTTTGTAGGAGCAGACAGAAGTACAAATGATGCACGTAAACTTTATGGGATTCTCATTATTGCCTCATCTTGTGATAGTATTAGCAGATCCCATAGCCAAAGTGGGTAAACGTAAAATTTTATGTACCTATACCTGTTGGTTTTTAAATGAAATTTACCATTTATTGATCTGTAATCCTTGGACGCTCGCGGTGGACACCGGTGTCCATTTATATAAGGAAATTAACTTATAGCTATATATAAGCGGGCGTTGACGGGTTAAATATTTATTTTCTCCAACACTTGTAGCCTTATCGTTAATCGTCGTATAGTAAACAGTATCATGTGACTTCTGCACACCTTGCGACACATCACGATTTGCCAGCTTGGCGTTAATGCGAATAAATATACTACAAATAAAGCACCCGGTTGAATTATCGAGCACGACGTCAGTTAATTGGCTGACGTGAGCGTGGCGTAGCGCCTACTGCTAAACAACGCGTCACGGAGTACAGTCAGCCACATAAGTAGCCGAACAATTTTAAAACTTTAAATCGCCTATACGCTTTTGTGTTCTTAGCAATTTTTGACTTCTCTACACAAAAATAAGATAATATGCATTTACTTTACTTCCCACAAAAAAAAATACAATGTTTCAATTATAATGAACGCGTCTAGGTGATTTCGAAATTTTCAATTTGTTCAGCTACTTATGTTGCTGACTGTACCAATTTATTTCTTAGACATTGATGTTACATATGTCTGCGCTTACAGGTGCCAGTAATATCATAATCCTATCGATAAGTCTGTTGCAGGGATATGTCATTCCCATACATTTTTTGAGTTTTTGATTGTAGAAAGGCACCTTGGCTACAGCCCCAGTTATGGATAGACGTTGAAAGTAATAACTAAAACGTAGCTCTATAGTTACCTTTCACATCTGCAGTATATAAACCCGGTAAATAATTTGACAAAAGAGTAAATTTCCATAGGTCGTCGGAATGAACGGTGATATGCAAGCGATTCTTCCGCAGAAAAAAGGACTAATGCAAGTTACTGAATACATATCATCGTCTCTGATCTGCTATTTATTGCAACTTGGCACTCTCTTTTCAACGTCCCGCTTAGCTACAGAATCTTTTATTTACATACTTTTTTCCCGTTAATAATGTGTCAATATCTTCACTCAATGATATGGCTATAACGTTACATATTTACTTTAAGCTATACAGTAAAAAGCCAGCCATTAGTCTCAAAAACAATTATAAATTTTAAAGGTTTGTTATGGTAGGTATTCAAGGTAATATAAAATATTCATGGTTTGAAATCAAAAAGGCTTTATCAAATTGTAAGCAATTATTTATGATAATCTCTTTCAATGAATGAATACGGACTACGCATTGTTTACGTTTTAAACGAATAACAACAAACAAGCGTGAATTGATTCAATTGTAACAGTTTTCCATCAACAACACGTTTCTATAGGTCGGTCAATCTAATCGGTTATTTGGAGCATTCAATTTTTTGTTCTCTTCCTTACACATAGTATTTCGTGAAGTGTCAATTAATTGTCATACCGGCCAGCTAGCATTTTCCGACCTATAGTTTTATGACATTCCTGATAAGTGTGGACAAAGCTCCTGAATATTTGTACAATCATCCTTATGTATCATAAGTCTGATATAATAAAAAGCTTTGTATGTTTTATTCAAAATACTTTCAAAAACATTTTCAATAGATTATTTTGTTATTTTATTTGTATTTTTTTCTTAACTTGTCCTTTGGGACAATTTTGCCAACGCCAAGTATTTGTTATCTTAGGGCCTGATTTACAAGTTTCAAGTAAATTTTATTTGACAGTTATCGTATTAAACAGTTAATGTAGATAGTACTCATTTGATTACCATTATTTGGGAGCGTAGATTAGAGTGTGCCTTTTGTATTTAGTCGGCTTATACATTTATGTGACAAGTAGTATTTACTCATAAGTTGTGAAACAGGCCCCTAAACGATTGACTTACTATCTTTCTGTATAAAGGCACCGACACCATATGCAAAAATCCAGGCTTTACCACGAGAGGAAAATATATTGGCGGGAAATCGGCATGTCGGCCAGTCGCTAGGTAGAGTTGACAGCGGCCGACCGCGCGGGATGACTCGCGCAAAACTTTACACTGTCGAAATATAATGTGTATTGGTGAAAAGTGATAGTGTATGGACATTTAAAAAAAAAGTGTTGTGATTATGGCTGACGAGAAGTAAGTTTTTGTTTTGGATTATGAATACCGACACAAATAATAATATTTATTTTGTAATAATGACTTTTAAACGCAACTAATATAATGATTATTTTTTATAGGTACGATTATGTTATATATTGTGTTTGAATAAATAAATATCCGTTTGTTAGAAACGTTTAAAATGATTATATAAAACGCATTTAATTCCAATTTCAATACGTAACTTTTTGTTTAACAATTAATAACAACTGAACAATCAAATTGCAATACGACTAAAGACAGTATTTATTCCATTAATATTAGTTTTATTGTTTGCGATATATTTATGGTTTATAAAAAAAAAATCTAAGGCCACATAGAATCTATCTATAAACTGTTTTAATTGGTGATTATTACTTAATTACATTTAAGGCAAAAAAGAAAGTGATAAAACAGTAATCAGTTTAAGCATTCATTAATTAGGTTTGTTGGCTAGACGTGGTCATTGTTTCAAAAGATCATGATAGTAGATGCTAGAATATTTTTGTCACACAAGGGATGTAACTTATACTGCCAATTTTATATAAATTAATGTTAACAAACAGTTTAATCTGTGTCAGTAGGCTTTTGTTCGAAAATTATTATTTTTACAGTGCCTCTTTAATATTCTTTTAAACAAAAATGATAGTTTTTAAAGCTGTAATTAAAAAGTAATTCCGAAATAAATTTTCTGATGCTGATTTACAGGTCGATCGTCGGTCGGTCGTTTCATGTATGAAAGTCGAAGTTAACTTTTTATAGCTTTAGAATCTTTGTATTCCGGAACCAATATTTCTTAAACACAATGTCTCACGTATCTGAGGTCGTTTATCTTGAAGCATCTAAACGAAATTAACACCTCTAACTAACGTTTGATCTACCTTATTGATTCACGTAGTAAATTATTTTTAAATGGTCGTAGTTTTTTTTTCCATGGTCTGGCATGACTAGTGGGTTAAAAAAGGAAATTAATCACCATTACTTATATCCACATTACTCTTACACCCACTATACCAATCTTAGTGGGTGCGTTTGTGAATGAAAACAATACGAAGGAGTTGGCGCTGTGTTTTCGGAAGTATCGTTAAATTAAAAAAAAACACCGTTATATTAGTTGTTTGTATGGCAAAGGTATAAACTATTCACAATGTAATTCTTAATTCGAGTTACATTGAACAACAGTTTCTTCATAAAATATTAATTACAAAAGCAATAATTAATTATGACATTTTTTGAGTAACATAATATTCATTTAACAACCATAACAATGCTAACATTGTTTCATAATGGACGCGTGACCACAAAATCGTAAAACGTAACAGAACAATTTAAACGTCTTTACATCAATTAAAACTACGTAATTGTTAATTAAAACAATAATAATATGATCATGAACCGGCTTTAGGCTCGCGTGGTGTACAAAAGAGTAAACTCCCTCTATAGTAGAGATTCCGTGCCTAGCAGTGGGAATATTATACTATCCCACTGTGTTATAATATAACACATGATTGATATTATTCTAACCATGTTTATTATCTATACTTTTTAATATAATCATATATTTTTCTCATCCTTCCACGCATTGGCTACACAGTAAATATAGTTTTTTTTATTGCGTTGAAAGACGAGACGAGCATGCCGTTCGCCTGATGGTAAGTGATACGACCACCCATAAACAGTAGCAACATCATCCAGCACTTTGAGTTACAAAGTACTGTGTGGCATTCCACTGCGCTCGTCATCCTGAGACATAAGATGTTAAGTCTCATTATGTCCAGTAGTTACACTGGCTACAATGTCCTTCAAACCGAAACACAACAGTGCATGCACACTACTGCTTGGCGGTAAGTGTATAATATAAAATAAAAAATAATATCAGCACTGTATTATATACTGTCCCATTGCTGAGCACGGGCCTCCTCTACAACTAAGAGGGTTTAGGCCTTAGTCCACCACGCTGGCCTAGTGCGGGTTGGCTGACTTCAGATTTCTCTAAATTCTTACTGATTATTTTTCCGAGCCAAATATCGACCAATAGAATTGCACCATTCGACGTCACGTGGTACAACCTACATGGTATTATACTGACAATTTTTTTTGAATATTTTCTCTGGTCGTTACTATATAATAAGAAACAATTTTTTTTGAATATTTTCTCTGGTCGTTACTATATATTATGAAATTCTTATTTGTTGACTGTTCATTTCATCTCATGGTGCAATTCTATTGGCCGACATTTGGGACGGAAAAATAATCCCCCGAATACCACACGAGCTTCAAAATTATCTGGCATTTCCCTCAAGGTTCCCTGCAAACAAATGAAGTCGTCAAGTTTTTCAGGAAAAATCACTCGCGCTTCGCGCTCGTGATTTTTTAACCTGAAAACTCCTTCATTTGTTTGCAACGAACCTATCGGAAAATACCCGATAATTTTGAAGCTCTTGTGGTATTATATGTGAGAATTTTTCAGACAGGTTTCCTCACCATGTTTTCCTTCACCGTTAACGTAATACGATAAGAATTTCGAGGGTATGTGAAGTCTGCCAATCCGCACTAGGCCAGCGTGGTGGACTAAGGCCTAAACCTTCTCAGTAGTAGAGGAGGCACGTGCTCAGCAGTGGGCAGTATATAATATAGGGCTGGTATTATTATTATTATTATAACGTAATACAGAGTACACTAACATAATTACGACTAACTAGAGACGTTGTCTCTCGATAACAGCGACTGACCCCGGGGCGAGGTACTATCGCGTGTTTTTCGCGATATTGTATCGGGTTGCCTCCCACCATCATATATTATATACCTATCTATATTATTTTGGGTAGTACAAGGAAAGACGTGGGAGGTAATTAGTGCAAAGATTTGTAGTGATTCTGTCAATTGTCAAACATAACATTTTCCATTAGACCTTTTCCATCAGAGTAGCACATTCTGAAAGGCTGGAAAAATGAACTGATTTTTGTTGATTTTTCCTACAGCATGAATTTCTGGATGATACGCATCCTTTAAGTTAAACTGGCGGAAAGGAATAGTGAGTTATAATCTTGTTTCTTATTAATTTTATTTTTTGAATATCTATTTTATATGAAAGTATGAACGGAATATCTTTTAGGCAAGTCCAACCAGAATGCAAGAGAAATAGCAATATATTTATGTTAACAGATTATAATATTTAATAAATGAATTTAATTGTTTTTTAATTTAATATTTTACGGTAAAGTATCACTGAAGAAACTAACTCAATTACTATTAATTTCAAATCGCGACTAAAATTTTGGGAGATATTTGCCAATTCGTGGTTTATAAGTAGCTAAGAATATTATTTACAATTAAAAAAATATATTTTCTTAACTCTTGTCAGAAATAACTTGGATAAATATCCATCACGGGTTATTTAAAGACACATACATCATTTCAAAGTTTTCTGTTGGTGAAACATAAACAGGTTGTCGACCGCAGTTGGTAGAAATTTTGCCATGAAGACCGTCTTTCAGCTAGGGTTGTCAATAATATTGGTTTTCGCACATTACTAAAATCCAAAACACGTGTTAAAACTCTTTATCAGTCCGTTTGTATATCCAAAAAGGCTGAATCGACCAGTCAAGTATTTCGCTTAGTTTTTAACAAGTTGAGGCTTTGATCGAGGCTACATTAAGTTTAAATTCCCGCAAAGAACTTTAAAAATTAAAATTACTAAGATACACTGACAAAAATACTACAATTTTTATAAATAAAAAAAAAATACTTCACTCACTCCAGTTTCACACCAAAATAATTGAGCCACAAAGATCGTCATAGCAAAATTCTATTTATAAATTACTAACTATTAAGTATTAGTATCTTTTGTAACCATTATTTGGTAGCCCTACTCTGATGAATGCTGGCCGCCAGCCCAACACCTTCACCTTGCCATTGTCAGATGCGCCATCCGTTTGGCAAAGTTCTTGTGGTTTTTTAAATCATTTTTTGTTAAATCACGTGTTTTAATATTTTGGGTAATTGGCAGGGTCACCAATGTAGTATTTATAAATATTTAAACGAAGAAGTAAAAAAAGTGTATTATTTTAGGAATATATTATTCGCGCTGCAACTATGAAAGTGTTTTTGGTAAAAGGAACACCATAGTCTCTTTTCTTCTCTGGTAGAAACTGCTTTCCAAACTGCAACGGTGGTAGATAAGAAAAAAAAACTGAAATTTAAATAATGTATAACATATCTAATAAATTATTTCATCTTAATTTTAGCAACTATTGGGTTCATGGTGTAAAAGTTTATTGGCAGCACGAAGACAGCGTGTGCTCTACGCCTTAAGGATGTCGGGCAGAGTTTGCTTATATTAAGACCGCCTGTTGTCACACGTGTTTCGATCTTTGTCTGTATTCATTCTGTTCCAGTCATCCTTATGCTGCATATATGCTGCATGAGTTCGGAATTTGAATTATATGTTTTTCTCTTATAACATAAGGCGCAAGAAAATTATGTCACTGGTTTTATTTTTGCCTACGCCTTCAGAAGTACAGGCATCAGTTATTTTAAAACCTATCTAAATATATTTGCACACCACATTGCCAGCTATTATGAGATAATTACTAGTGCACTATAGAAGTTCTAATAGAATATTATGATTTGACAATCCAATTAGATGAGATGGTGACGCTGTTGAGTTCCGGCTTAAGGCTTAATAAAAAACTTTGCAACTTTTCGTGGATACAAAGAGAAGCATTTATTTTTTGGGGAAGTTTCTTTTCTCTGAAACTATTTACTTAAAGGTCCTGGTAAAGGTCGCAGGAACTTGCTGGATGCAGGCCGATTCTAATAGATTAGTGGAAATCTTCAGGTTAGACTATGACCAGCAGTAGTCTTTTGATGATGCTGATGATGATGAAAAACTAAGGTCTATTGGCAGTGTGATGGGATTTGGATCGATCGGTTCTGGTTTCGATTCAAATTAGATAGTATTTTGGGGTTTGCTAATACGATTTACCCTGTCATCTCTTAGAGAGGATTGACGTCAGATGATTGACAGGCAGCCAATGGTAAAAACTAAATCCTTTCTGCAACATTATCGAAAAAGTGTGATCCAACCTCACATTGGAGTAGAAAGCAGGTAATAGAATTGTTTCCCGCTTAAAATTCCTATCCCAAAATATGAGGTTCACTATATACTTTCCCGAAGTCCGCCAACCCGCACTAGGCCAGCGTGGTGGACTAAGGCCTAACCCCTCTCAGTAGTAGAGAAGGTCCGTGCTCAGCAGTGGGCAGTATATAATAAAGCGCTGATTGCATTGCATATACTTTCCCAGGATTCAAGTAGCCGACCACAAAACGGTCTACCTGTTAGTCAAATTATATCAAAATCCGTTCAGCCGTTACAGAATTTACTTCTAACAAACATCAAAACCTCTTTACAAACAATCGCTTTATATTAACTTAAGATTAAGGGCAACGTAATCACTATGCAGAATTGACGGTTTTCACACAATAAATAAATTATTATTTATAGCTCGGTTAGGTTACCAAAGGTTGTCTGGAAGACATCGTAGATAGCGATAAGCTCATTATTTGTATTTTCTTTTGAAACATATTGTATCTTGCTATGTGATTATTTGCATTGCTCTGCTGTCGAGACAATCAGGTTGGTGCTTATTGCAAATAATTTACATTATCCTTCCCCTTACATAGCATAAAACAAAGTCGCCTGCCGCCTCTGTACGCAATAAACCCAAAAACTACCGAAGGGATTTCGATGCAAGTTGGTATGGAGATAGTTTGAGACTCTTGGAAGGTTTTAAGATACACATACATAAGTTTTATCACGGGAGTACATAAGTTTTATACACATACATAAGTTTTATCACGGGAAAATATGTAGTGGGACGTTTATCCCGGAAAAAACTCTTTCACACGTATATATTATGATGATTTGTCTTGCTTCCTCTTAGGTTAAATGTCACCTAACATACTAAGCTAAAACATAGAACAAAAACACACATCATGTGAATTACACCCAAACAAAACGCATGGGCTAGCCAAAACACGATCTCCAGTCTAAAGTACAACCCGTTCCTATGACTAGTGCCAAATACCCAAACGAGTATTGCAAAGTGTATTCTTAGTTTTTACATGCGACCGTCACGTGTTGTGTATTTTTGGATCAGTCTTTTCTAAAACGAAACGAGACTCGTAATGGGCGAAATTAATATTTATAATCCAATGCTTAGAATAATAACTGATATGTAACTCGTATTTTTAGTAATCTTCGAAATTAATAATAATGACAGTCCTGTATACTGGCCACTGCTGGTTACGGGCTTCGTCTACTTCTGAAAAGATTTAGGCCTTAGTCCACCACGCTGGCCTAGTGCGGGTTTGCTTCGAGATTATTTTTGGAGTATTTACAGGATAATATCCTCATGATATTTTCCTTCACTGTGAACACGAACGTTAATTGATTAACAATACACTCATAACTTCGAAAAGTCAGAGGTTTGTTAAGTGTGCCTTGGGTTTTGAACCTGCGGACGTATTCTCGGCAGACCGTTCCATTCCCAACTAGATTATCGTGCAAATCTTTGAAATTGGCAGCTAACTCACTATTTATTACATATAAATATTAACTAATAATAGAAGTTAAAATAAGAATAAGTTTGATACTTTACCATTATATGTTTCATAAACGGCTTAATCAACATGTAAATCTATATAAATTTGTTGTTCTATACCTTAATAATGCAAACAGATTAGTCATCAAGCCATCATAAGCATATAATTTCTATTTATGGTGCAATGAATAACAGTTTAAGATTAACATTTAGATCTCAGTAGTTGCAAAATTAATCTGATACTTACTGTTAGTCACACTTACATACTCCTTTATTTTATTTATAATATTAGCCAAAAAAAACCATAGGTGAAATTACATCAGATTTATGCATACAAAGTAATATTATGTTAGATTGTAGTCTAAATAATAATATATTATGTTGATACAGTGTATGTCAAAATTATGATTAATGATAATAAACAATTATGCCTTTTGCAGTTACCCATGTATTGCTAATTAGTACTTACTGCCTACCAGGTTCTGCAATACTGACATCTTAGAGGTATAGGGCCGCGAGTTCTTCAAATTATGTTAATAGCTACCTTTAACAGTGAAATGAGGCGATGATTGTAAGATTCCGGATTGATTTGATTTCATCGTAACTATTATTTATTGTCATTCAGAAAGTGTTCTCGAGATGAATAATCGCGAGTGGTGTCGCAATTATTTTGAAGAACAACGACAGACGTAGAGCAAGTTTAAACTTATTTCAGGCAAATAAAATATTACGTGAATTATATTTTTATCACTCTGAAACAAAAAAAAAAAAAACCGAAAACGATATAAATATCACACCGGCGATGTCCATGCTATATCAGACAGCCGAGGCAACATCGTAAAGTATTATTATGCCGATTATAATGTCGTACGTCATTCTTAGGTATCTATTTGACAAGCATTGCATGATAACAGGATATCTCGAATCTTATACAGGGTGCATAAAAATAACAGGTAAAGTTTGTTATTTCGATATAAACTCTAAAATTATCGTTCATTCTGAAGATGATTTCACTAATTGGAAACGCGAGACATTCACGAGGGTGGTGCTGCGTACAAAGCTATTGATTTCATTAATAATAACACAAGTAAACGACTAACGCTACTGTACTACGGTCGTATCGCTTACCATCAGGCGAACGGCAAGCTCGTCTCGTCATCCAAGGCAATAAAAAAAAACACGAGGATGGTGCCGCGGACAAAGTTATACAATAAAGTGATTTTTTGGTGGTGGCATATATTTTATATCCCCCCGTGTAGCGACCACCGTATACAAAGTATTAAAACCCGCCATAGGGCCCATGTAAGTGTGTTTCGTTCCGGGATCAGCCTGTGTATATCTGATTCAAACAGGCCGGCATAATAGGATAGTTTCCTATGTTTGATGTTGTAAATCATTTTATATGTAACAGAAAATAATACGAAAAATAAATTCTTCTGTGAAATCAGCATCAAAATTGGTTGAAAAAAGCAGTTATTCATATTTGAAATATTGTTGTGAGCAAAAGTGGGGATGTGGAGGAGATGTCACGCTATCTCTTTCGCACGCACGCAGCGTTATGGCCGGCGACTCTCAGTGACGTCACAGTGTAATATTACTGTTATTTGACAACTACACCTTCCACCAAATTTCAAAGCTTTATAACCTACTAATTATTGCCCCAATTTTGAAAATTATTTTTCCTTAAGATTTTGGATGGCATACATTTTTGATAAATGTATTAAAAAAGTAGTCAACTACCCTATTGTGGCGGCTGGCGAGGGATGTCCATCTGTCGTCTTTCCACAATCTGTCTGGATCCCACTGCGTTTACCATCAGGTGCCGGATAAAAAAAAGTGTGTATCCGTACGTTGCTAGAATATATCGTGATTATATTATGTGGCAGAGTTTGTTTGTAGCTACTTTTTTCTATCTCTTTTATTTACTTATATCTATGATTATAGCGAGATTAGGTCGGCTCGACCGGGATAGTTTAACAGATAAATTAACGTAGTTTTTCGTGTGATAAGTTAGGTCAGTAAATAAAATTTCTACAAGAGAATTTCTGACAGAATTTTCATACTACAGAGATAATGCAGAGTTTATCGCGGGGAAAAACGCGTTATCGCTACCACCACTGTGGGGTGTGGAATGGTTATGTTGGTTTCACCGATCTTACGGGCCAATGTCGACGCTCGGGAGTAGATATAGCATCATTTGAACGAGCATTGGACCGAGTCCCTAACACTATGTACATCTTACACCGGCATACCAACCAAAACCCGCGGGGCCGCGGTGGCCTTCTTCGGGGCATACGGGACGGGTATCTTGCAATATTACGACTGTAATTATAATTTATTAGTTAATGAGTCATTCGAAATTATAACTGCAATCGCATTTTTAAGATTATAAGAAGTCTACAGCAAATAGATTTGTGCCCAGAGAAGTCTCGTCACTGTTTATATGCTAAATAGATAGTGAAGACCCCATTACTATACGAATACGAAAGTGAAAAAAATATCACACTCGCATTTTTAAGACTAATGACTGCAATAAATTCTTCAAGATTTTTATGCCAAAACCGAAAATTTCTGAATGACAAGACTTCCTTGCGGCTATGAATGACAGTGCCCCTGAGCGGGTAAACATTATTCCCACCAAATTTATTCCTGGTAATGCGATACGTTTTCTGCCAGTTCTGTTATGTGGGTGTGGCACATTAATTTTACTTAAAAATATTTTTAAATAAATATTTATCTGAGGATTGACGTGTGGGCAATAGTAATGAGAAATGACACGCACTGCCAAAAGTCTGCAATAATTAGCGCGGGAAAACATTTGTTTATGTAACGTTCTTTTTTTAAAAAACCTTTATGAAGTTACGTCAATTATTCAAGGTTAAATAGACTGTAATAGATGGAGTCTTAAGTATAACTCTATTAATGTCTCTAATCTTTATATCTGTTATTTATGGCAGAATAAAAATATTCAATTGTTCGTAAATAAAAAAAAGTTTGTCTCTGCTGTTGCATTAATTATAAACAGACTCCCTAATTTAAATCAGGGTAAAGAAACTACTGAAGAAGTTTACTGGTGATAGGACTCTCATATTGTAAGAGTCCGTCTGGGTGGGTACCACCGCAATGTCTATTTCTACCGCCAAGCAGCAGTGTGCATGCACTGTTGTGTTTCGGTTTGAAGGACATTGTAGCCAGCGTAACTACTGGACATAATGAGACTTAACATCTTATGTCTCAGGATGACGAGTGCAGTGGAATGCCACACAGTACCTACTTTGTAAGTCAAGGTGCTGGATGGTGATGCTACTGTTTAAGGGTGATCGTATCGCTTACCATCAGGCGAACGGCATGCTTGTCTCGTCATTCAATGCAATATAAAAATAAACAAAAAGAAAAAAAAGAAAACGGATAAAAATTATACGAAGGAAAAACAAAATATAATAAAAATAAATATCTACCATTTTCAATTAGGTAGCTCTGTAACTGTATTTGGTAAAATAGAAAGTGCAGTATTAATTATTGAAAAATGTCCATTAATACTGATGTAAATAATTTACATAGTAAATCAATAGTTTTAAAATTGTCTCCAAACTCCAAACGCACAATATATACCTCCATTATAGCATATAGATACATTGTTTATTATCAATTAACTCATATAATATAACACGTGGGCGGTGTCTGACCAGCCTACTGGTTCGGTTATCTAAAGTTCAGCGTAAAAACAATCACTGATAACTACGATATCAACAAATACAAGTTTATTAGAACGTCAGTGTTGTTAGGCCTATGTTGAGAAATAGTGGAGAAATTATTAAAACGGTATTTGATTTTCAGTTACTATAAAGGTATGTTCTTATTAATTATTTGATGTGGCCCTTTTATATACGCATTTGTTATAAAATAACACGGTTATATTTTTTTGAGGACAATATTGGCTAATTTGTGGTAACTTGGGTTTGTTGATTTGTAAAACAAGGTATCTAGCTGTTAAACCACGGTACGGCGAATTCTAGGTGCATTAGTTACGTTTCTGCCTAACTCTTTGGACAAAGCGTGAACTTTTTATGTATAATTTGTGGTTAAAGTTTGGTAGCAGACTTTCGAGTACAAAACAATGGCCGGTCTTAAAATGACATTGTAAAGATACTTCTTTATCTTGACAACTTGTTTATAAGTGTGTGTTGGAAATTTCTCTTTATTGTAAGAACTTATTCACTTACTAGGTATTGCGCGCGGATTCACTCGCACAAAAAGCCTTTCCCATTACAAAAGACCGGGATTCAATTTTGAATTGCAAAACAACATTACCCGTCCAGGGTTACGAAGAAGAACTGAGAATCGAGAATCCATCTTTTTTCAGACTAAGTTCGTTGCCAGACCAATGCTCCCCAATCCACATTAGAAACCCTTCAATAGATACTCATATTATGTAACTGTTATCTACTGATTGCATAGTAACCGAACTATAGCTTGTATAGTAGATGTGTGGTATGTTGACATTGGCATAGGACAATGAGGGTTATACTCTTCAAGGGGCAGAAATTATCATAATCGACCCGTATCTAGATTCTAGACCCGCATACACCTCAAATTAGCTGCATTTTTATTTAACAGACCATTTACTGCGAGTACCAAAGTGTTATTCATAGATTGTTTTTTATGAATAATATATTTTTTTCTCTGTCAAGGCATAGACCTTGCATCCGGAGTAACCACAACCGTCGTGTGGTTGCCAGAATTATGCCAGCCTGTCTTACTAGATGTTTACCGGCTGATCACCAAACGCAACCAATTTTAGGAACAGTTTATATGTCGTATTATTCATTATATGAAGGTCTCTTCCCACCTTAAAAATAAGTAGGGTACCCTTCAAAATCTTTTCTGCTAAGTTAATGTTCCTAATTATTGTAATGTAGCTACTAGTGGCATATCAAACCTCAATTCTCTCATAAGTCCCTTTGTGTTACAATAGAGTATCTATCTACAGAACATCCATCGTTGCTATGACGTCATCAATGAAAATATACGCTTACTATCTATAATAACTGGACGTCATAACCGAAAGTAAATAATGAATATATCAGACAACAGTCAAACATATTTACTGTCTCTTCATTGACGTAATATAAAAATAACAAACAAAGAGTTTGTTTATTTGGAGAAATCGATCCGGTGAAATCAATGTCGGTACTATCGTGTTTATTTTGTTTTATCTGGGAGCGTGCGTTGACACTTTAAAGTGGGTACGTGACTTGCTTCAAGTCAAGTTCATCACCAGGGACGTAGTTAAGGAGTAGAAACCTTGGGCATATTCGTTAAATTGGTAAGATATAATATACAAGCTTACGTCTCTATCCCTAAGGAAGTTTGATTTGGCCATAGAGCACAAACCATATCATACCATACCAGCCCTGTACTATATACTGCGCACTGCTGAGCACGCACCTCCTCTGACTACAAATGCGACGATTTAGGCTTTAGTCCACCACCATATGAAGAATTCACATACCTTCGAAATTCTTATAGATAAATTCTCAGGACAGGAACTTCTCAGAGCACAAACACTGGGACATAATTAGCTTAATGATTAAAAAATGAAGAGCTCACATATTTATATTTGAACAGGATGTTACATTTAAAAAATTATGTTATTTTAACCAACTGTCTTAGTTTATTTTTAGCATATATTTTATGTACACTGTGTGAATAATAATGCGATAAAAACTAGAGTGGAGCGGCCACAATTCCTCTTATACAAAGAGTTCTAAGATGATATAGAGAGGCCATTAGGAAAATTTTCATACAAAAATTTTGAGCCTGTTCGTCAGTAGCTCAATCTACCGTGAAATAACAAAATACCTATGTATAATGCATTAGAACATACTTTGACATGATCGTAATGCTCCAATGGCATATTTCCTTCCAAAATATTGATTTCTTTACAAAATTTGCGCATAACGAGACATCTTGTCACATGGATGTGTCAAATAAGACAGCAACTTATTACCAGTTGGTAACAACTTTTGGACGAAAAATTTGTGCCTGATGTCCGGTCTACAACTATACTTTTTAATGTCTTTGCTCTTGTAGAAAGTTTGAAAACACGTCCTTTAGAAGCATGACTTTTTCGTTAAATGATCACTTAGTTGCCTGTTAGTGTGCCTACATCCTATATTAAAATTATCCTGACAAATACATTAATTGGTACAACGCCTTCTAACCCCGTAGCCTTTAATATATTATTCTCATTAAAGTTTACTTATTATCTGAGTAAATACAGATAGCAGTCATATGACAGGGGAGATAAAATGTCATGCACAAAGCACGTTATTGTCAATTGTTACCTACTCATATTTTATACCTACGTGATCATATTTTAAAACCGTATAAATACGAGTTTAGGGGAAAAAAAATTTTTTGAGTTGGGATGTGCTGTTATGGCGGGTTTTTATCTATTTCTTAATATCAGTTTCTATTCATTTGGTTTTCAAGATGTCACCGTTACAATTCGCTATAAAACTTCTGTTTAAACAATAAAAAAGTAGCACTATTACTAAATCCATTTGGGTAAGAAATAAACCCTCCTAGCTTCTTCATAGAAATACAGTAACCATGGAAACCAGTGCTACAACTCCACTTGCTGTATTACAGAGCTGATGAATAATGATAAGATAATAAAATAATTATGCCGATTTACGTAATCAAACGGGATGTAGGTTCCTAATCCGAGTCATAGGTTCTGTAAACACACTTTCTAAACATAATACTGATATGTTATGACTAAAATAATAATAAAGACACGGTAAAGATAATGACTTGTATTCATTGATATGTAGGGTTTTTATACATCAATGCTTGTATTACAGAAATTAGCGTAACGATACCCTAAATTTTAACCCTGAGAAAGGACTACAGGATGTAGTATATTATTAAGGCCCTCCCCGAGCCAACGGCCTTGAGCGTTGATTTTGTTTTTTTGTGGCATTGAATGACGAGACGAGCAAACCGTTCGTCTGATGGTAAACGATACGACCACCCATAAACAGTAGCAACACCATCCAGCACCTTGAGTTACAAAGTACTGTGTGGTATTCCACTGCGCTCGTCATCCTGAGACATAAGATGTTAAGTCTTACTATGTCCTGTCATTAAACTGGCTACAATGTCCTTCAAACCGAAACACAACAGTGCATGCACACTGCTGCTTGGCGGTAGAAATAGACATTGCGGTGGTACCCACCCAGACGGACTCTTACATATGAGAGACCTACCACCAGTATAATTCGTTCCATATATTTCGATTTTCGGCGGAAAATGCAAAGATTTACGAATAATTTGTATATGATTGTACCTATCTATCGAGCATATCACACGAAGGAGATTAGTTTTTAGCGAACTGCCTGCGTCGCGCGTGAATTAATTATTTTTGTGGTGACGATGAATCAGCACCGCGTTTTCAAGAGCCATTATATTATATTGTTTGGCGTAAGCATTGTAAATCATATTGGTTCTAATTGCTGCTAAAATACCTTCTGCGTCGAACGTTACATTTTTATAATATTGATATTTTAATCTGCTGCTTGCTACAGCAACATTAAACAAACTAAAGAATATTTTGCATATTTCACAAATATTTAAGTTGAATAATATAGACAGTTCCCCTAATCTTCAGGAAGCGGATGTGACAAGATAGCGCGGCAATAGTAAATATAAAATACGTTCCAGAATTAAAGGGCACTCCACACACCACTAGTCACTACCACGCTCTAATCGTTTTGCTGCAGCTTTACGTTAGTATTAACATCAAACATTTCCTCCATTATATATGATCCTATAAAAAGTATTTATTATAAGACTAAAAGTATTTATTAGAAGAATCTATTACGTATTACTATACTGGTGGTAGGTCTCTCATTATGTAAGAGGCCGTCTGGGTGGGTACCACCGCAATGTCTATTTATACCGCCAAGCAACAGTGTGCATGCACTGTTGTGTTTCGGTTTAAGGACATTGTAGCCAGTATAACTACTGAACATAATGAGACTTAACATCTTATGTCTCAGGATGACGAGCGCAGTGGAATGCCACACAGTACTTTGTAAGTCCAGGTGCTGGATGGTGTTGCTACTGTTTATGGGTGGTTGTATCACTTACCATCAGGCGGACGGCATGCTCGTCTCGTCATTCAATGCGATAAAAAAAAAAAAAAAAAAAACGTATTGTAGATTGAAAAGTTTTCTTGTTTATACATCTCAGTGTATTTTTATTCATTCTATGATGACCTAGATTTAATTTCAATCAGGGTTTTCGACTCAAGTCTCAGAAAGTTTTCAAAATCATTAATGAGCCCTTCGTGGTAAGTAAGTACAGAACAGGATAAAGTTGCGAATTCCTAAACTAACTAAGTAAGCAGTAGGTACACTTGGTTTACTGGCAAGATAGTCGATTGTGTGGATAGGGAATTATCTTATTACTTCGTTATCTACACCACCACTGCACCGTGGCACGATGACGATTGCTTATCATAAATTCAAAACAGAATATGTTAAGTTTCATCGGGAGTAGTCATTAATTATTTAACTGTCAATTTAAACTATTTTTTTTTAACTAAACTGAACTCTTTTTTTTGAGTTGTACATAAAACAGATTTTTTATTCAAAGTGACCTAAAATTGGGATTTTTTATACCAGGTCTTTTAGATCTGCCTTTGGCAAGGACCAGTCATGCCCTACTATGGGTCTATGTAAGTTTACACCAGCTTGGGGTTTACTGGATATTTTTTGTGGGTCATTGTTCCTGTTTTATGTGTCGTGTCTATGAGCACACATTTATGTGCGTTTTTGATTTGAAAAACACTTGAGTTGCCTCTGTGGCCGTTTATTTGCATGATATCATTACGTCATAAGTTAGATTTAAGCTCAGCGTACATATAGGTCCATTAATAGCATCTCACCCTTGGGGGTGAATGGTGTGAATACTGGTGTATGTGGTTTTTAAATTGGATTTTTGGGTGAAGGTTGGTTTGCCTAATGCCTATGTTTATTATTTATTTGGTTTTTTAGTTTGGTGTGTTATCTGTAATTTATATAATAAAGCGATTTATATGTTTGTTTTGTAAACACCGGCTTAATCTATTTCATGAAATATAACAGAATAAATTATATTTAATATAGTTTAAAAGATACACTACTATAAAATATTTAAGTTTCTATAAAATATTATCTTTTTCTTCATCATCTTTTTGACGCTAATACTAATAAATATTATAGTGTTTTATTCAAAAGTATATTATTCCCCTATAAATGTATGTGTGGATGTGGGTGTGTCTATCATTTATTTTTTATTTGTTTGTTTATGCTAATTCCACCACAAGCGGTCGAAGTATTGTACCTCGACCTAGCAATTCGGTTCAAACTACATTTACCCAGAATTCCAAGCCATGGTTAAGACTAATTAGGACAATTGGGAGCAGTTTTGGGCCTTTCCGCCGTCTTCTGTGATCATTACGAGAAACCGAATGATTGATATTTGAAAAACAGTTTTAGTTGCAGCAGAATTTAATCATTTTATTGGTACAGTTGTGATGCCCCCCAGGGGATTGCGAGTTGCGACCCACACGTTGAAAAACACGAATAGTTTATAAATAATGGTATTTTGGAAGTTGTTTTTTTTATGGATCAGACCCCTGTGACATAAGATGGCGGTAAATTTGACGACTACGTGTGCCAAATTTTTAGATGCTTTAGATGCTTTATTTATCCCTTAAGGAAATCATTAAAATATATCACATTATATCTCTTTAGTAAATATATGTCTAATCGCTTTTAAGGCACAGAAATACACTTTGCTAATTACATAGTAAATACTTTACCAAGCAAGATAAATGAATACGTAGACTCGTTGATAACTCTGTGTAAACATGCTATAGCTATGCTAGTTTATACATACAATCCGCATCCTATCAAACTGGTCTTTGTCGTCTGAATTTTAATAGAATCAACATATAAGTATGCAAATTATACTCTTTAAAGCATGTAAGAGTTTCTGTGGTTATTTTGTTCTGACCAATGCACCCAGAATTAAAGTTTTTGATGTCTCAACTACCAGGATATATTTTTTTCAGTAGATTGTAGTGCATTTAGTTTGCAATGCAATGCAATCAGCCTTGGATTATATACTGTCCACTGCTGAGTACGGCCTCTTCTACTACTGAGAGGGGTTAGGCCTTACTCCACCACGCTGGCCTACTGCGGATTGGCAGATTTCACATACCCCCGAAATTCTTATGGTGAATTCTCAGGTATGAAGGTTTCCTGTCGACGTTTTCCTTAATTGATAAACAATACACACGTAACTTCGAAAAGTCAGAGGTGTGTGTCTTGGGATTTGAACCTCCGGACATTGTCTCGGAAGACCGTTCCGTTCCCAACTAGGCCATCGTCCACATTCAGTTTCTAAGTATAAAATTCATTTGTTCTCATCGATTTAGTTGTGTTCACTCTATTTTAACCATTATTCACTACGTTCTATCACTTCTTCTTTGCTCTGATGAGTGTTATGTGATTAATGACATAGAATCGGTCTGAAAAATTACAATCCGAAATCCTCATTTAGACGTGTCAATTTTTGCTACAAATAATCGTACGCAATTATTGAGCCCCGTCTGAACATGCGCAATGGCAAGGCAATTCCTGCCCAGGTTCACGTTCAATCACCCAATTTCGTGCTAGTACAGTCAGCAGCATAAATATCTGTACAAAATCAAAATTACAAATGGCCTATATACGCATTAAGTTAAACTGAAATATTTCTTTCTTCGTTTTAAGTAAAGTAAATACCTTTTATTTTATTTTCGTGAAGAGAAAAACTAGATTAGTAAGAACACAAAAGTATGTGGGCAATTATATAAATATTTAAATATTTATTCCTTTCTGGCTGACAATATATCATGGGTGTTCATGGACAGTGGGTGTTTCTCATCGTCACGTGATATTTGGATTCAATATATCGCACCTTTAGGACGAAAACGACACAATTAAAACAATCTAAGATAGTAGGGTTCTTTCAGTAAGACAGCTTTTTGTGCTCCATATAATTTTGCGTAAACACTCCTCCCTGCAATATGATGCAAATCTTGGAAGAAACCGTCGTCGGTCATACATGATATGTTCAACCAAAGGTTGTAGAACGGCACTTGCTCAAAGACATTATAATATTATTGGGAGTCATCTTTACAATATAGCAAACCAGCATTGTAATATATTTTCCGTAAATAGATTTCAATGTAAGAAAAAAGTTACTGAGTGGCTGCAGACTAAAAATTATAGTGAGACTTAAAATATTATTAAAATATCTTCTACCTAAAACACACACACACACACACACACACACGCCCCCCCCCCCCACACACACACACACTCACACGCTCCTACTAAAGTACTAAGTTTACAAATAACTGTCCTCCAATGCATCTAATGTAACTTATTTTAAGTACAGCCCCATGTGAGAATCCTGGTACCCATAACACAAGTTTAGTCTTACCTTGGGTACTAGTGTTCAAACAAACACTTGTAAATATATTTGTTATATTTGTATTGTATCAATTAAATAATGTTATTTGTAAGTGTATGTACAAAAATGTTTGCCAAATAAAGTTATTATTATTATTATAATCAAAAATTGAGTTGTCGTCATAAAATGACTTAAAACTGGTCCCTATTTCATAAAAATATAATAAAAACGGCCCGATGTAATAGTTTTGTCCTTTTCCCGCTTGAATATGGCGGTGTTTGAACTATTGTTGTATTGAGAACTTCGTTTTAAGTAATTTTATGACGATAACTCAATTTTCGAATTTTTGAATTGTGTCGTTTTCGTCCTAAAAGTGCGATATAGTGACACGAATCCTTCGTTTCCTCGAGCTCCCTAAAATTTTCGGTCCTTTTCTTAAAGATCAGCAAATCTGATATCTATGGTTGGAGAGTTTAGCCCGTAAAATCACATTTTTACAATGTTTCTGCTTTTTTTGCAATAAATCACAATGAATATAGTTATTGGTCATTCCATGATTGATTTATGTAATTTATGCTCATACCTAGTGTAGATTAAAAACGACGGAAGGTAACTGACATGAATCTAAATCCAATTGTTTACAAATCACAACAACTGTGACAAACACATTTAACAGTAGGCCGTCAAGTGACATTCAGTCATAAACCTTCATTTTTATAGAAATTACTATTAATAGATTTCTAGGTAAATATGCATGTAAAACCTGTGGCACAACTATACTGGCTGATTTACCTTTTTGCTAGATCTTACATATTTACATGTTTATTGCCTACACGTTTAATATCGATTGGTTTTTGTCACGTGGTTTAATTAATTAATCGTTTGTACATTATTCTTGGTTAGTTTTTTTTTTGTTACTTAAGACAGATTCTAAGGAAGTTTTTGTATGGAATTTATGTTCTGATCAGGTACCTATTAATGGACAAATTCATCGCCTCATTGTTCATTTGTTAAATTGATATACTATTTATGCAGTATATATTTATATATTTTTTTTACAAAATATGTCCTACCATCTAGTAACTAAAAATATTATTTGTTAGTTTTAATCAATACTAATATTATAAAGAGGAAAGATTTGATTGTTTGTTTGTATTGAATAGACTCCGAAGCTACTGGATTTGAAAAATTCTTTCGCCAATATAAAGCTACATTGTCAGCGAGTAACATAGGTTACTTTTTATCCCGGGGAAATATAAAGCGGGACTTTTATCCCGGAAAAAAATTTCACGCGAGCAGAAGTCTATTTCAGAATAATTTGACAGTCAAATCATTGATTAGAATTCGCTTATTAGCAAGGCCTTGTATATCTTCAACTATTATTATTTTTCTCAACATCAGATTTTTTTTAATTTGCGGGCTGTCTGTTATGGGCTGCGACTCATAAGTTCGCGGCAGCCATTATTTACGCTATCGACCTTACATTATATTGAAGTGTAGAACACTGTGCTTCTACTATTTGTTTAATATTGTGTTACTGGCGAAATAATGGAGTCGTTAGACGTATCAATAAATAAATGATTAGGGATGTATATTGTATTTTAAAAGTGCGAAAAAATGATAGACTTTTTATTTTGAAAAATAAAGTGATTTCTTTATAGTTTTCCGCGCATCTTGTTCCTTATATGACTCATTTTAATCTACTGAAATGGCTTATTAGTAAGCACGTTATGCAAATTTACTTTCAAGTAATTTACTAATAGTTAATTCGCAATAAGCATACATTGTTACGTAATAGTTTGTAATTAAAAGTAATTAGACACAAACATGTTATATTTACCAATTATCTACAGAAATATACATACATACAATACATACATACATAGGAACAGGCCTTTTCCCTTTCAGAAGTAGGCAGAGGTATATAAACTTTGGTCACGCACAAAACTAGACGGACATTTTCCGTAACACGGCATCAGCTAAGCTTACATTGACTTAGAATTCTAACCCAGAACCTTGCGGCCCACTGTCTTTATATTCTGCTACAAGACCAAGGAGTCACGGTTCAAGAAATGGAATAAGGCCAACATACACATTAGCTGGTCAACAATTACTAAATCAATTTACATGCATGTTTAATGTCAACTATTATAAGAACTGGTTATGAAGTAAATTAATGATATATATTGAGGAAGACTTAGGTAGATTCAAGGCCAAGAATTAGAAAATGGGAGAGCAGATAGATGATTAGAAATAATTTGTTTTTATGTAAATTCTATTTGTCCGGACTCCGGGCTAATTTTAAAAAGTGCCTTTAAACTTTTTATTGACATCGTAATGAATATCATGCGTATTTTATTTTTATTTTTTTATGTCATTGAATGACGAGACGAGCATGCCGTTCACCTGATGGTAAGCGATATGACCACCCATAAACAGTAGCAACACCATCCAGCACCTTAACTTACAAAGTACTGTGTGGCATTCCACTGCGCTCGTCATCCTGAGACATAAGATGTTAAGTCTCATTATGTCCTGTAGTTACACTGGCTACAATGTCCTCCAAACCGAAACACAACAGTGTATGCACACTGCTGCTTGGCGGTAGAAATAAACATTGCGGTGGTACCCACCTAGACGGACTCTTTCATATGAGAGACCTACCACCAGTATATCCGTCAACAGGCCGGCAAAATTGTATTGTCTAGTGAGAAGCAATCTCTCGTCAGTTGACACTCTATTTTGACGCTACTCCATTTACCATCGGATGCGAGGGGTAATTTAATGTGCCTCCCCCAATACTGCACCCTTCTTCTACGGCCGAGGACCTATTGATGTTTTTTTAAGAAGCTTATTGAGCTTATTGATATTGATGATTGATATTTTCACGATCTTACTATTTAGTTACTATAAATGTACTGTCCTGCAGAAATATTTCTTGCAAAAATACACAATATAAGGAACTATAGACTGCCCGGTGGGAGGTGTTGGTTTGGTGGTAATTGATACTAAAGCCGCGCCTTTTTTATTATTCTGGTAATTTAGTATCTCGTAAAGACATATTTACTTAGATAAACCAAGATATGTACAGTCAGCCACATAAGTGGCTGAACAAGTTCAAAATTTCAATTCGCCACTTAATCTAAGCAACAATCTGTGAGTAAATTCAAGGAGGTTTCGATCTGAAGTAAACTTTTTTAGGAATTTTACATCAGACTCATATGAATTTTCATGCAATTTGTAAGCCAATCTTCTGTGCCATTGATAAAAGGGAAAGAACTAGCCGTTCTCAAATTTGCAAGTCAGCAAATGTTTCTACCATGTATATTTTATACTAATGTAGAAAAAATAACAATGATTTTCTCACTTTGTCACGAGTTCGTTGGTCATATAAATTATATTTTAAATAAATCAATTAAGAAACTTGTAAACGTCGGTATAAATATAACAATGACACTATAATTGCATAATACATTGACGCTATCAGCTGGGTCGTGTTATCGTTATTGGAGCACGTGTTACCGATTTTTATTTATATTATACTAAATTTCGCTCGTGACTTTGGCCGATCTTGGGATAATTGAGGCGTGGAAGGTGACTTGACTGAGGCAACTGACTCCAGAGGAACAATGTTTTATGATGATAATAAACTGTCTATCAGTTAAAAATCTGTAATCAAAAGAGGTTCAGTAATTTCAGAAGTGACCTTCATCAAGCTTTTTGATTATTTAAAGGTATAATTTTCGGCTTATCATAGTAAAACTTGCATCGAAATGTTCAGCTGTTTTCCGTGACGCACAAACAAATTAGAAGACTCTGTTATTTTATTTCTATTTAGTTATGTTCGTAAATTACTATGAACATTGTAAAAGTCGAATTAGAGGCAATTTTGTATGGAATTTGCAGCATTGATTAAGAATTCATTGTCGACTATGATTGAATGTTAGACTCGTTAACGATAATAAGATAGGGAGTGTATTACTAGACGCTCTGCCTACCCCTTCGGGTATTTAAAAAATGGTGTGGTGAGTTAATAAATTAAATTATCAAGCAAGAATGACGATATTATGGATAATACATTTTAAAATTGTTGAAAATCGTTTCTTTGTTGGTAAAAACTTTAATAACCACAATTAAAATAGATTTCATTTATTAGTAAGCCATGATTCGAAGTTCGTGGAATGTAGATAAATGTTGCAATTTTCTATTTGTTGCCCATTCGACTCAGGTTCGACCCTTGTTTGAATCACTAACTGTCGATAAAATCGAAACGTGCGTTTGTTAAAATATTCATGCAGCTCCTTTTAGTGACCTTATTAATGTAATAAGACTTAAGTTTCCTGCAAAAGACCTTTGATTCTTAAATTAGCAACGTGGCAATGACCATCCAAGTTAATAAAAGTTTTATAAATCTATTATAATCAAACGCGTCCTCATTTTGCTCATCGATATTATCACAACGTAATGCATTTTTGTTCATCCAATGTTTGTCCTTATAGGACAAATCATAGTTTAATAATTGTTTTTCTTTTCAGAATTCGACTAATTGAATATAATCTAGTCTTGTATAAGTAGGTAGACTTAAATTAATATAACTAACTAAATATTAATATAAGACAAACTTTAATTAATTATTTGAAATAAGTTTTTATATTTGAGGAGTAGTAAATACGAGATAGCGACATGCCAATGCTCACATCAAAGATAAATTTATATGATTAACCAGCTGTTCATAATGGGGTTAATGCTAACAGACCCTACGCGATAACAGAGGTCGCGGTTACAGTAACAACCAACCTTGTCTTTAGGCGTTAGTTATTAAGTGTGCCCACTGCCCATAGCGCGTTATGTATTTATTTTGATAGACATACTTATTATCTGGTTCATTCCAGTGTAAAGTCGTGGCAAAAACAAAAATTCGAACGCTACTCTGCATTTTGCCATCTCGTGGTAACACTTTTTAAATATTTTCAACAAATTTAGTGAAATTTTGTTATACTAAAGTTTACATAGGAATCCGCCTGGACTTTGTAGCTACGCGCGAACAAATTAACATAGTCTGTGTATTATTTCTATGTGTTTATAAATTCCGTTTAGGATAAACTTGGCGAACGCGATTGATCTATAACTAAAGTAAATATTGTTTTTCTTCACGTAACTAAATTATCGCTTATAAACAATAACAAAATAAATTTTATTGATTTATGTCTATAACCGTATTTAATAAAAAAAATATAAAGTATAAAAAAATATGAATGGTTAATTTTCTCGCAATAACATGGTCGTTTATATTATTATGCAGTAAATTATGTTGTTTATGTGGCTTTATAGGTAAATTATTTATTAATAGTGTTTGTATGTGTTGCCTAGGACTAAACTCACACTGCGAATATAAACATCAATAATTTTGTTACTTGTGCAATTTTAGTTTTATTTTATACAATTTTCATCGAAATCCGCTTTCTCGTCCACCATTATACACCTAGAATATTATGGAAATTATATTATGCACCGTGCAGATGCTATCAACTAGTTGCTGAGAAACACTACACTAGTACACAACTGACAATTACTGAAGTTGTTGAAGTATCTGTCAGCTCCACAACATCCAAACAAATGAACACCTATTATGACTTAAAAAAATCGCGTCAAAATAAGTCTATTCGTTTGAAAGCTACGATGCCACAGACAGACATACAGATACACAGATACACACCCTAAACTTATAACACCCCTCTTTTTCTATCGGGGGTTAAAAATAGATACTCAAACAATACTTTTTGATTACAGGAAAGACTCAGTGCCCTTCATAAAAAATGGTACGCCCACGACTGTTACCAAGACGCCAGTGCCGGCGCAAAAGGCAAGCAAGCAGGGCAGGGGGAAAGCCCTGCGTCAGGTACTGGCCTCGTTTGTGGCCAACCTGGGCACCATCAATACTGGCATGGCCTTCGGATTCTCTGCCGTGGCCTTACCGCAGTTGAAAAGTGAGAACTCCACCCTGCATATCACTGAGAATGAGGCCAGTTGGATTGGTAAGATACGGCTTATTTTTGTTAAATTGCTATAACAAAGACTGCCTCGATGGCCTAGGTGTATTGAATTCGCGGTATGACACCACTCAGATTTCGGGTTCAAAGCCCGAGTCGGGCAAAGTTATATTGGATTTTTCTGCGTAGTATTAGCCCGGAGACTGGAATTTGTGCCCGATATGGTGAAATTCCAGATTCCGGGCTGATACTGAATAGAAAAATCCAATATCACTTTCCCCGACCGATCGAACCCAAGACATTCAGCATTGCTGCATTGTTGTTTACAGTACGACTTCTGTAATACAACCACGCCATCGAGGCAGTCATAAACGGTTATGGGCATGGAATATACCTAACTGTTATGTAAATTCAGTACCTACATGCAAAATATAATATTTAGTTCTTACTTTTAATTCTTATAAAAGATAAAAGTAACGGAAGGAACTTCAGAATTAAATTCTCAATTACCATTGATAGGCTAGAAATTCCAAAGCTTGTCCCATCAATGTCATCAATTACTACATACTTTGTAGTTACCTTGTATATTCGGCACTGCGAAGTCGGAATGTATTTGGAATAATAAAACTCAATGTTATTTCAAATGCCAGTGTTAGAGGTAATTACATTATCCTCTTTCTACGCAGTTTCTTATCAAACTATGCATCATATTATCGTACAAATAATGAGCTCGTACATGTTCCGTAAGATGAATTACTGACACCAATTATGTCATTCATGGATTAGGAAATGAAATTTTTCCGTCGCGCTCATACGAACTATTATACTATACAGTTCACGTATCTTTCTCTTCACTATAATAAATATGTGAAGTTTGTGAGATTTTGTAGAGATAATATCTGGAACTATTGAAGCGATTTTAAATCTATCATCAATTAATATTTACACTGATTTATTTCTGTTCTTTGTTTGATTCCGAACAGAAATAACTTTAGTTTTTGAATATTCTTAGCCAGTCTCAGCGCGGCAGGAACTCCAGTAGGATGCATAGTCAGCGGCTACCTCATGGACAGCATCGGCCGTCGGCTCACCCTGATCGTCACTGAAATCCCATTGATCCTCGGCTGGCTTCTCATAGCATCAGCTCAGAATATCCCCATGATTTACATAGGTAAGTTGCGGCTGATAAAGAACGCAGTAGTTTCAACCAACCTTTATTAGAAAGCAAATTAAAGAAGTGCGATTATATTAATGAATGGTCGGTGACTGATAAAATGAAACACATGTCCTTTTAAAAGTATTTTGATAGTATTAAATGGACCTAGGTTGCTTGTTAGGAATACTGATTTCCAATTATTTATATTATATGAGTTAATTTAGGACCATAAAAAATCAATTTTCCAGGCAGGTTACTAATCGGTTTTGGATCTGGAATGGTCGGCGCTCCGGCTAGAGTGTACACTTGTGAAGTGTCCCAACCACACCTGCGAGGCATGCTCGGCGCCCTGGCATCCGTCGGCGTGTCTACAGGAGTCTTGATACAGGTTAGTCAAACCATACCATACCATACCAGCCCTGTATTATTAATTATATATACTGCCCATTGCTGAGCACGGGCCTCCTTTACAACTGAGAAGCTGAGGGCCTTAGTCCACCACCCTGACCTAGTGCGGGTTGGCAGACTTCACATACCTTCAAAATTCAGAGAACTTCTCAGGTATGTAGGTTTCCTCACGATGTATTCCTTTACCGTTAAAGCGAGCGATAATTCACAAATAATACACACATAACTTTTTAGAAAAGTCAGAGGTGTGTGCCGTTGGGTTTTGAACCTGCGGACATTCGTCTCGGCACTCTGTTCCACTCCCAACTAGGCTATCGCCGCTTTTTAAAGTCAAGTCGGTTAGTCAAAGCTGCTCGCGGTCCGAGTCGCGTGGAAGATCTTACCCGTTATAAAAGTAAAGATTTTGCGAATAGTACTTTGGGGACAGATACGTGCGCAATATCATCTGTCAATCCGCACTAGGCCAGCATGGGGGTCTAAACCTTCTCAGTAGTAGACGAGGCCCGTGCAGTGGGCAGTGTTGCCAGGGCTGGTATTCATATAAATGTCACATACATTCTGAATAAGGAAAGCGATTTATACATGTCACCCGCTATTTTATTCGTACATTTAGGTCTATCGACTTATTTTTCCATTTCGTGTGAATATGCCCCAAAATATACCTTAAAGTGTCAAACGCAGTTCAAAACCATACAGTTATATAAACTATGACATGGCAATTTTTTTACTCTGTTATTGTTACTAGTTGCTTTTATTAGTAGTTTCTATTTATACAGTCGTCGTTACTACTAATGAAAGAAGCCAATAATATGAAACAATAATGATTCCTTGAAATAGACACCAACAAAGTGATGCATTATAACGGCAATAATATTCTTTTGTTTTTCATATTAGTTGTTGTATATGTGTCTATTATTTTTATTAGAAACAAGCCCATACGTAAATAATAGCCGTACGCGTAAATTTGCTTTTCCGATAGGAATCTTAGCATAATTTACTTTTTGAAAAACTCTTTATGTGTTTTAGGCCCGTTAAAGTTGGTTGAGCCGTTTCGAAGATTAGCACACGCCCAGACATATAAATTAGATTATAGCCAAAAACGTACAAATAGTCTTGTGACCTTAGAAAAATACCTTAATTTCGAAAACACAAACATTTTAATTTAACTCTTTCATTTATATGATTATAATATGATTTGGAGGGTTTTTTGTTTCTTTAAGTATTGGTTGAACTACTGATATATTATAAACGCTAGATACGCATCTAGCGTTTATACGCACTTATAAAAAAACTGGAGTACTCAACAATAGCCTCGTGAAATCGTAATAACGTTGGCCAATGATTAAAATTGGAAAAATTAATATTATCCTAGGTAATTTGGGCATTTAGTAAATGATACAGCTATTACGACTTCGTATCTAATTATTCGAATATCGCTAATGTAAGCGTCATCAACTCAGCGTGTTAAAAATAAATATAACAATTTCTTCATATGTTACACGATTGTGAGAATCAATTTTAATTTACACCAAAAAAGGTGCTATTTAAGCTAAACGTCCTAACAAGAGTAGTTATAGGCAGAAGATATGATGCGGACACTATAAAATGTGTTATTTATTACCTGAATCCGGAACAAATAGTTATTGAAATACTTCCTTAATACAAGACTTAATAAAAAAGTGTTCTCGACTGTGCATACTTAAATAGTGACATATATGCAGGCAGGCCCTTATTAACAAGCATTATAGTCAATGACTAGCCATGTCATGTATTAAATCTTTTACTTTTATAAGATGATTTTTTGTTTATTTAGTTAAATACGATATCTGTCAAATAAAATGTAAGTACTTGAAACCTGTAAAATTTACTTTAAATGTTTTGTCTCTTCTCAAATTATGTAACGTATGAAGGAAAACGATTAAACAGCAATTAGTTAAGCGCTAATTAATAATGTTTATTGGTAATAAGGTCAACAGTAACACATATAGTAATTCAGGCTAATCTCTTAGCTAAATTGATAGGACTTTTATTGGTATTCGATCGGCATAACGACTAGAAATCTCTTCAGAGATTTGTTACCTATATTTTATACTGGTCATGGATCTTATGCTTACAATGCTAGTAAAAGTTAGTTTGAATAGCAGGAAACAGTTATTAAAATATATTTGAAATAATGACGAAAATATTTAAAATTATAGGTATATTTATAAGTATCATTAATAATTTCGACACCCAGATGTATTTGATTTCCTTAAATTCTTCCCTAGTTGTTTTTCTATATTGACTACTTTCCACCCTATTTGCCTGTGACTGATTAGTCAAGAATTTCTATGCCTTATAAAATAATCGAATGTTTATGTTAGTATAAATAATTTAAATTGAATTCACATGATTTACAGTTTTATTAGGTATTTCTCACGTGAACATACTATCACAAATCAATATTATAATGTGAATAACATCTGTAAAATTAATGTTTGTTTTGATTTATATCGTTTATCGTTAGTTTATTTCAGATACTGGCCCATTTCTTATTAAATTGTTTTTAGAGCAAAATAATTCTAATAAATCTTTCCATAGAAGAGACTAGAGGGTCATTGTACTTGCGTATCACTTTATTGAATAAAGTTTATTCTGATTACTTTTTACGAATAAAACTTGTGCGAACACTACTGGGAGAAAAAACTAGTCTTACTTACTTTAATATTATAAATGCAAACTATGAAGATCTTTGTTAGAAGTAAAGAAGGAACACACATTTTTTTTTATTGCATTGAATGACGAGAAGAGCATGCCGTTCGCCTGATGGTAAGCGATACGACCACCCATAAACAGTAGCAACACCATCCAGCACCTTGACTTACAAAGTACTGTGTGGCATTTCACTGCACTCGTTATCCTGAGACATAAGATGTTAAGTCTCATTATGTCCAGTAGTTATACTGGCTACAATGTCCTTCAAACCGAAACACAACAGTGCAGTTGAATATTGAATCTGATATTTAATTAGATGGCGCTATAGATCTAATGACCGCCCGCTCTCTTTTTCCTAGTTAACTAAGTCCATCCAAGGGTTGTCTGGAAGAAATCGCCGATTGCGATAAGACCGCCATTTGTACTTCTTGTTTAAGTGTAGTCTCTATTGTATATGTTAATGTTTCTTTTATGCTTTGATGTACAATAAAGAGTTTAAATAAATAAATAATAAATATAGACCGCTACAGTGTTTTAGGAGTTTCGTAGCAGGACCACTAATCACCATGACTCCCCTCCTGGATCCACCATTAGACTATGAGCGGGCGAATCTGTGAGAAACATTAAGTATTTTATAATGTAATACCCAACAGACATGTTAATGAAGTGTGCACGGCGTGATTGTCGCAAGAATCTGTTTGTTTAAGTAAAATTAGATCGTGGGTGCAAACACTTTGCTTGTCACTGTCACATACTTCGTGATTGATTTGTGCAAAGTGGGCGTGCGCGAATTAATCAAGATCAAGGTTAGGGTATGATTGATAGGGTTTCTTCGTGACGTGACTGATAACGTAATTTACGCATTGCGTTGCTAATTAATCAAAGGTTGCTAGTTAGGTTTGCACATGTCAGTAAGTCCTTTTCGAAATTTAAGTTCCACTGCACTTATCTTATTCTATATAAAAATAAATGGGTGTATGTATGTGGGATATGGAATCCAAAACGGCTCTAGCGATTTCAATGAAATTGTAAACTTCGATTGACGGAGCGGGTGATCCTGTGAAGTTTGGTGGCGATCGGATTAATATTTTTTTTTATTCTGTTGGCAATTTTGTGTTCGTCGACATCTGGCTATAGATAATTCGTGCTGACCGTGTAAAGCCGGGACGGGTACTAGTTCGAGATAAAAGCCCTTGTATTCATTCAGAACTTGGTCGACCTGTGTGGCAAATTTCTTTCAAACTGATTCGAAGGTTTCAGTAGTATTATAATTCTCTTTGTTCGAAGGTGTCTGCGTTTACTTCTTACAAACACAGAGAAGTAACATAACAAGTTACATTAACGTTTGCTTGTGATCTACTAGCATGACATTTCTAACATTTCCTTCTGAGTTTAAATGTCTAGTGATATAAATACTAAGAACTGTATAACTAACTGCACATTTAATTACCATAATATCTTAGTTTTTTTTTTCAGTATGTAATAGGCAGTGCGACATCATGGAACATACTAGCAGGGGTAAGCGCAATAATACCGATGTTGTCGCTGATCGGAATGATCCTCATCCCGGAGACTCCCAACTTCCTCCTCACGCAAGACAAGAGGGAGAGGGCTCAGAGCAGCCTCGTCAAGCTGAGAGGGTCAACTTGCAACGTCGACGAGGAGATACAGAAGATGATCGCGTTTAAAGAGAAAAATCATGTTGAACCGTAAGTGCTGTTTGAAATTTCTCAAGACACCACAGTTTTGTTCTTTAGTAACATATCGATAGGTATAGCTTAATTTTGACTGTCAAAACAAATAAATCTTAAACACTATTATCATGTAGAAGCAACCTTTTTTTCCGCGGTGAAAAACGCGTTATCGCTACCACCACTGGGGGGTGAGTGGAATGGTTATGTTGGTTTCACACAGTCTTACGGCCCAATGGCGACACTCGGGAGTATAGCTTCTTCCAAGCAAGCATTGGAACGAGTCCCTAAGACTATATACCTATATACCTACACCTAATACACCCTACACCAGCATACCAACCCAAAACCCGCGGTGGCCTTCTTCGGCGCCTACGGGACGGCCCCGGGGTATCTTGTTGCTCGAAGATAGCTGTACGGAACCGCCCCTGCTATGTTAAAGCAACCCTAGCATAGGCTGCAATTTAAAACTGCGTGTTTATTTTTTCAATAAAATTTATTCGGCATGTTTCCCAAAGAAGTGGACGGAAAACGGCCAATGGAAAAACAAAGCCAAATCTTTTAAAAACATGTATTAAAGTGTAAACCCTAAATTGGTGCAGGATAAATACAAGACGCTGATGATCATTGTTCCTTTACAGATTGAAAGGTCCAGGACAAATCGTCAAAGCATTGCTGTCTCCTTCCGCTCTGAAGCCCTTCGCAATCCTTGCCATCTACTTCTTCGTGTACCAGTGGTGTGGGGTCAACACCATCACTTTCTACGCCGTTGAAGTGTTTGCGGTAATTTATTGAAATATTGTTACTTACTGTAAACGCTCTTGAGAGTATTTATTATACTACGTAGGAGTTGTCGTAAAATTAATAAATAAAAAAAACATTCACTGATTAAGGTCTATACATTGATAAATAAATTACTATGGACCTAGTTTGAAACCTAATATGCTTAATTTGTAAAATAATTTGTACATCTACTCTAAAAGAATCACCTTATTTTATATCAGTATGAAAGCAAATGGAACAGATGTGCCAGACCATAAGTGGTCACCGACAATAAATATGTGCAATGCTAGAATTATAATAAGTACGTTGGCGATGGGGTTTTTAAGGGCGAGAAAGTTCACTGGATTTCCAGCAATTTTAATTGCCCTAAAAACAAATCATGATTCTACCCGCTAAATTTATTAGAGACTTTGGTGCTATCCTGGTCGAGCCGGCCTATAACTCCTGCAGAAAAACTATTTACAGTATCAGACTTCAATTTAATTGTAGGAAAAGAACATATATCTTCTCAATAGAATGATATATGTTTTCAAAATCACTACGCAATCTATATTCATATATTTAATTCTAAGCATTTTTTTACGAGTATTATTATGTCTTCTAGTCGTCAGGAGCAACGAAAGAGGAGAAATATTGGCTGACGATATCATTGGGCGTTCTCCGAGTGATTTTCACTGTGGTTGGCTGCGTGATGTGCAGGCGGTTTGGAAGACGGCCACTCACGTTTATATCTGGTAATTATTTTATTACAATATGCTTTATTTTCATATAATTATCTAGATTGTATGTTTGTGACTGATTATAATAAGCATGTTATTAGCCAATGCTAATGTGAGTTTACGATTACAGACAGTAAAGAAATTCACACAATTTGGTCGTATCTTACAATTTCTGTTAGCCTGTCTAACTATTAACTGCATTAATATTTATTGTTATTGTGTTTTTCCACAGCTATCGGTTGCGGGTCCATGATGATCGTCCTGTCAGTGTACATGTACTTCATAAGCTACTGGCAGGCGAACAAACTGCCGGCTCAGTACTTCTGGATCCCGATCGCCAGCATCTACATCTTCATGATCTGCTGCACGCTCGGCTACCTCATCGTGCCCTGGGTTATGATCGGTGAAGTTTACCCTACTCAGGTGAGAAATACTTTGAGGCTTCTAATATTAAATATATATGCAATAAAAGATTTTGATGAACGTTTGAATTATATATATATGTATTTATGTTTATTACATTGTACGAATTACAATTAACTATATGAGTTTTTTTAGTTACACACACACACTCACGCCTTTTTATCCGTGAAGGGATAGGCAGAGGCGCAACTATACATAAGTTAGTTTGGTTACACATAAGGAAATAATTTGATTTACAATTAGTAGTATATAGCTTTTTTGATTTCAAACATAGGTCAATTATCCAATTAAAACATGTGTTTTCTCGGCGGCTTCTCAAGATGGCGTTCCAACAACCTTTTAGAAAGATTAAAGTCAAAAAGTAAAATTTCGTAAATTCTGTTTTTTTTCTATGTATATTTTTGTACATGACATATTGCACCTTTAGAACGAAAACGACACAATTAAAAAAAATGGAGTTATCTATATAAAATGACTTAAAGCCTTTTTTATAAAAATATAATATAAAAGGGATTGATATAACAGTTTTGTCCTGCTCCTGCTTGAATATGGCTGTGTTTGAACTATTTTTGTATTGAGAACTTCGTTTTATGACGATAACTCAATCTACGATTTTTTTTGAATTGTGTCGTTGTCGTTCTAAAGATGCGATTATATCTTGGTACAGGTCCGAGGCATCATCGGCGGCATGACGACGTGCGTGGCTCACATGTCCGTGTTCTCCGTGGTGAAGACGTTCCCGTTCCTGAAGCACTGGCTGCACGACTACGGAGTGTTCGGTCTCTACGGTTCCATGTCGCTTGCCAGTAAGCAGATTCTTATTTTTACCGGCCTTTATTAATATTTTTATAAAACCGTAGCAGTTAAACTGTACATATTTCAGGCTTTTAAAAATATACCATATTCATTGGCGTAGTTAGAGTCATTTTCAAGGAGGGCGGGGGGGCTGTGTCCTTGACTTAAAAAATAAAAGACTTCTGTGTGCTTGCTTATATAAAAAAAAAAACCGTTTATAAATTAGAGTAGTAGGCTGCCTCAAAATCCTTGGGTGGGCACGGACCACCTGGCTTCCCCTCTATATAGGCCTATGCACATTCTACAACCTTTAGTCTCATGTAATCATGAGACTAAAGATGAGTGGACGATAGCCTAGTTGGGAATGGAACGGTCTGCCGAGACAATGTCCGCAGGTTCAAAACCCAAGGCATACACCTCTGACTTTTCGAAGTTACGTGTGTTTATCAATTATCGTCCGCTTTAACGGTGAAGGAAAACATCGTGAGGAAACCTGCATACCTGAGAATTCTCCACAAGAGTTTTGAGGGTATGTGAAGTCTGCCAACCAGCACTAGGCCAGCGTGATGGACTAAGGCCTAACCCGTTTCAGTAGTAGAGGAGGTCCGTGCTCAGCAGTGGACAGTGTTTAATGCAGGGCTGGTATCATCACTTTATCATGATGCAAGTTCCTTAGCATTTTTTCATTTAGTGGTATGTTTAAAATCTTTATCTATGTAGATACTGATTCGATACGATTTTTATTCCAGGTACCATCTTCTTCTACTTCTTCTTGCCTGAGACAAAAGGCAAGACACTTCAAGAAATAGAAGACTACTTCTCGGGCAGAACAAAATCACTGAACAAGAAAAACAGCATTCAAAGTGCACAATACGTTGCGAATGCTTGATTCTTGTTTTAAAGTGTTGACTTAGAAAAATGAATTTGTACATACTTAATATATGTAGATAAAAGGCACAAGGAATGCCTCTAACATGCTCAAAACGTAGAAAATTTAATCTCACCCAAAGGAATAATATCATCTGTACAAATTTCAAACAAATTTTATTTATTGTATTAACTTGATAAAGACGATGGATGCAGACCGCTTTTAACAGGTCTGTCTTTAGGGAAGGCCTATATTCAGCAGCGGACTTCATGTAACTGATGATGATAATGAACTTAAACTTCTAGATATTTATAATTTAAAGTATTTCACAAATGCAATATGGGCAATTATTGCAAATAAGTGTGTTGTTAAATAACATACAGTTGCAGACAATATTTTTGATCATTGAGGAGTTGCTCGTGCGTGCCTACTTCTGGTTCCCACTACACAATAATTGAAAGTCAATTTGCAGAAGTAGCTGGCAACTATTAGTTTCCTGCTTATCCGGTTACCTCTTGGTTCTGCATATATATTATCAAAAAGTATATATTATATAATATCAAAATTTCAGTTACCTCTAGTCCGTTTTGGTGCTAACACTTTTCTATTAAACTTAATTAATTAATAAAATTATTTTCAAATCAGGTGAGATTTTAATCTGCAGTTTGCAAAAGGACGTAACGCAGGTGCCTTCAGATTGCCTCGTATTTTTATGAAAATGTATTGTTGGGAATATTTTCCTATATATTTTGATATTTAATGTCTCTTAGGTATTGTTTTATCTAAGTATTTTGTATGTATATAAACGTTTAAGAGATTTTAACACTGTGTTCAATAACACATTTTTGTGATGTTGTATATTTTGTGAAAGTATTAATTTTTATAATATTATAGTAAAATTGTATATTATTATGTGCCATTTAATGCTATAGTAGAAATTGTGATTAAAATTGCGACTTCAACGTTGTACAGTAGAGAACCAATAACGAATTAGAACCCAAAGACGCTTATAAAGCACACTAAATTATGTAACAGATTAAACATGTTTTAGTATAAGTTGAAGAAAATATGTTACCTTGCATGCAATGCATTTTAAATTATAATTTATTTATATTTATATGTTAATTTAAGCATTTGTGAGTTGTATATAGTGAAACTTGTTGGTTATATCCAACTAATAAAAATGTTAAGAAAAGTTTACGTTTTATTTGAAATCTTTAAGAATAAATAAATAATTAAAAATTCTGAGTTCATGCTAACAAGTAGAATCAAACAATCCTATTATAAGGTATAGCAAATTGAACATCAATAGAGTCATAAATATAATTCAGAGCACTATAATTGTGTGTTCGTGGAATGCACCAAATGTGAGTATTATTTTAAAAGGAACCCTAAATTTTGTTTACACTCTGAAATACAATACAAAACTGTGATATCAGTAGTTTGCACGATGAAGTTTAGTTTACAAGTCGTTGCACTCGCGCTGTTAGTTTTAACGGGCACTGCGTACGTGTTTAATAAGAGAAATAAAGGTAACTGAACAACTATAGAACATTTTTGTAACTATGACTAAATTAAGTGTTTCCATTTTTTATATTTTTAGTATGCATTGATAAAACGTGCAAAAAAAAATTATACTAGAGAAAAATAGCATCAACACTAATTATGGCATACTTTGTTCTTTGTACTCTTAGATCTTTTTTTATAGATATAATATGAGCATAGAATCATTTTTTAGTAACTGTAGACAAGCAGATTAATAATTTAGGACCCTACAAGTGTCTGCGAAATATAAATAATAAAAACAAAAGAAAAAAGATTGAAAATAATAATTATACTTACCAATATTATATCGGTTATTAGGTCGCAGGAACACGCTGGATGCAGGCCGCTTTTGAAAGGTCCGTCTGGAAATCTTTGCGGGAGGCCTATGTTCAGCAGTGGACGTCATGTGGCTGATGATGATGATGATGATGAATATTATATTAAACACAAAAATCTATTTTGTGTTGTTTTTTCATATTACACCAGTAAAATTCACAAACGGGCTGGAATTTAAAGACATATCCCGCGGGACGTTACTCAAGATACTATCAGCATTTGAAGAGAATATCAATTCGCAACTAGCTGGGACTAAACTGAAGCCTGTGTTCACAGCACAGTTCGCTAACAACAAACACACGAAGCCATTTATATTCCCCCATGTGTTTAGAAAAAGGACAAACTAGTTGCCAGCTAGATTTTGCTTATGCGTATGTTTTTTCCCATGAATATCTCTAACCAAATAGGTATGTATTCATAGTTAAACATTGTTGTGTGTGCTAAGCCTTATATAATCTTCAATCTGCCTTAAGGCATTAGTTGCTGGACTAATACAAAATTCAATCAATCAAACGCAAGGTTTTTTTTTGTTCAACAATTGTTAGCATTGGAGTCTCGTTATCAATGATATTTGAAAAATACTTGCATATATTGGAAATATAGACTAGTTTGATATTATACTTCTTTAGGAAACTCCTATTTATTTATTCTCTTCTGACAACTGAAGTTTGCAAGTCATTTTGAAGCAAATCTATCAGAAACAAGAACAATACATTTTACAGTTTTACACCAATTACTTTTTGAATATTTTAAACCTTATTTGTTCTAACGAAAGATGTCAGGATCTACTGGGTATGACCCAGACGCATACAAAAATCCCGGATTTTGGTGTAAAACCACCTTCATACAAATTGGTTATGGGATCTGGATCAATTTGTCGGCGATGGGGATTGGACTGGCCTTCGGGTTCCCAGCCGTAATGGTGCCACAGCTCTTTCGGCCTGACTCGGAAATCCATCCTTCATTGATAGAAGAATCATGGATCGGTTAGTGTTTTCTTAAGGTAGCTTGTCGTCGACTTGTTACTGTGATTAAGGATATTGCATTTTGGTAAAGTAATTTATAAGTTCTCCGTTATATACCTTTGCTACTGTTGTATCTATGTATATTAAATATCATATCTATTAATTTAATAATAGCTAGCTTGTAAGAGGTAAATCTAGTCAGATTTTATCATTTATATCATTATCATTCAGATTAGTGACTACTAATTCAGAATCAGATTAGTAGTCACTAATCTGATTCTGAATTATTATCAATAAGTAATAGTTACAATATTATCGAGTACTACATATTAAATTTTATCCCTGGAAGTTATAACTTACATAAACATGGGCACAGTAGTGATCTAAAGCTATGCTATTAATTTATATATTTAAGACGAAGTGAGAGTGATGATGATGAAAGTGGTAATATCTAATGTAATGTTTCAGCCAGTGTACTATCTCTGTCAGCCCCTTTCGGATGCCTCATTAGTGGATTACTGTCTGACAGATTCGGACGAAGTAAAATCCTATTTCTGAGCGAAGGTCCTATGAGTGTGGGTTGGCTGTACACAGGATTTGCAAAAACACCGGTAGATATTGTTATTGGTGCGTATTTGAATCAATACGTTTAGTATTGTAAGGAAATCATGTTGGTGTAATTTAATTTGGATAATCGAAAGGCTTTACATATAACGAAAAATCGTTTGGAATGGTTAAGTTTTTTTTATTTGGATGACGAGACAATTTGATAATAGTAATATATAATTAACAACTGCCGTTTCAGTAGCATCACCTCCCAAAATAGTTAAAAATGAAACTGCTTGTGCTACGCTTATCATCACCAGACATTAGAAGAAAAATATTAAGATGTCCAACACTTACACTGACGACACTGTCCGTTCCGGACATAACAGTTGCACTCTGCTCCTTGGCAGTAAAAATAGACTACGCGATAGCTTGACCACGAAATTTAAAATATTTGCTTCATGTCGCCATTTTTGATTTTTACATTTATAGTTAACGTTCCCAGTACAAGAAATTACTTCCATATTTTACCACAACATGACATAGTTTTTATTTTCCTGGTAAAATGATACAAATATTACAGCTATAATGGAACTTATTTACAGGCCGTTTGATAACTGGTGTAGGCTGTGGCATGGCTATGAGCGGTCCAAGAATCTATCTCACCGAGATCTCCTTGCCGAACATTCGAGGCGTCACCGGAGCGTTTCCCACCCTCGGGGTATCCTGCGGTATCACAATTGAGGTCAATATTATTTGAGTACCTTACCATTTTTATAAACGTTTCACCAAGTATCTTTATTGAAGTTCTGTAACCTATCTTATAATGTATAAAAAGTAGCCTATGTGTTAAACCAGGATATGATCTACCCATGTGCCAAATTTCATTGAAAATCCGTTCAGTAGTTTTTGAGTTTATTCGTTACAAACATACTTACATACAAGTATTTCCTCTTTATAATATTATTAGTATTAGTATAGATGAGTAAATTGTATCGTTACATATTTGGAGGGGGCGAGCTACGTATCAAATAGTGGAACCTTGCCCCTCCCAATACAACCACATACATTGCAATCACACGAAACTATGTGAGCAAATGATTACTTGTAAAACCCTCACGCCTTTTATTCTCGAAGGGGTAGGTAGAGGCGCAATAAGTGCACCCACTTTCGCCGTAATTGTGAAATGATCAGTACTCACTGATTAATATATTATACTGGCCAAGTTATCGGCCGCTGGTGGTGTGAAGCCGACGGCCTAGTGACGACTCCTGCGAGGGTTGCGGATGCATGCGCACCTCGCGACCGTCGGTATAAATGGAAAGAGTAGTATAGCGGGGTTTTAGTTGGTAGGACGGTTCAGGCCGGTGATTCCGACAGAAATAATTAATGGGTTTCCCAATGTTAAATAAAGGCAAGAAAGGCGGGCATAATTCTGGCGAAAGGCAAGTAACGTGACGTCTATTGTAGATCTACGTTATATTTCAATACTTTCAATCGGTTCTAGTATAATCAATGTTACTAGAACAAAAAAACTTAAGGAATATATTTCTTTTAGGCCGGCCTGGGTGCATTTTTCCATTGGACAATATTGTGTTACATCGGCGGGGTCTATTCGATATTACTACTGCTTTCAAATTATTTTTTGCCTGAATCCCCATACTACACGCTCCTCAAAGACTCAGAAGAGAATGCAAGGAAAAACCTGATGAAATTCAGGTCTAAAAAACACGATATAGATTCAGAAATGGCTGACATGCTGCGATTTAAACGGCATCATAAGATTTACAAGTAAGGATTGCTCAGTGATTGGTTTGTTTGGTAGCTTAACGTTTGATATTATTTTTTAATATAATAATAATAATGGACGACGAAATAAGTGTACGATAGCCTAGTTGGGAATAGAACGGTCTGCCGAGCCAATGTCCGGAGGTTCAAAACCCAAGGCACACACCTCTGACTTTTCGAAGTTATATGTGTGTATTGTTTATCAATTATCGTTCGCTTTAACGGTGAAGGAAAAACATCGTGAGGAAACCTAGATACCTGAGAAGTTCTCTATAAGAATTTCGAAGATATGTGAAGTCTGCCAACCCGCACTAGGCCAGCGTGGTGGACTAAGGCCTAACCCCTCTCAGTAGTAGAGGAGGCCCGTGCTCAGCAGTGGGCAGTATTATAATACAGGGCTGATTGCATTGCATTGCATTGCATGTGTGTTGTTTATCAATTATCGTTCGGTTTAACAGTGAAGGAAAACATCGTGAGGAAACCTAAATACCTTTTTTTTTTCGCGGGGAAAAAACGCGTTATCGCTACCACCACTGGGGGGTGAGTGGAACGGTAAATAAATAATAAAACTAAATACCTGAGAATTCGGAATTTCGAGGGTATATGAAGTCTGCCAATCCGCACTAGGCCAGCGTGGTGGACATATAATGATAATACCAGCTCTATATTATACACTGCCCACTGCTGAGCACGGGCCTCCTCTACTACTGAGAGGGTTTAGGCTTTAATGAGCCACCTTACACATATTGAGTTTCTTCATACCATTAGGTATGAAGAAATATATCGCTTTAACCACGTTACACGTTAGGTATTAACCTATGCTATTAGCCTCATTAATGCAATATTATGCAATATCTCTTGCTTGTCGACATTTTCCTTGGGCTTCATTACACTTGACATTAGATACAGCGAAGTCACGTGCAAATAATGTGATTCCAGGTTAACGATGTCAGAAATGTTGAAGACCTTGATCAAACCGTATGCGTATAGGCCGTTTGCTATGGTGCTCTGTTACTTCGCGTTTACTCAGTTCAGCGGCATATACGTGGTTGTAATGTGGGCTGTTGTCATGTTACAGGTAATGATTATAATCTTGTATACCTCTTACTAATTAATTAATATTGGGCATTTCTGATCACTATCAGTCTATAATCTGCAATTATTGTGCTAAGTAAATTAATAGCAATATTATAAACCCAAAAGTTTATAAAAAATATTGGTTGTTTATTAGAAGTAAAAGCAGAAACCATAGATAGATCATGTGCTGGATTAACTTACAAGTCATTTTTATACTAGAACGTACACAGAGGGACTTATATTCAGTGAAATATTTTTCACGCAGAACTGCGACCAATCCTATCTAGTATATAGACTCGTAAACATAATATATTAAGTAGGTATAATACTTTTCTTTATCCTATATGTAACATCTACGTGACTTCTCATATATATAGAACCTTACAATATTAATGGATATTGAAGTTTTGAATTTTATCGCAGCACTCGAAATCGACAGTTGAAGCAAGCTTCGGCAACTTTCTACTGGGTATGACCAGAGTTGTGTCTGGGGTTGTAGTTGCAGGCGTACTTTTCAAAGCCAAAAGAAGGCCCATGGCTTTATTGTCAGGTAAATATTAACGTAACTACGTTGGTTTGTTATTGTATTACGTCAAATAGTTAAATATTCAAAGAGACAAAACATCATAATTAAAGCCATTAATGTTATGGTAATGTCCTTATCGTAGTGACAAATATATTTTCTATTTCTTGATGTAAAAAATACATAGTCTTTACCCGACTACAATTCTAAATTTTATATTTATTAAAACAATCTGTACATGAACAAATTGGAATAATATTTAAACCCGTATGAATATTCAGCTGCAGGAGAAGGCATAGTGTGCATCAGTATAGGCCTTTATATACACTGGAGCCCAGGACCCACCCTGTTCCCGCAACTTTGCTACATGAGTTTCATTGTCCTGGCCACCATAGGCTACGGGACTCTGCCTTTCATGTTGATGGGCGAAGCGTATCCTTTACAGGTAAGAGATTTTCGCCCGTATTCACAAATGTTACTTAGCTAAGGACACCCCAATGCTATGATAATAAGTCTGTTATCAGTGCTTTCGGCATGATAGACTTGGCAGTGCGTAGACAAAGGCGCGCTATTGGATAATATTGAAATACAATTTTGCCTCAATTGGCTGTCAGATAAAGAAAGCTGCATAAGGCTAAAGAAAACTATGAAATTGCCGACAATATGCGTTCGGGCGCACTGTGCGTCCTCATAGTATTGTGTGTGAATACATTTTTTTTTAATTAAATTTATTCTTATCCATGGATACAAGTCCTTCGGACGCATACTAGGTTCGTTTCTTTTTTATCCTCAGTGGCATGTCGCAGTAAAGCAGTGGGTACCTTACCAAGACTTAATCAAGGAGTTTTGGCGACAAAAAAAACTTGATTAGCAAAGTTATTTCAATTCTTTTTTATCAAAAGCTCGACAAAGTGACTTCATTTGAGCCATTTAATAGAACTATATTGGATAATATACCATCATTATGCAATAAACCATTGCAATATACCTAACACTAAGTATCACCAAAATAATGAATTAAAACAAGAGCACCTCATGACACTTCCAAGTTCCTGCCAAAACTCTTGTGAATACAAGTGATATAATATTACCAGCCTTGTATTGTATACTACCCCATTACTGGGATCGAGAGACCCTTACTACTGTAAATGTTTATGGAGGTGGTGATGGGTTTTTTATGGCATTGAATGACGAGACGAGCATGCCGTTCGCCTGATGGTAAGCTATACGACCACCCATAAACAGTAGCAACACCATCCAGCACCTTGACTTACAAAGTACTGTGTGGCATTCCACTGCGCTCGTCATCCTGAGATATAAGATGTTAAGTCTCATTATGTCCAGAAGTTACACTGGCTACAATGTCCTTCAAACCGAAACACAACAGTGCATGCACACATGGTTTGTCTATCATGCTGGCCTAGTGCGGTTTGGCATATCTCATATCTTCTGAATTCTTATGTGGAATTCTTAGGTATTAAAGGTTTCTTCCCGATGCTTTCCTTCTGCATCTGCATTATAGTTGTTCTCAATTGAATGTTTCGGCGTTATGCGATTTGTTTAAAGTTTACATTTTTGTTGTATACATTATAATTTAAAATATTTGGTTCCTTTTCAGAAATTATTAAAGTCCAGACAAAATTAAGTAATGAATGGACCACTGTAGGTCCCTGAATATCTTATCGCTGGTTAAGAACCATTTAACTCAAAAAAGCGAACTTTACACCAGAAAAAATAACGTAGCATTGTCCTAAAATTAATCTAGTTAAAGACCTTCAATTCTCAAAAAAAAAATAGATATATTGTAGGTATTAGTTTTAGCCCGAGCTGTATGAAGGTATCATCAACTGCCGATGACAGTAATCAGAATTTGCCACATTTTCCCTATTTCCCACAATGGCGGATATGGGTTGCAAAAGCCAAAGGCTAAAAAACAGACTATATGTACTTCTACAAAGGCGCAATGTTTTTATAAAAAATGCGTACTGTATGGCAATAAAAATTTACAATAATTTGCCCGAGGAATTAAAACAAAGTACATTAAATGAATTTAAAAATAAATTAACTCAACTGCTTATAAACAAACTATATTACAATATAAATGACTTTTTAAATGACATAAAAATTAATAAATAATAGAAATGACATACCTAATATTGTTAATTTTAATTATAATGTATACTAATGACTAACATTTGGATTATTACCTATAGATACTTAAATACTACTAAGATAAATCTAAAATCACTATTGATATAACTATCCTTTTTTTTCTCCTTGAAATTATTACTATCATAATAAATAATAATAACTATAAAAACTATCATAAATTATTGGCACGTCAAATATGACAGATTGTGAGACACTGATTATTGAATTCTGTAATTATATTATGCTATCTGTATATACAACCACAATCATGCAAATAAAATTTCATTTCATTTCATTTGTGTACTGTGACTTTTTTCCAGGTTCGTGGTGTGCTTGTAGGCGTGTCCCTGTCTGTATTCAACCTGTTTATGTTTATCACGAACTTCATATTTGTATATGAGAGGAAATATCTGGGATTCGCAAATACAATGATAATGTTTGGAATAGTTTCGTTAGTTGGTAAGTAATACTATTTGATATTTGACATTAAAAAAAAATCATATGAAATTAAGTCTAAATCTCGAATACATCTATATAATTACTAATCATAAAGAGGAAAGATTTGATTGTTTATTTGTTTGTAATGGATTAACTCAAAAACTACTGGACCGATTTTGAAAAAACTTTCACTTATAAGAAGCTACATTACTCCTGAGTGCTGTAGGCTACTTTTTATCCCGGGAAAACCTTTTACACGCGGGCGCAGCCGCTAGCAGATGTCTAGTTCAAAATGAAAATAAAAAACATTAAATTAACGTGTCAATGTAAAATCATTATTGTAATCATTGCATTATCATTATTATGCCATTATTGCAAGGTGGACAGATGACTTGATAAAGGTCGCAGGAACACGCTGGATGCAGGCCGCTTGTCACAAGTCCGTCTGGAAATCATTAGGGCAGGCCTATGTTCAGCAGTGGACGTCACATGTGGCATATGATGAAAATAAAACAAACCTTTATTTTATAGGATTCGTAATCCTGTACATATTCTTATTGGAAACTAAAGAGTTAACGCTTCAAGAAATAGAAGAATACTTCAGAGAAGAGCATCCAGTTTTACCATTCCGCATGAAGCCCGCCTTGACTGCGGCAGCTGGCAGGGAAGCAGGAACGAAATAAGTATTAAAAAAAGAAGTACGGCCACGACTGTTGATAAAGCCAAATGAAAACTCAAACAGATATTTGGCAGAACTTCATTTTGTTCCATTGTAAAGGGCCATGCATGCTACAACTGTACTACATTGTAAAATCCTTTGGGGTTTTTTTTTGTTACGTGAGTGGCCCTTTTGGAATTCAAAAGAATTGTTATGTATATTTTTTATCTTTTACGCTCTTTACTATTTAGTGTTGTATAAGTATTTGATTTTTGAAGTAATTTGTGTTTGGACTTGTTTTTTAAGTTATTGATAGGTTTTGTAGAAGACGTACATATTTATAAAACTATTGTTTTTACAACGGATTATTTTAGTTTATTAATAAAAATTAAATACGTTTTCTTTATTTTTTATTTTTTAGTATCGATTACACATAATATAATAAATCTTTATACTTACTGCTCCTTAGAATATTTGTCCAACAAAACGAGGGAAAGCAAAAGGGGTACGTGAAGAAGGTAAGCTAAATAATAAGATATAACCTAAAAGCGCAGACAAAATGGACGACACTTTAATATATTCTACATTTACTTCACTTGGGATAGATAGGCGATCCTGCTGTCAACACCGGGGGAAACCTGCGAATGGGATACTGGAGTCCCCCGGCTTGACTGCAGGGGCCTGGGAAGGAAGTGGAGGAGGAAGGCGAGAGGAAAAGTGGGGGAATGGAGAAGGGTTCTCAGGATGGGTGGAAAGGAAAAGGGTGCCAGGAAATGTTCGCGGGCCCTTTTAGGCCTCAATGTGTTATCCAACCAAGAGGTATACACACTGAACTGTGTGCCTCGGCCCGCGACCAATGTCCAGTCTATGTGTCTAATGTGTCGTCTCTTTTCAACTCTTGAGTTCTGTTTAACCCACTTATTTTCATAATATATATACTTCCTAGAACTAAACAATAATACCAGACCTCCATTACTGACTCACTTTTGAGAATGGATACTAACCCACTTCTAGGCTTTCTCCACTACTGCAACGATCACCACCATCATCATATCAAACATTAGCGATTGCTTCTAGAAACTTCTCCATCCGTTTAATGGCTGCTTTGAACTCGTCCACATGAAGTCTCTCGTCATGACAGTGCAGGAGGAATGGGGTGTTTGTAACGGGAGACATGTTGATGGAAGGGATACCCTGGCGACGCACGTAACGCGCGTCAGTCGCGCCGGGACATATCAAAGAGTTGATAGTAAGGCCCCTGGAAATAGTAATAGCATATGAGTAATGCTTCAAGTTTATGTAATCAAATATTTGCTTCGAATTTGAACCGAAATTTCTTCACAGTTCTTGCAATAGGTGAGTACCTACTCACAATATAAGATTGGTAACAATCAATATTACCTACTTACTATAACAATATGATAATTCTCATATCATTTTAAATAATTGTAGCTAATCTAACTTCTAATTATGTAATCTTACTTATAATATTATAAATTCGAAAGTTCGTGAAAATGTTTGGATGTTTGTTGGAAGTAAACACAGAAACTACTTAACGGATTTGGATGAAATTTGGCACACGGGTAATTCATGTCCTGGATTAACACATAGGCTACTTTTTATGTCGGTAATTTCCTCCCAAATATCATTATTTTCAAAAAAAAATTTTTTATCTGATTCTTTAAGTAGATGGCGCTGGCGTCGTACTGCGCTTTAGGGACTTTTATAGCCGGAAAGGCTTTTAAAGCGGGCAAAGCCGCGAGCGCCACCTAGTCTATTCTAAAAACTTTTGTTAACATACCAGGCAACGCCTGCGTTTCTTTTTATTAAATGGTAAGAAATTCTGAATTATTCATTTAAAATCTAGTACTTAAATCTAATTTGTTTGTAATTTTAAACACAGGTACCCACATTTCATTTGCTGCTTTTTTTAGCGCCACCCAAAAGTGATTACTTTCGTCAATCTTCGTGTTGTTCACTTGAGGGTTCTTCACTAAATATTCAAAAGTAACGTCCGGCCCCGCTTCTTTGCACCATCTTTCTATCTGAAACAAAAGAAGATAAGCATAGAGATAATTTCTAATAGCGTTGATTCCCTCATTTTGTTTTATCTTAATTATTTTCTTTCAACTTGGAGAATGTTAGACAGGACATGCCATAATACGAACTTCATAAGAGCTTTTTTTATTTAAATTCGCTAGTCGCTACGAGATAATACTACTTAAAAACATCCTGTTTTTCAGGTTAGGCAATGGATCAGCTCGAATCGACGTTTTAAACTGAAATGCATTTTCTAATCTCTATAGCCACAAATATTGACCACAAATGCCAAAATTAATTTGAAGAGATTAAGGGGACTTTAGGTGTCTATTTGTATGGACCTTGTCTATAGCATTCCTTTGTATTTGTCTAACCCTGTTTTCTTTCCTCTGTGGTCTAACCGTCGCGTTAATTTTAATAAACGATCCCGATCCCTCTGTTTCGATCGATCGCAAAAATGGACCAAACAGAACAAAGATTTTTTGACATGCTTCCAAATGCCTCATTTTGATTGGCATTCTCAGAATCAGATTGAAGATTATGTTTGGGATCTTTTTTTATTGTCTGATGTTGTACATTTATCAATAATAATGTTTTTAAGTAAAGATATAATAAACGGCAACCACGCTGACCGTGGATACACCGCAGAGGACATAGAATTGCAACAAAATCTACTATTTAGGGCACAAATGAAGGGCTAATCTAGAGGTAAATGTACAGGAAATTAGATACAAACCTAATATTATGTTTGTAAAACCTTGTACGGTGATCTGCATCTATATCCTGGCAATCTGAATTATGAAACTATGCCAATTACTTTTCAACGAATCATTTTTAATTATATATAAAAAAGTTAGATACTTGGCTAAAAGTTTAGTGATTGAAAGTAATAAAATCTTGAAACGTAAAACACACAACCTCATGCCTTTATGTCTGAAGGGGTAGCCAGAGGTGCAACCAGGGCAAACACTTTTCACTATTTGGTTCCGACCCATGATTTGATAGGGCATATAGCCTATCGGGCACAAATGCCATACTTTGGTCTGACACTGAGAAGAAAAACCCTATATGACTGCCCGACCCGCGATTCGAACCGAAGACTTCAGAGTGGAAAGTGGAAGTCCAACCGCGCACACAATAATACTACCCCACCGAAACAGTCTTAGCTTGAAACTTAAGTAATTCTAACGATAAGAAATAGTATTTGTTTCATTACATTTAATGTTAGGTTTGGTGTAAATTGTAATGTAGGTAGTTTAAAATTGCTTACTGCTTACCATTTTTTCAAACTCATCGTGATCGACATCCGTCGCAATTCTTATGTCGAATGATGCTGATAGACTCTCTGGTAGAACGTTTACTTGCACTCCGCCCTAAAACATTTGATGATAAATAATAATAATGATAATTACATATTAAAACGTGTGCACTAACTAACTACTGTGCAATGTCTTTGTACGTAGCCAATTCCATAAGCTGACGGCTCGCCGCCGAGGACAAACACCAACCTTCCCCACTAATCGTTGATGTCTCATCCTCTCCCAGTGAACGTCCTGAGCCGAGGATCGTAACCCGTTAGTGGGTTGTCCTCAGCATGGTCACTTAATTCAAGGGTTGCGAGCGCCTAAAGCGCTCACCCTAAAGTCCGGTGTGGCCAGAAAAGCCGACTCGCGTCAGGCTACTGGCTGGTAGGTCCATTAAAAAAAAAAGGCTGCAGACCTCAGAGTTCCATTTTTATATTTACCGATAGAATAAAAGCCTGTCAATTTGAGCATAAAACCGTATATGTAAAAGTTTTAAGATAAAAGTCTATAGTGATTAATTTTGTTTACCTCAAGTTGTGTCAGATTTATAGTTGTGACGTCACCGAACCATAAATTACGCTCGTCCATCTTCTTTTTTTCCTCCGCGCGCAGTTTCATAAATCTGTCTATGATGTAATAAAGCTGAAATATATCTCCAATTAATATATCAGATAAATAAAAGCACTGATTAATTATTTTTCTGTTTTGGCTGTAGCTTAGATTAAGTGGTAGTTGGCCGTTTTGCTGGTGGTTAAAATACCCGTCCGGATAGCGACCAAGGTACATAAACATTAAAACACGCCATAGTGGCCCACGTAAGTGTCCCGCGTTCCGCGATCAGCCTGTGAATATCCGGTTCAAACAGTTAAATAATTGTATCAACTGACAAGGGATAATCATCGCTTGTCAGTCGACACTCTATCTGGACCTCTCTCCGATTACCATCAGGTGAAGTGGGGTCACTTTGCCGTACTCGTATAAAAAAAACGATAAAGCTAATCCTTGCTATAAGTTTATCGCTAGCCATTCCCATATCTTTTTTTGTCTTCTTTTAGCGTTAACGTTTGTAGAAAAGCATCTTGTCTACGGACCTTGTAATGAGTCAGGTTTCTCTATATTGGAATGACGGTTGCTGCTTACCTTTTCTCCGGCTGTGTCCTCACCAAGAAGGGACCCGTGCCCTGGCTTCCCTCTTGCTGTTATTTTTATTTCTAGAAAACGAAAGATACATGAGATCTTCACTAATTAAGACTATTCCAGCTTCATAAGCAACACAGAGTATTGTTTTTCAGCGAGTTTCTGGGATCCCAGTGTATAATTTAATTTAACAAACTTGTCTCAGAAATTCTCTTCTTTTTTTATAGTTATATGGATGAAACGAGACGAGTACGCTGCTCGCTTGATGAAGCAATATGACTACCCATAAAAAAAACACTATCTGAACTTTGCTTTACATTGGTAAGACGTCATCACGTCAGTATACTGAAATTTCAATTATCATTTTGAATTGCGTCGTTTTCGTTGTAAAGGTGCGACATTTTTGATACATGTATTTAAAAAAAAGTAGTCAACTACCCTAATGTTTCGCCTGACGAGTGATAATCAGCGCTTGTCAGTCGACACTCTATCTGGACCTATCTCCGTGTCTAATCTTAGCTTTACTCCGTGTGTCTAAACCTGTATTTATTTGAATTGTCAAATTGTAATTTTCATAAATGTGTCAATAGATGGTGTTATGTAAAAGTTACATCGCGATATCAAGGTTCTCCTACCAATGTACTTAAGGTTCTGAAGTCAAGGAAATAAATGTCTCTCTCGCATTCCAAGTTTTATTTTAATTCACTGCTGGATATTTTGGGGACGTTGACGGTTGAACACACCGCTTACCATCAGATGCAGTGGGTCACTTTGCCGAGCTCGGATAAAAAATATTTATTACGCAAGTGGATATAGTTTATTTAAAATTACATTAATTACCTGATTACGTTCACATGTTAAAGGCCAGCTGCCTTTATCCTTGAGAGAGGAGGCAATATGATGCAAGGTATTTTGTGGTATTTACCTATGTAGACACACGTATTTCGCCATGGAAAAGTCCCATAGACATAGATTTATTAGCAATTAAATTAATGATAAAAAAATAAATAAATAAAAGTCGATGATGAGTACGTTTACATGAAAAATATACGATATAGACAACAAAGACATCATCTATTTAATTCTATTAGAGCTACGTTTATATATAAACTAGTTTTTTCTCGCGGCTTCACCCGCGTGAAAACATTTTTCCGTGATAAAAAGCATATGTCTTTTCCAGTGTCTCGAACTATCTCCATACCAAATTTTATCAAAATCAGTTCAGTGGTTCGGCCGTAAAAGCGTAACAGACACACAGAATGATAGACGAACAGACAGAGTTACTTTCGCATTTATAATATAAAAAGTATGGATATTTGGTTATATTTCATGCAGTTATTAAAAAAATATTGTTAAAAAACAGCCCCTATAAGATCTAAGCAGTAAAATGCTTTTGACTCACGTCTGCTAGTTCTTTCGCCGTGGAAAGTAGTTATCTCATTCGGTCCCGCGTTGGGAACGCTCTCGTCGGTTCCGAAGCCGATGTTCAGTTTCTTAAACTCCTGTGATTCGGAGAACACTTTCATGCCTTCGACGCCGCCAATTTCTTCGTCTAAGGAAGTAATAACCCATTAAGACTTATCAGCGTACATTTTTCACGTAATTAAAAAAAATATGCTTTGGATTTCTGAATTATTCAATAACAGGAACGCCGAATAAGGGACTTCACCAATTATAATCAATTGTACAGTTTATCTGTGTTTCTGAAATCATTTATGGTAAGGAAAATGCGTTAAATGAATTAGTTGAGACTTAAATGTCTACATATCATACCAGCCCCGTATTATATACTGCCCACTGCTGAGCACGGGCCTCCTCTACTATTGAGAGGGGTCAGGCAGTCCACCATGCTGGCCTAGTGCGGGTTGGTAGACTTCACATACCCTCGAGATTCTTATAGATTATTTTTCCGACCCAAATATCGACCAATAGAATTGCACCATTCGACGTCACGTGGTACAACCTACATGGTATTATACTGACAATTTTTTTTGAATATTTTCTCTGGTCGTTACTATATATTATGAAATTCTTATTTGTTGACTGTTCATTTCATCTCATGGTGCAATTCTATTGGCCGACATTTGGGACGGAAAAATAATCCCCCGAATACCACACGAGCTTCAAAATTATCTGGCATTTCCCTCAAGGTTCCCTGCAAACAAATGAAGTCGTCAAGTTTTTCAGGAAAAATCACTCGCGCTTCGCGCTCGTGATTTTTTAACCTGAAAACTCCTTCATTTGTTTGCAACGAACCTATCGGAAAATACCCGATAATTTTGAAGCTCTTGTGGTATTATATGTGAGAATTTTCAGGTATGTAGGTTTCCTCACGATGTTTTCCTTCACCGTTACAGCGAACGATAATTGATAAACAATACACACGTAACTTCGAAAAGTCAGAGGTGTGTGCCTTTGGTTTTGAACCTCCGGACATTGTAGCGACAGACCGTTCCATTCCCAACTAGGCTATCGTCCACTTACTAAATGTCTACATAATCATATACGACAATTTTAAAACGAAGTAATGACGCTCATCTAACGCATCTAAAACGCACAGTAAATGCAATGCAATCGAAAGCTGTGTACTTATATATAATTTGCTGAAAACACGCAAAGAGTCACGTATCAAAAACGTGTGCTGTTTGCGCGTCTATCCAGCGCAACTCTACTACTCGTCGCAATGAACAATTATGGCGATTTTTTACCATGCTATAGGTCTTACCTTATTGAGTGATAGAAAATATACCCCGTAAAAGATTATACTTTATTAGATACTAGCTTGCTCGAGACTTCACCTGCGCGAAAGTGTTTTTCCGGAATAAAACTCCCGCTACATATTTTCCCAGGATTGTTTTTTTTTCTTTTTTTTATGGTATTGAATGACGAGGCGAGCATACCGTTCGCCTGATGGTAAGCGATACGACCACCCATAAACAGTAGCACCACCGTTCAGCGCATGGAGTTACAAAGTACTGTGTGGCATTCCACTGCGCTCGTCATCCTGAGACATAAGATGTTAAGTCTCATTATGTTCAGTAGTTACACTGGCTACAATGTCCTTCAAACCGAAACACAACAGTGCATGCACACTGCTGCTTGGCGGTAGATATAGACATTGTGGGGGTGGATACCCAGACGGACTCTTACATATGAGAGACCTACCACCAGATGAAAGTAAATTTCATCGAAATCCGTGCGGTAGTTTTTGAGTTTATCGCTTTCAGACAGACGCGGTTGGGGACTTTGTTTTATAATATATAAGAACAATAATGGACAACAATCTTACCTGGAACAAAACTCATATGCACAGTCCTCTTCAACCTAACTCCAGCATTCTTCAGATTTCTCACGGACTCTAAATTTATCATGGCGATACCTTTCATATCCTGGGTGCCGCGCGCGTATATAAACCCGTCTTCTGTTATATGAGCATCGAAGGGTGGGTGCGTCCAATGTTCCTGCAAGATTTAAAATTGAAAAGACCTAAACAAAGTAAGAGATCTGGAAGAAAGTTATTCATCTAATCCGGCATTAGAACGATCTGCACTGTGTAATACATTTTATAGCATTTATTTATAACATAAACTTTTATCAAAATACACATACATTTTCGTTGCACAACCCTCATACGCAAATGTGCAGAAACATAATAACTTTATGCACTATCTTCATGATTACCTATTGTTGAATGTTATTTGTTTTATTTTATTTTCCACGATTCATTGTTGTTACAAAAAAATGCTGCATAAATTAATTTAAAAACCACAGAAAAGTGTGCTGATTTCAAATATGTCCCAAAAAGTTCTTTATCCTCTCAACTGTCATAATGCGCGCACAATACGGAAAAGCCTGGGATTAAATTTTTTAGCCTGGGATTAAATTTTTTCATATGATTTTCTTTGGAATCATGTTTTTCGTTTCAATAAATTTTCTTTGTTTCCATCTGTGAGCGGCTTGGGTATGACATACTCCTTAACTGTCTGTACCTGCGGCGGCGTCGTGTGCCGGGTCGGCCACTTCCCTGTAATATGGTTGAGGAGGCCGATGGCTGGCACATGCGTCATACTCGTGAACGAGTGCTGCTTGTGTGGACTGGTCTGCCCTTTTCGCTTACTATATCTAAGTATTAGGGGTATATCTTGAACTTAGACTAATAGCGACATCTTGAACATTTCAGATCAAATTATTGCATGATTCCTGAGATAGTTATGCACTAGTGTTGGAATTTAAAAATTTATTACCTATTTTGCGAGTATATAAATGAACTGCTCTAAACAAAACTTAACAAATACTGAATTGTATTTTTTTCTCTACATAATGCATTGTATTTTATACCTTGAACTGATTTTGAAAAGAGCAACACTAGAGTTTCTTGCCCGTTCTTCTCTAGTGAGAACTGCTTTCCGAACTGGTGGTAGAGTTAATATTGACGGAATCTAAATAATGTATAACATTTTATGGGTTCGAATAAATTATTTCATTTCATTTCATTTCAAAAGTAAAGCATTACAACATATTACAGTCTCTCATACATCTTGGGTCGCGAAGTTGTAACAAAATGTTTAAGGGGGGTTAATTTTTACGGAGTTTATAGTATTTATACTGGTGGTAGGTCTCTCATATGTAAGAGACCGTCTGGTTGGTACGACCGCAATGTCTATTTCTACCGCCAAGCAGCAGTGTGCATGCTCTGTTGTGTTTCGGTTTGAAGGACATTGTTGCCAGTGTAACTACTGAACTTAATGAGACTTAACATCTTATGTCTCAGGATGACGAGCGCAGTGGAATGCCACACAGTACTTTGTAACTCAAGGTGCTATATGGTGTTACTACTGTTTATGGGCGGTAGTATCGGTTACCATCAGGCAAACGGCATGCTCGTCTCGTCATACTATGCCATAAAAAAAATGAATGCTGTAACAAAACACTATCGTTTGTTACAAACAATTTGATATAGATAACCAAGCTCATGAGATTCATTTTATCACGAATATCTGCTGTTTTTATTATGTTTTAAAAACGGTATTTGACATTTAGCGGTACGTATGTAAGTCACATACATAATCTACATACTAAGCAGCAAACAGATTAGAGAATTATTTATATTTACCTACTCATCATGTAGGGACGACACAATTGCGTGATTGACACTTAAATATTAATATACCTAAATGGTGTTTTATCCAAAACTAACGTGGAAATTAATGTTCTCTTGATGGCTTTGGTATGATTAATAATCTTATTAGAAGATCCTTTACTTATCAATTCCGAAACCTTTGTCCGAAACATACTTATTTCTTCAAGAAGGTAGCACACTTTACGATTCCTCTGATATTAGATGTATTGTGTTCATGAGAAAATACGTGAAGCTCACCACTTACCTGATGTTAGTGGCATTAGCGTAGCTAGAGTCATATTTCAGGGTAGGTCAGTGTCCTAGACGTAAAAATAAAATGACTTCTGTGTGCTAGCCGATATGACAATTTAGCTCGTTTTAAAAATTATAGTAGTAGTAAGCTGCCTCAAAATCCTTGGGGTGGGCACCAAGCAATTCTGGGGTGGGTACGGTCCACCCGATCCCACTCTTTATACGCCTACGGTTACTGGTAAAAGTATGTCTAACATTACCAAGAAAAAAACGAAAGAACAAATTCCGTGCCTCATTACCTCGTAAACTGGCACCACGTCCATGTGTGAGTTGAAGAGTATGGCTGGCAGATCTGGCTCCAAGCCCTCCCACGTGATCACCACTACAGGTTTCTTTGGCACCAGCTCGTAAACCACGACCGGCAAGTCAAGCTGATCTGCCTGTTTCTTTAAAAACTTCACGCAGTCACCTAAAATAAGTTTACACCCTTGATGTTAATTGTAGACTGATTGAATCAGTTTTTGTTAGATTTGTAAGATTTATTAGATGCTTGCGGCTTCACCATGTCTATAAGTTCTATTGCGATGATAAAAGTGATCATTTAATGTAAAATCTATCTTGTTTATAACATCGACTTATATCTAACGTCATTTCAAAACGCGAAGTCAATAAATTTGATTCTTTATGGCGTTTGCGTTACGCGGCTTTCCTTGGCGTTAAACCGAGTGTTTTCCGTCTCTTGAAAATTGCACAAACTTCTTTCTAAACCTTTTCAAATAGTATATGCTCACATTGAGTTTGGCGCCTATTTTTGCACCTAGCCCGCTGGCCACCGTGGTTAACAAAATGTAGAACATAACAGGAAAAACGTATTCTACATAAAATTGATTCCACAACCTTACGGTTTTAACTTCGTGGCAAAGTAGAATAGCATTCTCGTAATCGGAGGCAGATTTGCATCAAACTATTCTCTTATTTCGCACCTATATTAATAAAATTAACCAGTGAATAATGTTAATCGTTTATACACCAATTAAATAGCATTTGGCCATAACTGATTTATATTACTTGTACACTTATTTATATTTCCAAAATTGCACACATTTAAAATAATAACAAAAAGTTTGTAACTAATATGGATCCATGATGTTCTGTAACGCTATCAACTAATTTAGTAATTATGCCTTATTGAAAATTATTAGTTTACAGCTGGGGTCCATACAGTTTAATCGTCATGTCAAACTGTTTAATAAAACTTACCATAGTCTATGTCTGGATGTACGCTGGGTATGCGAAGATATTCCCGAAACCGTTCCAGAACTTCGTCATTATTCCATTTATTGCTCATTTCTGAAACAGCTAAATCACTCTCTTGCACACACAGTTGCCTGCCCGTTCAATACAAAACTAAATCTGTAATAACAAAAGATAAAACTAGAACATATTATCTCCACACGTTTTTATGTAATATCAAGTCAGATGCGATATGACGTCAATACAAGAAACTAATGTAACATTGTAATAATATTATAGGCCAGCAACCCAGCCTATGAGCTGAGATTCAGTAGTGATACAAGAAATATAATGAATAATAAATAATATTATTCATTATATTTCTTATAAATTATTATCCCTATAAATTATTTGTATGTCATTAAAATTTAATAATAAGCATAATGACTGACTATAATTATAACTATTGTTCAGTTATAATTTATAGAATATGCTGTAGGTAATTGCCTAGATTTATATTCATGTCCTAAAACGATAGGTACGCCACATCGCGTCCTCAGGGGTCTCCTATCCACGGGATTGCCTAACATAAGAGCTTTTGAAAAGTACACTGGTATTAATAAATTTAAATATTGTATTTTTTTATAGTTTTACTGTACTTTTAGTATTAAGAGTACTGTCAAATTACAGTATAGTATACTCTGAGACTATCTGAGACTCTAACATTTATGTGTCAAATTGCGTTTAAATAAGCTGTGAAATCGGCCATAAGAAAAGTTAAAATAATTGATAAAGGATAATCAAGAAAGAGACATCAGCTAGCAATTACATCCACAAGCGAGTCTTTGTGTTGGAAATAAAGAAAAAATATGATTCTCTAAAGAGACATCTGTTTGCATAGGTGTACCAGTTTCAATTTTATAAAATTATACTTATTACTTATCCAACGGATTAGTTAACTAAAAATACATTTGATACGAAGCATCAACAATTATTCGAATAAAAATATCAATTATTACTAATTAATAAAAAATGTTTTCTTACACTAGGTTCTTGCACTTCTTATAATGTCACACTAACACTATCTTCAGTTTACTTCTGCGATAGATACTTAACTGATAAGCTGTGATACAGGCTGAGACAAGACTATTAAACACGTTAGTTGTTATAAAGACACCAGTATGAACTGGGTGCTTACCAGGTAATTTTTTGCTGTCATTGCAACAGGAAAAAATGCGGTTACTGTTATATATAGGATAAGCGAATACAAAATTTTGCTCGCAGGTTCGCCTGCGTGAATGAATTTTTCGTGAAAATGCTCCTATATATTTTAACGGAAAAAAAATCTACTTAAGGACATATTTTTTCCATCGTCCTAAACTATCTCCATACCGAAATTTCATCAAAATCCGTTTGGTAGTTTTTGAATTTATCGCGTTCAGACAGACGTGGACTTAGTTTTGTGATATGTATAAGGCCGTTCCTTGCTATACAATATAAATTATTAAAAAAATGACCGCAAAGTATCAAAGTTTTATTGCAAAACTGATAGTTTAATAGCCTTTAATTAGCAAATTAAAGCAAAATTTGGAATGTGGTAAAATAAAACAAAACAAATGGTTGTTCTTTAAATTCACTAAGCTTTCTGTTGGAATTAAACGTTATTAATAACGTCTTTAGGACTCAGACGTTCATAACACTTTATACACACAAAAGGAATAATGCGACTAAGATACTGTAACTATACTTAATTGATTAAATACATTTTTGCAACTATGATACGATGATACGGAAAAATCTTATGAGAGCACTGGAGGTAATAACAATTACATATACAGAATCATACATATTCATAAAGATAATGCTATATCCACTACATCATAGCCGTATAAAATAAAGCTGCATAGCCTAGTAAGATTCAATTATCTTGATTTTTATAATTAGGTGTTTGTTCATACGCATGAATAGGCTTTTCTGCTACAAAAAATCATAAATCGCTATAGCGATCCGTAGCGCCATCTGTACGACGCCAGCGCCATTTAAAAAAACAAATATTTGCCAAAGGAGAAAATTCATCGGATAAAAAGTACCCATGTGTTAATCCAGTACATAGTATATCTGTGTGCCAATTTTCATCTAAACACGTTACTGTGTTTATTAACAACAACTATTGTACACTTAGTATGCAAATAAATAAATAAATAAATAAATAAATAATTCTAACAAAAATCCAAACATTTTCACAAACATATGCATTTATAATGATATTATATTAAGAGTATTATTATTTAATCCCCCGTCCCCCTTGTCATCGAAAATAAGCAAAGCATGGATTCCTCCACCCCCCCCCTAAACTAAAATTTACGACAAAAAATTATAATATATATTTTTTTTTAAATTATAAATACATACTGTATAACGCACGTTATCTACACAAATATTAACATGTTCGTCTTGCTCTACCGTTTTGTACGAATAATGTGTACAATAATAATATTATGATGAATTGCGATTCTTTGCCTTTATGTTGTTACTGATTGTGTATGACCATAATATTATAATTATTGTTTATCAAAATATCGCAATTTTATTATAAGAGTATAATATAAGTAAAGTGTCGAGTATATATGAGTTACTTATATTTTTTGATTAATTTTATGAATATGTAATTACTTTACACTACAAACAATATTTTTAGCTTATGTGGGGTTAAATTTTCAAGTGACTGGAGACCGATGAATGATCCACGCCGCGCTGTCTCAACGAGCTGTTTTGGATAATATGAGTTGATATCAGTTGAACATAACTGTATTTATAAAAGAAAAAAACGTAAATCATTTAAATATGCATTTATTCTTTCAACGTTCCTTACTTCAAATGATTATTTAAATTACTATAACACAATATTAAAATGCAGTCAGCGTGGAATGGAACGTCGCATGAAATCCGCGCGAAACCCTCCTACGCGGGCCTTTCAAAAATGGTTACATTCACAACTTGCCTTCCATACTGCATTCGACCGCGAACCTTTCGCTCCATGCCGCTTGTCGTCGCCCATAAAAATACGATCGATATTCCAAATTTAAAAGTTTAGTGTTATTTATTTCTAATTTTGTGCCAGTGTGAAAATGGTTCGTAAAATTAGTGCGCTTTTGTGCTGTTTCTGCGTTCTTGGTATATCATTGAGCGACAGCGCTATATCTACTGATAGTGTAAGTAAAATTAATTATGTTTATAATCTATTTTGTTTTTTATGTTCGTTAATTCTCTAAGATCCTAGGTTTAATAATATAAAATCATTTTTAAATCCATAATTAATTTATTACTGAGTCGATCAAGGTACTTTTAACAAGGAAATAAAATCATTAGACAAATTTTCTGTAGGTACATATATTAGTTATGACCTTTCGAATTTGCACATAATTCTGCTCCAGTTTCTAGCGAGCGACCTTGAGCGTAACCTGTCATACTAGATTACTGCTACTGACAAACTACGGTAACCATATCATAGACATGTAATATCCTGGCTTTTATCTGATTTTAATGAATAAAACACAAAAAATATTGTAAAAAATCACACTCGAAGTCCAAAGGGACACCAATTATCACACTTTTTTAGAAAAGGTATTACCTATTTAAGTTTACAATTATAATAATTGTACATTAACTTAAATAATTTGATAGTGAAATATGGGCTTAGAAAATTGGAAACATTGGAGTCTATTAAAAAATAAGTGTAATTTATGCCAACTCGACTATGGTGGTTCATACCACTAGTAAGAAAACCAAATGTCATAGAACGAACCAACATTAGATACTTTTGCAACAGTTTATAGTCCTATTTTATGGCCCTAACGTAAATAGAATATGGTCCAAAAGTATTCATATGATGTGCTAAAAAAGTGTTATAGACAATACTTGCAGTTCTTCATACGTAAAACTCCCCAAGACGTTAATTCATTTAATATATTTTTTATTATTAAACTCCTAACCAGAACACGTAACATTACTCTGCATTGCCCATCAGGCTAACTAGGAGGCGAACTATATATAAAATAGCGAAACCTGGCCCTATCCGCCCCGTATTTGAAAACACTCTATGTGTAAATAGATTTCAGAGCTGTAAATTCATTGTTATAAAAAAATAATCAAACAATCCCATCTAACAGACTGTTAACTTTGTTAAGTACAGTAGCACCAGCCAGCATTATATCATAGTATCATCAAAACTTAACCACGGTTACATACCCGAGAGTTTATGCAAGCTTAAATGCTGATGTGTTTAAGGAAATGACAGCTCGGCAGCCTCTTCCCGGAAAACCAGTTATAAAATATTGTTGAGATAACATAATGTTTGCGGTTACGAAATTGTGCAGTACCTATATTTCTCGATTATTTACTGAAGTTGATATTTTGACACCTCAAGAGGCAGGCAGAGATCCTATTAAACTAGATCCCAAGAAAAAAGGGAGCAATCTTGTCGGGGCAAACGTATCAAGAATGTAGATTCACTCTGTAGAGCTAATAAGTTCATACAAATTTTGACTCAACATGAGAATGAAACTCATACTTCACCGGTTCATTATCGTTTATTTTTGGGTAATAAATATCCATTATGGTTACTGACCTTTCTTGCGATTCTCAAATTTATCGTTTCTGCACATTATACATGTGGCGATTGTGGTTCTGGAGTTTAATTTAAATGTATTTATATTATAAACTCACTGTAATCGCCATTAGCGATCCTATGATAATAAATAAATAAACACATTTTATGTTAAACTCTCGTTAAACCTGTATAAAATAATCCTATTAAATCTATATTTATTTACTTGCCCTAAACCTTGAATAAACACTATTTATATTAATATTAAATTACAAATCACACGCAAGGAAGTTTATGCAACATTAACGAGTGAATTGTGTGCCAATGAAGTGTCCTTTACAATTGGTGCGTGGCGCGTCGAATGAGGGAGAAAGTGAGCGTACAAAGAGATTCCATGGTGTAGCTAATTAGTTACCAGCTAATGTACAGAAAAATGCGTTTATATTGAAAACAGATAATTTTCGACCTTATTGCTCTGCAACGTACTCGAATAATATGTTTTTTTTGAAAAAGACTGAATTATCCGGGATTTTGATATTTATTTATTTACTCTTCGTAAACGCAAGGTATACAGGTAGACTCAATGCCATAGACAGACTCTCCCAGTCAACCTTAGAGTGGTTCAGAGATAAACGGCGCCACAATAAACTAGGAATTGCTCGCGGTTTCGCCCGCGTCATAAGCCTTTCCCGGTACAAAGGCCCTAAAACGCTAACGCCAAATATTTAAAGTCAGATGAAAAAGGTCCATTATTTTCCATGGGAGCAAATCACCGTCATAATAAGTAGCCTATTTGTAAACCCAGGACATGGTCTACCCGTATTCCAAATTCCATCCAAATCTATTAAGCTGTTTCTGGTTTTACTTCTAATAAACATACAAACATCCAAACATTTTGATAAACTTTCGCGTGTATTATATTAGTAAGATAAGTAGTAAGAAGATAGTAGGTAGTAACGGTAACAATAAAACAAATATGTACATGATAAGGCGATAGACTGCACAACATTATTTATGAATATAATCTGTAACACGTGTAAGGTATACCCAATGCGACAATGACATAATATCATCTATACTATTATATTAATATTATAAAGCTGCAGAGTTTGTTTGTTTGATCGCGCTAATCTCAGGAACTACTGGACCGATTTTGAAAATTATTTCACCAATAGGAAGCTACATTACTCCTGAGTGCTATAGGCTACTTTTTATACCGGAAAAACTTTTCCACGCGGGCGGAGCCGCTTGCAAAAGCTAGTGTGAGATAAGCTTGGCGAAGTGTGCATCAGTGGCACCTCTGCCTAATCTTTCCTGATAAAGTCGTGAGCTAATTTTCATTGACAATTAAAGTTAATTTTGACTAGTAATTAAACTATTTCTAATGATTGCCATCTTTTTTTCTATTATTCGTGTTTAGTGTGCATTTTTGTCCAGTTTTTAATACTTAGCAGAATTTACGTATCATGAGTGCTCAATTTAACCTAGAGATAGTTTTTCTTAGTTCTTTCTTAAGTCGCACATTATAATGACGTATTGTTCACTGTCGCGGTAATTGTTACATTTTGGTAAACATAATTGTGATGATATTTATTTTGTCTCTACATGTAGAGCTTAAAATTACAGTTGACGTTTACACAGATTTTAAAAACCATACTGTATTATATTATGTTTATTATTGAATTATAATATAAGCCCTTTCTTAAGTTAGCCCACGCCTTACACGAGTTCTTCCTAAGAATTTCGAGGGTGTGAAATCTGCGAAATCGTACTAGGTCATCGTGATGGACTAAGGTTTAACTTCTCTGAGTAGTAGAAGAGGTCCATTCCCAGTAGTGGATAGTATATAATACAGGGCTGGTATTATTATTATAGTTTTGCTACCACAGCGAAACAATACGTATTAGTAGGTTTCTACTATAATATTATAATATATATTTGTATGGTTCAATACAGATTTCCTTTACCGTTAAAGTCAGTGATAACAATGATTAAAGTAAAGGACATAAAATGTGTACTGTGTGCTAGCTAGCCAAGAGGCTAGATGAGAGGTATGCTCCATGAGATTGTACCCGAGAGTGCCTAATAGTTCCTTTTATAATGTTGCCAACCGATTGCATCGGTGGCGTAGTTGTATTGCGTACGCGTTACGAGTACGATTTGTACGCTGAGGTATTAGGTTCGAATCCCGGGTCGGGCCAAAAACATTGTAACTGGGTTTTTCCATCTTAAAAATTACTCAGTCGCAGCTCGGAGTCAGGAAGTTGGCGGTGTGATACCCCCGTGCCTCGAAAAAGCACGTAAAGCCGTTGGTCCTGCGCCTGATCTCTCTCCGGTCATGTCGGATTGCCGTCTCACCGGACTATGAGGTTGAAAGAATAGCGAATGCACCTGTGTATTGCGCACACATTTGTGCACTATAATATCTCCGGCGAACCTGGCTGATCTCCGTTGAGATTGGCCGCCGTGGCCGAAATCGGCTAGGAAGGGATTTTTTATTTTTAATGTTGCTAACCACAAGCTTTTATTTATATACATAAACTTTATATCTAACTAGCATTTGCCCGCGACTCCGTGCGCGTGAAAAAGTTTTTCCGGGATAAAAGTACCGCTTTATATTTTCCCAGGATAAAAAGTAGCTTATAGCACTCAAGAGTAATGTAGCTTCCTGTTCGCGAAGGAATTTTCAAAATCGGTTCAGTAGTTCCATAGATTAGACCCTACAAACCAATAAACCCACAAACTTTTCTCTTTATAATATAAGTATAGATAAAGATGTTTAAGATTGTACTGTACTTACGTTTGTGGTTTCTGTATTCAGAAAGTTATGTCGTTTATATAAATCATTTGTAATTTTAGTGTCACGATTATGATTTAGGAACTTTTTACTTTTTTGATAGTGGGTAAATTATTAGTCGCAGGAACACGCTGGATGCAAGCCACTTTTGACATGTCCGTCTGGAAATCCTTAGGGGAGGTCTATGTTCAGCAGTCGTCATGTGGCTGATGATGATTATGATGATGATCAAATTATTTGGAAACGAATTGCAAACTATTACAATGCATAACATAATGGAACTAATTAACTATAATGGATTAAACTAGCCAGTAACATCGCAATAAATCAATCTAAACAAAAATATTGCTCGCACGAAACTACTGACGATATTGCAAAAAGTAGAGCAGAGATCTTGCCAAAGCGATCGAAAATTTCCCTTTTTAAAAGTTCGACGCACGGTTACACAAGTTCGTTCGCCGCAGTCTGATTACAGCCGTAATCCGCTGCATACCAAATCAATTACAGCGTAATAGCCTAGGAGACGCGACAAATGTTTGCAATTGACGTAACATTGTTATGGTTATGACTTATTTAATAAGTAACGGGATCTTACGAGATAAGACTTTGCCGATTTCAATAAACGATCTCAATTATTTCGTTCCATCGCGAGAATGGATCAATCAGAACAAAGGCTTTTTTACAAGTTTTCAAATAAGTTACTTTAATTGGTTTATTCTCGGAATCAGATCGAAGATTTAGATTAGGATCATTTATTTAAAATGGCCGTATCGGTCATGTTTGTATGATGAAAATAGAGAAATTAAATGTTTAATTACCATAAGTAAGAATAAATACCATTTTTTTTATTTAAAACTGATTACCTGTACTTATATTTCGCAGCAATATTACAGGTCAATGTCGGATCGCTTTATTTAAAATAAATATTATTTCCTGTGAGAAAGTAAAGGTTTTAAATTAGAGGTTTAATTCCCTTGCAATACGAATGTAATCAGATTGAACAACCGGTCCCGAACTGATTCATTGTGAATGATCGTGGAGTTACTGTTTTAAATTCAAAGAACCTAATTGTGAACTTCGTACATTTTAAAGGACTCGTAAGCCTTTTGTCACCAGGATGGACAGGTAGAGTAAACATTTCGACTAGAGTGAACGTTAAATAAGCGATTAAAGAAAGATTAGTATTATAAATTAAATTTTATTATTTTTTTTAAATCAGAAGGTCGTTTAAACAAGCACATAGGTCACGCATTGCATACCTAAAATTTGGCACATAGATAGATCAAGTTCTGAATTACCACGCGCTATTTGTTATCCCGGAAAAGTGCACAGTCTTACCTTTCACGCGGGAGGAAGCGCGCAAAACGTAGTCTATAACTAGTCCGTTGCATACATTTTATCAGATCATCTTGCCATTTTTCACACAAGAATGCGTGCGACCCTTTATCTTGAGCTGCGGTGCTTTCTCTCCGGGTCACCCAGTTACTCTAATACTGTCACGACAGGTGCCATACGGATGCATCAGATCTAGATCTTGTACCAGATATGAAATAACTTTGCTGGAGATATAGTTGTTGTATTTTAGTGTCTGTTTGTCAAAGCGTTTAGGCTACGCTTGATGCTAAGCGTATTGCTGTCCAAATATATTGTTACCCAAATAGTCCATTAGTACGATTCTAAAAAAAAGGCCTCTGGATGCACAGAGAAAGAAATATTTAGGAGGCCTATCTTCAACAGTGGACCGGACCTTCTGTAGTTACTGGTGGTTGGCCTCTCATATGTAAGAGTCCGTCTGGGTGGGTACCACCGCAATGTCTATTTCTACTAGCAGCAGTGTGCATGCACTGTTGTGTTTCGGTTTGAAGGACATTGTAGTCAGTGTAACTACTGGACATAATGAGACGTAACATCTTATGTCTCAGGATGACGAGCGCAGTGGAATGCCACACAGTACTTTGTAACTCAAGGTGCCTTATGGTGTTACTACTGTTTATGGGCGGTAGTATCGCTTACCATCAGGCGAACGACATGCTCGTCTCGTCATTCAATGCCATAAAAAAAAAGTTAATTCAAACCACAAAGCATTAAAGAGTGTTCTTTAATTAAACACCCAATTCGTATTTTAAAGAAAGATATTCCCACCCAAATAACGTCTAATATAAGTGTGATTTAGCGCGGCCGGAGCCTACACAATGCCTTTTAAGTATAGACGTTGGCAAGGTTACGCCCACTCACCCGAGGTGACTCAATTATATATCACTTCTCACACAAGAGTTTGTTTATTCTAATTCAAAAATAAAGTTTTATAATGACTGATCTTTTCTTAATTATTTTGGAAAAATGGAAACTATCCAACTACATCATGCATTGGATCTGAATTCTGAACCGCGTAGTGTATGAAAGAGCTAAAAACAAAATAAAAGCCAGTAACGAACTATTAAATGAAATAAAAACAAGTAGTTACTTCACGATTATCCGATTAGCATAGTACGTTAAAAAAATATCTATCGGCATCGAACTCGAGACCTCACCACGGCAATCGTATCCCACACAATACAACTAAACTACAAGGCAGTAAATATAGTCATTAGTTGTAAATAAGTTCGTATATTATCAGGAAGTTAGTGGCCCAACAACGCCCAGACAGCTAAATAAGTAACTACAACACCATCATAGAAATTTATATTCCAATCTGTTAACAAACCATTGTAGTAAAATTCTTTTACGCAATTATGTACTCATTTGTTAATTCCGTCTTATGTTTTAGAAATTAGAATGTTATATAGAGTTTTATAAGTGGTAATGAGTGTTACATCTGTATCTATTTTTAACCTGCGCCATAAAGGTAGATATTCTAATTTGACTGTTTATTTACTATACTTATTCTAACGTAATCGCATGTCTAAAATATGCGTTCAGTTTGTTACTTGTAACTACTAAAATGCAAGTCTTTGTCATATCAGGAACTACGAGAAACTTAAGATCCCCAAACGAATATTTGCGATTCACACAAATATTTAGGGTTAGGAGCGGCGATAGCCTAGTTGGGAGTGGAACGGACTGCCGAGACGAACGTCCGCAGGTTCAAAACCCAAGGGCACGCACCTCTGACTTTTCTAAAGTTATGAGTTTATTCTTTGTGAATTACTTATAGCTTGCTTTAACGGTGAAAGAAAACATCGTGGGGAAACCTGCATACCTGTGAAGTCCTCCACACGAATTTCGAAGGTATGTAAAGTCTACCACACCGCACTAAGCCAGCATGGTGGACTAAGGCCTAAACCCTCTCCGTTGTAGAGGAGGCCCGTGTCCAGCAGTAGGACAGTATATAATAGGGGGCTGATATTTTTAAATTATACAAAAATATTATAGATATTTAAAAATTTTATTTTATTTAAGAGAAAAACACTGAGAAGGTAACAGGTAATAATCACAATTAATAGATTTGCTGATCATTTAAACACATTTCTCCTCCTTTCTCACGAATATTATTTTTTCATTAAAAAAGACACTTAGGTCTAATTTCACCAATTTCTAATTTAACGGGCTTTAGTTAATCGGGCATTAAAATGAACGCGAATGTTAAAATATCCCATGAGAGAACGCCTAGTTAAGGAAGATAATCACCTCTTAGGGCATGGTGGGACACTCAAAATCCTTAACAGTCCGTTAAGACAGTTAACAGGCTGTTAAAGTAACTACTACTGGTCCACAAGTTTAAAGTCGCTCAGCGTGCTATGGAACGAGCGATGCTCGGGGTCTCTCTGGTAGATAAAATCAGAAATGAAGTTATACGCCAGAGAACTAGAGTAACCGACGTCGCTCGCAAAATCAGCACACTGAAGTGGAAGTGGGCTGGCCATGTCTGCAGACGGACAGACGGTCGATGGAGCAGACAAGTGCTGGAGTGGAGACCGCGTTTAGGTAAACGTAGTGTAGGACGTCCTGCTGCACGATGGACAGACGACTTGAAAAAGGCGGCGGGTAGCGGATGGATGCGGGCTGCTCAAGACCTGGATGGTTGGCGTTCACTTGGGGAGGCCTACGTTCAGCAGTGGACGGCGACAGGCTGATTGATTTTGATTGATTGATAAAGTAACTAACAGAGCATGGTGAAATTAGACCTTAACATAATATTTACGAGTGTAACTATCGCTGTACTTAAGTTATAATTGGGTTTCTGTTTTTATTTTTTTATAAATACTCTGCACTTATTCGTCCAGCAGGTAGAGGGACGGAGTGTCGAAAAGGGATACACAGATTCGAACCTAACCTTGAGGCTTGCACTTTTATCTTTCCGATCTTACGTATCCCTTTATGGGTATTAATTGCTAAGTGTAAGACTGAAAATAAAACTATGCATACCTGCTTACCCGTGTGTCGTTGGATGGTAGGTAAACTATATCAATTTGTCATGAACCCAGCGTAGTAGCTTTTTTATTATTGAAGGTATATAAGAAATTAGGTCATGGCCGTGATTATAATGTCAGAGCAATCTTTCATGCATTGCAACCTTTAATGACATGAAAACTAAGCTCGAAAAGATGACCTCTATGACCTGCACTCTCTAGTTCTTAACTTTTTCTTAGCTCTTGCCACCTGTAAACTCTTATAAACTTAGATAACGTGATGTAGTTTGATTTAAGTGCTTATTATTTTTCTTTATCATTGTTTGTTCTTTAATATTTTTTATCAAATTGTTTTTTTTTTACTAAATTGGGTACGGTGTATTACTTAATATTAGTTGTGGTTGCCGGTAACTGGGAAGTATGATTTAAGTGTTTTTTTTTGTTCTTGATGTATCACCCCCTAGCGATCCAATAAAATAAAACATGTAACCATTATTGCGGCTTGTATGTTCTGCGTTGACAATGCAGAACATACAAGGTGGTAGGTCTCTCATATGTAAGAGACCGTCTGGGTGGGTACCACCGCAATGTCTTTTTCTACCGCCAAGCAGCAGTGTGCATGCACTGTTGTGTTTCGGTTTGAAGGAAATTGTAGTCAGTGTAACTACTGGACATAATGAGACTTAACATCTTATGTCTCAGGATGACGAGCGCAGTGGAATGCCACACAGTACTTTGTAACTCAAGGTGCTGTATGGTGCTACTACTGTTTATGGGCGGTCGTATCGCTTACCATCAGGCGAACGGCATGCTCGTCTCGTCATTCTATGCCATAAAAAAAAAAAGAACACAGAATTTTTGATAAAACTCTGTTGTTTTCTATCGCTATACACTATGGATTATATGGATTTCTTATAAAAATTCTAATAAGAAAAGCTACTCAGCGAATTACTCCCATATCAGTCGCTTGACCTATTAAAAACAACATTCGAATAACATGTTATATAACAGAGTCCAGTCATATTGCGCTATAGCATCGCCTCCGATCTTGTTAGAGTATTGCCCAACGGTGCAGTATGTTATGTAAGACTGGTTGACCAGACGTACTCATTCACTGGTAGATACCATAAGTAGTACAGGCTTTGCTGAGTTGTTTTAGCCTGCATTGGGTAATATGTGGTAACTTGGACTTATAAGGATAAAAGGAGGTGATAGAAGTGAAAATAAATGAGATATCTTTATGACAGGTTCATATCAGATTTTAAAATTGGGTTATGAGGAAAAGTTATTGTTAATATAATAATCAAAAGCCTAGCACCAGAGCAAGATAGTCTCATGTTACATCGATTACTTCCATAAAACATCCGAAATGTTAATGCCATCAACAACAAAACTTGTAAAAAAAACCTAGTCTCACAACTCAGTTCTTCTACCGTAAAAAGTTGTGAGATCCATGTAATACCAAGTCGGTTAATTGATTCAGTCCCTACTTAAGGGACCTTTTGTCTTACTTTATTACGTAATTAGCTAACCTAACATCTCACAGTGACCATATCAATATTAAAAATCGTTTATGTTTTAAATAAAATAGATTGACTTGGCCTTCGCATGAAAACACAATGTATCTCACAAGTAATACATATTATATTAAATAAGATTGTTTAGTGAGATTGCCAAGTCAATATATTTTTGATTTTTTAAAAAATTACAAAATATTTTAGTTTTTCTTTGATTTATACACTAAACACTAATTGTATTCTAAATTTGAAGCTGCCATGTCTGCTAGAAGTGCCTTAGAGTTTTGATGATCGGTCAGTCAGTCAGTGAGTGACAAAATTGAGAAACTTTGACTAGTTATAATTCTTAAACTACTGCTTCAAATTGGATGAAGTTTGAAATATACCGTGTTTATATAATGCCTGCTTGGATACTGAAAATTCAGGCTTCTAGTTTTATCCACAACGAAGTTATAGGGGGTCGAAAATGGTCTGAACTGCTTCGAGAAAAGGATGGTACGGCCGTGCCGCTTTTTTGCTCGTCTTGGCGGAGGAACTTCCGTGCCCCCAGATAGTCGCTGTGTTAAAGAGATCAAGTAAGTTATCGTCATTAAGTGTAGAGCAGACGTTGTCAATTTACTACCGAGAAAAACTAGGACAATTTCTCAAGTTGTTTAATATTTATATTCATAAATAATACTATGACGAGACAGTACGCCCGAACGCATGGTGTCAGTTAATTCATAGTTTTCTTTGGCTTTGTTCAGCTTTCTTTATTTGACAGCCAACTAAAGTAAAGTTCTATTTTAATATTAGCCAATCACAGCGCCCCTATACCTACGCATTGCCAAGGCTGTCATGCCGAAAGTGAGAAACAAACTTATTCTCACAGCAGGTCCGTACCCCGACTGCCTCGGTGGCGTACCGTAATACAACTACGCAGTCGTAACTGCAGTGCTGAGGACTGGGGTTCGATCCCCGGTTCGGGGAAAGTCGGGATTGTAGTATTTCTACTTCGACTGTTTTATTTAGATCAAAGAGATTATTAATTGATATACCATCTCCTTTTCATCTGTTGTGTCATTGTCTATTTCTCTAAACACCATCTATGTATGACATTTCTATTGAAATGTAATACTATTTATTTATTTAACGTTGGCAAAGGCTTCGCCCGAAACCTTCGACTCCTTATAAGGTAGACGAGACAAACAACAGAGACGCCTGCGCATAATAGAGTTGCGTAAAGTGAAGATGCTATGAATTAATAAAGAGCTTGCGACTGCATAATTGTAGTGGTGTGGGATTTGATCCCTCTAGTCTCTCTAGTGCGATGGCAGATATCAACAAATTGTGACTATGTTTAATTTAAATATATTTGCCGTAAATTGATGTTTAGCTTCCAGTAATAGCTGATTCTATTAAATATTGCTAAAGACCGGAAAAGCACTCACGAGTCTTTGGGTTTTTTGTGTTGACGGAAAGCGATAATGAGCCTTTCAGGTAACCAGTCTTGCGTCATACAGCACAACAAAATTGTGTTTTATTTTCGATCGGTGTGCGAAATGGACCATTATTAAATATTTTTTAGTTTAACCTCGGGATCGGATCGTAATCGCTGATTTCGCGTTGATGATACTAGAAGGCTGTAAAATAATTATTTTGATTTATATTTAATGAGGGCTTTAAAAATGTAATATTCTATAATACTGAAGTAAATATTTTTTTTGCCATGCGGAATAAATTGTAAAGATAATTAAGAGCGTCATTAATTATAATCTATTCATAAATAAAACTGTGAAATGATTTCGAAAATTACTCAATTAGAACTGTTGGCAAATTAATTACGTATGCGGTTGGTTGCTTGTTGAAATCGAATGCACTTTCCTTTGGATACACTGCCACGGTCAACACTGGCAAAGTAGGTTCTAGAAAATAGTAAAAGTACTTTTTTTTGTATGACGACGGAAAATAAGTAATTGAAAATGCGTTTCTGTTAAATAGAAAGTTTCATTGATGTTTATCAATATTTTTTCATATGATAACATTCCAAAGAATATAATATTTAAATATGATAGAGTTGGTCCAAGTAGGTTTTATCGCATTGCCTATCGCAGCTGCCAAGTAACAGTGTTTAATTACTATGCTGTAACAGATTAAAGAACATTGTAGCCAGTTCATTTCAAGTGTGCTATGGCGTTGTTACTATTTTTGTACAGTGGTGGCACGTACGATTGTACGTATTATTTGATTAAATAATAACAATAATAAAGCCTTTATTTTATCCCTTAATATTTTAATTAATTAATTCTTAGACATAATTTTAAGTTATTTTATTATGTGTGTATTTCAAATAATTTTAGATAGATAATCAAATAAGCGACTTAAAAAAAATAACGTATCCTCTCGCTGATAAATCTTTGCTTTACTATAGTAATATACTCTTCACAGTCGATGGGCATTTCAGATATCAGTAATAACGACACAAGTCATTTGAAAGTGGAAAACCTATACTACGCAGTCAATGAGCCGACTTTCTCCCGCTCTCGATCAAGCCTACATACTGCTTTATTGCTTTCAATGTACTGGTTTTTGCGAAACTATCATATAAATATTGGAAGAAATGCAGTTCTTGTAAAAAATAACATTATTTCTTCTTGTCCTTATTCTATGTGGTGTAACCCAAGTTTATTGTAAGGCCTGTCAGCAACGATTTGGTACAGTGATTAAGATCGCCAAGCATGAAGAGTTAGAAAAAAAAGCACAAAAAGACCAACCTGGAAATCGAATTTAGACCGTCCTAGTACACGGTCTATGTTGCCGCAAAACCAAGAAGGCAATTTGCAAACAACATTAACCTGATAATATTATCAACCCCGTATTACTTAAATTGTTACACAATACGTTACAAAATTTTCGGCTATTGTTAAGTGAGCTTAGGCCTTTCATTGTTTTCTTAGACAATGCGGGATACTAAAGGACACTCTCCTTAGCTGTCTGCATTTCTGTCACTAGCCTGTCGTCGCTAAACAGTAAATTATCTCAAGTATCACAAAGCAGCGGACAGTTGAAAAAAATAGAGCTAGTAAAGATGACACGGATCAGTATGAGAAACCAATCCAGCATGCAGTTATATTAGATACAGGATAATGATGGTAATATAATTGACATCTAAAATGTGTTTCCTGTCTGATCTACAACGTAAATAAACATTTTAGGTTAGGCTACTACTTTTTGTTTTAAATTATCACCTTGAACCACATTCAATGGACAATATAAGACAAAACTCAAAGAAATAAAGTACTTACAAGATCTAGAGACTCCGTGATTGCCGAGTTTAAACTATTTTATACTAGTTTAGCTCGTTGACCCACTGCGCTAACGTATGATACCGAAGACTAATAATAGACACTAACCACATGTTGATCAATGTATAGACTGAAGCAACGTGTTTGCTAAGAGACACGCGTCCTAGACCCAATTCTCGCTAATATAGTGCTGATAAATTGCCTCACTAATATCGCAAGATGTACTTTCAAGTTATTTACATCGATAAATAGTTACGCTTCATTGAGAAACTGTAGTATTTTGAACTTCTATATTTCTTTAAAAAGAATTATCGACTCTCTAACGATGTCTATTTGATGTTTGACATTTATCTACTAATTGTGTCCACATATATACATAAATAAAAAAAGCGGCGATAGCCTAGTTGGGAGTGGAACGGACTGCTGAGACGAATGTCCGCAGGTTCAAAACCCAAGGGCACGCACCTCTGACTTTTCTAAAAAGTTATGTGTGTATATTTTGTGAATTATGGCTCGCTTTAATGGTGAAGGAAAACATCGTGAGGAAACCTGCATATCTGAGAAGTTCTCTATAGGAATTTCGAGGGTATGTGAAGTCTGCCAACACACACTAGGCCAGCGTGGTGGACTAAGGCCTAAACTCTCTCAGTTGTAGAGGAGGTCCGTCCTGAGCAGTGGGCAGTACATAATACAGGACTGGTATGGTATGGCATATACATAAATACATAGCACCATGCCTTTTTCCCTTTTCAGAGGGAGGCAGAGGTGTACCTGTAATACCCACATTTCGCTAGCTATGTTAGGTTCCATGTAATAGGAGGCGGGCCTATTGCTATTTACCGGGCACATTTCCAGACTCCGAGCTAATACTGAGCAAAAGAACCCAACATCGAAACATACACACACATATTGTGTGAATTTTTCTAACACCGTTTTCCCAGGACTAGTCTTTAGAGAAACCAAATCTTTTCTGTAGCATGTTTGAAAAATTGTGTTTTAGAGGGATCAAAGCAGTTGGAAAAGAAAATTAGTCCCTCAATTTGTTAAACCGTTATATCCATGCCATGCAGCCTGAAGTGCTAAATCATAAGCCTGATCAACCTCCATTCAACAGTTACGTACTATTGTATTTCGTTTAGGTCATCCGCACGACTTACGACCAGTGACCCTGGAGTCAATGGTGCGAGCTGCGACCACAATACGAGGCCTTTTTAATAAAATATGTGCCATATTTACACTTCATTAGCCAAACGTGACAATAGATAATAGCAATTGCACGATATAATTAGGTTCCTAAATGGCTTTGATGCTATCTTGATTACAAAGCCTTGTCCAGGAGAATTTCATAGCTGGTTTTATGATTAAGAAAAATTTCCCCTAGAACTTTATTGGCCAAGGACGAGTCTGACAATCGAGTACAAAGGGGCATCCTTGCACATACGGCTTCCACCGTACGACTTACATCGTAATACGGTAAAAACCACAGCAAGTAAACAGGGACACTTTAAATAATTTTAGCACATTCAAAAGTTCAAGTTATACATCTAAAAGACTAACTTGGAGGTATCATCATAAAATTCACACCAAATTATCAGATATTATGCAACGAAGATCAAAACAGAATATCTCACCTTTCGCATTTGCAGTACTTGAGGAATTAAGTAATGCATATGCCAAACATAATTGACATAATTATTTACTCGCACATATTCTGATTCATTGTATTATGTGTTCTTATGACTTCCTTCGCAGTGTGATTCACACTTATCGGTTTTGTATGGAGCCTGTACAGATCTTGCAGTTTATTTGTGATCTGTATTTTAAGTATTGATATCTGAAATATGATTTGTGAATGCAATGTCATCCAATATTACCAATTGCCAACTGGTAGAAATCATCGAAATACAGAATAAACTGGATTCTATAGATGATATCATTTAAATCACATCGATGCAATTTTTTTTATCCTTACTGATCTTACTCAAATGTGGGATTGGTGCAATTAGATAACATGGCATACAATTTACATTTTTAACAATTACAACCTAAAACATTACAATCGAAAGTAAACAAATAAAGCCTAATTGCATACATTAAACGAAACAATTTACACAAAAATCTATTGTCTCGTTGTGAAAGGGACAATGGACAAAAAGCTTCATTCATTGTTTGTGGTCGCGCCACGACCAATCTCCCATGTCTGAGGTTGCGACCATGCCGAATTGTGCTGGTTGTAAAAATGTTGCGAATTGTCTCGGTAATTGAATGTGGTCACATTGTATTACGTGTTTTGGCAATACTTAAATTGTGTTTTTATCGATGTGTGTAGTAGGATTACTTCAGCCTCTGTGTTGAATTGTACCACTGATGGGTACGTTTGAGAGCAATGAGGCCTTTTGTCGTTGCCCTTATGAGAGTTGACACACTTGATGCTCCTTACCAGAATTTATTTTATAAATAAAAATAAACACATTATTAGACATTAGTAAATTAGACATTACAGAGATGAGACCCTTGATTTTTTATGTGTTTGACCTGTAACATATCGATATTAATTCGGTGTATATAGTGGATCTAATTCTCGATAGATGAGTTTACTAGAAACCAATTATAAGAAGCCAGAACACGTCTATAAGTGGATTTGATGGCATTAACACTATACATAATACATTACAACACTTCATATGTAGCAAAAAATGAATATTAATAAGTTGTGACATTTGTATAATTAACGCAGCAGCCATCTTGATTTTGACTCGAGTTTTAATCAAATCACAATCGATACATATTTAATTAGATGAGGACAGTAATTAAATTACGGCCAATAATTCCTAAAGACGCAATAAGTCGTAGAGTGACGAGGGCCTACAGTCTGCATGATTAACATCGAACGAAACTAAATGATTACGGACTTGACATTTAGTTTTATTATGCCATAGGGCATAGCATCTAGTCATTTTTTGACGTTGTTTTTGTTTGATGACTATATATTTGTGTCGAGTGTGGATTTGTAAGACAAACAACCAAACTTATCTGGTAGTACCCCACTTGTATATAAGTATAGGGTCAATACTGTATCACGTCATGTGTAGTTATTGATGCATATTTTAAGCAAACAATAACATATACAATTTTACTTTTCAGGAGCAAAGATGTCGGAATCCACCCACAGCACCACAGAAGATCGAACGAGTAATCACATTGTGCCAAGATGAAATTAAACTATCCATTTTGAGAGGTATGTTCAATGTAGTAAAAATATAGTCTTAAAACATAATAGCATAGACAAAACACAAAAACTAATTGCCATCAGTAAAAAGAAAAAAAACAAATATTACGTACACTTTTGTAACTAAATTGTCAGTATAAGTTTTATTTTTATTTTCCGCAGTAAGCTCAATTAAGGAAGTCAATATATATTATAATTAGTAAAATGTCTATGTACTATTTAGGTTCGATTGAATTCTGTGTTATGCCTTTAATGAGCAAATAATAAAAAAAAAAATGATTTTACTTTCGAGGATTATTACTCAAAGAGGAAACTTGACCTTTATTAGAATTTTGGATGTGGATAATGCCCTGCGCTGCGTCGACCTAAACAGAAATGAAGCGCGACGGGGCACTTCATTAATGGATGTAGTTTCAGTGTAGATAATATATAGCAGGAACATGAATGCACCCCGATCCTACTCAACACGTCTAGTCTACTTTAATATGAATTACTGTTGCATTATGAAACGGGCTTTAGGAGCATTGAAGTGTCAAAAATTTGATACGAAGTAAATAACACGTGTGATTCATTCGGATTCCGGGATAAAGGATAATAAATTGGACATGAATTCGGGGTCGTAAAAGGTCAAAATAAAATAAAATGAAACGTTGGTTCCTGCATTTCCTTATAAGTACCATTTACTTTTTATTCCCCGCAGCGAACATGAAATTTCTTTATGTTAAAAGTTGATCTCGTGTTTTGTTGAAGGGATCTTATGAGATCAAAGACTTTTAACCGTGATACATATTTAATTGGGTAATTATTGAAAAATTACATACCGAATGAGTTTTAAGAGATGATTGTATTTCTATACAATATAACTGACATACCCCGTTTTTTTCCTATAAAAGCTAATAGAAATGTAACTTTAATTGCAATTCAAGTCAATGAACTGTTAGTGGATCAATGTTATTTTAAAACCCTTACGCTTTATTAAGGAACGCGTACATCGTTGATTTCAAAGCAATAATGCCGCGGGAAAGTGTAAGAGCCTGTGCACAGTACCTTTTTAAACAAGCAGACAACGCCCTTTTAGAACTCAGTAAACGTGATACAGTGGGTAGCTATTTAATATATATTTACAGCCGTACGTGTATGTATGTCATGCTGTATACATTATATATTTACAGATTATGTATTGACTGCCTCGGTGGCGTAGATGTATTGCGTACGCGTTACGAGTACGATTGGCGCGCTGAGGTCCTGGGTTCGAATGCCAAGTCGAGCCAAAAACATTGTGCCTGGGTTTTTCCATCTTAAAATTACTCAGTCGCAGCTCGGAGTCAGTAAGTTGGCGGTGTGATACCCCCGTGCCTCGGAAAACACGTAAAGCCGTTGGTCCTGCGCCCGATATCTTTCCGGTCATGTCGGATGGCCGTCTCGCCGGACTATGAGAGTGAAAGAATAGCGAGTGCAACTGTGTATTGCGCACACACTTGTGCACTATAATATCTCCTGCGTACCTGGCTGATCTCGGTTGAGATTGGCCGCCGTGGCCGAAATCGGCTAGGAAGGGACAGATATTTACAGATGTAAGTACGCTATGTGAATACGCTATATATTATACATGCGTGAGTCGGTGGCTATATACTATATACATTTACAGATGTGTACGCGTATAAAAACGTGCGTCTTCAACTCATTAACAAAACGCCGTGTGCATAGGCTTTTAGTTCGATAAAGTGATGACGCAAAACTAAGTGCAGGTGAATGAGATGAAGTAAAATAAAATATTGTGAGGATTACTAATAAATATTTATAACCGTAAGACCGGGTTTCTTCAACTGTAGTTATGGTAATCATCAGTGTTATTAAGCTGGGCGCGCTCGCAAAGCTTCGAGTGCTCCAGGTGCTGCGAGCGCGTCCAACTTAATAAGAACCTGACAAAAAGATAACTACAGTTTAAAAAACGGGGCCTAAGGAACACAATCAATGTTTGCGATCAGCAGATATTTGGTATGAGTTTTGTGGGCTCAAAACGCAAAGTTTATTGATAATAAAGTATTTTTTTAAGATAACATTACTAAGGAATATTTTTTAATCAGCCAGAGGTTAAAAGTACGTCGTCAAATAAGTCACACCCTTTAAAAATTCGAACTCACACACCAGTTTCTTACCGCGTAACCACCAAGCTATCCGAAACTCGATCAACGGTCATGCGCTGTCAAGGTCAGCGGTAGTGAAAGTCATCGCCTTCGAATCAAGTGGTTTCATACATTTGTATTCCAGTATGCGTTGACACGTAATAATGATGCAAGCGTGAAGATAGTTAGGTCTTGCCAATCTAGATGCTAAATCGGTGGGATAAATTTTGTTATGAATTAATACAAATTCTCACAATTCAAGACTGCATTCTTTGACAGATTTTGTAATTTCAGGTAATTCTAATGCGTTTTCGTTTTTTGAATCTTCAACTATTTTTTTAAAAACCGACCCTGAAAGTCTCTTTTCGGCGTTTCTTTATCGAAAGTAAAACCATACTACAAAAATATTTAAAAATAATATATTTTACTGTATTCAATTTTTTTTTATACAAAAAGACTCGGTTACAATAAGTTATGATTCAATTTGAAGATCAAGCCTCTACCAAAAAAATATGTAAACTTATTGGTTAGCAATAAGGATGTTATTATTATAGTTCTTTTTTAATGCATTTAGCATCCTGTCACGACAAACACATCATATCCTTTTATATACAATAATAAAGGACAATAAAATAGTCGCGAACTCCTAAAATATCGCGGATCTTAAAGAGATCGTGTGTAATACGCTCACCGACTCAACCTTGCTTAAAGGTTAGTCGAATTCTTTTCTTGCGTGGAACATCTTATATTTTAGAGATTATATCAGCTGCAGCAATCATTAGCTGAAACGGTAAAGAAAAAAAGTTTTTTTATGTTCAAAATTATTTTAAGTCTAAAATGAAGCTTAGGCTATGACCACTCCAATACGGGTGTCTCTAAAAGTCACAATAAGACCCACCTGTATTCACAAATAGACACTGTGAGTATATTGAATGTACGGGATACAGTATCGTACTTAGTCTGAACTAGGCTTTAGAATCTACCGACGTCTTCGGGAGCTAAGTTAAACTCAATTCTCGTAGTAGCACTTTACTAGCTAACCGGCGTATTTACAGTTCAAATAAAAAAGTTGGAGGGTTTTTTCTGGTAGTGTTGTTTACTAGATTACAATGGATTAGACGTTACGTTTTCAAATTTATCAAAGAAGTATTACCTACATAGTAACGAGGGAACTATTTAAAAAAAATACGCAGAATGTGAAAGGATAATATGAATGCTGCTTATTGATTTGTTCTATTTAGATTATTAGCACAAAGGTCAAAAATTCAGAGCATAGAATCATACAGTATTGTACCTTCCCTGTATATATACAAGGTTGAAATTGTGATAACAACACAAAAATGACATAGGTCATTAGTCATACAATATTCTCGGTTCATGTCCATTGCCAAGAATTAAAATTTCTGCTTTATTTGGTTTCATGTAAATGGTGTTGTAATACATTGCATCCGATTATTAATAGATTTCATAGGAGGACAAATATATCACTTTTATTTATTGCTCATTTGGTATTTAACTTGACTTCTGAAAAAATATAGTTCATAATATTATCTCAGCTATACTTATTATATTTGTTCGTATCAGCAGGAGTATTATTGTTAGAATCCAACTAAAAACAATATCATTTACGATTCACCGCGATAAAATTACAATATCATTTTCAATTTGGCAACTAGGCTTTAATTACTAATTAAAATTATTTGCACTATTTCTTCTTCAAGCACGAAGCGAGTAAGAATATTTTAAACCAACTAACTAAAGAATAGAAGAAAATATTAAAATATCTGCATATTTTTTCCAATTTGCATCAGACAGCAGTTTTAACTTCAAAATAAATCTTTCAAATGTGAACCGAATAACGTTTTACGACAACAGGTGCCAAAATATTCCAAAACGGTGTACAATTTGTAGGAATCTTTAAACCGCTAAAATACGTCAAGACATGCCCTCAATGCATATTGACAAGCAGAACTCACATTGTGTGGGCACTCGCAACCTCACAGAACCTATAAGGAAGGTTGAAACTTTTAACTGTAATATGTGAGATCATTTTGTGACTCACGGATCACTAGTTCTTTAGTCAAATGTGTTTTAAAAATATTGACTGAAAACAGGCTTAGAATTGTATTTTCTTATAAATTTTATTAACATGTTAATTCAATGCTTATCCAGAATATAAATTGTTTATTTTAATTCACGAGACGCTAGTTCGGATTAGAAGAGATAATTTTTTTGTTTGTGAAATGGATAATTATAGACATAATTAATACGATTTCGTATTATTGCATAGTTCTCGGAACAGATTGCAAATTAAAGTGGACATCTAGTAACTTTCCTATATATATACCTTTTACATAATATTATTGCACTATGAATCTTATAATAATAATACTGCATAAGATATTTTTACTTTTTGATTTTTTCGTAAATACTATTTTATATTTAATAGTACGTATTTAATAATACGTATTATTAATTTGACCGCCATACCCTTGACCGTATTTAGAAACAATTATGAGATATTATAATAATACTTCCCTACATGTTTCGTACAAATCGATGTCTCAAGAAGCATAACATGTAATTTAATTATTTAACAAACATTTACCTCACGAAGCGGCACAAATCGTGAAATAAACAAGAAATCATTTCGTACATTTGAGGTCAAACTGAAGTGTGCGCCGAAAAAGGCACGACATCACGCCATTTTGAACGGGAAATTATTTTTTACTCTTTATTTGCGCTTTAATTAGTTAAAACCCTAAATGCTGTATTTAAAATTCAATTTCCTAGACATGTTTTGTAAAAAATTACCCATGTCATAACAGGACTTCATTCTTGCATCATTATCTGCAGTTTTAAATGATGCTCGAGGAAATAATTAAGAAAATAATTACAGTAATACATTAATAATTTTAAACCTTTTTATATTTATGATACTTTTTTCAATATACATATTTTGTTGCATATCTCGTGCAATAAATAGGTTCAAGTTTAATTTAATTTCAAACTTATTTTTTGAAGGCAAGAAACACTAAATTATTACACATAGCTTTTGGTTATAATTGAATGATTTAAATTTGCAGTTTCAAGGATGTTTCCACAATTTAAAGCTATCGATTTCCGAATTACACAAATCTAATGATTTATTATACCGATACAAACCGGTCCATATCACAAATTATTTACGCGTGAAAATTAAAAACCATTATTATAATTGTACAATGTAAGTCTTTATAATTATGCTATTATCATTCGCCTCGTTGATATATCCAGTGGCAGCTTATATAGGACGGCAGAAAAGGTCCTGGATTTAATTACCAGGTCGGGCAATATATAGAAAAATATGATAAGGCCTTATTTCTTAAGTAAGATCTCTAAGTATCTCAATAAACGTGAGATAAATGACTTCAAACATTTGTTATTGAACAATAATACAAGCATAACATATAGATTCCTGCTGGAGAAAGTGAAAGATTACATTTTAGACACTTATTTAATTAGCCTTTGATTGTAATGTTTCTATTGACCCATATATCATGCAGGTTTGCGTAAAATTGCATAAGAGAGTTGCAGCAGCGGGACACGCGATGTGCACTCGACTGTTGCCGAGTTTGCGGTTTTGCGAAATTATTGTTATATTGGTGATCATCTCTATTGAGCCGCAAGTGTATTGAGAATTTTTGCATATACTTATGTCTTTAACTCCGAAAGGTTAAGCAGAGGCGTAACTAGTGCACCGAATTTTGGCCATTATTCTACCCCAATATGCATATGATCAGCCTAATTGTATCAAAGTTCAGTTTTTATACAATTATCATAGGCATTTTATTCCAGAGAAGTGTACCATAGGTCCGTTGAAGGAGGTTTCAGAAAGAACCGCAAGCGGAATCTAGTCAAATACATTTGAAATATATTAAAGTATTACTGTATCGTATAGACCAATACGAGAGCCAAAGTTGGTATAAATTACAATTAGGTAGGTATATTGAAGGTTGGCTCAGCCGATCGAGTGAGTGGCACGATGTACTCATGGGGCAAGGTAACAAATAATTACAAAAACAATTATTACAATTAAAAGCCCAATTTTCGTATATTATACAGTAATATTTGATATGGTAATCGATTTAGCATTACATTCGGATATTATTGAACAAATTCTTGGATTGAGCGTTGATTTCGACATTCGAAAACATCCCAAAAATGGCCTTATGACCTAAAACATATCCCGATAGCTATCTTCAGATCGATCTCTAAACTGGCGTAGCTAGGGAGAGGCGCGGGCCCATGACTGCGGGCGGCACATGACAATGGGCAGCGTTGAAATCGGGGACCTTTTTCTTTCTCTCGCGTAAACTAAGGCGTCAAAGCCACGTTACACCACTGTCCCTAAACTTATCAAAATAATTAGTAATAAGTGGCGTTGTATTAAAACTTTATTCTAATTGGTCTAGTTCCACGATAGATCGATTTCGTAAGTCGATATGGCCAAACTATGAGGCACTTTACGTCCCAAGAAAACACACTCTAAACAAACACTTCAGTTATATATTTTTCTCGGTCATTACAGCTTACAGGTCCACTACGCCTTGAAGGCAAACAAACTATCGCGAATGCTAGAAATCCTTGTAAAATGTGTTGTTCTCATCTATACTAATATTATAAAGCTGAAAAGTTTGTTTGTTTGAACGCGCTAATCTCAGGAACTCCTAGACCGATTTTGAAAATTCTTTCACTAATAGGAAGCTACATTACTCCTGAGTGCTATAGCTTTTTATCCCGGAAAATCTTTTCCACGCGGACGGAGCCGCGCGCAATGCTAGTAACAAATAAACTGGATCACGTGAGTAAAACTGCGGTAGGTATAACACGAGTATACAATAAAAGTACGATCAATATACACGTAGGTAAATCAGTTACGAGTAACGCAAATGAAATTAACAAGTAAATGGCATGGATTGTTAGCAACGGCGCTTGCGTGCATGTGTGTGTAATATTTATGGTATAAGACCATAAACATAATAGGAATATGTACAGCACTAAAACTAATATTTATTTGTAATTCATTTAATATTTTTACGATGAAAGTGGAACGTTAATTTCGGTGAAAATCAGAGAGAAGTATATACTTATTTACATGAGCCCTCATAGTGCCTTCCCCTTATACTTTACTAGGTGATGCTCGCAGCTCCGTCCGCGTGGAAAAGTTTTTCCGGGATAAAAAGTAGCCTATAGCACTCAGGAGTAATGTAGCTTCCTATTAGTGAAAGAATTTTCAAAATCGATCCAGTAGTTCCTGAGATTAGCGCGTTCAAACAAACAAACAAACAAACAAACTCAGCTTTATAATATTATAAGTATAGATTCTATAGAGAAAAAAACAAAATACTGATTAATTTTTAAAAAATGTAAGTAAAAGAATTTCAATAAATTACAATTCGGTACGTACATGAGTACAAGCAGGTACAAAAGTGTACGCGTGTTAAAAATATTAAGAAAATTAGAGTGAATAAGTTAACATCTTTACAAGATATTATTGTCTGAACAGTGTTGACCTCTTCTTACTAAAACCAAATTATACAGTTATGTTTTAGTTAATTATAATCAATTTAGAAATAGCATAATTCATGACACCTCGTTTACGAAAGAATGAATGTCTAGCTAGACAAACCTGTTCTGGCTAGGTTATTTCATTTAAATAGTATATTATATACTCACGCCTTTTATCCCCAAAGAAGTAGGCAGAGAACCAACTAGTTTACCCACTTTTCACCGCGCGTATTCCGTACCATGATGTGATAAGGGGCGAACCTTTTGCCATATCGGGCACAAACTCCAGACTCCGGAATGATATTGAATAGAAAAACCAATATCACTTTGACCCGGGGATCAAACCCAAGTCCAATAAAACTATTTTTGTTGATTACAGAGGCCCTGGACGTGATAAAGGAAGAACATACCATGCCAGCTCAAAGGAAGAGAAACAAGAGAGACGTCCCTTTTACACACGATGAGAAGAGGATCGCTGGAGTAAGTACAAAACCTTTTATCTCATACGTAGTACCAAATGCAATATAGTAGTAAAGTGAAAAGTCTTCTTTAAAAAAGAAGATGATTCAAAGTTTCTTTGGCTGTACAGTTAAAACAGCTTTGCGGGAGCTTGAAGTCAACTCTGTCGACGAAACAGGTGAAATCCGCAGAGTAGGCCGTTCGTTTAGTATCAAGTCCTTAGAAATACTTGGTTTTTACCAAATGGAGCGCAATCTCGGATTTGGTTGCAGTTTTCCTTCTCTGATTAATATAATTATAGTGTTGGCAAAAAAATCTCATTTCTTATTTTTATTTTGCAGGCCAAAGTGGCCTCACTGCACGGTGCATCCAATGTTAAATGAAGTGAAGCCCAAAAAAAATATCGACCGGCAAGACAAATGCATCCCGGACCGTCGATTCAAAAATATCTTTAGCAACTTTACATAATCGGATTTAACATTGTAATTTTTAATCCGTTAGTTTCACGGCTTCGAGGAGATTTATTTAATTTAATTGGAACGGCAGACGGCATTTGCAAAGATAATATTTACGCAATTTTCTTATAAATGTTACGTGGACGATTGACTAACATAATTTATAAAATGTTCTGTTTTTAGTACCATATTTAAGTTCATTTGGAATAAAGTACTCTTCTACCTAGATCCGTAATTGTTGCAGTGACGATATCTTAAGTTATTTTGGTCCCGTGAAGTAATTTAGGGAGAGCTCATTGCTGTATCGGAAAATCAGACACCAATTCCATCCCAGACATATAAAATACTAAAGAAACCTGTGTAAATTATTTCTTGGAATTAGAAATAAAACCCAGAAGTTCTTTCTATAGCTCAATATATAGCAGTGGGCTGCCTTTAGGCCGGCAAGTCAAGAATATTAAACATAAAGGCAATTTATAAACCCATATCAGCATAACACATGGAATACTTTTAGCTAACCACGTGCAGTGTTGTACAGAAACCAACTTTGCTTTTATTTAATAGAAAGTGCACGACATATACATGTATACGTTTGTACAATTATGTGTTTTATTGTTTCTAGTGCCTACTGCAGTGCGTTTACCGAAAAGTGAAAGCGGTAAGTACGACGCAATTATCTTTCTTAACTTTAAACTCATTTTGCACCGATTAAAGAGCGCGACACGATTTTTTACGCTTTGTGTCGAACCGTGTCAATAGATCTGTAGAAGACAATGTAAGTCGTTGTCGTGTGAAGAGATATCGATGGAAACAATGCTTTCTTTTTACGATTTTAGACTCATTATTTGTGTCATAGAGTTATTGCTTCACATTCGTATGGGGTTAATTGAATTAAAAGAAAATTGTTACCTGCCTAAACTGCAGAAAGACATGCTGAGAGCATTAAATTTATATTTTTAACATGTTCACTAGAAAATAGTTACATTGGCAGAAGAATGAAGTGAGTTATATGATTTTACGTAAAAGAAACTAATTAAGGTAAATCAAATGTAATGAACTACTAATTATAATCTGGCTATATTCCGTAAAATTCCGTATTCTGTAAAATTTAAAATAACAATCGGTTACGTCATTAATAAACATAGGCGTATCTAGAGGGGGGCCAGGTGGTCCGTGCCCACCCCAGAGTTGCGTGGTGCCCACCCACACTGTATGGGCAGTCAACTACTGCTTTACATTTTTAAAACAACCAAAATGATAAAAATTTGCAAGTAAACGATTTTTTTACGCTAGGAAACAGATCCCTACTCCTCCTGCAATGACTCTGGCTAGACCCATGATCATAAGGCATACGAATAACTCTTGGTACCTATTAGTCTACTAGTAACTCAATATGACTATAAATATAAGATGTAAGTAAATCAAAGACGAATGTAGACGACCTTCAACGATGAAACAGATAGTTTTGATAGTTGTTGACATATTCAAATAAACTGGTAATATTCTCAAAACAATCATCGATAAAATAAGGAAAGGCAATCATTTGTTCAGACTTTACAGCAAAAAATAACGAATATGAGAGTTTATTAGACGGTTATTCTCATGACGGTCGAGGTCAACATGGTTGTATCTGCAAAAGAAAACGAATTCAACGAAGAAATTAATTTTAAATCGAGTTTTAATGCTTTACGGCACTGTCACGAGCTGATTGCTCCAATTTGTTTACTATAAAACATGTAACCTAAGTCGTAAACTGTGAACAACCACCACACTTTTCGATCGTTGGCAAAAAGGACCATCGCCTATTTATTACGCTTTCAAAAAAACTCGCCACAGACACAGAAACAGTCGTAAAACTCGTACGAACACGCGGTAATTTGTATTTTTATATTGGTACCTATTGTAAACGGTGATATTAAATTTAAACCCTTCGGATCCCTTCAAGGTTTTACATGTTTCTTTTTTGATATAAATTCGCTTTATGAATATTTTACTACGTTAGTTCTGTTCTATGACCCAAGGGCCATGACTGAGAATACAGCGATAAATTAAAACAACGTTAGGTACGCAGGAATCAATAAAATATGTTTTAGAATTGAGTACTGACTCATTTTGACGACGCCCTTCGTCATGCTTGCTGATTCAGTGCAAGGAAATTTAAATGTACACGTTGAAATAATACGGGACTACTCAATTGTTATGAGTAAAATTATACCTATTGCTATGTCATTAACACTTTGATTAGAAAGGTATTCTCGCTAAATAGCAGTTATTAGCCTTTTTGAGATAAGTCTATAATCTCCAGAATACCTAATAGCTAATTATAACATGAAATGATAAGAATTGCTTTCTCCTTCTTTTTTGATATAATATTATGCTACCCTCTTGGTAAATAAGCCATGGGCTACATAATTAAATTATGTTCTCCTAAATTCTAGAAGAAATAAAAAAGATTATAGTTTATTAAATTACGTCCATTGTCCGTTACTAACACTTACCTCCAAGTTCCAACCAAGGAATTTAGTACTATCTTTTACTAAATTTTACTGTCAACTCAATCGGTGGTAGAAATATTAACCAAAGGTAAATTATAACATGTTTTTATTACTATTTCAGGTGGACGGTTTCGGATTCCCAACTCTTGAAGGTTTGGTGGGATTGTACTCTGATGGCGTCAACGAGCGTGGCTACTTCATGGCGGTCCTCGAAGCGTCCCGGGAGTGTCTCATGAAGAACCACGACAAGTTCTCCAGAACCACGCCTATGGGTGAGATTTAGTCGATAAGTGATGGAGAGAAAAGAAGCACCAGTGACCTCCTCAAAAATTGTATTAATGGGGAAAAAAAATATTTTAAAAAAATGGCTATGTTAGTTTGGTACATTGGGTTTTCATCACATAATTTAATATTATGAATTCTTTTTATTTCAACTTATAACTGTTCAAATGTTTAATTGTCGTTTCGGAAAAGCATTCAACAAAGTAATTGTGATAAGTTAAAATCTATCTCTTCTTTCACCTGTCCTCATCCTACTTTACGTGGGGTCTATTTAGTAAGTCCTATCCCAAAAACTTTGTAAGAAAAACCCATGTAATGTTACGTAACCGGACAATCAAACTCAGGACCCCTTAATCTTGCCCATCTACACTAGCAATAGACCAAGTAGGTGATTGCAACATCATTTGAATAGTTACAAAATTGATTGCATCTTCACCGTAATTATAATTATTAAAACCATAAATAGTTACATGCGTAACTAGCGTAGTGAAGCAAAACGATTAACTACCTACCTATATTGATGAGGAAATGTTTACATAAAGTGCATACATAATATATGAGTAGCCTGTAGCACCTTTGTAGGATCTATTTTTTAAACGACTTCAAATGTAGGTACTGGTTAACTACACGCTTTTTTTACAATATAATACATTTTTTTCTTATTTACACTATTCTTAATTCAAATTTATTTTCTATTTTTAGTTGGATTTTCTATAAAGCGGGTTTTTTTGTTTTTTTAAACTATTATTTCTGTTAGATTTTGAATGACATATATTTGTGATAAATGTATTATAAAACTATTTAGTCAACTACCCTATTACTGGGCATTATGAGATTTAACATCATTAGTCTCAGGGTAACGAGCGTAGTGGATTGCCATGCAGTCCTGTGTCATTATCAAAGTTATTTGAAGCGTTGCTACTGTTTATGGGCGGTCGTATCGCTTACCATCAACCGAACGGCATGACTGCCTCGTCATTTAACTGCAATAAAAAAATAAAACGGAAATTACTCAATACGTCGTCTCAATTTGTGTCTATCCCATTCTAGATTACAAATATATCAAGAGAACATTTTTCATAACAGAAGTTAAACAAACAAGCAAGGAAGTAATAAATATCATCCAGAAATTCCAATGTCAAAAAATAGCATAGCGTTAGGTAGACTCTAAAGGAAAGGGACGAGAAAGGCATTGTAGGCTCCCACGATTTCGTAATCCACGAAAATTATAAACAGGTTTCTTTTAAATTACTTATCACGTTTACCTTTCGTTTTCAGACAACGGACAAAACTGTGACATATCTTTCGACATATTCGAATGCATATCGGATCGTATCGGCGAGTACTGCGGCAACGCGGGACTTTAACAATCTCCATCAGCTCTACTAATCCTGCACAGCTACTATAAGTCTCTCACACAGCCGATATTGATGAATTTGCTGCTTTTGTCTATTCTGGTAGGTAGTGATGAGTTACTACAGCCCTTATATTCCTTTTTCACTTACATATCAGGTAGAAAAGAGAATTATTATCAATATTTCTTGCTTTGTCCTATCTTAGAAAACAATAATATGTGAGAAGTATTCATTGCTACATCGTAACAAATTATAACAATCAATATTGCGAAGCAATCAACATTTAATGTAACAGCGGCTGCACACAATAAATTCATAAAAAAACAACTTTTTGTTATGACCGCTGCGTCAAATTCGACTTGTACTCGTTATTACTATGTTATTACTCAGACTGAAATATTATCAGCGAATGCAATTCACAAGCTAATAACGTATTTAAATTGAAACTGTCCAATAAAATACAAACGTAATGGTCATGTTGTGCACGAACTCATTAAATTGAACAATTCTCTTAAAACAGATCATGCGAAGGGTCCGAAAACTCGAAATCAATACGAGTCAATTGCAAGCGATAAAATTGGAAATGTACAATTTAAATATGTTATTAAAAGTCCAGGCAGAACTCGCCGTCAATTCGACAGTAATTAACAGGCCCCAAGTATGCTGAATAAAATGTTATTTGGTACTGTGTGAGAGATCTGCTTTCTTGAATATAATGTTAAGTTACCACCACGATAAAAACCATTAGATATATTATAAGGTAATAAGAGACATGTTCTGATGGTTGACAATTGTAAAAACTCTTGGTCATATATCTTTTTTCTTATCAGAGTGTCCACAAAATATTTCTACTGTTTTTTATATTCTACTGTTCTGTGCATGTTCTTTCTTTAGACTATTCTTTTCCTAAAACAGTTCCTCAATTTACACGTATCTTCACGTTTAATTTCCTCTTTAATAATGATTTTTTCAATACTCCTATTACGTAGTTACATTAATGTGATTACCCAAATTATCAGAATATGTCTCAATGTATATACAGTGGAGAGTTAGTAAATAACTATACTAAATTGTGATGCTCAATAACTTTTAGATACTTTATGTTATAGAATCTTCCAAATGGCGAACTGCAATATTAACTTTAAACCACATCTTCTTTGCGACTTTGCTCTTTCTAGTAAGATCTATTTTCCAAGTATAAATAACAATTTGCTTTAAAATATAATACAAACTATAAATATATATTGTACCTTGATATCAAATAAATCTTTTAATTTGCGGCTAGCAGGTAATCTTATTAGTCTTACATTGTATTTAGATTTATTGAGAAAATACTCAATACGTATTCCTATTTTATGTATCTATGTTTGTAAATTCCCTACAAGGAATTAAATTCAGCTTTATTGAAATGCTTATACGGCTTAGCGGTCGAACTGTATATATTATAATTATACAAACACATTCTCTTGGAGAAATCTTAACGAACTGATAGATTAATGTAGTTCTAAGTTTATGTCTAATAAAGCTCTGTATATACTTTTTGGTGTTTTATTTAAATCCTTAAAAAGCAAATTTAAATTTAAAAATTAAGAAGGTTGTAGAAAAATTACCAAGATGTTTACAGCATCGGTACTGTTCATAAACATCTGCACATTCATAATAAATATGGATGTTTTTCGACTTTAAATGAGGAGTAATAGGAATCGGTGTGAGCTGGACTTGCTATTACATTATTATGCAAGATTTAAATCGTACCTAATTTTCAATTTATTTAAGTAATTACCTGCGTAAGCTTCTGTAATTAATATAAAAAATATATCTCTACTTCACTTTAATTCCTTACCGTTTACAAATCTTGTGTTTAAATTATTGATATTCTAACTGTGATCAAAAAATACAAAATGTATTTCATTGATAGAATAGATGAAATACATTTTGTATTGTTAATCGAATTGTTGGAGCCTAAGCTGAAGACGTCGCATTTGCTTTTAAAATTGTGATAGGCACTTCATCAGCTATAAATACCTACTTAAACATTTTGGCTTCGCCTTGACGGCACATACTTATAAACAACACTACAATGTTCCAAAGATATATTTTATTCTTAATTTGTAACATTTTGTTAGCATTATTCTATTTTCTTTAAAATGCTATTTGTAACAAAATATTTCTGAAACCAAACATACCAATCATGAATTCATAAACTACAAATTATGTTTCCCTAAAGATAATGCACGTGTTACGAGTGCGAACATTGGACATTGTGTAGGAATGAAAGGCATATACAATCCACCCAGATGTCTTCACACGATAAAACTAGTAAAGACTGCTTTATACTCAAAGACTTAATCATAAAGAGTACTAACAAGTGAACCTGCTAGTGAGAGGGTATTTGGTTATTTTGTACCGAGCTGGATACTAATAGTAGCTCATCCCGACTTCCGATTTCAATCTGTATACTAGATGTAAGGCAGATCCTATAATTATGGCGATAACCGCAGTGCACATGGAAAAAACTCGCCATAGCAGCTAGTTTCGAAGTGAACCAGTGTACGTATAGTAAAGCAGGCCGGTATGATTCCTGTAACCATTCAAGAATGCAACGGATCTTGTTTGTAGTCGTTGTTTGCGATAGACTACAGTACAGAATCTACAATGTACCTACTTACTAAAGGTTCAGTGAGGAAAAGAGGGTCGACGCTTGAACGGCAGGACTAAAGATTTTAATCAGAAACTTTTCTTCACTTGGCTTACGTTTAAACCGACGTCTCCTCGGTGCTGGAGCACAGCTGTAAAAAGGAGATAGCAATGACAGTATCCCCTTACCAATTGCATGCAATACCATAATGATTTTTGATTCACGAAACAGTTTTCAATTATAACTGTAGTATTTAATCTTTTAACTACTTACTATAAAAAGTAAGATTTTGAATTCATACCTTGAGTGATCGTCAACAAACTGGACTTATCACCTGGTCGAGTCGCATCGCATAGCAAGCGCGTCGATCATATAGTTCCATAAATTACTAAATCATTAAAAACTTATCTTTGGGCAGATTGTTTATTGTTATTTGCTGGATTTAAAAAGGGACGATCTAGTTTCTAGGCAGATTCAGTAAGATTACCACCTTGCAAGTTGCTAGCATCGTCAACAGCTAAAAACGAAATGGACGTAGTTCTCCGACACATTTAAAATACTCAATTTCGTGTCACGTAGTTTTTTGATATAATGATAAAATCAAACAATTAATTACATCCGTGCTCATATCCCACGAGTTTTTGTTTCCTATTTTAATTTAATTGAGACTTATCTTGCTGTATATCTATTATATGTGATGAAATTGTAATTCTAATATCTTGTTAATGCGGAATGTACGTTTTTGCGCATTCTAGGATTTGGCATCGGTAATTAATTGTATGGCTTACATTGAACATTTCAACAAGACAAAAAAATTGTTTCGCACATGAGTCTTTATTCCGTGGGTAAAATATACGATATATGTGTTCATTTTTTTTTTCTTTATCCTTATTATATTAAAATACGTATATGCATATGCATTATACTCCTATCTAAAAATAACCTCACTAGCTGCAAGGCAAGACTTTATATTTGAAGTTATAGTTTATAGTTATCAGAAGTAGAGTTCCTAAGATTGTCCTACACCTGTAAAGACTATCTAAGAACAAAAGTGAAAATATAAAAAAAACGCAAAAAACTAAACATAACTAATCCTCTCAGTGGTACTGTGGTAGGAGAGGCCCGTGTCTACCAGTGGGCATTATTAGTATATACTACAGGATTGGTATTATTATTGCTATATTATTACATAATTAAACAGATGAGCAAACCAATACTAACAATCCCAGAACTAACGATATTATTTACCTAATACCGCAAAACAATAGTGCAGACCTCGACTCAGTTATTCATAAGGTACACAGCTTCCTACTCATAAACAGAGAATACAAAGCGCGAACAAAATTGATGATCACAATCATTTGTATGGCTGTCCCACGACCTCCCTGTAACTGCTAAATTCAATTGTTGAAGATAAGTTTCACCTTAAGTCATTAATTATTAACTTGAGATCCGGGATCGACGGAACTTGTAACAAGGCTTCGCAGTTCACATCATAGTAAACTGGTTTGGATTTATAATTTAATTGTGATTAGCGTTTATCGCTATTGTTTCGAATTGGTATCTTTATTGTAAGGGTTATATGATTTAATGTGAATGACTGCATTAAAATTGTAGAAACAAACTTATTTGTACTAGCTAACACACCACCGGTCTCATTCAATGAAGATGTCATATTTTAAATCCAGCATACAGAGACAACAACATAACATACAAACTGTATGGACATCATTAAAGCTTATGTTTATAGAACATGTGAAACTAACACAATTCTACAAAATATCAATACGTCCTAAGTAAGTCTGGCAGGCCGCAGGGATGAAGTAACGGCTACACTGCGCGGTTATAGACGCACGCACCGTGACGATCGAGATGCCCTTCGGTTCGACTCCATTGTACGCACAAACCCTCCGACCTCCGTCCTCCACATAGCTATATTACACACAAAACTTAAAATTCATTTTTAAGTTGTGGAAGTCGGCAAAACTATAAATCCACAAAATAATATAAATTAGATGGTACATCAGTCCAAAAGATACTGAGATAAAGAAAAAGAAGCGGAGAGCAGCATTGTTCTTTAAAATGTTGTAATATTTAAATCCATATCTTTTTTAAAGAAAAGCTTTAATAAAGGGCACGTTACGTTTCCTAAATCGATAAATCCTAAATACTCAACTGATATATATCCCAGAGACATAACAGTTGAATATTTAGGATTGCAATTCAATATTATAAAGGATCGTCTTAATATTTTCATTCGTTTCGTTTACTTCCCAAAGTTTTAAGTTCCATAAATCCTCTATTGTAAAGGTCTTTCTACTTACATTTTCCCAACTAATAAGGGCACTCAAGGGCATGCTAACTCACGCAGGATGAAGTTATACTCTGGCCACCGGAGCGGCAAACATTTTAACATTCAATAGAGGGTTCCTACCGCAGCTGAAGGAAGTTGCTTCATCAAAGGAATATGAGAGGCGATGCTACTATGATAAATGGCCTCTCATTGTGCTCAGATAACCATTGTGTCCGCTCGCTAGTTTAGTGAGTAACTAGACATTTAAATTGATTTGCTTGAACATGTGTGAAGCGTTTACTGTTTTACCTAATTAAGTAAAGAACAATATGATAAACTCAACATTACAACAAAAGTGACATTGGATTCGTATTATAAAATATCGCATAACGTACATAGTTATATAGCATAGGCCGTCAATTAGTAAGTCGGTTACTATTTGAGTGATACCCATTAACAAAATCTATTATTACTGAAGAAAAACTAATAGTCTTAAAGGAAATTAACAGGAATTAGGAAGGCAACGTTCATCAGTATTTCGAGAGATAGTGGTAACCTGGTCCAACCGACCTATTCAAGATGTAAAATGATAAGAAAACATCGTGAGGAAACCTAAATACTTAAGAATTCTTCATAAGAATTTCGTAGGAATGTAACGTCTGGCAACCCGTACTAGGCCAGCGTGGTGGACGAAATCCTAAACCCTTTCGGTATTTGAGGAGCCCCGTGCTCAGCAGTAGGCAGTATATAATACAGGGCTGGTTATATTATTATATTGGGCAATGAAGGTATGTGATGATAAATGACACCATCTGACACCACCAAAAAACACACGCAATGCCGAGACAATCATGGGAGTCGGCGTTAAACGGGCATCGCTTAGCGGTGAGGTTATGAGTGATTATAAGGTAACTAATGATTATCGCTCGCCAGAGCATCCATATAAGTTAATTTGAGTGCGCCACCAACTTTTAAATAAAATAATGCTTTATATAGTACACAATAATTTTCAGACTGCCTTGGTGGCGTAGTTGTATTACGGTACGGCTGCCATGTCAAGGTCTCGGGTTCGATCCCCGGGTCGGGCAAAGTGATATTGGGTTTTTCTACTCTGTATCAGCCCGGAGTCTGGAATTTGTGCCCGATATGGCGATAGGCTCGCCCCCTATCACATCATGGGACGGAATATGCATGGCGAAAAGTGGGTGCACTAGTTGTGCCTCTGCCTACCCCTTCGGGGATAAAAGGCGTGAGTGTATATATATATATGTGTGTTTATATATAATCATTTTCAGGAACACAAGTCACAGTCTCGCCAATTTTTCACAAACAAAATTATTTACAGTATCACTCTACCCATCAGCTCCCAAAATACTTAGTATCACACATATATAACAAATAGTTCCATTATCCTAATATGAACTCTCAAGATTGAACAAAGATGGTTCACAAAAAATTTGACCTGATGAAATTAAGATTCTTCAACGATTCCTCATCAGCGTCGTAGGATTTGCCCACTTTTTGTCACAAACTATCCATTATTACATATTTTCCCACGATATTAAATTTTAAAACAAAATATGCGATTTGCTGCGAAGATATCATAGGAATTTTAACTCTAAGAAATAGCAATGAAATTCCGCATTGAAACTGCAATAAGCTGCTGCTATTCAGGAAGGCGATTGAATAAATTAGGATGAGATGCAATTACGATATAAACAATATAATAAATCTGGATCGCCTTCTTGAAATACAGAAGGCGATCCAGATTTTTAATACTATTAAGTTTTGTAAACGCCGACTGCTCGGCAGTTAAAAATAATATTAAAGTCAACAAATCGTAGGCAGATCTAGTTACACCCTGCCCACTTCTTTCGGGAATAAAACGGGTGGTTTTAGTATGGTTGTTAAATACAAAATTATAAACAAAGTACTGCTTCACAGCCTTCTTCACAGTACAGTAACTATAAATCTCTCAATGTCCACCATTATCAGGTTCTCGAAGAACTGAATAATTGTGTTGCTTAACAAACGAGCTTCCTTTAATATAACTCCTGGTAAAAACCAAATTTATATATATCAGCAACAAGACAATGGTTCGATAGAAGGACATATGCAAATGCGCCCATTGACCAGTGTAACCCGACCTCCGCAATATACAAAAGCTTGTTAAACGAAGAGTTCAAATTAAAAATTATCTTCACAAGTCAGTTAGTACAATTCGACAGCGTAATCCGAGATGACCGCACCGGAACGAACATCGGAACTGTTTCCATTATAATGTTAATTAAATTTCCGTATTTTGTTTGGAACAGCAACGTAAGGACATTGGTACCTAAAGATATCTCTTGCGAGTGGGTCCAAATATAATATCGAGTTACGTTCAAGAATGGTTGTTAGAATAATACTGGCTTTCTAGATGAACACCGGCTGATACTAGAATGCGGTTTGTTAGTATAAGTCTCTATTGTAGGTTTTCCCTCACAATAGTCGCTATCTAGCCAGGTATAAAATACATCTGGTACCATCAAAACCAAGATAAGTGTCATTATTGCCATTCAAGAACTTAAGAAAAAAATATAACCGGTAACAGAGCATTAGCCTACTTTCCTACAGAAAGACAGGCTTAGAACTCTCACCTTAGGCCTATAACTGTCACTTATCTAGATAAATTTTAAATGTCCCATCCACTTACGGTTATGCGACATCCTGTTTCAATGTTTGGCAGTTAGCTGATTTACCATATTATATCGCAGACCTTTATTTATATGGCAGGCCAATGTTTAGGGACCGCAAAAGTTGTTCGATATTAATTAAACTCAACTGTATTATACTTAGGATTAAGAGCTGTAACTAATGACTATTTCCTCTAGAAGGGTTTAGCGTCAAGACGATCTTAAAAACTAATCCAAATTCTTTTTGCAACATACATGCGCCGACCTGATATTAGAATGGTATAAAGTCAAGTGGAAAGAGACTAGTCATTATACCGTACCATGCCAGTAAAAATGGCTTTACTTATCTTGTTTTAGTTTTCTTTTTGGAACTTAAATAATATGCAGAATATCTTGGATACGTTAAGAAATAATTTATTACAGAATATCGTGAATCACTGGAAACGTTTGTACCAAAGGTCTCTCGTCAGAATTAGACGTTTATTACTGTATTGTGCTGCATCCCCAAGGCTTGAGACGCACCAGGAAGCGAAACAAACGCCGGATAGTGATATTAATTGAATTCATTATTGACGATAGGCTTTGTCCTTGAGAAATAACTGCGAAATCAACATCTTTTGCCAAGTTTAATATTCTAAATAAGAATTGTTGAATAATAATAATGTTCCTGACTGCCTCGTTGGCGTAGTTGTATTACGGTACGACTGCAAGGCTGAGGTCTCGGGTTCGATCCCCGGGTCGGGCAAAGTGCTATTGGATTTTTCTATTCAGTATCAGCCCGGAGTCTGAAATTTGTGCCCGATATGGCGATAGGCCCGCCCCCTATCACATCATGGGACGGAATACGCTTGGCGAAAAGTGGGTGCACTAGTTGCGCCTCTGCCTACCCCTTCGGGGATAAAAGGCGTGAGCATGCGTAATAATGTTATTAAAATCTTGAAAATCAGATTGGTTTGGAAATCTTTAGAGGAGGTTTTAGATGTTCATTAGATGATTTCAAAAGACTGAAGATGATGAATATTTTATCGATGATTTCTCTGGTGTTGAAGAATTAGTACTTAATGGTTATCATTTTACAATTTTTTCTATAATTATAAAGCTCCAAATCACATCTTTTGGAATCCGAGCTGAGTACATCAGCTCGTAGTACATTATACCAACATACGATGCAATGTCGAAGTCTGCAATCGAGCGTAGTAGTCAGATTAGACTCTTAAGTCCAAACCCTCATTACCAAGAAGGTCATTTGCTCAACCAAAAAAAATATTAATACGATAACTAGAATAATTACACATTTTTTTCCATTGTTGGACTATCCTAAATAATACACAAATAACGATAATGTTCAAAGAGACCGCCATAGTAGGAAGTATTTTACTAGAGTATTATATAATTAAACTAAATAAGTATTTCCAAGAAAAATATATAAAATTAATAGCCCTAACTTCATTAACCTAAAAACTAAGCCAATTGGGACAAGGCCATGTATGGATAAGTATTATAGAAGGCATTAAATAATGTGCTAATGTAAAGATATATTTCTAGTTTCCTCATGATATCAATAATTTCTTAGGAATAAAATGAATTTATCACTATTTTAACTTAATCATAGATTATAACACTTTGCTAGGAATATACTAAATATAGAAAGAAGATTTATTGTTGTAAATGTAGACTCTTGTGCTATTTTTAAATTAACTCTGCGAGGAACCTACAAGGATTTTTATGTTTAGCTAATTGGCTTTTGTTTTTACACGATGTTATTTAATTTAATGCAAGATGCAATAAAGATGCGCAGATAGTGAATAGCTCGCAACTTAATTATGTGCAATTGTGCTTCAAGTTTTATACTCAGAACCTTAACAAAACATCCTCTTGTTTATGTATGTATATCTAAGTACACAGTGCCCCGGCTTAATAAATAGTATAATAAATAAATATGTAGTAGTACAAATTGATGAGAGGTATTTCGAGTGCCCGACCTGTTTTATTTATTTATATTGCGTGAAATAATCCACAAGTTTTTGGTTTTCAACACAAGAAATGATTATTAATTTATTTATTTCTCTCAAGATACCCTAAAATCATTAACTTTATCACAAAATACTCTCAGTTATTACTGAAACAAAAACAATAGTAGCAAACTGTTGCAATAGCAACAAACTCATACAACTTTGTTAAGTTCGTAACATCAATAAATACTATGACCAGTATCCAGCCGTTAAAATAGCTGTAATACACACGATTTTGGTGACCCATAAGAAAACATTATATGGCTCATACCCAAGCCTGCTTTAAATTATTAAATTATCAACAGTGCTTGGAGTGACTTGGAGGAATGGAATACGAAAAATGGAAGGATGGAACTCTGGCTACCCCTGTGAAGAGCTTATTTATTATATTGCTCTACCTTGATTTTCTGTCACACAATTAAGGTGTTATATACAAAGTTTGCTTCACAATGGCGAAACCCTTATTAAATACGTATTAATTCCACGAATGTTTGCATTATTTATGACTAGACTTTTGCTCGCGGCTCCGCCCGAGTGAACGAGTTTTTTCGGTATAAAAGTCCCGCTTAATATTTTTCCGGGATAAAAAGTAATAGTCTATGCTACTCGCTGATAATGTAGCTTTGCAATGCAATGCAATGCAATGCATTGCAAATTATATTGTTGAAAAAAATCGGTTCTGTATTTTTGTAGTTTATTCGTTACAAACATGCAAAAATACAAATCTTTCCTGTTTATAATGAAGTATAGATACATTAATTGCTCTTAACACCTTTTTGGAAAACTTTTTAAAGGTAGGCGTTGACTATTGTTTGTAGTTAACTTTGCATATTCATAAAAGGTTGGTATCCCCTAGTTAGCTGGTTAAGATAAGGAGTAATTGATTTGTTCCTGCGAAGACGGAATGTAGCTTGTAACGGCCCCCGTATCTCAAGCAACTGCATCTCCGTGTTAATAGGCATGTGCTCACTAATAGCCACGTGCTAGCGTAGTTCTACTTAATAAAGTTTCTCTTATTTTATTTATAGCAAAAAGCTGGGATACCTACTGGTAATTAGGGTGCCGTCGATGGGATTTTGGTTATCGTTGCTTGTGAATATAATAACATATGCGGCGTGGAGGAAATGAAATTAGGGTTAGGAGTTGGTAAAGACCCAAGCAACAACATTATCCACCTTATAGGTTTGCAGAGCTAATAACTCTCCCTTGATCGTTCTAGTGATTGCTACCAGGCTTATAATAGCAAACGCAGAGTTTGTTTGGCCTTCTAGTGCATCTAATCCAATAAGTTATCTTATAATCGGCTACAGGTCCAAATTCAAGGCACATTATAATCTAAGACGCTCTGTAAAAGTATTGCAAAGGTGTAAATAGGCTTGAGAATACTTATGGTAACCTCACTTATAAACGTTTACAAGACACATTATAAAACTATTTATTATAAGTTAACTATGCTAGTAAGAGTAACAAATGAAACTAAACGTAATTGAAACCATTTGCATCTATTTCGGGGAGGGTTTCCGGTAAAATAAGAGGCAGATCGAGTATTGGATACCGAATGTTTTGAGTCTAAATTTTAGACCCATATTTGCATTTGCACTGAATTTTGATCAATTACCTAGCTTTCTATAAAGATATCAGACTACAAAAATCTGCGTAGATTTATTGTTGATAATTGAAATATCGTTGGTTACTATATCATAGAATTAATCACAAAAAGAATGCAATATTCCGTATGAAAGTAAAATATTATACAAGTTCTTATAAAAGGATAATAAACCTTTTTATGATTTAATTTTAATTTTGTACTAGCATTACATGCCCTATTCATGTAGCTCTAAAGTTCGCTCAACTCACTGCTCGCTTTAAGTGTATCGCGTGCCTAATATTAATAACAATGACGTCCGGCCGTTTTCACGCAGTATGACTCCGCTGGACGCTCATTTTTACCTCCATATATAAGAGGGCCTTTGTTTTTTACCGACATAGTTATATTCCAAACTCGAAGCCTCCAAGTGCGCAATGCAAAATTAGTTCGTATAAAACGTGTGTAAAAATGTATTGGACCTATCAAAGTGTGTATTTGGTGTGTTTGTGTGCGTTGGCAAGGACTCAGGTGATCCCGGGAAAGTCCAGGACTAACGATGGGGACTACAATACGGTTAACACCGATGGATCTTTTGATTTCGGGTAATTGGTCTGATTTTCATTTTATGACCTAAAAAAATATTAAATTATTAAGAGCTTAAAAATTTGAGACAATTTTTAGGCTTTTTTTGTAAGTTATCTGCTGATGGTTTGTTTTTAGTCTAACCGTTTAATATGCAATCATAAAACATTATTTTTATTTTTAAATGAAGTAATTTTTTGTTTCTAAAAAAGCTCATCTTGTTTAAAAATTCTCTGTGTACATAAAATAACTTGTAAATAATTATGATTAACATTAAAATTGTTTTAAATATTTTTACAATTTATTTTCTCTAGGTATTCAAATAAGGACAGAGGCTCAAGTTATCACTTAGCGCATGGTAACGCAAATGGAGTTGTCGGCGGTCGGTTCGGCGGCACCGACCCTGCTACCGACACCATAAAGGAGACCATCTACACCGCTGGACCTAGGGGGTATTTGCGCACATATTATTAATGGTTAATAAATTAAGTAAATAAAAAGACTGGTTGCTCGATTTGCGGATTTTGTCATACTCAGGACATACAAACGCACCGTTTTTATTAACAGAAACATTATCGGGAATAAGGTAATTTAATCGAACAAAGGAGTGTTTCGGGGAAATTTTTTGTAGGTAGAGTTCCAACTGATAATAATAGAGTTTACTTCATTCAAGTCATTTTGTTTTCTTCAGTGCCTCGTTAGCACTGTACATAGTATTATCCTTTAATATAAATAACTTCAGATTTAATTTATATTTCCAGCTTTAAGGTTTGAATTGAATAATCCCGATGTCTATTTTTTATCCAATTACAAATCATAGAGAATTATAATATACAGGAAATTACATAATATACTCTCAATGACACACTCACTCACGCCTTTTTTATCCCCGAAGGGGTAGGCAGAGGCGCAACTTGTGCACCCACTTTTCGCCGTGCATATTCCGTCCCATTATGTGATAGGGGGCGAGCCTATCGCCATACCAGGCACAAATTCCAGACTCCGGGCTGATACTGAATTTAACACCCAATATCACTTTGCCCGACCGACCGACTATCCCCGACCGGGGATCGAACCCAATACCTCAGCATTGTAGTCATACCGTAATACAACTACGCCACCGAGGCAGTCTACTCTCAATGACAGCCAAGATTTTTTTTAAAGATTTACTGATGTTGCTACACCTTATATTTTACCTAAAATAAAAATAATATACTCATATGATACCTACATCATGCAGCATACACTGTGTTCTGTGTTCAATGAATACGTATTCTTATCCAGAAGAATAATTCCAGGTTCCGAGCGAAAGGTCCCAACATACACAGAAAGCTAGACTTGGACCAGCGGCCTCGGGGTCCCATCGGCACTAAAGACGACCCCTACGCAGACCCCAACGAGGACCCCAGTTACGCGTTCAACTTCGACACTCGGACGTACTCTAAGAACGAGAATGCTGACAGCAGAGGAGATGTTAAAGGTCTGTACAGTAATATAGCTAAAGAGGTGTTAGAAATTGTGTAGTTTAAACTTTGCTGTATTTTACGAATAGTTTTATATTACAGTAACAATGTTTCGAATTTCCTTGATCTTGAACTACATAGTTTAGTATTAATCGCAAGAATTTCATTAAACTCCCAAGGCAATGCATTTACTTTCAATTAAATAATTTTAATCGTATGAAAACAGTAATTATTTTGAGCTTATAAATTTTATGATGATTTATCTATACTACGAAAATTATTATACCGCTGACTAAATTATATAGGACATTGAAATAATAGTTACTAAAATATGAATGTAAAATCCTACAATATATTTTCTTCTTCGAACACCTAGATACATTTTAGTATAATATAAAATATAATATTTATATACTTATGTAAAACCAAAAGCATATTTTTGTAGTCGGTTAAAACAGATTCTAATGCAGTTGTTTCCTCAGGTCACTACTCCTTCGTAGATGACGTTGGGGAGCGTCATGACGTTACATACATAGCGGGACGGGACACAGGCTTCCATGTATCATCAGCTCATCCGGACAACCCTAGTTTAATTGGATCGCCTTTCCATAGGGCACCTCTAGTGCGAGGGGAGACCAAGTCGCGAGGTCGGACCGCTGTACAAAGAGGACTTGATGGCTCTTACAGGTAAAATAAATTATATTAAATCTGTATTTATACTCGGTTTAGAAATTACTGACAAGACTTTAGCAATGTAAGAAAAACTTACTTGTAAAGTTGATAATTGAGTGTCATTGGATATTCATGGATTTTTTTGCATTTATTCGATATAGAGGGTATTTCCAATATTTAAAGAACGTGCTGTTTTGCAGATTCATATCCGCGGGGCCCGACCAAAGAAGAACAGAAAGCAGTGATTCTCAAGGAAACGTTCGAGGATCATACACATTTTTGGATGATAAAGGCGTTCAAAGGTTTTCACGCCCTATTATATTATAGTATTTACTCCTTTATTCTTTCACTAATATCGTAGACTCGGAGCTTTTTTTATGGCTTTGAATCACGAGCCAAGCATGCCGTTCGCCTGATGGAAGCGATACGACCACCCATAAATAGTAGCAACACCATCCAGCACCTTGACTTACAGAGTACTGTGTGGCATTCCACTGCGCTCGTCATCTTGAGACATAAGATGTTATGTCCAGTAGTTACATTGGCTACAATGTCCTTTAAACCGAAAGACAACAGTGCATGCACACTGCTGCTTGGCGGTAGAAATAGAGCTGCTTTAGATCCAGTCATTCAACTCATTCATAACCTAATCATATTGTTGACCATATTAAATTATATGTGGTTCATTTCATTATCTTAATTTTCTTGCACAGTTTGGCTGTAGCTATCGATAAATTCTTATTATTCACAGAACGGTGAACTACATAGCAGGTCCCGGCATCGGATATCGGATAATAAAGAACAACAAGGATGTGATCCCGCCGTACTTCCCCACCATTCCGAGCGCGTACGACCCCACCTTCACTAACGCTGCATCTAGCTCTTACGGGTCGTCTGGTCCCGTACCAGGGGATACCAGCAATGATGATGTGTTTAAAGGTATTTTTGTCACTTATCATACTATAAACTTTTATAAATGTTTCCACATTGTCATTAATATTAGAGATCTGAATAAATAACTGAATTTAGAATTAGATTTCTGATATCAAAATTTATGTAAAAGTTGATTTTGTCCACAATTATACGCGTTCTTTGCTAAAAAATTAACTTTCTCCGCAGGACCTGAAGGCACAGCAGCATCAGGCCACGTCAAACCTCCTCCATTCCAAGTAAGCGACAGCGAGAGACCAGACTCTCCGCCTGGACCAATCACGAGCTCTGAAACTGGTGACGTTAGCAACCTGGCCAATGAAGCTGCGTACAACCCGCCCGCCTTCAGCCCCCCGGGCGAAGACCTAGGCTACGTCGACGAAGATGCGTCAAGTTTCGGAGGCAAGCCCGCCAAAGGACCAGGTGATGAATAGCACGGATGATAGATGATTGATGTTAGTGATCTTGTTAATGAATGCATTTATAAATTTGTCTGCACAGAATTTTGTCTTCGTTATTTAAAATAGAGTGTGCGTGATTGATTCAAATATTTTTGTTTATCTATTTGATGTGTATTTAAGGATATCAGTTTTTTTGTATATTGCAAAATTAATCTGAAGAGTGAAGTGCAGTACGATTGTGGATCGACAAAATTCTGAATGTAGATCTAAATATGAAATATTATAGAAACATTTGCTACGGTTTTGGGCTAACTAACGTTTTCTTCTACCTTCTTTTGCTTTAGAGAGAAAATAAGAAGCATATACCTAAGCCATATGCGATCAAGATCACACTCAATCTTGCATGAGACTCGAGGAGCGCACAAAATATTATGAATAAGGATTGCTTGGACGCAATAAATAATACACAAGCAAATTGGTTTTTATTACACCAACACCTTACGGCACGCAGCACAAAGAGCACGAATGAGATTTCAGAACTGATTAAATTGCAGGCAAGCCGGCGCGGCCGACCAAGCCGTATAGACCACAGAAGCAACCTTATGTCCCACTTAAGCCTTTCCAGACGACGCAATTTACTGACGACGCCAGTTATGAGACACACACTGACACTGAGGGTAGTTCGCCAGACTTTGCTGTAGGGTTTAACGTACAACGCAATAAACCTGGCACTACCATTATCCGGAATATAGGAAAAGACTATTTCGGAATACCGCCTGGCATATCGGTTAGGGCACATGTTCAAAGTATAGACTTATACCCGTTTGGCTCCAAGCCGCTATCGCCGTCTGAGGCGTTAGAGAAAGATAAAACATAACACTGAACACAAGATTATCTGAACATAACACAGTACTTTAGCGCATCTGTAAAAATGTATTTATAATAAATGTATTACAAAGTGCTCAGTGTTTATCTTCTAATGTACGCTGCGATGTCCTAATTGTATTGAAATAAGTTAATAACACTATATTATAATTTAGTCATAGAGTGTTGGCCTATCCAAAATCTAATTGCTGATGTACAGTCAGCCACATAAGTAGCTGAACAAATTCAAAACTTAGAATCGCCTCTGCATTTTTGTGTTCTAACCAATTTTCGTTTTCTCTCCACAGAAATAAGATAAAGTGGATTAACTTTACACAAAGAAAAAAAAAATATTTTAATTAAACTTAATGCGTAGAGGCCATGTGAAATTTTGAATTTGTTCAGCTACTTATGTGGCTGACTGTACATACATACATACATACATACATACATATATATACATACTCACGCCTTTTATCCCGAAAGGGGTAGGCAAAGGCGCAACTAGTGCATCCACTTTTCGCCATGCGTATTCCGTCTCATGATGTAATGGGGGCAAGCACATCGCCATATCGGTCACAAATTCAAGACTCCGGGCTAATACTGAATTGAAAAACCCAATATAACTTTGCCCGACCCGGAGATCGAACCAGAGACCTCAGTATTGCAGTCGTACTGTAATACAACTACGCCACCGAGGCAGTCAATTGCTGATGTAGGTATTATAATATGCTAAACTATTTATTTTAGAATGTGAATTATTTGCCAGCAACCGAGAACACCGTGCTACACAAAATTATAGTATAAGAGCTATAAAGTCAATTATAAATATCAGTCAATTCTAAAACCCGATGATGGAGCAAAGAAAATACACAACATATTTTTTTGAAAAGTTTATTCGAACAACACGACTGTAAATATTAACAAAATGCAAAATAGTAACTGTCACAAGGAGTCGGGTTGTAAGTATTTGTGCCTGTCATTCGTGCTTCGCTCCCGTACCGTCACTTAACCACCCGGTTACCAGGTGGCACCGTCTTTAACCATGGTTACACATAGGGCGTATTCCCACGTATAAAGTCGTATTTGTGCCTCCAGCCACACCAAAACGTATCTATGAAGCGTACAAAAACGAGTATAAAAGCGCTGTAAATACGTCTAATGAGTGACCATGGTTACCAGTAAAAATAGAATCGCAACTATGTACACGAAATAATATAATAGAATAAAATTATATTACACACAATCAAAATTGATAAATAAATACAAAAATATTATGCTCTTAACTTCTGTAATAAAAGCACAGACTTTTTTTTACGCAATACATACAATATTTTTTTATAACTAAGAATTTCTTATACATAATATATTCCTGTAAAAACTATGTAATCGACGTAGTTGCGACTCTATTCTCCGTATACTACTATATAACAAAGTTAACAAGAAAATCTTATTAATTGGAAGGTAATTTTGGCAATCTCAATTTAGTGAATAACAGGAAAGTTAGTATTGTGGTTAAATTAGTCTAAATAGATACAATTTTATATATAAGTATCCTAACTACGATTGTGAAAATGTTCAAACGAAAAGAGCGACTCTGAAGTCGGACGTCGAATGACGTTTGCATATTTCTCGCTCGACGTTATGGTACGTCTAGCTATAAGCTTTCCGATAGTAAACGAATAATGTTGTCATAAAAAATTGTGTATAGATAACCATACTTCTTGTTGATGTTTTTAAAATTTAAAGATGTAAATCATAAATAATATTACTTTCAGGCGTTAATATATCTAACTTCAGAATCGTTCCTCAACGTTCAACCTTACATTATGAAAGAATGCATAATATCGGTTACAGATTTCCTAGGAATAAAACAAAGTATATATCGAAAATGCAGGTGTATAATTAATTTCAAATATTAATCAAACAATTATCCTAATATAAGAATAGTACACAAACCACTAGCAATAATAAAAGTGGTTAGTATTGTCATTTTGAACTATGTATTAGAAAATTACTATAATTTCAAAGATATTTTAACAGAAAAAGAATTATGCTCAAATAATTTATTTGGTTTAATTTACTACTCGTATTACTAGTAGTATGTGTACAATCCAAAAAAAAACATAGATACGACTTTATACAGCATACTATCATAACAATCTCGTTTATATTCCAAGCTCATTCTATACATTTCTTTAATCAAACACAAGTAATCTATTATCAAAATTCTCGTAACCAAGCTAGCAACTAGTACTGGTATCCCTAGTACTAGTACAACGGATCCACTAGTTATACGTCTACAACTATTTCTAAGGTTGCAGACTTCCAACTAGTGATAAAATGAATACTAAATTAGACTAAAGAAAATAATTTCCTACAGTAAATAAATTTTAATTAGAACCGAAGCCTTGCTTCTTAATACTAGATGTATATAAAATTTTCTATGCTATATAGATAGATAAAACATTTAATAGAAAGATTCTAAAAGGCAAACCAGCAAATCACAAGAGAAAGCCTATATTGAGCGAATTATTATGTGCGTTCTTATATTACAACAGCTATGTACAGAGTTACAATGTCTATTTCTACCGCCAAGCAACAGTGTGCATGCACTGTTGTGTTTCGGTTTGAAGGATATTGTAGCCAGTATAACTACTGGACATAATGAGACTTAACATCTTATGTCTCAGGATGACGAGCGCAGTAGAATGCCACTCAGTATTTTGTCAGTCAAGGTGCTGGATGGTGTTGCTACTGTTTATGGGTGGTCGTATCGCTTACCATCAGGCGAACGGCATGCTCGTCTCGTCATTCAAAGCAATAAAAAAAAAAAAAGTTTTAGACCGTATCGTTAAGGCCTTAAGATTCATTAGACTGAATAATTCTACCTACAATAGAAACATACGAGTCCATCTTACACCAGGCCATCACTCAAATACCACCTTTTTCTTTACTTTAAATAAAAATTAGTGTGAAATAACTAAATTTATTGAAGTAAATGTCATAATTCTTATTACTTCAAATGAACGTGGGATCAATGTTTTACTGTACACTTTAAAACTAATAACGTTAATGTTCTTTGAGATGAATGCAAAACTAAATGACAGGAGATAATCTTAATGATATTGCACATCATTTTTTTTTATCAGGTAGACATAGAAATCAAACCATTTTCGCCGTCTTTATTGCACTTAACGACTTATTCTTACCAATTATTAATGATATAAAACGATTCATCTTACATGGAACTGTGCCATTATCGCTTGCACGAAGACAAAAACTATTAGAATCGTGAGTGAACACAAATAGCACATTTAGAACGAAAACGACACAATTCAAAAAAATCTAAAATTGAGTTATCGTCATAAAATGACTTAAAACTGGTCCCTTTTTTATAAAAATATAATAAAAAAGGACCCATATAACAGTTTTGTCCTGTTTTCGCTTGAATATGACTGTGTTTGAACTATTGTTGTATTGAGAATTCCATTTTAAGTCATTTTATGTCGATAACTAAACTTTGCCTTTTTAGAATTGTGTCGTTTTCGTTCTAAAGGTGCGAAATATTAGAGTATACTTACAGTTTTATTTGTATACTTAATCGTGTAACAAGGACCATAGCATACACAGCACATGAAAGCTTACGATAAAATTACTTCTAATATAAATCGTCGGGGTCAGAGCAATACCGCGTAAGTGACAAAAAATAGTATTATCAATCTAAAGTTTAGTGTAGTAAGGATCAATTTGGCCTTTTTCGTCACTTACGCGGTATTGCATTATCCTCCAAATGTGTGCAAAAATGGTCAACGATTAACGCAGTCTCGGATTAACATGCAGGACATTACTGGTTCGTCCTGCGTGGTCCTGCAGGATGCATTTTCCTTAGACTTCGAAATGCATAATACAAATTGCATCAATTAAGATCCTATAACTTTTATTATATAGGTAGGTTTGATTCATCATTTATTAGAATGAAAATATGCTCGGTCACATTAATTTCACAGCCAATATTTAACCTACTACACGTTTTATTATTAGATATACAATATTGTTTTTATACTTTCAACACAAACTATCACTGGCATACTAAATTTGGTGAGTGTTGTTCCACTGAGAAACAAGACATTGTTGGTGATAAAGTGTTTTACAAAAAAATGTGTGAAATTTTATTTATTAAGATCACGTAACTTTCACATTAAGGTAGTGTCTTCTACTTTGAATTCAAAAATTAATAGTATGCGATGTAATGAAGAAATAATTAATTTGATAGGTACTTAAATATCATATAATTCAACAGTTAGATTTAATATTTTTTGTATAAAACACTAATTGTGTTAGACTCCCTTTACTCTAAAAATTAAAGTAATCCTTAGATATTTAAAAAAAAAAACATTTACATTACTACCTCTTACCTGCTGCAAAAAATACTGCACGGAATAATATTAGTATTACATAGACATGTTATTAAATAAAAAAAAAACAATCAACACTCCATAACTTTAATAGGAAAAATCTATAACTACAATCAAAGAAAGCCTCAATTTATTAAAACTACACCTACAATAAACGTACAATAAAATTCTTGAAAGCACCAACATCAATAGTTGTGCAGATCTAGTAAAATAAACAAATAGAACTACAAATTTACAAACAGAAAAATATATTAAAAAACACGGCAAAAACAAGAAAGCAATTTTCCGAAAAAAATAATGAAATCGAGTTTTCTTAATCGATTAAATTTATAATCGATTTGAATATCGACTATCTAATGATTTCTTTGCAACAGTTTTGAAAAAGTATCTCAGCTAATAAACATCTTATTTGCCGAGATATTACAACTTTTTGATGAGATTATTATAGCAAGAAAGCAAATTTTGATTATATTATTATCAAGCAATTATTAATGCAAACTTGTAATATACGCAAAATAATAAATCATGTAAAAAAAAAAAATTTTGCGAAAGGCTTGACTCAGACATTTATACTTGAATAATACTAATACAGCCAAGTATTAAAAGACTCACGATTTGGTTTAAATAAAGCCATTACGCTACTTATATAAAAATACCTAGGTAATTATAGTTTAGGTTGTTCAGAATATGAATAAGTAAGGACTAGATTTTATAAGTTAAAACTAAATACATTTTATAGGACATTAAATTATTATTTGTAATGTAATCATATTTATAAATAATTATTTTATGTGTTTGAATTCATAATAATAACAGTCTATGTATCCCCATTGGCATCGATCCTTAAACCATTCTCTTGTATTGCACATTTTCTAAAAATATAAAACAGAAGTGGCGTGGAATAGTACCATTAAAAATAATTTAGAGAACTTTCGAGTCGTAAGAATATGTTTTGTACCTACTATTGTTTTAATTTATCATATATTCGTAGATAATTTACTTTATAACGAAAACAACATATTGATATTAAAATTAATCGTCTTTAATAATATTGTATTGAATCCTTAAAAATAACTCAAAATAGGAAACAATTCAATGAGCAAAAATTGAAAATTCTAATAAAAAAAATATAAATTTAAACTAAATTAACTATAAAAGAAAATTTTACTAAAATCGAATTCTTCCCTGGCAAGATAATATTAACTTGTTTTTTATGAGTCTTATAAATTCATTCATAATTTATACTTACTAAAGCTAAATATTTTTTATCTGTGCTCTGGTGACAAACATTTAATTAAGAAATCTAGTTACATTTAAACAGAGACTGTACAACGGATAGTTATACAAAGTGATTGAACGCTCGTGTGTAAACGAACAGACAGACACTGGAAAAACACACTTCGGACACTAAAATGTATAACAAACAACGTACTATACAAGAAAGGATTTCCGTTAGAAAATCCACAACAAACCTGAAGCAGTTAATAATTTTAAATACGACAGTGTTTCGAATGCTAAATTATTATAAACCTAAATAGAGGAAATATGAATATTTTTTTAATATTTCAACAAACACTGAAGTTATTTTTCAGTGTATTTCCAAAGTGCTGCCATCTACACACAAGCCGTGGCAATGTTATCAACAAGCGTTTACCACTAACAACAAAAGATGGCGTTGCTCCGACCAGGCGAAGTTTCGCGGTTATTTAAGCCAATATTACGTGATCTTCATTTTCTTGCTGGTTTCTTCGAGCATGTCCTTAATTTTCGTGAGTGGGGAGCGTTTGTCGTCTACCCCCTTCTCCACATAAGAGGACGGTAAGTGGATTTGGAGTGGATCTCGAAGACGAGCTAAGTCCTTTTCTAATTTATCTATCTGTAATACCAAGAGATCTAACATTGATACCGCCATTCATTGAAATTTCGTGCATCCAAATAGAACAGTAACTCACCTCATCTTTAAGATTGTTGTATTGGTCGATGTCCAGACCGATCTTTTTCGCCTTCTTGTGCAGTGTGAGTAAGTGTTGACGATCCTTCACGTCCGGTAACACGTATTCCTGTAAGAAGATAATAACAATCTTCAATTACTTTTTATACAACTAAATGCGAAGTATCGCGCTCGCCAGGTGTAAGCTTCACTACCTCCAATTAAATGCTGCAACACCACCGAAAACTCACGATTGCAAAGTACTGCATAGCTACTTATATCAGGCGGCCTTAGTTATTCGAGCGTCCGGGGCGAAAATATTTTGGCGACCTTTTTAGTACCCTACTGTATTATCAGGCAATAGCATAAAGTCTATGATGATGTTCTGGCCAGAGTCTGTGGCGCCCCGGCTGGCCGTCCTGCCCGCCCCCCTTAAAACTGGCACTGACTTATACTGTGCACTCTGAATTATTAGATGGTTTTATCTCATAACGCAAAATGAATACCATAGAGTTTAAGAACGAAAAAAGAATGATTGCAAGCAAAAAGATATTAAATAATGGTAGGTACTATTTAGACGAACTCCCGCTTAAGAAAGATTACAAAAAATATCTCATTTTTTATATAATAAATCAATCACAACCAACCTGCTTAGTAAGCACGAAGTAAGCGTAGGCCGCCATGGCGGTGCCGTAGGTGACGAAGTAGGTGACCGGCTCCATGATGTCCCACGAGTACTCCCACCACGTAAGCCGAGCGAGCACCCCAAACTGCACGCCCATGAGCCCGAGACCGACCCACGTCAGCGCCGACGTCTTGCGCGACGTCTCCACTTCCAGCGCCATGCGTTTCTGTAAAGTAAATACAAATGATGACAACATCAGCCCTGTATTATAAACTGCCTACTGCTGAGCACGGTCCTCCTCTACTATTGAGAGGGTTTAGGTCTTAGTCAACCACGCTAGATCAGTGCGGGTTGGCAGACTTCACGTACCTACGAAATTTCTATGGAAATTTCTCAGGTATGTAGGTTTCCTCACGATGTTTTCCTTCACCGTTAAAGCGAACGATAATTATTGATAAACAATATACACGTAACTTTGAAAAGTCGGTGGTGTGTGCCTTGGGTGTTCAACCTGAAGACATTCATCTCGGCAGTCCGTTCCATTCCCAACTAGGCTATCGTGCACGAAATACAAATATATTTTGCTATGAAATATTTGTAACAAGTCGCATTGTCAGAATTATAAAGACCGAGAAATTTCCTTTGATTTTGACTATTCAAACATACTTTATTCAATAAAATAGCTATTGAGGAGTTCTTACACCTAATTTGTGTATAAACTGTACTTTTGTTTTAATAAAATTACTTAGTCTAGTTAAAAAAGAAGTAACAAGGAAGGCAACCGTAGTTCTCTTGCTTTTGAAAATGTTTTCACATAACAGGACTCGTCCGTACACTGCGTAATAAAATTTATACAACGCTATAAAAGCAACGGGAAATGTTGTGCTGGTTGCTGGTTTTATGTTCGCTGACGGTCTCGGAAAGTTAGCACCTGGTGTAGTAAAAGGTATTCTGTATCCGATGTGAATACAGAGAGTGAAGGAAGAAATAGGCGAGGAACTATTTATTTCAAAATATTAATACATTCCATGTGAAGCAGACAGCGTAATAAATGAGATCCTAAATTTTGTTCATATTCAACCAAAGCGTTCTATAACTAACTATACTGTTAAATGTCTTTGTATTCAACCTTTTTGTAATTCTAGTAGATGTCAGCGTATTTTTTTAAATTTGAGATTAAGTTATAAAGTTATGGGTTTCAATAAAATCAACGTCATATATATATACGGTTTTTTCAGAGCCCGTTTTTCAAATCAACCAATCTATAGTAATATATTATAAAGCTGAAGAGTTTGTTTGTTTGAACGCGCTAATCTCAGGAACAACTGGACCGATTTTGAAAATTCTTTCACTAATAGGAAGCTACATTACTCCTGAGTGCTATAGGCTACTTTTTATCACGGAAAACTTTTCTACGCGGATGGAGCCGCGCGCAAAAGCTATTTAATAATAAAGTGTTAGAACAAAAATATTTTTTGTGAGGGTATTTGTGACGTGATCTACCATTTTTGCTATAAAAGCACGAACGTTTGACAAGTCGAGTCAGTTGATCATTGACTTCCGTGCTGGTCGGTCGCCTGGTGGTATTTTTGCGATAAGTATTTGTGTTCAGTGGTACATATTTTTATTTAAATCAGAACCGTTGCAGTTTCTAATAAAAGTTTATCGGAGTAGATTATGTAGTTTATGAATTCTTTATGAAATTGCCAATTATTCTATAAGTTTAAACTTAGCTCGTGGTTTGGACTGCGTGAAAGTTATTTCCCAGAATAAATATCCCCGAGGGAATGCCGGGATAAACAGTAGTCTATATCTTAATCCAGGACTTGTTCTATCCGAGTGCCAAATTTCCTCTAAATCTATTCAGCGTTTCTGCATTTACCTCTTATAAACACCAAAATCATTTTCACAAACTTTCCATTTATAATACTTAGTAAGATAAGAATAAAACGACACTAAAATGAAAGTAGAGATATAAGACCTAAATGAAACACAGCGCATGTCTGGAGTTCCTAATGCTCTTTTCTTCAACAATCTCCGAGTTAAAAGTGGTGCACTTAACTACATTTCTCCATGAAGAGAGGGACACGTGAAGTCACGTGATTAACGAGTCCGTAATTTGCCGCATTCTGTTAAGAAAATTGTTTACACTGTTTTCTCGTGAACTTTCGAAAATATATCCCCTTTACTACATAAAGATAAAAATTATATAGAAAACGGAATTGTTTATAGACGAAAAATGCGGAACATCTTAAAGAAATTCATATAAATTTCCTTTTTTGTGCCCCATTGATTCATAAGAAACTAAATCAAAATTATGATTTGAATTTTATACTATAACTGAGTTATATGGTTTGTACCGGTCGCCAAAACTTAATCTTATACCCCAATTGTACACCACGTACATTTGTTAACTTGCGTCATCAAACTATTGGTGGAATTCCATACAATCCAACATAAGCTTACGTAATACCGAAATAACGTGAAATAATAGAAAAAAAAGTTTTTTTTTTTTAATAACTTCCACCAAGTCACCAATCTAAATCAACCTCACCGTAAACTATGACTTCAATTAGAACTTCTACTTCCCAAGACAAAAAGCAAAAAGGTGATCAAGAAAAAAGTTTGATAACGAACCGAGTTTTATTTTACACAAAGTATTTTTTATTAAATTTGCGACGATTCGCTGCGGAATATGCTACATCACGAATAAGGTTTGAAATCGTTTAATGAACGGGGAACTCTTTCAAATAAATGTAGGGCAAAAGACATTTTTCAGTAAAAGCAGGCCGAATTTACCAGCGTGGAGATAATGAGTAAAGATGATATTTCCGCAAAAACTATCGCTGATGTTATAATAGTATTTGATGTCCACGATCGTAATTTCCATTCAAATGTACCGACAAATAATATAATATCTTTAATCATAACTACGAGGAGGAAAACATCCGGTATCTCCATTTCAACTTTAGCTTCCTCACCTCTTCCAAGGGCTGCAGCTCAGTGGATAACTTCTCCAGCTGTGCCCTCAGCTCTCGCTCTTTCCGTATTTGATGCTCGCGCACGTTCAGTGCCTCGTAGAGCTGGTTCACGAGGTTTCTGACATCGCTGAGCCGCGTCACCTCTTCATTGCTGAGACGTTCCTGTAAGGAAAGACAACATTTTAATATGTGTTGCACTATAACTTGGCGAGTTAATAGTATAAGATAGATTTTCGGATATACCGAAATATCATGTTCTGTAAAACAAAAAAAAAATGGATTTGATTACGACGAAACCTTGCAGCAGGAAATCTTAGATATTCTGCTAAAACAGTGGTTAATATTATCTTGTTAAAACAGAGAGACATAAGATGTAAAGTGTCATAATACACAGTAATTACAGTTGCTACAATTTCCCTGAAGCCAGAACACACAGTGTACGCATATTGCTGCTTGGAGGCAGAAATAGATATTGCAGCGGTACCAGACGGCCCTTGGCATACAAGAAACCTACCACCAGTTAATGAAATTATATTGGTACGAAGCAAAATTTTGGCGCAGCAACTTAACAGTATTATGAATGAATCCCAAAAACTAAAATCCCAATTAAACTCCGCATTTCCCCGTAACACATATGGCCTATGCACTTCAAAAATACATGATCCAAAATAGAGAAATCTTCATTATCTTCGGTGTAATAATCCTTGTCTCATATTACATCCGAACTAGTTCCAATTTCGTTCTGCGGTTGCGAACAAGACAATTTGTTTGCGGAACAAGCCACCGTTCTCATGTAATATGCACGAAGGATGCATAGATTAACGTTCTCAATTGACATCGCAGAAACCCAAGCGCGACAGCTTGGTTAGGAATAGTATCACGTAAATTTATGGACATTTCAGAAACATAAATAAATTGCAATATATGCTAGCATTATCTGAAAAGAAGGTAAATATGAAATAGTTACAACGAAAATTGACTACAATGCCATCTAGTAACCTAGGTGGATTTCTGCTTTATGCAAAACTATCTAAATTTTACAACTATACGGGGTAGTGAATCACTAATAAGTATTATATAGCTAGGTTCTTCGGTAAAACGCGTGACTTTCGCAAATAAAAACTAATTTCAAATAAACATAGATTCTTATTTTATCATCCTAAAAATGTTTCTACGCAGTGTTCAGATTCATTGGGGTATTGCAGACCATTCTCTATTATACAATTCAAAAATTGGAGTACGTCAAACAACTATCAAAGACAAAAAACCAGACAAGTGAAAGTTTGACCCACATACCGAGGGTTCCATAAGTATCTAAGGTATCTAAGTATATAAGTTCAACAGTTTGCCAACATTTTTTATCCATAAAAAGTTTGTAAATTCGTTTTTTTTTATTAAAGCACATATTTACTGATTTCAGTTTTTTTTTCTTTACATGTGCTGTAAGATCTTGCTTCTTGCCAAATTTCATGATTCAAGGTCAACGGGAGGTACCCTATAGCTTTTGATTCCCTTGCGAAATCGCAAAATCTGCAAAAATATGCGCCATAAACGGTCATATCTATTGATCGCGTTAATTTATAAGTTTGATTTTTTCACAGCTGAAAGAGATCGTAGGCCCGAGTATTTGATATAAATTTCAACTAGATATTTCTACGCGTTCCTGAGAAAATGGGTCTTGACAGACAGACAGTGCACAGACAGACATATGGACAGACAGACAGACAGACAGACAGACGAACAACGAGTGTCAACATTTTTTTTCATACAAACGTTTCAGACCGCGGGAAAGCGACATTGGCCGTGTTTACCCCGAAATATGGAATCAACGGGTTATTTTTAAGGGTAGGCGTAAACAGCGTTGCGACTCGGAGGCCATTATGTGCACTTTGCAGTTTGCGGTATGCTATAAATTATCACGACTATTCGGTTTAACGTGAAGAGAAAATTATGTAGCGTTAAATATTTTAATAGGTTTTGGAAGTGATTTGTGTGGTACACAGTATAGTTTGTTTTGCAGCATGGAGGAGATTGAACGAGGTAACTTTTGTCTGAAGTGAAGGTTCAACTTTGCGTTTTATGTATTCGGTGTGTTTGCCAGAAAGTGCCAGAATGCCAAACATCCCGTTTGCTTACGTCTATCCCAAATCCATTCTTTATTTAAAACTACAGCACTATCAGTGCTCCGAACTGACGATTAATAGAAGCTCACAACTCATGAAATAACTATAACAAAATGATCATATACAATAACATACTTAATTGTAGTGAGAATTAAAATTCTTCAAAGAAAATGGTATTTTAAATTGTAAATGTAGTATGACTTTTACCGAGTAAGTTAATCCCGACCTATTTACTTGTAATACACACACAAAAGGCGTGTTTTTTTTAACGTGCCGCAACAAAATAAATGCAATTGACTATAGTAGAAATAATGTAGTCCAACTATTATTGGCCTACGAGTTAAGTACCTATAAAGCGTAAGAATTGGGCGGTCTGTCTTGTACAGTCAGCAGCATAAGTAGCTCAACATATTCAAAATTTTAAATTGCCTACATACTTTTGTGTTCTTACTAATCTTTTTTTTCTCTTCACAAACATAAAATAAAAGAGATTTAGTTTACTTCAAACGAAGAAAAAAATGATTCAGTTTAACTTAACGCATATAAAGGCGATTTGAAATTTTGATTTTGTACAGATACTTATGCTGCTGACTGTACATCACAAAGCGGCCCAACGGAAGACCAGCGCTGGTTTTTATCAGCTTATGCTGAGTTGGGGTCGTTTTTGTAACGAGCAATTTTAATTTTAAGTGTGTAATTATTATCTTTTAATCTAGCTTGTTACAAATAAATATATTTCTTTCTTTCTTTCTTTCTTCTTTCTTAATGGCTTGCTTATACCACATCAAAGTATAAGTGTTCGTTAGCTCATTGTTGAGATATCTAGTATAAAATACCTGTACTATAGGCATTGATAGGTTTTACTTATCGATTAACCTGATCAATTTTCTTTCGTACATTTACAAATTATTTGATAAGTAAAATAATTTATAAAGCAAATCATTGTAACATAAATATTGAATTAAGGCTGATCCTTTCATTAAAATTTGTTAATTTCGTAGCCTAAGCTTATACCCGTTTTTGAACGTTTACTTAGTTTTCATATTAAGTCGTTAAGATCTGGGTCTTTACATAAAATTGAATATTTTAGATAAAACGTTCTTAGAACGACCATATAATTTTATGTGTGGGTCCTTCGGGGATAATTTTAAGATAATATGGAATTTTACGCAGTAATGTGCATTTAAATATTGCACAAGGGCCAAAATATTAAAGCTTACTTTAATATAATACATTAAACATTTTAAGAAGATTTTGAATACATATATAACTTCACGCCTTTTTCCCTTATCGGTGGTACGTAATGGCGTAAAACACCCACTTTTCGCTAGCTACATTAGGCCTTATATAGGAGGCTCCCTATTTCCATTTGCCGCGCATATTTTTCTACTAAGAGCAGAAAAGCCCAAATAATTGAATTGGAGATTTTAAAAACGACCGCAGTGTCCGACCATTTCTCGGTGGTACTAATAATTCCAATACAATATTTATATTTCAGACAGCCACCATAACGTAAAATGATCAAACAAATTCAGAATATAAAAGTTCTATTCCCAAAACTTACTTCACGTTTGTGTTATTTGTACACTTTAGGTACCCATAACTAAACCAATCCAGTGACAACAAAGACATGTCAATGAAATACTGGGCTATTAAATCATGCATCGTGACATATGGATTTGGAGTTACCCTCTAACCCATGCAAAAACAACTGGCTCTGTACCGTTAACACAACCCGCATATTAAATGCCTCTCCTTGTCCCTACTAATTATTATTTGTTCCTTCCCTAAAAAGTGACTATACTTGGCTAACGCTCTTGATACTTTTGGAACTCGCGTTATATTTTCCGGGATAAAAATATGCTAATGTAAATTAGACATCTTCCCATTACTTCTCGGGTTTTAAAACCTACACGTTTAGAATAGTTTTAATAAATAAGATATTATTATCATAATTGAACTGACTATAACCAATAATTTATGCTAAATGCATGATGTACCAAAATGGCATCAGAATATCCAATGACACCTGGCTGGGAAGGCGTCCATATTTGCGGCGAGGTCTCGCGATGTGTGTGAATATTTTATATTCTCTAATGGCACAGTTTGATAGCGAGCCACGAGAGCAAGGGCTGGAAGCTTCCATAATGACGGTGATATTATGTATTTTGTACTAGCGCCGAATCGTACAATAGTGTAGTTTCCTATGTTCGATTTTTTAAATTATTTTATACGTAACAGAAAATAATACGAAAAAGAAATTCTGTGAAATCAGCATCAAAATTGGTTGAAAAATAAAGCAGTTATTCATATTTGAAATATTGTTGTGAGCAAAATTGGGGACGTGGAGGGGATATCGCGCTATCTCTTTCTCGCGCACGCAGCGTTATGGCCGGCGATTTTCGGTGACGTCACAGTGTAATGTTACTGTTATTTGACAACTACCCCTTCCACCAAATTTCAAAGCTTTATAACTGACTAATTATTGCCCCAATTTTGGATGGCATACATTTTTGATAAATGTATTAAAAAATAGTAGTCAACTACCCTATCATCATTATATACGTACTTAAGTTTTTCGGCGTTCAGTAAACTATAATACCTCTGTCAATGTATCTATAGTTATTAAAAAGATAGAATTTATCAGTATTTTATTGAAAGCTGAAAGAAACACCTTTAACTTCCTTCGCCAATATGTTGTCCTTCATGAGGTTTAATATTTGTATTACAAAAAATCTTTGAAGGTGAAAGAAATAATTCAAGGAGTTTGCTATGCAATACTAATTAACTAAATATAACAGGTTCAGGTCCATGTCCTCTAGAGGAATGTATAATAATATTACTACGCTTTCAGTTTTCGGAGCTCACTTCCGTATAAGAATATGAGTCTATCGTCGTTACAGTAAGAAATTATAACAACCAAATAACGTTTTTCTGCACTTAAAAAACACAGCACACAATATTTAACTACAATAGTCTTTCTAAAATAACAATTACTGCCAAAATACTAAGGTACACAATATTTGAAGCGCTGAGAACCAGATTTATTTAATGCTGCAAACATCCATCAAGCAAACAGACCATTAATTACAAGATACTTTTCTTGAATGAAAACTCAATGCTGCTCGTTAACCGAGTCGCGACTTCAAACAAATGACACAAAAGAGCATTTGAACAAAGGGAAAAGCTTTTCATATCTCGCGAGCTTTTTATGAAAGCCTACAAACGTGAGGCTCGGCGGTCACGCGACATCTAAGTGGGTATCATGGTCTTTACCGGTATAATTGGCTTACATAAGTCTCTTCGTTATGGTAACTTACCTGAGTTATGATGCCATACTTAGTAGTAGCCATATTTAAATGTTACCTTTTTGACTTATGTTTTTAAAAAGAAACTTAATGTTATTCCTGGTAATATTAGTAGACTACTAGTAATTTATGATTACATCTTTATTAATATGCTACTCGATTCGTATAATGTTATCACAAAGAAAACCTGTAGGATGTTTAACAATAAATGAATATGAATAAACGCCACACGACTTCCAAAAACCACACAACAAGCATTCGTATTAAAAAAAATATTGATCGAAACCATGCTCCATTTTGATGCTGAAGTTATATCAACGTATGGAATCCAGACAGTTATTAAGCAGCAGTGGTGTATTAATTACGACTCAATAGATCTGGAACGCGACCGGCAAATTGTAACTAATGATCGTCTGCCGTCTGAGGGATTAAGCGACTCAATATATTGCTTTGATACATCGACGAGGCGATAATTTCGTCGATGCTTTGATATGCTTATCGTTGACAGTTTTGTTTTGACACGTACAGCTAATTGCAGTAATAATCTTAATCATGGCTTGAGGTGTTATACATTTTAATAAATAACATATCAGTTACTATAATGCACTATGGTAAATACTGGTATGACCAAGTATCAGAATTATTAAAAACTTTTATAGTCAATCTATTTAGTCATTGTGCATGAACCTGCCCTAAAATGGCCCGTAATATGCTTTGATTGTTTGCTGCGCCATTTTAGTTTAACACAATTTACTTCTTTTAACAATACTCGTTTCCCAAAAGAATTCCTTACGCAACCATTTTAAAGTAGGAAACAAGAAAATCTCGCTGATTACGACCCCTATATCTCCTATGTAATTTGTTTCGGAGGCTTCAAGGTGAGACGGATTGATTCAATTTACTTGATTGATAACGCGTGATCTTGTGTAAATTGAGTTCCAAACGATTCGACCCTTCGGTTTTCAGCGCACGCCCCTTGCAGGGTAGAATCCATCAAGCAGTTGACAACTTAATGGCTCGAAGGAGAAGGGTGAAAATCGAAATCCAAATTAAAGACTGATTTATTTTTATTTATATTGATTAAACACAATATATCAATATAGACGTATCACATAAAAGATGCGATCAAAGTAATACCTTCATTAAATCAAACTGCGCTTACCTGGTCATGATTTAAAATTTTAATACTAGGAAAATATATGGATCGTGAAACAAACGTAATAAAGCGATTACCATCCATCAAAATGAAATATAAACCCGGAAAATAAACCCTCCTGCCTACATTCAAAGTTGTCGTAAAGCTTTGCTGCAATAAGACTCGCTAAGAATCAGAAAACTGATTAAACTTCCAGGACAATGAGGCAAATATCAACGGACTGGAGTAAATGAAAGACGGCGACAGTCGTTACTTTGCCTTTCGGTAAAGTTTGCTCTTTCTGAATAATAAAGGCTTATTGTTGGCGTCAATTTTACTGAATAATTGATAAGATTTATAGTTTAAGATTATAATGGAGTAAATGATACTGGTAGAATAAAATAGATATTCATATTCACATACGTGTACGTAAACCTTGTTCAAGGATTTTTTATAAAATAATATACAACATTTAATTCCACATACGCCATGTAAAAAATAATTAAGAGTAACGCACCTAATCTAAATAAATATTTGAATAGAAAATGTTAGAAATACTATTTTTCTGCTATTTTTGGTGCAACATAAATCGAAGAAAATTACTTCAATAAGAGTTAAAATTAACAAAATCTCGCTAGTGTGCGAGCGTTGTGCAAACAGATGTTGAAGACGTCTTTCAACGTTATTTGTGGAATTTAAGTTCACAGTAATCCTTGTGTAATGTTAATTTACTCCAAGTAGGCAAACATGTTGTATGAAATTTAAATATAAAGCAAATCATTAACAAGATTACAGATATTATCATATTTGTCAAGAAACCGAAATTTAAAATGGAAATCGTGTGTATCCAAGCAGGAGTTTTATGCTTTTATTTTTCTGTCATAATTACATAGAAAAAATAAATATCATGATAAAATAAAACCAAATGAAATTATTTCAGTAGAAACAATAATATACAAAAAAAATAGTGTAGTATAGAAGCAAAAGCAAAAAAGTGAGAACTATGAGATGATCTACAATATTGAGAAAGATAGACTTGACGCATATAAACAAGTTTTTTTTATTTATTTCAGTGCATGTCTTGTAAGATACTGCAATAATTCGTTTTTTAATCACCACTTCTCACTTAAACTTCGCATTTAAAAGTTTATAAAGAATTTCTCTCGTGGAGTCTTTCTCGAGGTACTTACTTACTATCCTAATGCTGAGATAAAGGTGAACCGAAAATTGCTTTCTTGGCCACTGTTGAGTAAAGTTTTCTATTTAACACCGAAGCTATTTTAGCGTTATCACAACAGTGTCATTAATTTTCTAGACGATTTATTCTTAAATTTTTAAGCTTCCCGTTTCAATCATATGAAAATATTCAAATAACTTGCAGTGTGATTTATTATTAAATTGCTCGTGATTCCGCGTGAAGTTTCTTCTGATAGTCCTACTGTAAACTTTTATGGGCTAAAAAGCAGTCTACTCCAGGACTAAGTCAATTTGTGTGCCAATTTATTAGCGGTTTATAAACGTGATGTCCCATCTTCCGGTATTATGTATACCGAAAAACCGGAAGAAATTACCAATAAGTACTCCAATTTTATTTGTTTACTCGTTCAGAAAACACGTACTCCACACGAACTACAATTAAAATTTCAATATGGCGGCAACGTACATAAATGAGATAAGATGGCACTTAAACGCGCCGCATCACTGTAGTTCTGAACGTGCATTATTGCACACTCACGAAACTGTCTGGGTAACGGACAAGTTCTTAGCGCTTCGTTGCCAAATGTTTTGGAAAATGTTCTATATCCTGCTCATATTAATGTGAAAGTTTGTGAAGGTGTTTGTATGTTAGCAAATTACGCCGAAACTGGTAGATGGATTTAAAGAAGAGTTTTATATGCTTACGTGGATAATTTTTTATCCTGTACTGACTGTACAATATTATATTGTTAGGATAAAACGTTTTGTAAGGGTATTTGTATCGTACTGACCAGTTATGAAAACCAGTAGAGATATCAAACTACTTGTGGAAGTGACAATTGGATGTATAAAACGGGTGCCGTATCGATATGTACGATCCTTTCGGTCTCAGTCGGCCCCAGTCGGTCTTAGTCGTAGTCTTAGTGGCAGTTGAGTAAGTTATGCATCTACTCTTGTCCCGGTCAGTCGGTTGGTGATATCTTTGTAAAAGTATTTCTGTAAAAGCAGTGGTAGATCTTTGTTTATTTAAATCAAAATCGCTTTTGTTTCTAACAATATTATCATATTTGCTACTTTAATCCCTACAGAGACCTATTAATTCTAGCTATTATGTATATTACATACCACTATATCCGAAGTATGCATTGCACGGGACGCAATGAAGGCCGCAGAGTCGCATTAATGTGGTATTAACACTGCATGGCAGTTAGGAAACTTCGCATATTGTTCGTACAAGTTATTTTAACCATAAACTGATTTGCATAACATGTTAATTGAGCGCTTTAACTATTTAATATAATGGGAAATTAGCTACTGTAGCGATCATAGAGCATAGTTGAGGAAAGGCAGTGCAAATCGATTGCCTTTGTTTTAATAAATGTGTTTTCCTATATACATTTTGAAGGAAATAGTTTGTTGTATATTTTAGGTGAGCAGTTGCGCTCCTACCTTCATGAATGATGAGGAACAGATGGTTAAGTAATGCATCAGCCATAAGTCTCCACATAGCCAAAACTGTTAATGGGTTGCGATCTTTAAGTTGGCTGGATTGGAAACTCGGAAGGTAGATTTTTTGGCCTTCCGCTGACTTATAAAACCAAAACCAATCCCCATTTTTAATGCACTTGATTTGTATTATTTAAATATTACTATGAAGAGATGTTAAAAGAAATACATGACTATTTAGTCGTTCTGTACAAAACGGCGTTTATTTGATAATAAAACGCTCTTTGCATATTTTTTGAAATTAACATAATTTTACTCATGGAAATTGCCTCATTTGTTAAATAGTCTCTTCTCATGTAATGAGTCATGTTTCAATACCTTATTTGAGCGACAGATAAAACAATCTTCACTTGACGTGAACCCGAATTATCCTTCTTTGTCGATATCATCGGATGCCACTTCGGAAAACAATATTATCCCTTGAGGAGGCTGCTCTTTGTTCAACGTATTTATTGAGGACTATGTTTGGTCCCGTTTTATTGAGATCTTGTCACACGGTCGCCTGATAGTCGATTGGTAACTCAAACACACCAGGAGCAACTAGTAATTCAACGGCAAACATATTCACAAAATCATAACGTATTTATTTAATTATTATTTAAAAAAGCACATGACGCTATTTAACATACACACACACTTCATCCCTTTATCCCCGATAGGGTATACAGAGAGAGGGTAGACAGAGATGCATCCAGGGCACCGACATTTTACACATAATATGATAGAAAAACTCATTATCACTTTTGCCCGACCCAGGATTCGAAACCGGGCCCGAGGAGCGGTAGTCGTACCGCGCACGCAATACAACTACGCCAGCAAGGCAGATTTTTAGTTAGTCAGTATTTTTTATATCAGACACAAATTATGAAGTCGCTATATGATGGTACGCGATGAGCACCTCTCGTGAATACCTAAACATCCAGAAAGGGTGCGTTGCCAACATGGGAATATTGAGGGAGGTATTGCACATACTGATACTTCTCAAAAGCCGTACAACAACAAATTAGCTTGCCCATTAATGATTTATACAAATCTAGCTACGGCTTGTCTCTACATACAAGCATATAATAATCTCGCAAATATCTCGACTATTCAATACCAAAGCGTATAAGAACATTAATAACGCCATACAAAACACATATATTAAAACAAAAATCAATCGAAATAAAACCGTAACATCAGACAAATAGAACACGGCGAAAATTAATCAACTCGACGATTGGTGGAATATTGTGTTTACTCAACTAGGAGGACTAATCAAGGCAATTATGCTGAGTGCGAGACACTCCGAGTATCGGCACGCCAGAATCGATATCAAATTGTATGAAACAGAACTAATGATATACGTTTCATGTATACGAGAGTTCGTCTGGGTAGGTACCATAGGTTTGTTTATTTTTCTGCCAATCGATAGATTGCAAGGTATGTTGTATTATAGTTTAAAAGATGTAGAAATCATTTTTGAAAGATGTTGCCATCAAATTTATAGGGCATGAAACAGATTATTTTTAATTATGTTGCTGTCAAGTTATGGGGCATTATGATGCTGATATACATCTACCCACTTGACATTGGCAAAATCACCGATGACACGGTGGAGCCATTTTTAAAAGAAGAAGAAGAAGATGCTGATAATTATGGGTGTCAAGCGCAATGCAGTAGTATGCAATACTTAAATTTATAGTTTTTTATGGCATTGCTATTAAATGTTTGCTCCGTTTGTGTAGACGTTTACCTTGAGTAATAAACATGTTATGATTACTAAAATTTTACAATTGACGTATTTGGTATGGTTGGCAGTTGGTTTAAGCCCAAAGTTTATTATAATGTGTTTAAGTATTGAGCGAGTAAAGTGAAACTGTGAAAATCGGCTTCAGCTGAACCAGTTATAACTTATAATAACCATTATAAAAAATCCTGATTAACCCCGAGCTATTTATGTCGCAGCTAAATTGATTTCAACAAGCCAAGGCTGCCTGTAATGCCCTAGATGGTTGTCTAAAATGACTAATAACCTCGCTATAGAAAATTATTTATTTATTCATACGTTAACTTTGACTACCATACCATACCAGCCCTGTATTATATACTGCCCACTGCTGAGCACGGGCCTCCTCTACTACTGAGAGGGTTTTAGGCCTTAGTCCACCACGCTGGCCTAGTGCGGGTTGGCAGACTTCACATACCTTCGAAATTCTTATAGAGAACTTCTCAGATATGCAGGTTTCCTCACGATGATTTCCTTCACCGTTAAAGCGAGCGATAATTCACAAAGAATACACATTACACACATAACGTTTTTTAAGAAAAGTCAGAAGTGCGTGGCTATTTTTTTAGAAAATTTAGAGGTGCCCTTGGGTTTTGAACCTGCAGACATTCGTCTCGGCAGTCCGTTCTACTCCCAACTAGGCTATCGCCGCTTTTTTTTACTTTGACTATTTCCCATTAACTATTCTTTATTAGAATTCGTCACGTCAACAGAGTCAATTTTATTTACAACGATACTTTTATGAGTTATTTATTATTTTTTGTTATTACTAATCGTGTATCCAATAAGGTTTAACTTCCTTTTGAGGATTGCTTTTAACTTATTCTTCATTATAGCATATTAAACAAATTTAATGCATTATTTTATTTACTTATAAAATTAATGTTATTCTAACCATACACATTTCTTTTTTCATAAACACATCCCTCGAAAAAGAGGCTAATTACCGAGAAATTACAACATAACACACATTACCCGAAAAAAGGCATAACAAATGGTCAAAGCGTGTAGGAACCAACACAGTAGTAATAAAGATGGGTGCTTTAGCGAATTTATGGCGACATTACGCGTCCCTAGTACTGTAAGTTCACATGTAATTAATTAACGTACTACGTAGTATTGACAGCTCGGGATGTACGGACGGAAGCTACGTATTTACTTATTGGTTTTATATGCAAATTATTTAGCCATATTAAAAAAAAAATGTTAAAGAGACTAGGTCGTTCACCATGATGAACGCCACTACTGAGCTAGGTCCTAGTAGCAATATCGTCGACCTTTTAATTCAAACTTCTAGATGTGCTCATCATCATCTAAATTAGATTCAGTTCTCACAAATCCCAGTAGTTACTTACATTGGTTACAAGACATTAAAAAGAAGCTAAAGAAATCAAAGTAGAATCGAAACCCGTCAAAGAAGACAAAATTGCTTTTGAGCGTAACATAATACTTCTCTGCTTACTTTTTACTTTTTTTTTATAGAACCAACTTCAAATACTAGCTATCATTTACTACAATAATATCGTACAATCATGTTATTTTTAGCGCAGACTATACTCTGTTTTATTTGCAGTGAGAACGCTTCTATACTACGCAAATTTTGCGAATAGATAACCCATAGATTTGTTATAGTAATTTTAATTTTAGATACTCTAACAATTTTTTAAATGGCTCTGTAGACATCAACGCAATATTCTTAATACTGTTAATAAGCAGTTCGAGATAAATAACATTACTTTTATTTCCTTTTCATCGCATAATTCATTGTTACTCTACATTATCATCATCATCATCATCATCAGCCCGTTGCAGTCCACTGCTGGACATAGGCCTACTACTCTACTTACCTAAGAAGAATCTCAACATTTTATGCCGGTCATGTGTATCAAAGCACATAAAAAGACGTTATGAATATCGGCATTTGGAAATTCAAGCATCAAGGTAACGAATGCGGTAACCATCGCTTGAAAGCGCTCTTAATTAAACGTACCAAATTGATTGTTGGGGACGGCAGGGTAATGGTATTACGTAGCTGGTAAATTATATCAGTATGCACTTTAAAGTAAAGTGTAATGTATAGGGCACATTTGTCTTAGCTCTTGTGATGGTATGCTTCTTTTGTTTTAAATTTGGATGTTAAATCGGAGTTGGTCTGTGTATGAGTTGAATTTGTTAAATATACCTATTTTTATTTTTATGAAGACATTGGCAAAAATAAAACAAAAGAAGGTATAACATCAGAAGCATCTAATATAGAGTTTTATTTCCTATAATATACTCAATCTTCTAATTATAAATTTCTATACCTACTCTTTAGTCCTTCTATTCGTAAAGAAATATCTAGTAAATATGTAAGTTATCAAATTGCGCATTTATTTTCCGCTATTGATACACTGCATGTAAAAATCACGCAAACAAAATTGAAACTTTAAAATCAACTAAGCCCAAAATCCACAACATTAATTTATTAAATAAATAAAAGAACACGGCCCAAGCGCGTATATACATTTCAACCGAAACTGTACCGAAATTTAAAAAAAGAACCAAAAGATTTCGAATTTCAAATACTGGCCGAACATTGGCAACCAATCGAAATAGCGCTTGATTTGCGGCAGCTAAGCACAAGTCATCTATTTTCATCGCTGGCTCCGTTCGGCGTTAACCAATCAAATCGTTTGACGAAGACAAACGGATCAGATTTGTGCAAATATCCATTGCGGCTTGAAAATAGTTTGAACGGTACAACAGACGTCGGCGCTTGTTTAGGTGGTTGTTCAGTTCATTAAAAGGCTGCACACGATTAGTTGAAACTGACAGTTTTTATTGCAGTTCGTACTGAGCAGCGGAAAAAATAGACAATGGACTGCTAACTGTCCAATGTTATTAACTCTAATAGGATCTCTCTGTTTGCATAGCAGTAACTTTAGCTGTTCAATTACTAAATAATTACATTTTATTCTCAATTAGTATGAAAGTGGAAAAACATTATCTGCGATGTCAGACATCGGTTTCTAGAAATATAAACTAAATTTCACACGTGCAAATTCAAATAGGCGTGAGTGATCAACACTAATCCATCATCATTATATCCGACTATCGCAATAAATTTCAGTGGTTCCTACACGCAAACGCGAAGCTGATCAGATTTAAACATGCGATTATACTGACAGGTTGGATTGATTGTATCCCTGTATTATTTGGAGACTACTTTTATTTTAATAATTTATTTAGCACAGATAGCGTTAAGCGCACTATTCCAATTGAATAACAAACACTATTAAATAATAACTCATTCTATTAATTGTTCGGAAAAGCTTACTTAGACTTAGGCATAAGGATGAATAGACCTCATTGTAAGTACAATGCAGCCCAAATATAACGTCAACTAACAAGAGACGTTGCGTCCTTCGTTAGTCGCCAGTATTATACCGGCTTATCTTAGTCTGGCTGACCAGAGACTAAAACTAGTCATAAAGAGTCACTATAGTCTGAAGTTCATAGCGCGGTAACTGCATATATATATTATATTATAATAAAATAAGTAATTTGCACGCACCTGCGGCGGACTCTTGACGTAATACTCTGTGTCGTTGATGATGAGCCTGAAGTCCGCCTCGAGCAGCGACTCGATGGTGTCGCTGGCGGCGATACGCACGCGCTCGTCCGCGGCCAGCGCCGCCGCGCGCTCCACACCGCGATCCTCAGCCTTCACCTGTAAATGATACGCTATTAACATTTCATGATCAAAATCAAGTACTCCGTACGAGACTAAACATGCTCGCTGTGCAAATACTGGATGATTTTTTATAGCAGAAATAACAAAAGTCTTATGAGGGTACCTTATCACTATCATCCATCAACTCCTACTGTATTTAAAAAAAAACGTGTGTACATTATCGATCTTAGAGACAAGGAAACGTAGATTAGGAAAAAAAAATTACGGTATTAAAAACAATATCACTGATCACTGATATTGTATTTAACACGAAGTGTTGCATTATTTTGCTTTTAATAATATTACAACACCGGAGTAAATATAACAAACATTATAATTATTTGTCACATATGTAACTAATTTTAAGTAATACTGGGTGATGCTCGCGGTTCCGCTCGCGTGAAAAATTTATCCGGGATAAAAATATTTTCCCGGGATAAAAAGTAGCCTATAGCACTCGGGAGTAACTTAGCTTCCTATTAGTGAAAGAATTTTCAAAATAGGTTGAAAAGATTCTGAGATTAGCACGTTCACCCAAACAAACAAACTCTACAGCTTTATAATATTAGTATGGATATAGATGTACATGTATTCGTCCCCAAAGTGTAAAGTTCCTTGTCAAATGTCACATTAACAAAGGTCTTCAACAAATTATCAATCATTAACATAGTTTCAACGAGGAGGCATGTCCCTTCATAGTTCATTATGGAGGTTAGGTCCCGCGCCGCAAGATGTTACTCAAAGGAAACTTGGGCTGTCTCATAAAACATAATTGAAGATTATCTTGAAACTCCAGTGACATCACTAATGGCTTTTGGAAAGCTATTGCCATGTTCAGATTTATGAACAGGGATATGGAAGCGGATGTAAACTGTAAATCTTTATCATATAAGAAGCATTTTAGTTATTACAACTTTATCCTATATATCAACCCACTTTTAAGTGCATCCTTTTAACACTAAGTGAAGATATAAAACCTAAGCTGAAGGCAACATAAGAGAGTTTTGGGGCCAATCGCGCCTATCGAAAATGAAGACATCAGTAATAGCATTTATTTTCCAGTCAATGACAAGTAAGTATTAAAGTACCTATATTTTAATCTTCCGATAATTCAAAAATCTGATCTAATTGAAATTATTTAAGATCATTTGGTTCTTAATTAAAACCATCTACGAAGTCACACATATGAGCTACTTATAGACCTAATCATCAAAAATCTATTTCTCAAATCCTTCAGGTCCATCTTTCGACTATATTTCTCACAGCAGCAAATTCAAAAATCGTTCTTTTGATATCCACGATTGGTCCTTCGAGCCGGATGATCGAAATTTGAACCTGCCTTTTCCAATGTCAACCCGGGAGTACTTGACATTTGGATTTTACAGCCTAATTTTATAGGCCTAATGTTTCTGAGGGCACTTTTATTACCAGCGAGATCGTAAAAACTTATCCGCCCGAGTAAACTCTAAACCTATCGCATTGTAAAAGTGCTTCGCTCGTACCTGTTTTCAGTCTGATGGGAAATAAAATTAATTCTATTTTATTACCTACCACCTCTTCAGTAATATTCTACAATTTACCGTTACCGTTTTGAAAACGTTCGCTATATAAATAAATCAAGAAAATATAATCCAACAATCTTACTCAGTATGACGGAATCTCCGTTAGAAATTTTTCTGTGCCAATATCAGTCAAGCACAAAAACCTATAAAACCTCGTTGAACCTAATAAGTAAAATAAAAAAAAACAATAGGCTTGGTGCCACAGAATTCAGAGTTAGAGCAACTTGTATACCATACTTTGGCAATGACGGCGATATGGCTGCAGCGAAATCTGCCTGGCATGGGACCAGCTGCGTATTTAATGACGAGAAATAGTTTAGAGCCCCAGAAAACAGTTCCCGATTTAAGTCTTAACAAAGATGGAGACGCAATGTTATTTAGTTGCAAAGCCTTAAATGCAGTAAAATTGCGCACGAAGAAAGCTCGTTTAAAGTAAGTAAATGTGGCAATACTAAAAACAAAGATAGTAAACCACAATGTAACATAATCCTAGGTCCAATTCTTGTATACAATAAGTGAGACTTAAACCACGACAACGCAAGCAAACTAAAACTACAATGAAACTAGATGAAAGACATAGCTAATCGTAAATTAATAAAGTATATTGAAGTAAAAACCAGAAAAAACAATTAGATAAATTATTTAAAGATAAACCATTAAATAATAATAACTCTATATGTGCCACTTCAAAAACAATTTAATCAAATTCAATTCAATTTAACAAATCTTAATTAATTCATTAAAAACCAGCCATGTTAGAAAATAACTCATCAAATCAAACAATTTTAATTAAGTAGGGTTAATCGCTTACCAGCCGTAAGAGAAATACGTTCAATAAACGCAAACAGATAAACGAACTTAAATGTCAGACTGGGTGGTGGTATTTGGTTCGTTTGAAGCAAAAGCTATCAATATGTGCGTACATTCACAATATGATTTATTTTTATCACGGAAACAGACAATTACACAAGCTATCAGTTTACGATTCCGTGTATGAATATCACGCATAGTTTGTGGTTTATCCTGGCATCGAAAAGAAACGCTGTGAAAGTGACCATCGTTGACAAGGTGTTAAAATTTTACGACGAATAGAGTAATCTCCTTTGGAGTTAAAAACCCGCCATGGTGGTCTAAGTAGGTGTGTCGCATTCCCAGATTAGGCTGTGTATATCCGACTTCAAACAGGCCAGCATAATTGTATCGACTGGCGAGGGGTATACATCTCTCGTCAGTCGACATTCTATATAGACCCTACTCCGCTAACCAGGTGCAGTGCGGTCCCGCCCTATGGTTTGGGGGCGATTGGAGAAATCCACCACGGTATCCCCTGCCTGTCGTAGGATGCCACTAATAGGGGACATCGGGGATCGCGGGCGGTCGACAGGGCCAGTCCGCCGTTAGGTGCCCCCCCACAACAGGAGACTGGCTGCATTAAGCGGCGCCGCGCAGGGGTGGTTGCGTAAGACATTAGACATTTCCGTCAGAGGAAGCCCGCGGCCGTCCGTAATGCGCCGAAGGAAAAAAATGCAATAGGGTCACGGTTTGCCCTTCCAGTAAAAAAAAATCTCCTCTAGATAAGAGCTGATAACTGCGGAAAATTTAAAACCACTATATCAAGAAACGATGTGTCTCGACTCTCGATGATTGACACAATTATGCAGACTTATTTATTGCTAATACAACTGGGTATCTTATTGAAGAACAGTATCCACTAAAATTTATCGTCTATATGTAGAACTGTCCTGGGAACGTTAGTCTACACTTTATCTATGGGCGGGCGGCAGACGTGCGTCAATAAATGTAATTCAAAGCGTCTATGAAACCCTTTGGGCTTTGTTCCTGACTGAAGTGTAACGTAGATAACATCGAATGAAATTAATTGGATTAACGTTAAAACACCTTTCCTTACTATAATACGTAGGTGGATGCCATATGTCTAGGATCATACGGAATTTATGTAGACAAAAGGTAAGATAATACATTACGCAATGAATGAGCAATTAGCAACATGAAGAGACAACAATGTGACAACACAGCGCATCTCGAGTCTCGACCTAATTATATTAACTAATATAAAAAATGTGAAAGCATTTTTTTTCTTCCCAGCAACAGATGTACAAGTTTTAAATTACAGAGATACATACTTTATAGACCAGAGAATGAATAGACTACTTTTACCCTGGCAAATGCACCTGAGGGACGTTTTTCGGATAAAGTCTTTTACATGGGCGAGGCCACAAGTACTTTAGTACAAAATAAAGTGAAATATTTACAGCCGAGTGACAGTATACTATATTTTCATCTAATTCTTGGATTTGTTCTGTGTTGAAATCAAAAAGTATATAAAACCTTTATAATCAAAGACAGATCGTCTGTTTGCAAAATACAAACATAATCTAACCGCAAAACTGTTTGGTTACATAACAAAATACTCGGTCGTTGCACTGTTGGTGGTTAATATTAATTAAACTTCAACCCCAAGTAACACGACGCATAATTCAACAGCTTATAGAGCGATCTGCGTTAAGTCTTCCAGTTAATTGAACTTTGAATTGGTAAAATGAATGCACGAGTAATTTGTTTCGGGATCCCATATGCTCATGGGATAACAAAGTATGGAGAATTTCGGCTAAATTTCGTACCAAATTTATATATATTATGGTGTTTACAAGCAAAGTTGAACAAGAGCTATCTCAAGATAAACTGTTTTTACCATCGCAGGACTTCCTTCTTTACTCTGATAAAAAACTTTTAAGCAAGTTTCTCGAAAAGGAAAATTTGTTACTACGGGATTTGCAATGATTCTTTAAACTGCCGTCCACCTGCAAGGTGGACAGACGACTTTATAAGGGTAGCAGGAGCACGCTGGATGCGGGCCGCTTTTGACAGGTCCGTCTGGAAATCTTTGGGGGAGGCCTATGTTCAGCAGTGGACGTCATGTGGCTGATGATGATGATGATGATGATATTATAACCTCCTCCTTTTGGAAGTCGGTTAAAAATAAAACTAAACACAGAAAACTAACTATCTATACATATATTAAAGCAGTAGAAACGGTGTGTCTGTACATTTAAAGAAATGTGATAAAAAAGAAAGGGGGTGGGTGACCAAAGAAGAGTAATGGAAAACAAATCAGCGATTTTTATAATTCTTTTCTGTCTGTCTTTGTGTTTGTTACTGCACATATCCGAAACTACTGAACGGATTTCGATGAAATTTGGTATGGAGATAGTTTGAGACCCTAGAAAGGACATAGGCTACTTTTTATCTCGGGAAAATATAAATCGGGACTTTTATCCCAGAAAAAATTTTTCACGCATGCAGAACCTGGGTAAAAGCTAGTAACAAAATATAAATATGTAATTGTGTCATGTTCCAGGATCAGGCTGATCCCGGCTGATGGTGTATATCCGGTTCGAACAGGCCGGCATAATTGTGTCGACTCGCAAGGGTAATCATTTCTTATTCGTCGACAATTTACCTGGACCCCACTGAGCTTACCATCAGGTGCAGTGGGGTCACTTTGCCGTGGCTGTATGCCGTGGCAGCGGGAAGGTCACCTGTTCTAGCAGATCGCCGACGGTCTGCGAGACGGGCCGCAGCGTGAACCGGCAGCGCTCGCGGCGCGACGGCAACGGCACCGTGATCACCGGCAGCCCGCGCCGGTACGTCACCGTCACTTCTGCAACAAACATTGTTTACACATTAATCAATTATCCTTTTGAAGTTATACTTCTGTTGGCGCGTTAGGGAAAAATAATGAGAGTAAATTTTTACGATGCGCGCGCTCCCGTCACGAAAAACCGACACCCTGAAGTTAGTTATAGTCAACATTTTAGTTTTGAATTTTGAACGTAGAATAAGGCGAAAGATATTTTTTTTTAAAAGATTTTTAATTTGTTACGACAAAGAAGTATAACTTCTAACGCGTGTACATAAGTACACACACACTTTTTTGAAGTTATACTTTTTGGGCGCGTTAGAGAAAAATGATGAGAGTAAAGTTTTACGATGCGCGCGCACACCGTCACGAAAAACCGACACCTTGAAGTTAGCTATAGTCAACATTTTAGTTTTGAATTTTGAACTTAGAATAAGGCGAAAGATATTGAAGTTATACTTCTTTTGGCGCGTTATTTAAAAAGATTTTTATCTTGTTACGCCAAAGAAGTATAACTTCTAACGCGTGTAGGTACATAAGTATTTTTTATGGGAAATAATCTTTTGCGGGATATTTTTTTTAGTAGCACAATACATTGCGAGTTGACAAATTATCCGTGACGATCGCAACATGTTATTATTAAAAATCAAAATTTTTAGTCTTTGTTCAACTTGAATTTAATATGATTATATTTGTTAAATACGGCCTCTGATTCCCAAACTAGCCTAATATACACATATCAAAAAACAATTCCGTTACATTTGTTTAAATCGATTAAAAATGCAAAATTAATCTTAGGTATTGAATAGAAGTAAATTTAAATACATTACCATATATTATTTTATAACTCAAAACCACCCATACTAACACCCCTGATCAATATTAATAAACTCAGCACCATCACAATCATGAAGCTGACGAACGGTTAATTTAAATCGCCTGCCTTGTCGCTAACTCCTTAAACTCCATCGGCTCGCATTCAATCCCGTCTGGTAACACAATATCAGACTGCCAATCTATCTCCGGAAGTGTGACGAGGAACATACCTAAATGCCAATCTTTGGGGGGCTATTAGAGCTCGTTTTTGTCAAGGAATTCTATCTCAATTCTGTCGTGTGTCTCATTATGTATTCTTTAGGTATTTTACGTTTTATAGAAATGGAAATACGGAATACGTAGTCGGTTTTTTTTAAATTGATACTTATATGGTACAGGGCTCTATTCACTTGTCAGTATCGTTAAGTTAATAAAAACGGGCAAATGCGAGTTGGACTCGCGTACCGAGGATTCCGTACAAACTTGTAGGTATGTAAGTTCTAGTTCTAGTATCTAAGTATGTAAGTTCAATAGTTCGCCTAAATTAGTTAATAAATTAATTAAATTTAAATAGTTTCTAATTTTATTTTATTTGGACGCAAAACAGAGTACAGTCATGACAATTTTATATAAAAATGTGCTGTAAGACCTTGCTTTTATTTAATGGTTCTAGGTCAACGGGAAGTAGGTACCCTATAGGTTTAGATTCCTTTGCGAAATCGCAAAATATGCGTAAATATGCGATATAAATGGTCATATCTTTTGACCGTGTTGACTTACAGGTTTGATTTTTTCAGAACTGAAACAAACCGTAGACCTGAGTATTTGATGTAAATTTCATCTTGATATCTTTACGCGTTCCTGAGAAAAATATTTTTGACAGACACACAGACGACAAAATGATCCTACAGGGGCTCCGTTTTCCTTTCGAGGTCCGGAACCCTAAAAGTATGTTGAAGTACATACAATAAATGCAAAGAAATTACAATTATTTTAAAATTAAATTGTGTTACCAGTTTAAAATTCAAAGGTAGTTAGCCACCAGGTCAAGCGACGTCACAGAGCTTACTCACTTATATAACTATATACTCTAACATTTAGTCAACTATATTTTTAGGCAACAATACATATTTAACAATTCTGTCGATCCATCTTTTATAATCTCAACATAAATTTCGTCCCCATTTACCCTTTCATCCGAATTTTCCATACAGATCCTGAAATACATCTTTTTACGCGAAAACATTCTTACCGGGTATCCCAAGCGTGTATTATTAAAATCACCAAAGGTACGCCGCATGAAGCATAATGAAAAGATGCCCTTGGTGAAAGGGTCCTTCACGCGACAGGTTCTAAGGCCCATTTCTTCTATTCACTATTGTGTTGGCACTTCAGACGAAGTCGTTTGTCTTCCGCTTAAAGAGAACTCCAGTAACTTTTGCTTTTATGTGTGAAATGGAAATTATTGAAGAGCGTTGGTAATTTGTGTTTTAGTACATTATTTTTTAAATAGCTTTCGTATTCGACTTTGACGGTATCTATGGAACCGCTTAAATAGTTCTAAAAAATCTTCAATCATTTAATTCACCAACCAAATGTATCCTACACATGGCCAACGATTAACTAATAGTGTCGATTTAATGCTAAAACAATTTAAAAAAATCTTTAACGAGTGCAAATTCCAATATGCAACTATATTTCTGGACATCGCGCAGCGTATCATTCCGCCACCAAACGTGGCCAGTTTAACCCCTCATTATTAAGTATTTGTAGATAATTGGGCGACCTCTTTGCAAGCGCTGCGTCGTTTGGAACGTGCTGGGAATCCCTCTCAGTTCAACCAGTTTACCCTGCAGGACTCAAAGGAATGACGGGTCACTACGTGCGGCAAAGACGGGAGCAGCACAGACATTATTGAAACGCAATTCCGGGTTTATTTCGACTTATACGAATTCAGAAAGAAGGTTAGTATAAAATTGGAGAAATAAAAGGACTCGTGTTTATGAAAGATTTTCCATCTAGAAAAAATCATAACGTAGTCCCAAGGCAATTAAATGCCACGGACTTCTTGAAGTCACTCTTAGCCCCACTGACTCAAAGTAAATAAAATAAAGTAAAAAAATATCGCAAGCCGCAATGTAATAGCCACTGATGTATCTTATTAGCCCGGTTAAAACGTAAAGCCGTCGACAAGGCGATAAAGGCCGAATGGTAGCCCATGGTGAGGCACAATAACCGCGCCAGTAGGAACCAAATTGTCTCGACCGAGCCCGCGCGCCGGACTCCACCTGATTGCCGACGCGCTCCACTTCCCAACGTACAGTCGGCAATAGTCGTCATTGAAATTTAATTAATGAATATAGCCAAAAATTATTGCAGACGAAATTCCGAAGGAATTGACGAAGGTCCGCCTGGAAATCTTTAGGGGAGGCCTATGTTCAGCAGTGGACGTTATGTGGCTGATGATGATGATGATTCAGCTAGCGATACCCATTTATTTAATTTACTGGGCAATCTAGAACAACTCCCACGACTGCAATATTTCAAAAGGAGTAAACAGAAAAATTAAAATTATGGAAATCACCCATGAAGCAAAATGAATAAAGTTAACACTTCCTAAAATATACCATTCTAAGGTAGAGTTTTAACTTATTTGATAACTGGTGTATTTTAATTAGATTAATGCACACCCCAAACTTCGGAATCCGTTGTCGAGTCCGCCGCTTGATTTAAATATTTATGACTTTAGAATTCATACTTTAACATGTTCCGAATGTGTCACACGGAGTATGAACTTAATTTCTGTGGAGAATGCTAAATACGTTGCATTTAGTTTCATGTTTGTAATTTAAATGGACATAAATTGTCAGCTAGAGAATAAAAATGCGTGTAAAGTATTAGTGTATTTAGTTTACATATTTATGATTGATTGCTTTGTTTACTTTTATGTACGTTTATTCGTATCTCTAATATCAAGTTAAGTACCTGATGCACCTACCTTATGTATTTCTGAACCACCCTAAGGTTGACTGGGAGAGAATGCCTTTGGCATTAAGTCCGCCGATATACTTATGTATATAAAGTGCAAATAAATAAATAAATAAAGTAAACAATGCTGCTGTTACATTTCAAAATAACCTATATTGTGACAGTATTTAGACGATCTGGAAATATTGCTTTTGGATCTGACTGTTAGGCCAAAGGTCTCTCGTAAGTCTTGATGCTCATGACAAATGACAATCATAGCTTACTGTATTGTCAAAACCATGTGTGTGACCTTTGGGTGGTACTATAAAAACTACAGCAAAAGTACTATAAACAAAATGATATCATACTACATATGGCATGTAAGTGGAGTGAATTGGTAAAGATTTTGTTATTTATTCTATGTTATAATACCTAATAACTAGTATTTATTAAATTTGTGTTTAATTTTGTTTTATATATTAATAATGTTTTTTGTTTGATTTTGTTTTATAATTGTCTTTTAATTTTAATTTAAATAGTTTTAATAGTTACCCCGCATTGTCACCTTGGAAAATCTCTGTCATGACTGTGTGTGAGATAGTACATAAATAAATAAATGTTGAAAATCTTATCGTCAACAAATTAGAACACATAACTGTGAAGTTTTACAATACAGAACTAACACATTAATTATACAAATTAATCACTGAATTGTCCCACAGATGTTGATTTTATTTGAATTTATTTACGTGACAAAAAATTCACTTAACCACCTAACAATTTCGCGCATGGCTGTACAAAATACTTTGTTACACTTTCAAGCAGATTAATCGCTCGCTTGAAAGAGACGAACAATAATTTGCTTACGATTTGTGTCATAAACAATGAGCGGGAAATTAAACTGGCAGTTTATTATAAAAAATAGACATGTTAAGGATTTTATAACATCCATTTGTAATACGTAAATAGTTATTGAGTTCATTCATTCATATTTGCAACTATCGTCAAAATATTATATGTAAGTTTTATTTTAGACTAAAATATACTCTGTTAAAAATGAAAGTACTTGTAATGAAGAATAATTATTGTAATTCTACAGATTATAAATTATATCCTTTCACCTGTATTGTACACGAACAAGCACTAAATTTTCGTCGAAAGGATATAGAGTAAACTTCACTTGATAGTCGATACGTAATACTAGCGGATCTACAGGTGGCCCATTATCGCCTAGCCGTAACCTCGGTCTTGTAAAAGGTTAACAGACCTTACTGAAACGAATAATTTCTAGTTACAGAAACATGTAGTCAGAATATCTGCCATGTTCTATTTAAGGACGACTACAAATTAAATACGGATATATACATTTTACTTTCTTTGTTACAATTTGAAATGGTAACTGAGATAGACTCTTTGTTATTAAAATGCACCTCCCCCAACCTCGTATTACTCGTACAGTACGAGTAGATTGTTTTAATTCAGTGTAGAAGTGTAAGTCTAGATTTAGCATAGAATAACTTAGGTACCTATCAATTCTGCATAACTCAAGCAGTTGGCCAAAATGGGCGAATCTTTCTTTCATCTTATGGACACAATGTCTGGTTTTGGAAAATTCAATTTCAAGACCAAACTAGAAACCAGTCAATATACCCCACCTTGTTAGCATAACAATGACCATCACAGTAGTCAGTCATCACTCATCACTCGTTTACTTCTTTAAAAGCAATAAGGTATATCGAGGTGACCTGTACACAACTATGTCTACATTTATTATTAAATCGCTGTTTCTCGCTACTTGCGCCGATCTATTTATTATGCGTGTATGAAGCATAATCGCCGGGCGCGCACTGCTCCGCGCGGCGCCGCATCGCACATGTCGGCAGACGTCGTAATTGCCCTGTCACTTTTCTAATTATCATCGCACCCACGTTTCTCTCCAATGTTTGATTTATAGATATCACTTTTGCATGCAATGTTACTTGAATTTTTCAACAAAATCATCTCTAAAGTAAAATTATCAGATTCAGTATACACAGTAAATGTAATTAATGTGAAAATATTTTGCGTGTGATATGCAAATGTATTTCGATGGAAATGCGATTATGTTTACAATAAGCCGTGTTTTGCATATTAATTTAATATCGCTAAGTGTTGTGTCACGCGCCAAGTAAAGCGCATGTAGTTAGCCGAACCAGGGATGACGGTTATCGAACGCGTAGTTAAGCCGTATACGCACTTTCAAACACACAGTTTACTCATTTTTGAATAGTATGTATGGACCCGGGCTTAGAATGAGATAAGTATTTAGTTCGACTTATAAGCAACTGACATGTGAATCTATAAACACTACTTCCAGCCTTTGTTTCGTAATTTAAAGTACTTACACGTATCATATTTTTTTTATTCCTAGCGATTTATGTATAAAACATATTGTTTTTGACTGCTGCGGTGGCGTACTTGCATTACGATACGGCTGCAATGCTGAGGTCTCAGGTTCGATCCCCGTGTTGGGCAAAGTGGTATTGGATTTTTCTATTCAGTATCAGCCCGGAGTCTGGAATTTGTGCCCGATATGGCGACAGGCTCGCCCCCTATGACATCATGGGACGGAATGCGCGCGGCGAAAAGTGAGTGCACTAGTTGCGCCTCTGCCTACCCCTTCGGGGATAAAAGGCCTGAGTGTGTTTGTATGTATGTATGTTTTCAAAAATACCTCTATGAACAACGATGATTCAATTAATGTCAACACAAAACGCACAAATTGTATTTCTGCATACTTCTTCGCGGTTCAGTGTTTGACGTTCATAAGATTAGTATCACTCCAAAGTTATAACGTAACAAACTTTGACAGTGCGTACACCGCTTTATGAAGTACAATCGGTTTGTACGTAACAAACAATCCCACTGAAAATAAAGCCTTCACAATTCATTTAACTTTGTATGACATAATTTGAGCGATATTGGATGACGATATTTTAGCGAGAAATTGTGTGTTGAAGAGTATACTCATGCTTGATGATTTGAACAATTGAAGATGTGATCGTAATTTTTTATTAATAAATCGACTTACATGTTTTTGTTTATAATACTTTTTTCCTATTTTGAAACTAGGACGAAATTTTGTTAGTAAAAATCATGACTGTGGAGCTACGGCGGAGTATCTGAAAAAAAAGCTAAATAATTTTAGATGTGAGGAGTTAAAATTTTCAAATCCATAGAGAGACCCAAGTCTACGTTACAATGCTACGTTGGACGCACTATCTTCTCGGTACTAAGTGGTCAATTTTGTGATTTTTCCAGTTCAATCTCAATAACGTCTTTATAACTCTCCTCTCCCAAAAAACGTATTGTATTGGCCAGTTCATATCCTTATATCTATGAAATTCTCCAAGTACGCACAATGTAAACCAAGGACAACTCTTGCAATAAAAAAATATTTCCCCACGCCACGCCCCCAAACAGATGGCTCCTCATTACCTTTGGATATTACGCATTCAACATAAATCTAAATCGAATCATCTGGTTAAATATCGGTATATTTAACAGGGAAATATTTTTCTCTTAGAGAATTCAACAGATTCGCGACTTCGCGAAAAAGGCGCGAAGGGGTTATGATATATGGTCCCTTGTCGTATTACAGTGTTACATTTGGGAAATAATCATATGTCTGTGTTAAAGATTAATCTATTTACAGAAAATGTAATATTTACGCTTCAGGGTATTGTTTTGTTCAAAACGTAAAATATTAAATATCTATGGAAAACTTGATGATATATTGGCATATTTTAACCGATTTCTTTATTTAAAAAAAATGTCTTTCCACATTTATTAAAATTTTACAAACTCTCATTTAAGGTTTACTTTAGTGCGTTGCTATCGCCTTAAGGGAACCTCTCATTACAGCTTTAATTATACTAAGACTATATTATTGTATTCCATAATTAAAATAACGGATAATTTAATCCAAATTATATTGCAGATCCACAGTTTTCATCTGTTTTTTTTTAAGGATTTCGAATTCACCCTACTTTAGATTTTATCTTGGTTTATTTTTCTTTATCCTCACGCCTGTATTAATTCAGTGATTTGTAACCATTTACTACGCTATTCAGTATTTCCATCGATATCCCCGGCGCGGCGTATCCACAAACCCTGGCGCCATGGAAACTATCCATTAATTAATCAAAACATAATATCTCCAAACACATATTAATTACAAGGATTTGGTTTATTTATTATGTTCTCAACGCAGTGATCGGATATAGGATTATCGACGTCGTTATTAATTGCTTAGAGAACTCAACAATTCTATTCGTTTGAGTGATTCCCGTATACTTATATCGTTTCTAAACCTAGACAAGCAGGTAAAACGGTTTAAATTATAAATTTAATGTTGTCTTATTTCTTCCAACACGGAACACGCACATCATCCGCGAAGGGATAGGCAGAGGGGTAGGCGCAACTAGTCCACCCACTTTTCATCGTGCGAATTCCGCCTCATGATAGGAGATGGGCGAGCCGATCGCCACATCGGGCACAAAATCCAGACTCCAGGCACACACTAAAATAGAATCAAACACAATCGTTTAAAGTATATTTTTCTTTCTTCTAATTCACTCCTAATCGTGAATAAATCGAACCGTTGACTGCTCGCCCATATCACTCATGATTTCACCGCAATTTATCAACAATCTTGAGAATCTGCATTAACACGACGGCGCCGTTTGAGAAAATTCAATTACAAATACTATAGAAAAAACGCACGCAATATCACATAACTATATTTCAACAATGACACGTTTATTATACATTCTTTATCATAAATTTTGTATTATTCTGTATCATAAAATACCAGTCATTGTCATGCTATCGCTTTCAGTTTATCGTGGAAAATAATAAGCTAGCTTTAGATATAAATTAAAATGAAAGAATTTGTCAAAATTGAAATAGATAAGAAAGGAGCAATTCAGTTAGACTATCATCATCATCAGCCACATGACGTCCACTACTGAAGTTCTATTGAGTTAGATTATACCCACTAAAATTATTTAGTTGGGCCATACAATAAGAACCATCTTTGTTATCATCCACCTGAGTAAAATCAATAATAACATACATAGCTCTTATCCATTACTGAGATACAAAGATTTTTTTAAAGACGATGAGTGCGAAGTTTGAACTCGTGGACCTTTGTTTCATACCCGTTAATTGCACACTGCGTCTAGTAATTATTACATTGTATTTTAGTTAACCGTAGCCACAAATTCGCTAGCGTATCGTTGGTTAAAATTATTGACTGCCAAGAACTAAATGGGGTCGATTCATTCAACAAAGTAATAGACCATAGTGAATATTCCGGTCATATAATCTTATTAATATTATAAACTAGCATTGCTCGCGGCTCCGCCCGCGTGGAAAAGATTTTTCCGGGATAAAAAGTAGCCTATAGCACTCAGGAGTAATGTAGCTTCCTATTAGTGAAAGAATTTTCAAAATCGGTCCAGTAGTTCCTGAGATTAGCGCGTTCAAACAAACAAACTCTTCAGCTTTATATAATAGTACTAGCTTTTGCCCGCGGCTCCGCCCGCGTGAATGAGTTTTCCCGGTATAAAAGTCCCGCTTTATATTTTCCCGGTATAAAAAGTATACATAATCTACCCGTAGCTTATATGACACGTTCGTAGATTTACCATAGCAGCGCCATCTATTGATTACTTACTCAACCCAGTCGAAAGGTATCGACATCTGTTAGAATCATTTTACCATAGCAGCGCCATCTATTGATTACTTACTCAACCCAGTCGAAAGGTATCGACATCTGTTAGAATCATTTGGAGTTAACAGATAATTGCGACTGTCAAATAATAACAGACAAATAATTAGCAATAAATTAAAATTGCGACTATAATTTGAGATTCAAACTATCCTATCTCTCAAGTTGGATCGAACTGCACATGGTGTGCGAATTTTATTATAATCGGTTAAGTGGTTTAGGAGTCCATTGAGGACAAACATTGTGACACGAGATTTATATATATTAAGATATAAGTATATATAGATGTGAAAGTTTGTGAAAATGTTTGGATGTTTGTTAGAAGTAAACCCAGAAACAAGTGAACGGATTTGTATAAAATTTGGCACACGGGTACACCATGTCTTAGATTAACATATACGCTACTTTTTATCCCAGTAATTTGCTCCCATGTGAAATTATGGATATTTTTAATCTGATTCTTAAAGTAGATGACGCTGGCGTCGCACTGTGTTTTAGGGATTTAACTCGGGCGAAGCCGCAAACAACACCTTATATATTAATAAGTATTCCTAGCAGCTTCGCTCGCGTAAAATAGTTTTCCTAGTATATTAGTCACACTGTGTTGTATTAAGTAGCTTAATTCAAGACATGTTAAACCTTCGTGCGCAATTCCATTTAAATCCGTTCAGCCGTTCCTATGTTTACTTCTAACATTTTACTTCGTACAAACTGCATTGAATGACGAGACGACATGTCGTTCGCCTGATGGTAAGCGATACGCATACGCATACTCACGCCTTTTTATCCCCGAAGGGGTAGACAGAAGCGCAACTAGTGCACCCACTTTTCGCCGTGGGTATTCCGTCCCATGATGTGATAGGAGGCGAGCCTATCGCCATATCAGGCACAAATTCCAAACTCCGAGCTAATACTGAATAGAAAAATCCAATACCACTTTGCCCAACACGGGGATCGAACCCGAGACCTCAGCATTGCAGTCGTACCGTAGTGTAACTACGCCACCAAGGCAGTAAGCGATAGTACGACCCATAAACAGTAGCAACACCATTCAGCACCTTGCGTTACAAAGTACTGTGTACTGGCTACAATGTATATTAATAATTTTAATATTAGTTAGAAGTAAGATTTTCAATTTGCTTGCTGTCATGCCTCTGTAACAAGGTAATTTCACGAGCCCTTTGACATGGCACACGCATATCCATAAAAGGGTTGCGTGCTAAAAGCATTAGGCGTGGTTGGCACTTCGTAGAAAGAACGCACATACTGATGAAATTATTTTGTTTAAATGAATGTTCTCGTTAGACTTATGACGGCGTGGATAAATGTGAATTGAGTATTCCTTGGTTTGAGTCCCAGGTCGCGCTACACTTTGTCTGTGTGTTTTAAGACGATTTTGCAAGGATATTACACCAAAGAGGAGTTGACATCCAATAAATTAGACACTTTCACCATTGGTAAAAACTGCATGTAGCGCCAACGCATTCTCAATTATTTTTTAAAATTGTGGCTCCATGGTTGGCACATGATGATTTTACCAGTATCAAACTAGGGACACCCTACGTTAAAGTGGGATAGGATTAAGGGAATGAAGATTCTGTTTTTAATAAGTCAAAATTCCACAGACAACGACTTTCAAGAAATGGAATCTTAGTTTCTAAAAAAATAACTAAACCTTAATAGGTTTTACCGGCCCGTAAACCGTTACAGTTGTGGCTTTGTTATTATTAACAGTAATTAAGACCATGTTGCGGCTGAAAATTGTTAGCACTGCTCTATTTTCTAGACCGCAGTGGTACAGTTTAGTAAATTACGAGTCTAGAATATATTCGCAGGCCTTTTTACGTTATTCAATTGAATTTATCCAAAATGGTAACAAATTTATGGACTTTTCCATGATTTCGTTGAATTTTGTCTCGGTTTCAAGACAGAATTGTAACTTATAATAAAAGGATTAAATATAAATGGATTAAAGATGTCTGTAATGGCATGTGAAATATTTAGTAAAAGATTTTGTTCATACCATTGGTATGTAAAAACCCATACATTATTTTTAGAATAATTTTATAAAATTAAATATAGAGTGCCTACCTCGGTGGAGTAGTTGTATTACGGTATGACCGAATTGCTGAGGTCTCGGGCACAAATTCCAGACTCCGGGCTGATACTGAATTTAAAACCCAACATCACTTTGCCCGACCCGGGGATCCAACCCGACATCTCAGCATTGCAGCCGTACCGTAATACAACTACGCTACCGAGGCAGCAGCTTATGAATATTATTCATTATGATTTTTTTATCAATTGAATTAAATCATAAAACATTGTACCTAAATGTAATGCTAAACGAAATGCAAAAAACAACAAAGCAGTATTCTATATTGGTATGTACGTTTCTATATTATTTTTCAATAGTATCTAAATCCATATTTTTAATTTGCTCCATAAATTATTTTGACTGCGAATAAATAAATAAAATCATCATTATCATCATCAGCCACATGACGTCCACTGCTGAACATAGGCCTCCCCCAAAGATTTCCATACGGACCTGTCAAAAGCGGCCCGCATCCAGCGTGTTCCTGTGACCTTTATCAAGTCGTCCGTCCACCTTGCAGGTTTGGGAAACTAAGCAAGGTCTTCTCGTCCAAAATACCTCAGTGCCTGAAGACAAAAGTCTTCAATCAATGTGTGTTACCAGTTACATATGGCACTGAGACGTGGCCTCTGACTATGGGCCGCTTAAGACGGCTCACGGTCACTCAGCGAGCTATGGAGAGGGCTATGCTAGGTGTTTCTCTACGCGATCGAATCAGAAATGAGGAGATCCGTAGAAGAACGAAAGTCACAGAGATAAATAAAATAAATCAATAAAACCCTGAGATATATCATTTGAAATATTGGACAAAACGGAGTGTAGAATAAATGTCGCAGTGACAACCGCGCGCACCTGCGAACATCCGCTTCTTTTGAACATGATTTATTCCGGGTTACAGATGTGAGGGATGTTTCTTTGATATCTCCTGTATTTTTCCTGACTCGAGAAAAAGAGTATTAAATTAGTTTTTTAATATTGTGTGTTTAATATGGAAAGCGTTTTGTAGCTCTACATGTAATCTTATTTAAAAATTATTTATATTATATACGTTAAACATATATGCGTAAAGTTGGCAACGTTTTTAGGCTTAAAACCAATGGAGCTCTTATAGTTCTTAGACTTCGATTTCCGTCTCGCTGTATGTTTAAAGTGAAGAAACGAAGCTCTATCATAATATAATAAGTTAATAATAAAGTCGACAAATCACAAGCACTTAGAAATTCGGACCACGCTTTTAACCGCCGAAACTTAGTTTCTCTAAGAATATTATAAAATTAATTTACACAAAATAATTTCTTGGAATTTCTATAATAGTAAAGTATATTAATAGAGATAAGCCTGATTAAGAGGTTGCAGTCTGTACAGCTCAGTTGCGGCTGTAATGCGGTTAAACGGCATTTGGCGTACTGATTAATTGAAATTTCAATGGACGAAGCCCTTTAAATCGTCACTGTAAATTGATATCAAGTGGACAGACGCTTTAAATTATGACAGATGTCTCGTAAAGTTTATTCCTCTGTCGGTTTATTCATTTCAAACTCATATATTTTTTATCACAACAACTAACAACACTCATATTATATTAGCACATTGAAAAAAAATATGGGCTGCGAACGAACCACAAACTGCCATACAATTACCGTTATAGTTCGGAAACATTTCAAAACATTTTTTTACACAAACGGCGCGTTTTTAATTAATTAACTTTATAGTTTTTTTGTCATTCATAACATGAAATTGGTTGAACTTTAATTCTTTCAAAAATCAAAGAATTAATACAGTTTACTTATAGGAATATGTTTTTTATCTGGAAACCGTAAAGTAACTTATTTGCATATGAAGAAAAGTACACACTAGTCTAAAAAAATGTGCGAGAGTAGTAAGCAGTATGACAAAATATATTTGGTTACCGGAATTATACCAAAGCATTCTTGGTATTGCGACTCAAAGTGATGAAATAAAAAATCAAGATCGCTTTGAGAAATCAGGCGAACAATAATTAAGCGTTAGTAAGTTACACTTAGAGAATAGTTCTTGGAATGGCTTTTACAAATTAGACAACGGAATAGGACGACTTCCATTGGAATTACAAATATAGTGTTTACTACAATAGTTTAGGCAATATCTTTGAAACTATTCTAAAGTCTTTGCCTAAGGATTTATCCACTTACGACCTTATTGTTTGTTGTTGTTATGTTTTGTCATCTTCCATTAAACTCAAATCAAAATTCGATCGAAGAAGACAAAACATTCGATAACTAAAAGGTTAATAAACTGTTTATAAATAAGGGCGTTAATGTTCATGAGATTTTTAACCTTATGTATATCACTAATATACGAACAGAAGACGTAATTGGAGCCACAACAATAACTCCCACGCCCTTGGAAAAGTCCATTAAAACCACATTCATTCACGGCTAAACTGCCTGTACCCGGATAACCGGTTCAGAGGCTGCATTCTTATCCGTGTAAAGCCGGGCAATAAAATCCGGATGGGGCACCCATTGTCACCGCACCTTTGTCGGTCTCCGTGGGTTTACGATCCCGATGGGCTGATACATCAGTTTTAGTGCTAACACTGCAATACTTTATACACCGGATTTTCTGGGAAAATATTTTTTGTAACGGTGAAATATCGTATGTCGCAAATTGCGTTTTCATTGGAGCGTATTTTAGGGATATTGGATAGGTTTCATCAAAATAATTAATCTATGTAACCTAGATTCCCCTGAACTGGACAATATAGGCTAAGAAAGTACTAAGGTCCCATTATTTTATTTTCGCAAGTCTTGAAAAGTAAATTGAACAATATTTGAAACAAATAATACAATTCATTGTTTTTTTAAACACATAACTAATGTTATACTTACTTAAAACAAAAGAAAACTGCATTAGCAGTACTCATTAAAAACGAAAACGGAAAGTGAATTTACTGTTGCTCATTTCGGGAATCGTAAAATGAGGCGCAGCATTTTGTAATAAAAAAGATTTTAAGAAAATGTATTATACCCGATTTAAAAATGGCTTAAAATATATACCTATTAAGGGCGCATTTACAAATTTCCGTAGTTTTGAGGTACCATTTATTGAATCAGGAGTTACGCTTATGAGGAGATCTTGGTATATAAATAAAGATTAAACATTCCTCTTTGCTTATAGCATATAGAAATTGTATGCTTCCATACAACATTATCACGTAAATACGTTTATTCTGGAGCAATAATCGCTGAAAATGACGAAAAATAGGGTCTGAATCGGAACCATTATACCTTAAACTAATGAATATTTTAATATAAAACCGAAACAATATGATGGCTTATATAGTCTTCTCGCTTTATGACTAATTATTTTCAAGTCAAATTAAATACTTTTCCAGTAAAGAGACAAAATATAACCTGAATTGAATTTCTTCATACATTTTCCAATTTCGGGCTGTCATTCCGCGCTGAGACGCGGCCGAGGAAGCACGGGTGTACAACTTTTTTTAAAAAAATAAATACGTAATAAATTGATCGCGATGTCATTATACTACGAATAAAATAGTTGATACTATTTCAAATTATTATTTTTCAAAAAGCAAGTATGAAAATTTAATATTACAATAAGTCAATACAAATTTGATTTAATTAATGAAACATTCATTTATTTTAATGCAAATATTTAAATTTCATTATTAAAATGGCATAGTATCTTTATATTTACAAAATCGACAAGTTTTGCAGTATATGGTATTTACTATTTATCTATTTATAATTTTTAGTATCGGTGATTATTTATTTTTAAATTTTACTAGGTTTAGTTCGCGTTTTTGCCCGCTTTCAAAGCCTTTCCCGGTACAAAAATATCTAAACACTCAATACTACAGTACTACAGTTCAGCCACAACTACTCACTAGGCATGGCTGCTTCGGTGAGTAGCTGTGTCGTATCGTAGGTACCGAGGTGTCGGCTGTGTGTGCCATTGTGACAGTTGCCCGCTGGATACGGCTTAATATACGTTTGAGTTTTGCCCAGCCTGGAATGAGGAGCGCAGCGCTCTCAAAGCAGTCGTCAGAGGCGGCCTCTGGCGTGTGTTGGCTCACTTCTGCGAGATAGTCCTCTCGTAGAAGGAGAGTGCTGAGAGAGTTCTGGAACGCGAGGATTCCTCCCGCCGTCAGAGGAGACGTAGGAGGCGCCGGGTGGACGACTGACCGGCGTCTCCCACCCTGTGGATTGAAGGTGTTTGGAGAATTCCACCACGATATCCCCTGCCTGTCGTAAAAGGCAACTAACAGTGGCCACCCGGGCGTCGCGGGCGGGTGCCGTCTCTAGCTTTGTCTTTTTAGCACATTGTTGCGACCCCCCTGATGGACAGCAGTGTGGCAGGTAGGCCTCACGCTGCCATTGACGCCGAGAGCGCCGAGATGCATGGGGGCTCCTGAGCCTATATCTCACTTGCTTTACATGGATGATCTCAAGTTGTTTGCATCAAAACAAACAGAATTGATTGAGTCGTTAAAAATTACTGAAAGATGTAGCAAATAACTCAACATGGAGTTTTGTGTAGATAAATGTGCGGCTATCCATATGAAGCGAGGAGAGGTCGTGGTCTCTGGTGACATACAAGTCTTAGAGACTGTAAGACTTAGATCCCTTTCTGAGACGGAAACTTACAAATATCTGGGTATGCCTGAGGCACTGGGGATTATGAGTGCCGACGTAAAACAATCGCTGAATGACCGTTTCTTCGGCCGCCTGGCAAAAGTATTTAACAGTTTTTTGTCAGGTGGTAACAAGATTTGTGCTTTCAACGGTTGGGTTATGCCTGTACTCATGTACTCTTTTGGTATACTCAGAAAGAAAGACTCAGACTGAATTGGACGCCCTGGATCGAAAGTTCCGGACCCTACTGACTGCATATCGTATGCATCACCCACGGTGGTCAGTGATGAGGTTGTACATCCCGCGAAGATGCGGGGCTGAGGCTTACTTAATGGACTTGCATAACCGCGAGGTATGCAATCTCAGGAATTATTTCCTCCACAGCGAAGTAGGCATGTATAAGATTTTAGTCATGGTGGATAAGGGATTTATCCCACTTTCCTTGGCGAATGAGAACTGGCGAAAACCTATGGCGATGGGCATTAGGGAACGCGATGTGATATGGAAGATCAAAGAACTATACGGTCGGTTCTATCGGGGCCTTGTCGTTTCTGCTCATGGGTTGATACCAGAGTCTCGACCAACACCTGCTGAAGCTCTCAGTTGGTAGTTGGGTCAAGAGCCAGATGCAGAAAGTAGTACTTCTGGACACCGCAATGTCAATGTCTTTTTCTATCGCCAAGCAGCAGTGTGCATGCACTGTAGTATTTCGGTTTGAAGGACATTGTAACCAGTCTAACTACTGGACATAATGAGAGTTAACATCTTATGTATCAGGATGGCGCAGTGAAATGCCACACAGTATTTTGTAACTCAACGTGCTGGATGGTGTTGCTACTGTTTATGGGTGGTCGTATCGCTTACCATCCGGCGAACGGCATGCTCGTCTCGTCATTCAATGCAATAAAAAAAATGTCTATTACATGATGAAATTATAATAATTATTATTATTAAACATAATTGTAAACATTCGACAATTCCAAAAAAATAAATATGGATGAGTAAAATAATATGTTCAAGTATTAAGATTAGCTCGTTCAAATGGAAAATCTAGTTTAAATCGGTTTCGATGTGTGCGCGTGTAGCAAAGCGCGTTCTTGTCATTCAAATATCTAAAATCGAAGATGTCAAAAATGTAATAGCGTCCTTAATGAAAGTTAGTAAAAAAAATAATTTAATTTAATTTAAACCCCTTTCAGTAGTAGAGGAGGCCCGTGCTTAGCAGTGGGCAGTATATAATACAGGGCTGATTGCAATAAAAATTGCAAATGAAACTTTATCTGCAAGAAAAAAAACAATCGATTTAAAAATGGAATCTTGATTTGTATTTGATACTGACAGAAAATCTATTAGGTACAGAAAGTACTAAATATTCCAAAAAGGTTTAAACTCAGACTAGTTGCTTAGTTCAGTGTGTAATAAAATATTTAATGCCATACCTCTCCTCCGACATGAGGAATCCACTTAAGAGCATCATGTGAGTGAAAAATTCCCCTGCACACTAGCACTGCTCAAGCCACCGAGGCGAAATATCTTCTCAGCTAAATTCTCTTAGCTATTTTCAAGCAAATATTTCTGGTGTATTACACGAACTACACTATCTAGGATCTAAGTAAAAAATGTTTTTGGTAATCAAAATTTACCAGAATGTATTAAAGCTTTCATATTTATGTGACTTGGCTGAGTGTAGTGAATACACTATGCCCTGAGTACCTGCCCTTTATCTTATTATCCACCACTAAAGACCAGAAATTAATGTAATTCCACACTCTATTCTCGTAATATTAATATTTAATATCACATTACTAAAGAGAGTACAGAATACCTAAATACAAATTACACCACAAAACTCCAACTAAATAAACTACAACATTGTTCAAAAGTTTCTAAAACTATTAGAACAATGTATACCGGGAAATGAGAAGGCAATTTTAAAGCGTTATATGCCGCTATTTACGGGTTACCGGATCTATTTCATGATCGTGCTCTGACCCTTTCGTAGTTCTATAAATCATATTCTTTTTAATTTACTCGCAACATAGAATTCTGCCAAATATACCCGAGGGTACGACTAATGTGAATCGCTTTTAAATTTTAATATGTAATGTAAATTATAGAGTGTGAAATGATATTAATTTCACGTTTATTTGAAAGAATGGAGAAACATGTCATATCTTTTAAAAGTTACTTCGTACTCTTTCGTATCTTTTATAATACATTAAACATAAAAGATATTTTAAATAATTTCTATGACTAGGTACTGAAGATTTTGTTAAAAAAATACCAATAATACTAATCCAATGCCTATATTTCAGTTGAAAGAAAGATTTACTAAATTCTATCTTGGAACTTTATTATACCTAGGTAGTGTATTTATATTCTAAGCTTCCGCATGTATTCCTTAGACAGGAAGCACAGGTGCACCTAACACACACGAAGTTCTGCATGAATATTTTCCTATTTAGTTTAAGTAATTTTGCAGAAAATATACTTTAATATAATACTTAAATATTAACAAAAAAGAACCGCAAGAAATTGCAACAAAAACAAACCATCCCCTACAATAGCAGCGCGACATGCGATCGTAAAATAATACCGTGGCTCAAATATTTCCACGGAACACGGCGAAATATGGCGCGTAACTTCCTACCCGTGTTTTTATATCCACACTTCACTCTCACCTTTGCTTTTAACACGTTCTCTGAACGACTCGAAAGGGCGTACTGTACGCGAGGTTTCCGCGCGGATTTTTCATACGAAAATGCTCGTTGAGTCGTGGAATTCATTCGTACAAACTGTGCAGCTGGCAGACTGAAAACTTGATACTTGAAAAGTATAGTACAGCTTTATATTAATAGAATTTATGATGCCCCCAATTCAATGCACTGTGTATATAGTTGACCCTTGTTTTAATTAACAAATGACAACCCTAAACATAAAGTAAGTACATATGCCTACAAAACGCCCACACTAAGCATATCACGCAAACGTTTTAAGTACACCTAACAAATAATTGTCAACCCTAATGCCAGTGAGTTTAATTTAGGACGTGATTCCCGTAAAATACAGGCAATTCTGGGTACCGAAAAGCGTATATTTCCCATCTCTGTCATTGTATATTAATCACCGTAACAAAAAGCCTGCAATATTGGGGGGAGATGTTTTAAATGATACTGGCAAATTGGTTCACGAAGTTGTTTTTCTTTAAAAGTTAAAACGTTCGGTACTTGACGCACTCACTATTAAGGCGGAACAAAGCAATTTCAGGAGGTTTCTGAAACAATACGTTAGGAGGCTTTTGTAGTTTGCACGTTGAAATGCGCGTAATTAAAATGGCTGCTATAGTGGCTATTTTCAGTACCAATTACATATAAACGTAATTATATTCCCATTTAATGTTTATAAATTTGATACTAGCGTGGATCTTGCATTTTCATAATTAAAATCTCATAAAAGGGAAGCATGCTAATTGTTAACACTTAATTTAGAATTCAAGAAACCTAAGTAAAAAAATGTTTCAGAGGAAACATCCAATTATGATTTTAATATTGATATGTTGCCTTTGAAAAATGTCAGATCATTCATTATATCATATCATACAAACATCCATGTGCTCTAAAATCTAAACCATTGCATAGTTAAGGAGCAACTAGACAAAATCGCAAACACTATTGCATCAAAAGCAAACAGAGTGAGGAAACCTGCATACAATTAGAATAATGACGAATGATGCACACATTGCGTAGACTGTAAGCGTAACCACCGCCACCTGTCATGTCTAGGAGCCATAAACCACGGCGCAATGAGCGCTGACACGGATCTTGGGACAATATTTTGCAAAAGCAAAAATTATATTACATTCAACGGAGGAAAAACCTAATTGTTTGCATTTATTTGACAATTAGCACAGCAGATTCATTAATAACTTCCCTATGAGGACCTGTCAATTACAATAGCATTGGGAGAAATTCGCACAATAAAAATAAATTAAAAGTCTGTCATTGCTTAAAATAAGAATACGATAAATGCCAATTGAATTTTTAAAATTAAATCTCATAATCCTAACGTATGCCAGACTAACCACAGACGACCACATGATAGGAGATGCGCGGGTTGTTCCTTCCGTCATCGACATTTCCATTGAGAAAGCAGCGTCTCGTATAATTATTAGAAACGAGAGCGAAGCGATTTCCGAGGCGGTTGGCGCAACAATTAGACAGTATATGCGATCCATGGGATAGATGACTAGCGATATTAGATGAATATCATCACGGTTAAACCCCTTTTCAGGGTAGGCAGAGGTGTCACATACATCTCGCCAGCTATGAGGACGACCGTACTGCCATTTACCGGGCACAATTTCATACTCGTGTAGTCTTGTCATATTAAGTAGACCCTTTGATTTGTTAACACTTACGAGACGTGAGGATGTCGTAAGCGCTCTCAGTAGTAGCCTAGTTCCAATATAGGTATGCTGTAGGTAAATACGGTGACATTAGTTTGAATGCCTAAACAACGGCTTTTAACACATGTACCATCCATGACATAAGTGCTTAAAATGATTTGTATATGATTTTTTTTTAAATTCTACGAATTTATCCTTTGCGCTAACATTGAGTTCTTTTAGTTGAAAAGGCATACATGAAAGTTTTAGTATGTGTGTTCCTACAGATTTGTTGAGCTTCATCTTAGTTTAGTGTCATAAAACGCGTACCAACGTCAATCCTGTCTTACAGTAACTTCAATGGTAGGTGACAGCAGAATAAACTCGTTTATAATCCCTTTGAATTCTCTACATATCTACTCTTAAATAACGCAAACATCTCATAAATTACGCCGCATCTTACAACTTAATCTAATTATTAATCACGTAAGGCGGGCGCGGGCATTTGCGCGTGCGACGGTACGCTTCACATTTGCGCCGCGAGCCGCTCGGGCACAACGCTGCCTATGGGCCATCGTATACCGCGACACCCCTAGCTACCGCCGTATAGTGTTCCCGTACTTTCTACCCGATATTTGTTGTGTGTGCGCTTGTTGAGTTCATTAGGGGTGTCGCCGGTGTGTATCAGTGACGGTGTGTGTTGTGGCATGGGGTAGAGATGGGAGCAGGACACAGCGCGGAGGGCGACGGCGGCGCGTACGCAAGCGACCCGTCGACCCACGACCGCCGCAAGTCTTGCAGTAGGAGGCGGAGGTATGACCCACAAATCTACATCTACTTTCAGTGTTAATTTACAGGAATCTTGTTTTCTATCAATTGAGCAATAAAACCGTCTAATTGACTTTTATCGGCATTGGAAATTGTAAAGTAAAGCTTGTTTAAACCACGAGCTACATATGCAATGAGTCTAGGTGGTAGGGAAGATTTTCAGCAATCGCTCATTGCTTTTTTACCTTCTGAATATGTGTTATTCAAAACAGTCTTTATAATTGACACGCGAAGTTTTATTTTCGATAGGAAATTATGCTTAAATGCGAAATCCAGTTTCATACCTAACTAGACGCATATAAATCATATATAAAAATACATATACAATTCCTGTAAGACATCCCTTACATAGCACAAGATTCGGCTAAGTGGGTGTTCGAGAAAACTTCAGCAACATTCCGACAGATTGCCCATGAACACGATAAAACTACCAAACTACTAAATTGAACCTTAAGTAATTTGTGTAGGAGCGAACCAATCACGTCTGGAACTTTGGAGGCTTTTGTGAATTCACTGATGAGCTTCCTGTATTGAATACTTGGAAAGAACAAACTTTTCTGTTAGTACAATATATAACAATTAATTTTCGCGAAGTAAGCACAATTGTTCTTTTAACAAAAACAAAGGCACATAAAACAGAAAATATTAAGAACTTTCAGCATTTAGGAGTTTTTAGATAATTAATAAAAAAACAATAACATAATCTAAAGATACAAACTATTATCAATAACAACAATCTAACGTAGCGTAACAACGGTAACTCTTAAGACTTTACAGAAACTAGACACCACAAACTCATATTTCAAGTAGACTCGACTTCCGAACGTTTCCATTTAGATATGCATCCGACCATAACACGGATATCTTTCTAAGATATTACCGAACAACTTCAGTCATTTCAACTTCTACTAAAAGTCTTGTTCCGTGCAACTCGTCTCATATACATTTCGGTGACGAATTACCGTCTAGAGTTTCGAATATATTGCAAAGTTTTTGATGATGTGCACGTGTTCATGTTGTCATGCTTTTCGCATTTACTTTCAAACTGTAAAATACTATTAGGGCCAGGTCTACCGGTTTCCGATAAAGATCCAGATAAGTTCAAATAATTCTGACACATTACTAGAGACTTTTTCTACCAGATATTTCTATTTGAGAACTTTAAAACCGAAAGTTGTAGTTTATGCGGCGCATAAGTTCCTATCAGGGACATTATTAGCAAGTATTGTGTTTGTTCTATTTAATAAATTTCATTTTTGCTTGTACGTCACTAATATTTAGAACTAAAACATCTTATTGTAGAATTAGTGAAACTATGCTTATCACAAATTCATAAAACCCGGACAAAAAAATATATGTGTGTGTACTTGTGTACACGCGTTAGAAGTTATACTTCCTTGGCGTAACAAGATAAAAATCTTTTTAAATAACGCGCCAAAAGAAGTATAACTTCAATATCTTTCGCCTTATTCTACGTTCAAATTTCAAAACTATAACCTCCTCCTTTTGGAAGTCGGTTAAAAATGTTGACTATAGCTAACTTTAGGGTGTCTGTATTCGTGACGGTGTGTGCGCGCATCGTAAAAATTTACTCTCATCATTTTTCCCTAACGCGCCAAAAGAAGTATAACTTCGATATAACTTCAATAACAAACTTGATTACTTAATAATATATTTCATATTATAATTCCATTACTGGACATATTAGTTTTGGTAGTTTATACATCCTTGTAGTTCTAAATTACTGACTTATGAAACACCTGGCATCGGTCCAACGGAAGCAAGGAACCAACTTCCAACTTAAGCTACTCTCCTTGACCGTTTTTAGTAACCACGTATCAGATAACATCATCCTTTAGAACGTCATGGATGAAAATTGTCAAAGAAATATTCACTAACGCCCACTTTGAGTTTCTTTTTACTAACTACTGAAGCTACTATTAATAAAAGCTTAGAAAAATTAAATAGTTTTGTACACAAATACTGTTAACGCGGAACAGGAAAAAAAACAAAGAATACTGAAGCATAAAATAGTGTATGTAAATAATTACATCCCACAGTTACAAACATGGATTTTAAGAACCTCAAACTCGCAGCCCAACATCCAGTATCGAAACAATTACTGGTGGTAGGTCTCTCATATGTAAGAGACCGCCTGGGTGGGTACCACCGCAATGTCTATTTCTACCGCCAAGCAGCAGTGTGCATGCATTGTTGTGTTTCGGTTTGAAGGACATTGTAGCCAGTGGAACTACAGGACATAGTAAGACTTAACATCTTATGTCTCAGGATGACGAGCGCAGTGGAATGCCACACAGTACTTTGTAACTCAAGGTGCTGGATGGTCTTATGTATGTGTTCGTATCGCTTACCATCAGGCGAACGGCATGCTCGGCTCGTCATTCAAAGCCATAAAAAAAAAAAAAAAAACTTTATCACATCACAAAATTTGTTCAGATGCATTATACACTCGCTACCTCTAATTTTAATAAACTCATCGCCCACCTCACCACGAACGTTTCATCGCCGTATAATTCCAATAATCTCCTAATAACACTGCATTATAAGGTTACCGCAGGTAGTATTTTGCAGTTGAGATTTTAATATTACCATAACAATGGGTTATTGTTCGGAACAGAGGCATTTTATCCAAACCCAAAGCCCGCGTAAAGCACTTTGCGAGAACTCCACTGGCTAATTGTAGGGCTTGCACTTATTTTCCATTCATAAGTGGCTTAAGTGAATAAGAATCGTATTAAAGGAATATGAGATAACAATAATTAGTAATAATAATAAATACATTTTAATTAATGTAGATAGCACTTTGTTATTCCCTACAAAAATTAAGAATTTAAGTGTTTGTATCATGTTTAAAGGACAATTTATGTTGTTAATTTAGTACTTTTATGATCTGTGTTTCAATAAGTTTTACAATAAAAGATTCTTCCACGTATTACACTTTAGTTAGACTGCCTCGGTGGCGTATTTGTATTGCGTACGCGTTACGAGTACAATTTGCGCGCTGAGGTCCTGGGTTCGAATCCTGGGTCGGGCCAAAAACATTGTGACTGGGTTTTTCCATCTTTAAAATTACTCAGTCGCAGCTCGGAGTCAGGAAGTTGGCGGTGTGATACCCCCGTGCCTCGGAAAGCACGTAAAGCCGTTGGTCCTGCGCCTGATCTCTCTCCGGTCATGTCGGATTGCCGTCTCACCGGACTATGAGAGTAAAGAAATAGCGAGTGCACCCTGTGTATTGCGCACACACTTGTGCACTATAATATCTCCTGCGTATCTGGCTGATCTCTGTTGAGATTTGCCGCCGTGGCCGAAATCGGCTAGAAATGAAAAGAAAGGGTATATATATATATTTTTTTTACACTTTAGTTAAGTGAACATGAAAATATTTTTTTAAGCTATTGCATAGCTTCTATCGCGGGCCTTGAGCGTGGAGACCGAATCCAGAAATTCCGTAACGAAAATAACCTGACATCTTTTTTATCTTACTAATATGAACCTTAAATACAATGCGTAGAAGCTATAATTCTTGAAACGAGTATATTTTTATTTATTTTATTTATTAGTCATTAAAACCATTTCTTACTAATCTAATATTAACCTTAAATACATTGCGTAGAAGCTATTTCCCCAGCGTTGGCACGGCACGAGTACAAAAGAATCGAACGTAACATTCTTTTTTCAAATTTTGATTTATTCTACTTTGGTTGTGATGACCATTGAATTTCTGACATTTATCAATAACAAGACTAAATGTGCGTTGCTCGCGTTTAAAAATCTACTTTATGTGGTAAGCGTAAGATCGAATTTGTGTTTAGTCAATCAAAATTTGTGATAAAAAATGCTATGCAATAGCTTTACCGCGGCAGTCTCCGAGTGCCACACGTATTTTTTTTTTCATATTTTTTACGTTATATTAATTTATTGCACCCGGTTTCCAATTATTACTAACTAAAACCAATACTATGAAAAAACCAAACTCCACATTGCATAAACATCCAGGAACAAGTAAGTATTACACCGCTGAAATCATTACCGTCAGATGTCGGAGCATGTATCGTCTCATTAACATATGACATCTACTTGGCTAATGTGTGCGACTCCAAGCGGTGAACCGACAATTGGAGATTCCAACGATTACCTTGCTTCCACAAGCTCTTCCAAACAATACTATGCAAAACAAATCCGAAGTAAAAAAGTCCACAGCGCAAATAAAAATATCCAGAAACTTCGACAAGAAAATATTACACCGCTCCAAATCATTACCGTCAGACGGCGGAGCTTGTATAGCAATTCGCACGTCTCGTTGCCATCTTCATGGCGTCCACTCGGCCAATGTGTGCGAACGCCAAGCGGTAAACCAACAATTGGAGCGTAGCCTAACTGGATACATTCAGCTGGCCGTGGCCCGTTATCGAGTTTTTTCTTATCGATATGAATACTATAATTATCTTTTTTGTCTATGTGAGTTTGGGTATTAGCCGTTTCACGCTGAATGGACTGGGTTTTATTAGCTCCAATTGTGATATCCATACAATCCATTATTGCAGCGTATTTGAATGCGTAATAAATATTAAATTACAAACAGATATAAAATAATAAGTAAACTGTGTAAACTCAGCTCTTATTTTTCACATATGCTGAGCCAGTATTTCGCGTAAGTACGCATAACACTGCTCTTTGTTATTTACTAACTGACAATCGTATGCAAAAAACGTTATTTAAAATCAAAAGCACATTAAACATGTCGCATTCGTCAGCAAGATTTTTAATTAAACACACCCCACTGCACGCAGCGCGTAACGTTTTCTGCTATAATAACATTAGCACGGTCTCAGTACGAGCGATAAACTATAATGAATATTTTATGATGATGATGATACGTTATACGATACATAATATATAGACTACTAGCTTTTGCCCGCGGCTCCGCCCGCGTGAATGAGTTTTCCCGGTATAAAAGTCCCGCTTTATATTTTCCCGGTATAAAAAGTATACATAATCTACCCGTGTGCCAAATTTCATCGAAATCGAAAAGTTATTAAATTTACCATAGCAGCGCCATCTATTGATTACTTACTCAACCCAGTCGAAAGGTATCGACATCTGTTAGAATCATTTGGAGTTAACAGATAATTGTGACTGTCAAATAATAACAGACAAATAATTAGCAATAAATTAAAATTGCGACTATAATTTGAGATTTAAACTATCCTATCTCTCAAGTTGGATCGAACTGCACATGGTGTGCGAATTTTATTATAATCGGTTAAGTGGTTTAGGAGTCCATTGAGGACAAACATTGTGACACGAGATTTATATATATTAAGATAAACGGAAATATATTTATTTTCTCCAACACTTGTAGCCTTATCGTTAATCGTCGTATAGTAAAACAAGAAAATCTACACAACTATTGACAATGTTGTCGATTCTTATGGCTTCTTTTAGTCATATTACAGGTTATATCCAATTCGCCAGCTTTTATAAATACAATTATGCATTAAGCTACATAAAATACGGACATAATTTTGAATAATTACCTAATCACTCCGTAGAGTGATAACTACTTCAATTATTTATAAGTTAAACTAAAACCGTTTAGTCTCTGTAAATAAAGCATAATACAACCAGAGACCAGGCAGAACTAACTCGCAGATGGACAACATCTAGTAAATAAAAAAAAGTGTAAACAAAAAAAACTAATTTCCACACATTCTCATCAAAACGACAACAATCAAACTAACCGATGGAATATCGATCGCCCGCGTACAGTGGGACCCCGCGTTACGTGTAAAAAAGCGTCCAGCGAAGCGTGCGGGCCTCTCTCGCGTTTCTCCACACTACATATTTCTGTATGACACACATGTAAGTTGCTGAATCGCTTCACGCTAGCTGAACGACGCAATAGATCGTTGATTTTTGATGAAAATCACCAGTTTATTGAGCGAAAAAGTCAATCCAACGTTATTTATGATCTCGTATTATCACATCTGGATAATAAATGTCGAGGCGTAATTTTATTCTTGTTCCGCGTGCGTTTCGAAGAAGCGGGATAAATACGCCCCTAATTGAATTGTGATGTTCGCATCTCGTGGCTTTTAAAGCTCGAAAAAATGTAATAAGGCTTTGGATTATTTTCCTCTCGATTTGACATGAAATTGAGGATAATGTTGTTTAGTAAAAGAGGATGAAAGAAATTCAATGCAATTACTTTATTCAATGTAACTTTGAATTTATTTTAAGTGGTTTTCTAAAGTTGTTTAATAAATCTGAAATTATAACCAAAACATCTCTATGTAGAAATAGCAGCAACTTGTCATCTCTGGGCTAATTAACTTAGAAACAAGGGAAGTTGTTAATATTTTCAGGCAATTTTAGACGACCTCGGGGTAAAAGGCTCCTCTCAACCATTTCTTTAAACATCGTTGGCTCCTCTTGTGTTTTCTGTATTTAAAATCACGTTTCATTAATACTACTCTTTTACTAACATTCATGTGTTTTAGGTTTTAATTTCGTTAATTTACTTCTTTTACACATCAACTTCTTATTGTATATCACAAAATATATAAAGCGCCAATACAACATTAATTTAATTACAAAATTCATATTTATGGTGATTACGCTACCTAGGGTAATTAATTACAAAAATAGACTATATTTAATATTTGTCATCCAACCGCAGCACTTCTGTAATTTATTGTTTGGATTATTTATGGCACATAAATATTAACCCATTTTACATTTCTGTTCTATATTTATGTCCTCGTTGTCCCTGGACACACACACACACACACCTCATGGCCGTTATCCCCGAAGGGGTAGGCAGAGATGCAACTAGTGCATCCACTTTTCACCGTGCGTATTCCACCCCATAATGTAATAGGGGGCGAGCCTATCGCCATATCGGGCACAAATTCCAGACTCCGGGCTGATACTGAGTTGAAAAACCCAATATCACTTTGCCCGTCACGGGGATCGAACCCGAGACATTGCAGTCGTACCGTAATACAACTACGCCACCGACGCAGTCCCTGGACACAAACTCACAAATATTACCATTATTATTATAAAACAGAAGTACAAATTAACAACCAGTGAACCCTTAAAGTAGAAGGAACAGCTTAAGAAATACTATAAGAATTGCTACAACTCAAACTTCAATGAAGAAACTAGCCGTAAAACGAGGATTAGATTAGAAAAATAACCTGCAGAAGTTAACTTCCACAAGCGATTTTTACCGAGCCATTCACCGCAAGCTAACTTCTGCAAATTTTGAAGCTATCAGGATTTGCGGCGAGTCGTCTATGTTATAATTATTGAATATTGCCACTACTGTTGTCGCATCTGGGACTTATAAAGCAATTTATTGCTGCGAGAACTTGCTAGTCTAAACATAGCTTAAGAGACCAAACGGAACCATCACACCCCAAAGGATGCGTGCACCTTATGCAAATGTCCTAAACTCCTTGTTTACATAAAAACGCGGGTTTCACTTTCTCAAACTATTTGCTACGGATCGTAGGGTCGACGCACTCGTCACGTGACTCATTAACCGAATTAACCAGAGACCATCAAATAAGACTGTAATAGCCGCCATTGCTCAGCAGAACGTGCAACTATTTCGTTGGTGAATATATTTATTGTTATGGTTTTTTACAGATTACAAAATGTTTTACAGATACAGATTTGGTGTTGTGTTCTTCCAGTCTGGTCAGAAGCTATAGGCCCATACATTAGATTTTAAATTAATGCAGATATCAAGTTTCCTTAAAGCATGTGGCGTGGTTTTAAAATCTTTTACTAGACATGCATTGTTCAGCTTGGTGCGAAGATATGATTCTGATTATAGTATATCGGTAAAAAAACTCACCACTAGAAGTATTTCTTACGTTCAGCACGTAAATTGCTCTAGGTTGAGAGGTTTGGGCCTCCTACGGCAAGCCGCCGTGGAGGAGTGACGTCTGAGGCTGGACTCTGGAGGCCCCGTCAGCGTGGCTCAAGGTCGTCGCAGCAGTGCGCCTGGTCTTTGCCGAATGGCTGGACAGGCGCCACGGTGCGGCAACATTTGGTCTGACAAGGATGCTCACTAGGCATGACTGCTTCGGTGAGTAATTGTGGCAGGTAGTGCGCAAGGAGGTGCCGGCCGTGTGTCACCACTGTGACAACTGCTCGCTGGATACGGTCCAGCACACGTTGGACTTTTGCCCAGCCTTGGACGAGGAACGCAGCGGTCTCAAAGCAGTCATCAGAGACCTCTCGTTGCCAGCCGTGGTCGCCTTCATGGTCGATAGCTGGAGGTCCTGGTGTGTGATGGCGCACTTGTACGAGGTAGTACTCTCGCAAAAGGAGAGTGCCGAGAGGGATCGGAGACGCGGCGATCCCTGCCGCCGCCAGAAGAGAAATAGGAGGCGCCGGGTGGACGACTGACCGGCGCCTTCCGCCCTGTGGATTGGGGGCATTTGGAGAATACGACCACGCTATCCCCTGCCTGTCGTAAAAGGCCACTAATAGGGGCCACCGGCGGCAGGGGGCTGTCCGCCTATAGCCTACATCTGTGCTTTTGCACACCTTTGCGATCCCCGTAATGGACGGCAGCGTTGCAGGAATGCCTCACGCTGCCGTTGACGCCGAGGGCGTCCTTCCGTGCGCTGGGATTCTGACCCTCATTAAACCCCATTAATTTTATAATTCGACATACCACAAGATTATGAGACATGGAGACCACTTATTAATATACCAGCATAAAAACCACACGATATTTTCGTCTTTATCAAAATATCAATTACCTAATCAAAGTCAAAATACTCTTTATTTTAATAGTCTTTTTTCAAAGCTCCTTTAAATCGTCATGAATGTACCACCGCTTCGGACCGTGTTAACGCTGTGAAAGAGAGGCGCAAGAAACTCCCTCAGCAACATGATCTGTCAAAATAATAAAAAGAACCTTAAACCGAACACTGAAGTCTAGTCATGAAAACATTAATGCATTACATAAATACATCACATAAGGTGCAATAGAATTGCTTCGCTATGTCGATATAAAAAAATTCAATCTTAGCTAAAACTCTCAACGAAACTATAAATGAAATATTATGTATCTATGCACCAAAACCTGAATGTTGAAAAGGGATGAATATTTACAGAAGTACCTCACTGTTACAAGTGCGCTCCCTTGCGTCTAGTCTCAAAAAGTCCATAATCACTTGTTGAGTCCGTTCTGAACGGGGCTTAAACGGAATTACCTTCGTTGGCGTCGATTCCGAAACTCTACGGCTTTCATGCTTAGAGTTTCGTAATATCTTAAGAATTATTTGATTCAATTTAACGTTTTCAAATAGAGTTGATAATTAATTTAAACTATGTAGCACTACCAGTGTCGTAGCTTGTTTTCATAGAATTGTATAATTAAAAATTGATTTTTTAACCTCACTAACGATATAATATTTTATACATATTTTGTCACACTAACGTATCCTTTGAAAATAAGTATAGAAATAAAGAAATCCCAGTATGAAATTACTATAACAAAGCGAATCGTATTGTTTTTGTGTGTTGAAAATCATGCATGATACACCACATAATTGAGTCCTGCCCAGGTTTATATTCTATGAAATTCATGTAGTGGTTTACTAGCTCTTTAATACTAACTAAACAATGTGACAATCTCTATCTTTTTTCATACTAATGTAATTTTCACATGAACACATATTTTTTTTTAACAAAATCATTTGGTTTTAGATAGATTTCAAGCCACGTGTCTATAAATTCCCAATTTCCAACTCTTGTGATTAAATTAACATTAGTATCACGCGGTGCAACCGCACCGTGACAGCGACGATTTGTCACGCACACGCCAGTGGACCGGTAGCCTAAACAATTAGTCGTGTTAACAGACTTTATGTGATATATTTTTGTTGGAAAATATATCGTGAACTGTAGTCCCTTAGAACGAGTTTAATGGTTTCGACTAAGTAAATTCTTGTATGAAAATTTCAACAGCGCCCTGGTGTGCGTATTTGGAACTAAAATACGGTAGCATGAGCATTGTGCGCGTGTAAACTTCGAATAGAAACGTGTAACAATGGTAACGTTAAACTTAAAATGTATGAGAATCGACAGGACGAATCTGTTTTATAGTATTGCCAAACAAATCGTAGACGTTAACTTACTCGATACGAATACTATACGCTAAGCGTAAATTTCTGCTAGGGGTACAGGTAATAGATTTATCGTAAAGTTAACTTGACGTGAAACTGTCCAAAGTCATATAGCGCAATGAGATATCATGGCTTTTAATCTGGAAAGTAAAATCTAAAACCGTACTTCTTACACTCTTAGCTGTATTTCCAATTTATCTAACTTCGTTTAATTAAAATTGAACTTTAGTTCTCTGAATAAAATACCTTTATAACGGATATTAAATGCCGCTGATCTTCGGATGAGTACTAAAGTTAATATTTTTACATCCCTTAGACATACGTCACATAATTAGACACAAATATTTGAAAATGGAATCCGTAGTCAAACACGCTCAGTCACGTCGTAGTGACTTGACCCGAGATTCGCACGACGCGGCCGTGACACCTATTTGTCACGCCAGTGGACGGAGGATCGCCCAACCAATTAGCCGTGTTAACAGCGCTTACGCGGATTATGTTTTGATGTACTTCCGACACGTTGACTCTATTCGTATGATTTAAGTGCCGCTGATTTAATGTTTAGTACATATAATATGTTATTCCACAGAAAATTGCACAGTAAAATTATTTTACAGATATCTTAGCATTGATACGTTTGAAATTTTCTCTTGACTTTTTTGCTAACAAGTAATATGACCTGTTATACTCCGCTTTCAATTGTATTGCAGCCAAAAAATATTGTTATTTAGGTAGAGCCTAATGTCAATGTGTAATTAATACTATTTATTTAATGTAACACGGTATTATATAAAAGATTCGTGCTTCAACGGCGAATATTTAAATCAAGCGAACTTTGCAAATAAAGAAAAGTACAAGTCTAAATCAAGAGTAACAAGCATAATGCTTACGTTATCTATTGTTTTGTTTATAAAAGGCATTACACAGAACTCATATAATGACTACCTCATAAAATGGCCTCGGTGGCGTAGTTGCATTACAGTACGACCACTATGCTGAGGTCTTGGGTTTGATCCCCGGGCCGGGCAAAGTGATATTGGATTTTTTTTATTAATTTTCCCGATATGGCGATAGGCTCTCCCCCTATCACATCATGGGGCGGAATACGTACGGCAAAAAGTGGGTGCATTAGTTGCGCCTCTGCCTGCCCCTTCGGGGATAAAAGGCGTGAGTGTGTATGTGTATATAATATACGAGTTTGTTTACTTAACCCAATGTGCTTTAAATCATAGCCACTATAATCCATTCAAAATGCAAAATACGTATTTTACCTCTTTGCATTATTAGGTCAGAAATAAATCTCTTGTAAAAATTTACTAACGGTTATAACCCTTCATGTAACTTTGCCAACATTTTATAGTTTAAACTAACTTTTAACTTCATTGTTTTATAACTGTATTGTGTTAAACTTTAATTAAATGTTATAGATAACAAGTACACAGTACACAGTACTCACACAGGTAAGTTAAATATTTTTTGTTTTATCTAAACTTTGTAGTTTACAGCATAACATTTCTCAAAAACATAAAACAATCACAGAGAAAGCGTTTCATTACAAACTTCGAAACATTTTCGCGAGTTGCAAATTAATAAATAAAAATAAACAATGAGCAAGCTTCGCTTGAGGCCTTTTACAAATGCAAATTGAATGGCAATTTATGAAAGCGGAAAGAGACGCGTGTTGTAAACAAGTGTGTGGAGAGGGATATTTTCACCGTCCGTGTGAAAAAGGGGATTAAACAAAGCGACACTTGGAGGTGACCCTTATTAATTATATAGATAATGGAAAGAGATATCGTATATCAAATGGCATTTTTTTCGATAAGACTTAACTGCTTTTCGTATAAGAACGCGAATATGTTTAACTGTGTAAGTATCGAAATCAATATAAAATTAATTATTTTGGTATAGTTAAAAAATATTCATTCGGTATAGACTACAATACGTTTTGGCAGATTTTTTGTCGTCAGGCAGAAGTGCGATACCACTACATCCGATTTTATATATATCGAAGACTAAAAATATCGATCAACGACAGACGAATGCTAAGCAAACGTTATAATTATTGTATCATTGATCCTAGATAATTATGTATGCGTCCAGTTTAATATTAAACCTAATGCCCGTCACATAAATAGACGATCACAACACGACTGCTTGCAAGTAGTACAAAGGCGCCAAGTATCCCTACCCGCATTTGCATGACCGTCTCGGTTTCCAGGGCGGGTAATGCGAATGTCTGTTAAACGCATCATTGGAATGATCTGATTTGCACTACGTTGCGTTAACTTAGCCGACGGGCATTATTGCATCGGTTCCAGTGGGTATTGTTTTCCGCTCTGGTGGTTACTAATGGGATACACCATTATTGTTGTTTGGATTGCACTTCGGTTTAAAGTCGAATTTTAGTGAGACAGAGGTAGTCTCGAAGGTGTTCCATTCATGCTGCAGACAAAGGTCTTTAGAGTACGGCGTGTCTCTACAATTGACATAAATTATGCTAAATAAAATAAAAAAATATGATAAGTACCTCAATAAAAATGAAATAGGTATTTATATAACGTTTCAGTTTGCGTGATATGTTAAAGAAAAATATGCATAAAAAAGTATGATTTGTGAAATGATATCACTTACAATAATAAGTCAACAAATCGTGTCGGAATGTTTTAATCGTTTATATGTCGTGACATATTGCAGAAAATGTATATAAAATCGAATTTTGGTAACTTTATTAATAAATTTTATGCATTAATGAAATTAAATATTCCTGGAAAAAATATACTACTTGGAATAAAGTGATGGCATTAAATTATCACGTTTCATGCTTTCAATGTCAATTATGGTTATGAACTCTATCGAAGTGAGTGGTTACGAATAATGATATAACAATTCTTTTTTAACGAAATGTGCCTATCCTATTTAGTATTATCTGATATTGATGGCTTTAGTTTCAAAAGTGCGTAACTAAACCTTGTTTATAAGAAATATGGATGAAGAAAATGAGCACGTGCCACGTAGTGACGCTCCATCCACAAAAGTTTTAGAAAAAAAAATAAAGCAGTGCTATTAGTATCAATTTATGTTTTCCTATTATGGTACATTAATATATTAAAAAACGTTAATGTACGAAAATGAAAGCTGTAAAATTTATTGTCCCTAAAATACCAATTTCGTTTCAGTAATAGTTTTAATGAACACATGAAATATTAGTTTACTTTTCAATCTTAATTTGTAATATAACGAAGCTTAAAATCTACCAATAAATATATCGAGCCCAAGCAATGAAAAATATTTCTATTTCAGCTGCAATTTTGTAAGCTGAGCGTGTGTGAGATAAATTCTAAGTAATATACTGTTATGTCACCTGCCGACTGCGACCAGGGCAGTTAAATTTATTTTATTAAGTTAAATTTATTACTAATAAATTTAACTTAATATTAAAAAATATTGTCCTTAGATTGTCAAAAGGTTTTAAGGAAAACTAAAATGGAAGAAATATTATATAATTTAATATACTTACTGCGACAAAAAGCAAACCCATAGCAAATCAAAAAGCAAGTACAGTAGAACCCGATTATAGCGGCATTAGTTATAACGACTGAATGGCAAGGTCCCGGCAAGTACATATAAAAAAATGATTATCCTTTATAACGACTATTACTATATGGATATTGCGTCCAAATTATGTGGTCCTTTCAATGTCATTATAACCCTTGTAATCTATACTATAATATTGTAAAGCTGAAGAGTCTGTTTGTTTGGTTGGTTGAACGCACTAATCTCAGGAAATACAGAACCGATTTTGAAAATTCTTTCACTAATAGGAAGCTACATTAGTCCTAAGTACTATGCCTATAGGTAGTACTTTTTATCCCGGAAAACAAAAAACGCGATCGGAGTTGCGAGCGATACTAGTTCTAAATATAATAGAATGTAAAAAATATGTCTTTAAAACTACCGCATAATCGGTCATTACTTGGACCGTAAATGAAACCACAATAATGAAATCCAATATTTTCAAAATCACCATAGTAAATATCAATTTCATCATGTCAAAGCTTGATCAAAGTGGAAACGAAAATAGACGTCTCACAAAGCGGCAATTAGTCCACGTTCCGATCCGCCGTCGTCTACAGACGTTCGTTTGTTCCACTGGTGTTTACCCACTTTTCGGGGATTGATTCAACTTATTGTACCGAATACAATTCGCTAAAAAGAGGACAGATTTATTTGTGTTGTGTTCTCTTTGATAGTAAATTTACATTTCAACCGTTTAATTTTGTGTACCAACGCTTTGAACTTTCTCTTAATGGCATTATAGAGACGTTTACATACGTTTACGGTTTTACATTTTTAAATCAGGTTTTAGCTAAATGAAATATTTATATATCAAACCCTAAACCTGGAGAAAAATCAAACTATAAACCTTTCGTTTTCAAATGCACTATATTTGCACCTCGACGTTATAACACAAAGAAAAAATAGAGCAAAGAATAAAATAAAAATATCATCAACTACACCTAATTCACAACACAACACTCACACATATATTAGCGACTCCACAATAGGACATAACATCCACCAAAAGGGTTCATTACGGGAACAAAGAATGGGAAACGTTCCCTCAGTATTTCCACGCAGGTATCCGGGGACCGCGGGAGCCTTGGGTGATCATTTGGGCACGTTTGTAGTCCGCCCTTAGCCCCCATTATATATAATTTGAACATTCTCGAGGTAACCTTAACGTTAGATGCTCCTGTTTTGCAAATTACCAGTAAACGTTAAATTAGATGGGCAAGTACTATTTCACTCAATTGTTATGAGTTAATATTAAACTTATTTAGTTTATTAGATCTTGTTCTATACAACTTAATGATATAATAACAGCTTTAGATTATAATTAAACATTTCGATTAAATGCCTGCCTCGGTGGCGTAGTTGTATTACGGTACGACTGCAAGGCTGAGGTCTCGGGTTCGATCCCCGGGTCGGGCAAAGTGATATTGGATTTTTCTATTCAGTATCAGCCCGGAGTCTGGAATTTGTGCCCGGTATGGCGATAGGCTCGCCCCCTATCACATCATGGGACGGAATACGCTTGGCGAAAAGTGGGTGCACAAGTTGCGCCTCTGCCTACCCCTTCGGGGATAAAAGGCGTGAGTATGCGTCGATTAAATATTTTTATTAAACACAATATTTTTCAATAGCGTGATAAAAAGGAGTTTCTTATTTATGTAAGAGGTAAAATGCCTCTTACGTACCATTTAAATAGGTCCAATAAAACCGCCATCTAATATTCCCAAAACGCTTGAACCTAAAAGTGGCGAACTTAAAATTCAATCTCTCTAATGTCTGTACAAAGCCCACCTATAAAGCAATATGCCCTGGAGGGCTGCGGTCCCCGCAATCAGAACCGCTTGTGGTGCGAATTTCACCATTTTGTTGACAACGCAGTCCCCGAACACAGCCCGGAATTTGTCAGTAATTTTAAGGTTAAAAAAATGTTCTCCGCTGGGTTTTAGCTTTTTATGAGTAATATTCTTAGGTTGTACGAATAAATCTTAGAATAAAAGGTTCGGTAAAATAGAATGAGAGAAAGTCAATAATGAATTTAGTGGTGGTAGGTCTCTCATATATGTAAGAGTCCGTCTGGGTGGGTTCCACCGCAATGTCTATTTCTACCGCCAAGCAGCAGAACATTATCTTCAAAACATTTTTATTTTTATAAATTACGTAATGAGACATTTCTAAATGCTTTTGGAAGTCGTGACTATGTATGTTTTATAGAGCTTTTATTATTTTTGACGATTTTCACATAACCATGGAATGTAAGTACTTAGGTACTATTTATTCTTGGGAACATAATATAATTTCACACCATTTGGTTTGTTTATTTTTATGTTTTAGTGCATCCAGATACACAGCAATACATTATCAATAAATTAAATGTTATTTTTCATCCTTTTTTAGAGAATACTAGCGGCCCCGGCAGACGTTGTCCTGCCCTAAAAAGGAAATAAAATCCTAGAACCCGAGTACAGCGCTATATACCGGATCCAATTGTAAATCTAAACCGTTTTCGAATCCACCTGAAGACACAAAAAAAATAATTAAAATAGGTCCAGCCGTTTAGGAGTTCAGTGACATACACACGCACAGAAGAAATATATAATATAGCTTTTGCCCGCGGCTCCGCCCGCGTGAATGAGTTTTCCCGGTATAAAAGTCCCGCTTAAAATGTAGCTTATATGACACGTTCGTAGATTTACCATAGCAGCGCCATCTATTGATTACTTACTCAACCCAGTCGAAAGGTATCGACATCTGTTAGAATCATTCATAGCAGCGCCATCTATTGATTACTTACTCAACCCAGTCGAAAGGTATCGACAGGTTTTGGCGGGAACTTGGTAGTGTCATGAGGTGCTCTTGTTTTAATTCATTATTTTGGTGATACTTAGTGTTATATTGCATAATTATGGCGGTATATTATCCAATATAGTTCTATTAAAGGGCTCAAATGAAGTGAATTGAAATAACTGTGCTAGTCAAGTGTTTGTTTTGTTGCCGCCAAAACTCCTCGATAAAGTCTTGGTAAGGTAGCCACTGCTTTACTTCGACATAGTACTACTACTACTGAGGATAACAAAGAAACAATATTATATAGTATGTAACTTCTAAAAACTTTGACACTGGCAGATGCGCAAACCGCGCCTTGCCAAAGAGAAAAAAAAAAAAAAAAGGTATCGACATCTGTTAGAATCATTTGGAGTTAAGATAATTGTGACTGTCAAATAATAACAGACAAATAATTAGCAATAAATTAAAATTGCGACTATAATTTGAGATTTAAACTATCCTATCTCTCAAGTTGGATCGAACTGCACATGGTGTGCGAATTTTATTATAATCGGTTAAGTGGTTTAGGAGTCCATTGAGCTTAAACATTGTGACACGAGATTTATATATATTAAGATTTTACGTCAATGCCAAGTATCGATGGGCTGAAGACGAGTCAGATTGCGCCACCAGATGGTAGTGCTTACGGCGTGCACGTTCCCTATACTTTTCTGTTAGTATTTCCTTGACAAATGCGCATAAAGGTAACTAATATGTCTATATGCTAAAAGCGGAAAACGAAAAATGAAATAATAAAAAAATGGCGATAGTTAATCCGTAATCCGCCACCATCACTACTGCCGCCTTGTTACCGATCGACGCACATAACCGCCAATTGCTTTGAGTTTGGCAACGGTCTAAAAACTTAAATTTACGAATGCGCAAAAAGCAACCTTAGTACTTTAAGTTAAGGTTTTATCTCGGAGGACAGCGTTAGAATCCGCGATTTAGTAGATAGCTGTTGGGAAATGGCTAAAATAACTTTTGTTCACCCTTTTTCGGTACAGGAAATCGTTTTGGCGTAGAAATTGATTTTGCTTTTTCAGAATACACACGCAAATATTATTCATAGTCATTCCTCTAAATAAAATTCCGAAGAGGAACAGGAACAAAAGAGGTTCTCTTTGAAACGATTGGATAGTCCGACTTTCATAACAGGAGACAGTGTATAATACAGTGCTAATATTATTCCTGTTAGCAATAAAATACAACTAAAACTAAGAAACTTACTAAATTTTCATTACATCCATGCCGTACGCACAAAAACGCGTCACGGCAATCCAACTAAACTACGTAACATGCTATTATAACTTACTCAAACACTCATTAAGTATTTACTGCAGATGAAGAGCGGGCGATCGCGCAAAATGTAACGTTAGGACAGCCCAATTAATTTTCAAATATACGGTATGAATACACATGTTCGATAATTGAATAAACAGCTATGAACAAGTTTCAAGATATTCAACCTAATTAACATCATGCAGTGTTTCATTAAATAAAATTTCCTTTGATCAAATTAAGGAGTGTGCTGTCTCCCTTTTTACACCACTAGAAATAATTATACAACTACTTTACATATTCAATGATAAAGAAAATTTGCTGTGATCACTGCATAACAACTTAGTAAAAATATTTTTTTTCTAAATCAATAATCGAAAATCATCTCCAACTTTATAATCAAACACTATACCACACGTTTCAAGAGCCACGTTCGGTGTCGCTAAAACGAGCTCTGTATTGCCGTAATAATTAATAGCGACGTTTAATGGCCTCGTCACGCTTCGCTTGAAGGACCCAATATTGTTGCAGAAACCGTGACATGATGTACGCTGGTTTCGGTAACCCTTACCCTGACTAATTAATCTCTCGTGATTAGCTACACATTTTCAATTATCTCAATCGGATTAAGATTATTTATTTGTATGTATGTAGGGGTACATACAATTTTGTACACATTGTATGTGTGTTCGATCGTTGTATGTTCGCTAATTTTGGATGTTTGCTAATCTTCTAAAACATCTTTAAAATACTTTAGAAGCCTGTCTTTTTTCATATGTAGCTTATACTATTATCTTAGACTTGCTACTTTTGTAAAACCTTTTTATACACACACACACACTCACGCCTTTTCCGGAAACCTTTTGAATTTGTATTATATTAAAACTATTCTATCCGTTGTTTCGCATTGCCGTTTATACTAAAAATATTATCGGTATGTTTAACATTATGAAATGCGTTTGAAGTTTTTGGCGTAAATCACCTGTGTACAGTCAGCAGAATAAGTAGCTGAACAAATTCAAAATTTCAAATTGCCTACATACTTATGTGTTCTTACTAATCTATTTTTTCTCTTCACAAAAATAAAACAAAAGAGATTTTTTACTTTACTTCAAACGAAGAAAAAAAAATGTTTCAGTTTAACTAAACGCGCATATAGGCGATTTGAAATTTTGATTTTGTTCAGCTACTTATGCTGCTGACTGTACATGCTCGCTTTGAGGCCTTTATGTTAATTTTTATTTGTGGAAGATACATTTTAATTTAGGCTACATTCAATGTTTGTATACACAAATTATAATTGTACAGAGCTCAGAAAGAACGATAATCATAAGCAGGAAAGTCTTAACAAAATTAGCTCTTATTACATGGACTTAAACACTACCTGTAAATCATTGTGACGAAGTCTTCATGGTTTTTCGCATGCATGGCGTTAAAATTTCGATTTTTGTCATATGCTTTACGGCTAACGCTATTGACTGCATGCGTTTAGCATTAATTTGTAAAAGCGGGGTTTTATCGCATTGTGTTTTTTAGTACACAATAGGTTATAAATGTTAACAACACACATAGAGATTCAGTATATAATTATAAGGCAACATTTTTTTACGGCTCGAAAAAGTAACTACATTGAACTTATTAATTAATTTATCAACAGCTCCAGTGAAAATGTGCACCTTCGACTTTCGCAACATTACAAGTTATCTTTGTATCCATGTAATAACTGGTATCATTATGCGCACACAAAAGGATACGCAGAATGACGCAGCGATAGCGTATGACAAAGCTGTCACGCATACTAGCTTAAGAAAAGTTGGCCTGTTTGTTTTAGTTTCATTGCAGCGCATCACTCTATCTAGGTTTATAATTTATCAAATCAAGTTATATCCCTCGACGAGTACAATAATGCTTGGCTTGTATTATTGAATATAAATCTACTTACTTCGAAAATCAGACATGGAACGACCGACTATCACTATCGATTGCTTCAACTTCATGTACAACAGTCCCTTTCTAGACTACAAACATCCGATACCCTCGTATCAGCAAAAATAAAAACAATCTCTTAGATTTACTTGTTTGTTTTTCTCTGTTAAAATAATTTCTCGGCAGGGGCAAGGGCGCCATAAGGATTCCCGTCACTTCCGCATTGCGTCTTAGCGTAAAGTTTTAATCTTAGTTATGTATCTAACTTCTTACGGTAGGTTTGCTACCGTAGAGAGATCCACTACGATAACAATAGCATATAAACATAAGTAATTAGCTCAAGCATGCGTTGTTGAAGTTAGTTTAAAAAACATGTTGGTGAACTTACGAGATGTACCTGCAAATAAAAATACAATTTTAATAGCTCTGCTTTATAAAGTCAACTACAAAAACGTTAAATATACAAAGTCGTTTTATGGGAACTATTTTGGCCAATGCTACATTTGTTATGATGACAATTTAAATTTCGAAGTACCTCTAGAGATTCTGTAACAACGTAAAGTTCTTGTTTAATTCTGCACGCAGTATATTTTCCTGTTTACGGTAACACGACCAAGCTAAGGCGCACCCTCATAATTTCACTACCCCGCCCTTCCATAAATTAGCCGTAAGATTATGTTCTACGTGGAGCATGAGAGTAAGAAAAAAACACTGCTCTATTTTCGAGAAAGACAATGAACATTGAATTAACCCGGACTGCAGTTAGCTAATGAAGTACACGCGACAAATATTTCCGCCAAATGTTGGCCGCGTTACATTTTTGTGTAAAGTAAATTATTTTTAACGAAGCTCTGCTTCCCGTCGTAATAAGACGAAGGCATATTGAATTAAAAATACGAGTAATATTTAAAGATCGTAATTTTGTTTATAAAAAAATATAAAGTTACCTATATTTAATAGTGGTATTACGTTACAAAGTGTTGTTTATAGATCAATCTAACTACTAAAAATTTTAGGTATGGCTTGCCATAAGTAAAATGAATTTTTATACATCAATTCTAAATCACATAGTAAATTACTGTGAACAAAATTATAAGTATAAAACAAACCATAACATAAATATAAAAGCATGCAAACACTGACCAACCTAATAAAAACTTCAAGATAAACAGCTAACACTAAAACAAACATTCAGACTTGTACCCTAAACTACTGAGTTTTGGGTACAAGTCTGAATAAACTGTTAACTGTAACAGGAAGGCTCACAAGGCCTCACGTCTTAATTAATTTGCCAAACCCTTACAAACACCAAGCGCTTAAAGTTTACTTTTACTTTTCCCCCATCCCGAGCATAAGATGGTGCGAGCGACCGCGGTGAATGTATCATTCAACCCTTCAATGGAGGCTATTTATATTTCAGGGCCTCGCGTCTTACGTGCGCTTTTAAAAGCATGTTCTTTGTAAAACGCTCTCAAGACTCAACGTGTTATAAATAAGAAAATGGAAACTTGAATTATTTCCGAAGTTATTTGCAATGCCCTGTATTATATACTGCCCACTTCTGAGCACGGGCCTCCTCCGACTACTGAGAGGGGTAAGGCCTTAGTCCACCACGCTGGCCGAGTGCGGGTTGGCAGACTTGACATACCCTCGAAATTCTTATGGAGAATTCTCAGATATGTAGGTTTCCTCACGATGTTTTCCTTCAACGTAAAAGCGAACGATAATTGAGTACACACGTAACTTCGAAAAGTCAGATGTGTGTGCCTTGGGTTTTGAACCTGCGGACATTGTCTCGGCAGACTGTTCTATTCCCAACTAGGCTATCGTCCATTCCGAAGTTATTTGGATAAATTAAATTCGCATTGGGAATTCGGTTCGTTGTTTTCTTTCAGATGCTGTCAAAATAGCGGTTCTAAGAAGTTGTTGTTATTCATTAATTATAATTAATTAAAGAGACAGTAAAATGTAAGGCCGCTTTTGACAGGTCCGTCTGAAAATCTTTAGGGGAGGCCTATGGTCAGCAATGGACATCATGTGGTTGATTATGATGATGATGATGAAGTAAAATGTGAAAAGTCTTATTAACATTATTATATTCACTAAATAATAACATAATCTTGTCTATAATACTCATTTACATCTAAATCCCATATTTACATTAATTTAGAAGTCAAGTTCGTATCAAAGAATTTTAATGCGTTTTTCAGTAACACAAAGTGAATTTATTCCGAAAATTTTCACAATTGAATACGAAGCTGAACGCGCCAAGGTTATGAAATTTTGCAACAACATGTCGCAAGACGTGGGCTAAGACCGAATAAAATACAAAATACTTTTAAAAGTTCTTCCATAACTGGCACGTTCACGAGCAGAAATAGCTTACTACAATTATGTTATTAAAGTATTTTAGCAACAGTAAATTGTCTAAACACAATGTACATAAAGGCTATGAATTTACTTATCTGAAGACACGTATAAAGAGAAAGAGACAAAGTAAAATTATAGAGCCACATTCGTACAGTTATAATGAAGATAGAGCACAAAGCTACGCACAAAATTCAGGTCAGGTTCGCGAATTGAAATCGGCGGGGGAACTTTCGTCTTATTTAACACTAGCTTTTGCGCGCGGTTCCGCCCGCGTGGAAAAGTTTTTCCGGGATAAAAATTAGCCTATAGCACTCAGGAGTAATGTAGCTTAATATTAATGAAAGAATTTTCAAAATCGGTCCTGTAGTTCCTGAGATTAGCGTGTTCAAACAAACAAACAAACTCTTCAGCTTTATAATATTAAGTATAGATATTATAGTATAGATATCCGTCACATAAACCAAAAGACTCAAAACAGCGGGACTGTTCTTTTTTTTTCAGATAATGCAGTATCTTACTCTTACTAATATTACAAATGCGAAAGTTTGTGAAAATGTTTAGATGTTTTTATGTTTGTTAGAAGTAAATGCAGAAATAACTGAACGGATTTGGATGAAATTTAGCACACGGGTAGACCTTGTCCTTAATTAACATATAGGTTAGTTTTATCCTGGTAATTTGCTGCCATAGAACATATTGGATTTTTAATCAGATTTTTTAATAGATGGCGTCGTTCGGTGTTTTAGGGACTTTTGCAGCGGGAAAGGCTTTTCACGCGGGCGAAGCCGCGAGCAACACCTAGTTTTTTATAAACTCCGCTACACATGGCTACACAAAAATAAATTTAGCGTAAATTGAAAATGCGCGATAACGAGAGAGGACGCAAATACAAATTGTCTTCTTTTTAGTAATATTTTTAACGGCAATTGTAGGAAATAAGTCCAAGCTGAAATTCCATTATATATAGAAATAAAAACTAAAACGACGCGACGTCATTTATTTATAATGAAGGATACAAAACACAAGAGTTTGTTTAACTCGTTCAATGCTGAACAGAAAAGATCAGCTCCCAACTTTCTCAGCTATTCTTAACAGAAATCCTACTTCCAAACCGGGTGAGTTTAAATAAATCATAAAATTCTCAACTTTTATGCAGTAGTGCAACTTCCAAACGACTTAATAACTCTCTATACGCATTAGCCTGCTTATTTCGCATTTGACTGGACCGTTTTACGCAATGCAGGCTCTGCCATCCCGCGTGTGTTGCGATAATTCAACCGCCGGGATGATATACAAACGCCGACCGAAAAGCAATTGCCTCCAAACTGCGTTGAATAAAATATGTAGACGATCCAGAGAATGGCTGTTAACTTAGTTTACTTTTTTGGTACTCAAATGGAATTCTATATGACTGGTATACGGAGTTGCAAAGTTATATGGTTATTTCCTTTCATCCTCCACTCGTTTTGTTTATGAACTGATATGGCTAAACAATATACAAATGCATTGAATTATTTAATGAGTTCGTGAAAACATGACTTAGTATGGATTGCAATCTCAAAATATCTCAATAATACGGTCTCGTAATGTATTGCATTTTCAATGTTTATCATGTTAAATATTTAGCAGTTTTCATTAATACTAATATCATTTAGATTTTATTTGAGGATTAGAAATATAACAATGAATTAAAACAAGCGAAGAATTCTGCATTCCAACTGCCGTAGATAATTACCAAAAAGAGATTTATAATACACGAACAAAAGTTAAAAACCCACAAAATTCAAATTTCTACAAAAATCCATACAAATATTGCCGTCAAGTGTGTTCAAACACCAGATCCTAATAATATTCATATCTTGGGAACAATAGTTCGCTTAAGCGCAATTTTATTCAATACTCGGGGAGCACATGCCAAGACATTTCACTTTTCCCCGAATGTACAATCGGGTCGCCAGTGCAACAAAGTTTGTTCCGTTCGTTCTAATTTCAAACGACATGTTTTCCTTACGTCTTTGAAGACAAAGTTCTCGTAATCTGATTGAAATTTAAAATTCACGCCAAGTTCACTTTTATCATTAACAAAGTTAAGATGTGTTTACAAGAATTGCGGACATTTAATTAGATACTCATCTACTTATCAATTATTTCTTGTGTATTTGATTTAATTCAATCACTTTTTGTCGAATTCTGTGGTGTGATATGGCTTTTACCGTAACTATAAATAGTGATCATACGAAGATGTTATATCTGTAAGGACCATAGACCTAGGATATGCCTCGCTTAGAAAAGTAAAATCAACAATACCTAAAAAGCATTATTTGAATAGTAGACAGATATTTATTCACATAATATCTAGGTTTTTGAACCAGACTGGTAAACAGTCCTGTGTGATTGCAGCAGTTAAAAATCGATACAAAATTTTTGGTACACAGCTTGTGGATGGAGATAAAAAAGTTTAAATTAAATAGTGCAATGAATTCTCGTCAGAATGGCAGTTAACTGGTAGTTTTAGTTCGGGGTACGCGCTCGTGGCCACTTCAGCGAGAAGTTTGCCTCGTTAACAGTTGCATTTTGCTAAACTTAGCAAGGTAAATTCCTTTTTATTTTCATCTACTTTAATATATCGAGAGCCATGATTCAGTTACGGTTCCGCTTTTTGGGACTTATTTTTTAAGGAGATTTTTTAAGTGTGATAATCAACAAACAAATTCAATTATTTTAACGTATAATTTAAGGTTCAGGTTAAGGGTTTTTTTTAAATATGTTATAAGCTCGAAGACATAAACACCCTATTGCAATACCATAAATACGTTATATTTCGTCATATAATGGCATGCCATTATCAATTCAAAAAACACGGAAACATGACCAATCAGCTAAAAGAACGTTACATGTTTGAGAAAGCAGTTAATCGTAACAATAAACATTATTCTTAGCATTTCACACGCAATATGTTTATTGATGCTCATTACATAATGTTTTTTGAAGTTCCGTTGATACCGTTTTTTTCTCTCGTTGTTTATAACGAATCAATTATAACATTTCAACCGGCAACTATTTACAAACAGCATGAATTCCAGCGTGTATTCTGTTTTTATGATAAACTGCGTCGAATTAATTTGACACATATTTAATCGTAGGTGAAAAATATGGCACGCGACAACGCAACACTATTTAGATAATTTATCCATGTTAAGAAATTCCTACATATTAATAGACTCTATACATCTTACTTCAATATACACTGCAACGTCCACACATGAGCATATAAAGGTAATATAAAAGCTGCCGATTTCTTGCCGATACTATATATTAACTGTACATAAAATATTATAATAAGAAACTATAAACACTTACTTTAGAACCAATCCTTAGTCATACCATCTATCTTTTAGTTGGTTAATAACAAAATAAATTAGGTTCTCAAAATTCAACCCTAAAATAGCAAATACCATTTCCCCGTCAGCTATTTCACGAGGAAATTGGATTCCTTATTTTTTATGTTTCTTGCTCGTATAATGCCAAGTGCCAACAAATGCCGTGCAATAGCAATTTAATAGCGCGCTATATCCGGCAGTGGCCGTATTGCCGTTAATCGATTCGACACCAAAGGAATGGATTTGACTCTCCCCAGCGGCGAGAAATGTAGTGCCCCGAGTACCGATTCTGGACTTTAAAGTGCATTCGGATTGCGTTAGAGTGGAAAATCGAGTTTGGTGTTCGGACATCCTAGCTGCGTCCTGTTGAAAATCATCTCTCGGGAGACACCGTTACGTTGTGGTATTATTGTTTTGTGGTATGAACAGCGGCGAATATTTTCAAATTACCATTAAAATAAATTGATAGACCTCGGTGTTAAATAGTCAAAAGACATAGGGGGCAAACTGATATGATAAAAACCGTAAATAAACAACATAATATAAAAATATGGCCATCTTAAAATTGCTAGATGCACGCTGCGCGGTTCCGACTTTATGGCTTTACGAGCAGCCTATAAATTTGTATTAAGTACTTACACCCGACATAGTTATGGCATATTAGACGTTACGACAATGAGGTTAATTCCCTTTTAAAGTACGGAAAATTCAAATTTGAATACCATAAGCCTTTCCATTTTTTCCGCAAATTTAAATATGAAAACACACATGAGACACGGTCTGCCGAGACAATGTCCGGAGGTTCAAAACCCAAGGCACACACCGCTGACTTTTCAAAGTTACGTGTGTATTGTTTATCAATTATCGTTCGCTTTAACGGTGAAGGAAAACACCGTGAGGAAACCTACATACCTGAGAATTGTCTATAAGAATCTCGAGGGTATGTGAAGTCTGCCAACCCGCACTAGGCCAGCGTGGTGGACTAAGGCCTAACCCCTCTCAGTAGTAGAGGAGGCCCGTGCTCAGCAGTGGGCAGTATATAATACAGGGCTGATTGCATTGCATTGCACACATGAGAGAAACACACATGACGGCACAGGTATCCTAGACGTCTATAAAATAACAAATTTTAAAGTATTATCAAAACGTTTTACGATTTCGCGTAAACATCCAATTTAATTAAAACATTTTATTTACGAACAAATGTTTATTATTTATAGCAGCGGCCTTTGATGCAAAATGCTGACGTCTATCATTCACCTATTAAAAAACAGCATAAAAATAATCATCCAATTGATACTGATAAAAAGTGCTAAAAGCATTATTTCATCCAAATACATTCCCAAATTCTAAGAACAAAAATTTACGAGCATAAACTAAGTGACTGTGTAAATATAAATTACTACTCTTCGAATTGCAAGAATAGTTTCATATGAAAAAAAATTAACAAACTCCTTTGAATAATTGCGAACGACAAAAACATAATGGCGATTCAATGTCGTGTTTATTTCACATTAACGGCCTTATTCATAAACAGTTTATAAACCTATTTTAGTTATCGAATGTTTTGTCTTCTTCGAACGAATTTTTAATTGAGTGTGAAGGAAGAAGACAAAACATTCGATAAATAAAATAGGTGTATAAACTGTTTATGAAAAAGGTCATAAGGTTATGGAATCATGAGAAAAAATACTGAACTGGCACAGAATTCTAGGTAATTTTAGGTAGACTCATTATTTACCGTATCAAAACAACTCGCGCCCGATTCGGGGCATTTTCTTTCATTTTGCCAACGGCTTAATAAAAGTAAAATACTGGCCTATTAACGTTGTGTGCTGAGCTGGCGAGTCGAAAACAAGTTAACAGTGTAATAAGATTGTGTTTAAATCGCACAATATACTGTAAAAAGCCAGTTGAATAGTAACGAAAGTATCGAAATGTAGGGATTGGATTTTTAATTCCGATACATTGATTTTATATATCAATCAAATGTTGAGTTCACATCATATTTCACACATATTTTGTGGACATAAATGGTTTCCTAGTTTCGGTATTTTAATATAAAAGTCATAAGCTGCACTTTTCTGGCATACCTTTTTATTATCTAATGAACTCAATAAAAAATTATCGATGCTCCATCACAACTTTCAATTTGCCGCGGAAATCGATAAGTGTCAGAAGTCATGTTTTCAATACGTAACTGGGTGTTATATTGTTCATACGTGACCCGGAATTTAACGCAGCTATCACAGTTCCAAGTATACTATAATTTGAAACTTGTCTCTCGAAATCTCTTTAAGAAACACAATAAACCCACGACGTGAGAAGATAAACACAACATATATTAGACATTCTTCACAGCTCAAAGCTTCTTTAAAATAAAATACATTTTTCAGTATTCGCCGTCAGGTCTTCTTTCTTGGCCGTGAACTTTTCGCTTGAATAGCAGTTCGTGATCAAAAGATTTAAAACTTAAAAGACCAGGCCGTTGGAAAATTTGTAAAGACTAGATATGAAAGACCATTGCGTGAAAAGATTGCACGGGATTTCATGCCAAGCCAAGCGAATAACGTCTATACAGACTGTTTTTAAAACGAATAGTCCGAAAACTGTAGCATTATACTCATAGCGGAATCTACGAATCACGCCGCTACGCTGCTCGTAGCAGCACTACGTATTCGTAGCGCATCTCAGAAAACTGTAAATCACATTGTAACACAATTCGCAGGCCAAGGTTTAGTGACAAGCAACTCAATGATAACATGTACAAAGTACTTGTTTCGTATACAAAATCACAAACCGTATTTCTTACCTACGGAACAAACAGAAAACATTAGCACGTGACAGCATTTAAAAAGCATCCAAGGGTTCGCAAACTCGTTCATTTAAACCCGGACTAAGCCCCTGAGGCTACCGGAGCTTTAAAATAAACTACGTATTACAATTTTAATTTAAAAGTTTACTTATTTTGTAGCGACCTAAGCCATTTAATATTGTTTTGGGGACCGTAAAGTGACCGCGGGCACCAAAGATATTTTTGTCAAAATTTTAAATGAAGCGAAAACGCCAGGCATCTCTGTGGAATTGGCTAGCCACGAAGGAATTCAATTTTGTAGATTACAGGAATTGTTTTTGTAATTTTAAGTAATATTCAAGCGTACAGTTTCCTACTTTAGATTTTCGTGAGGTGCGATGATTTGAATATTAATAAATGCGTGGAATGTAGATACAATATAAATGCTTTATTTTTCCTAATGCCATCACGTGATGGTAAGTGAATTATATTTTTAGCCTAGTGTCAATTTGTGTGACACGGTGCACTCCTTGATGTTCGACAGAATTATATCGACCTGTCTTATCAGTGTCTTAGCGGTTGACAGCGGAATGAAACTTGTTCGACTGCATACAATATGTATATTCAATACCCTCCTCGCAAATGTAATGAGATAGTACAAAAATAACAAACCTTTTTTTATTTAAGAAACAAATACCTAACCTTAAATATATCGAATACCCAAATTAAATCTTTTTGGGTTTTTTAATACATCAATGATCCCAGCGTAAGAACTTTTCGAATAAAACAACTGAGTTCGTGGTATCGTTATTTGCGCTCGACATGACGATATCATATACCTATATAGTCGCCTCCTGTCACATCGAAGGACGGAAGCTTGGCAAAAAAGTTGGTAAACTAGTTGAGCAACTACTGCATTTTTCTGAATAATTGCCGATTTATCTTTACCCATACATATATGTATATATACTTTGTCTTGACTTACGTCTTTATTCTACTGGTGAAAATGTTTGGTGAATTTAAGAGAGATTTTCCTTGTCTTTTGGTACGACGCAGTTATAATGTGTGGAATGAGCACGTCATATATTTCCTAATAATTTATAAATTTCTATACGAACAAATATCTATTGAAATAAAATTACTTTTCGGATTTTATCGCGGTTTTTTAAATTATATTTCTTCGCGACGCGACGTTTCGAACAAATACTAGCCAAAAACTCGTGTGCGTGTGACCTTCATGTAAAATAATAAACTGAAAACAAATGACACGGATCATAAAACCCTTTATATATCGTGTTAACCAAATTTTGTTATTCGAATAGTGGCTTTCATAAATTTATTTACGAAAAATCTATGAAACATTAAATATGTAATATTCAATACTGTATTGCAATAGTTTTTTTCACCACGCAAAAAATAGGGACAAAGTAAATGTAAAAAAAAAATATTTCAAAGTAAAATAGACCTTGCAAATTAACGTGGAATAAAAACTCTGAAATATACTAACACATTTTTCCAGGCACCCGGAGCTCTAGGACGATAAAAACTGCGGAAACAGTACAAAACTTTAAAAAAACAATACAGTTGATCTTTTGTGTGTGCCTATCAGTTTCCATTTTGTGACAAAAGTTCATTACTTTAAAAGCGGCGCGGCGGCTACACGGAGGCTACGCGGGGGCTACGCGTCGCAAACAATGCCGCGCGGTTTCGTACGTTTTCATTTACAACTTGTATTTGGAAAGTTGAGAACAACGGTACTTTGTCAACTTTTCGTGTATCTCATTCAAATAACAGCTATAAAATTCTACTTTGACAAAATTTTAATGGAATATACCTAGTTGCGTCATTTATAATACCAATTAGTAATTGAAAATACATAGTTATATTTATTATTATATAGTATATTTTTTACTGAAACATAAATACACCACAACTGGGCAAAAACATCTTGCCACCTCGTATAAGGGGAATTAGATCTACAATAATACGTTCAGTTGGTATAAAGCAGGATGATAGGTGTTTATGGCTTCACTCCTTAAAGCTAGCAGGATGCCCAAATACGTACAGGTGAGACTAGCTTGAGACCCGAATCTATACTAATATTATAAAGCTGAAGTTTGTTTGTTTGTTTGTTTGAACGCGCTAATCTCAGGAACTACTGGACCGATTTTGGAAAATTCTTTCACTAATAGGAAGCTACATTACTCCTGAGTGCTATAGGCTACTTTTTATACCGGAAAAACTTTTCCACGCGTGCGGAGCCGCGCGCAATGCTAGTGATAATATAATTCCTAACACCCTTCAAGAGAAGTACAAAATTTAACGCATAAACGAGTTTAATACTTACAAATTAATGGTATTTCTATCACTCATTTATTGTCTCAAGACTCACAAATTATTTGACATGTCGAAGAAACTAGCGATTGATTAAAATACGTTTTAATATTTATTACTAAAACATACATAATGGTTCCTTATGTTTACGCGAATGTTAGACATTGAAATTAAACTATTATAACGGATTTTATCGCGGTTTTTTATTTTATTTTCTCCCGACGTTTCGAAGGCTTTGCAGCACTTCGTGGTCACGGGGCGGACTGAGGTGTTGGTGGTCCGAAAAGTTAGTGTTACAAATCTACCTTCAATTTACAATTATACAATTTAAAGATGTTAGTCATTGTTTGCGGTCCGGTCTACGCAGTAAGAGCTCACAATGTCTTGAGGTCTGGCAGCAGGTCTTTTGGGGCCCGATTTAATTAGATGTATGACAGGGTCCCAGGCTTGTGCAAGTTTCCAACCATCTTCTCTATTGAAATTAGGATGTTTTTTGATCTCAATAGCCTCGCGGATCATCCTAGGCAGGAATCTGTGTTCTTTGGCAAGGATTTGTGGCTTGTCGAATCTAAGGTAATGGTTGGAGCCTTCTTCTGAGTGTTCAGCTACTGCAGACTTCGTAGAGCGTCGGTGTTTAACGTCAGCTATATGTTCTTTTACGCGGGTCCCTATATGTCTTTTTGTTTGTCCAATATAAGAGAGGCCACAGTCGCAATCTATCTTGTATACGCCCGGTTCTTGTAGAGGTATATGGCACTTGACAGGTGGTAAAAATTGACTAATCTTCTTAGGCGGCTTAAAATAAGTTTTTATGGAAGCGCGCTTCAGGATGTAGCCAATCTTGTCGGCGACTCCTCTTACATAAGGTAATACAACTGGGACACGATCAACTGTGGCTAGTTTCACTCGGTCTCTGTGACGGCGGCGTGGAACTTGGAGCTTGTTGTCTCGCAGTACTTGCTTGACATGTTGCAGCTCAGCAGCCAGGTGTTTCTCGTCACAGATTCCAACGTCGTCACAGAAACGTCGGGAGAAAATAAAATAAAAAACCGCGATAAAATCCGTTATAATAGTTTAATTTCAATAAAACATACATATTTACCTCATAATGTTTAGTTATTTACAGCTTCATTATTGATTTAAAGTGCTTGCGTTAAACTATCAGCGGTGTTTATCATCAATCAGTGTCATTAATTAATCCGCTGGATTTAATTATCATAAATTAAACGGGCCCTATCCCCAGTATGAGATAGCACAACGTGGGCTTACGATATCGCGGAAAGTAATACTCTGATACAATAGTTGTCGTAAATTTTCGATCCCCGACACGATATATTATGTAAATAAGCCGTCCTAATATGATTTCATGTCGGAGGGTTAGAATACAACATGAAATTCATATTATAGTATTAAATAGATGTCTAGGTTAAAACGATATAGTATAGAAATTTCGCCTTTTTACAGTAGGTATACTGGCAAAAAAATATAATAGACAAAAACGTTGAAAATTGCTTTTTGCTTATATCTAACGAGCTGGTTAAATTTTAATGTAATCATATGAAGCTTCCTCAATTATTTTAAAAGCACTTACTTAGTCTATTAGTTTCCAGTACAAATCAAACATATCAATCGAGTAAGCTCAAATAAATTCTAAGTGGAATAAATCCTTTTCGAAAACTCGTAATCGTTCATCATCTTTTCCGTTCTAAAAAACGTTTTGACAAATGAAGAAAATATTTATAAATTGACCTGGAATAATGTACTTATACGTACAACTTGATTAAATACATCATTCCAAGTATTTAATGACATATTTTATGGATTATTAAAAATACGAAACGTACACACACAAAAATAAATAAAATAATTAAGGATGCATTTCGAAGGATTCAGCGCTTTCACAGAAAACTGTACTCAGTTAACAGTTAAGGAAAATAAGCGGCTCGCCTATGTTTCAGGCGCACAGCCTATACTGTACTTTTTTCAGGATTTTTGCCTCACCAACTACATTAGCTACAACAGTCTCCGAAAATTGTATTGCAGAGACAAAAGGCCTTAAATAATCTTAATCCGTAGTAAGTCTAATCACTAATTAGAGTTTTATATCTGACTCTCAAATATTGGTTAATGGAAAAAAAGTGTCAATTCAGGGATTAGTTGAACCATTGATTCATAGTGTTTATTCATAAGAAGATATATAATTGATTGTCTGTTTAATTGGTATTAATAGTGCACAATTATAAATTATAGTTTGACTATGTTAAACCCCTACGTAATTTTTATTTATAACTAAAACATCTTTATATTGAAGTAATAGTATTCTTAACATTTAATGATTTAACACCAATTATATATTTTCATCATCCAAGTAAGTAAATTTAATATGTATTCTTTATTACAGTAAAAGATCGCTGAATTGTTCAATCGTTGTTTATGTTGTAATTATTACCATGTTTAATTTTTACGCAATAAGTTTCAAAATGGAAAAGAACATTTGTATGGAGAATGAGCTGTGACTTCATTGCAATTAGTAAATGGTTTCTTTCTTTTCAAAGTATAAATACAAAAACCATTAAAATTATATCCCTTTGAGTTTGTCATTGTAATTGAACAAATTAATAACATTTTCCTGTTGCGTAATGGAAAATTATATTAAATTGCATATAGATTTCTTTAAACTTTATTCAGATTGATGGTCAAATATAGCATGTGCAAAACGCATAATTCAACTCTTTTCATATAAAAGGCTAACTTTATGGCTCATCTGAAGTGTGACGAAGGGTAAAACATGTAGTACCTACTCAAAGATTAAAGTTCGACAAGAGGCGAGGGAAGATGACAATTAGCGATTATAAGTACATTCTATTAGCACCTACTACACATTTAAGACTAAAATTGGGTAGTACAAACAATAATTGTCATTTGTCCTCAACATAATATTATTTTCGGCAAGCCGGCTCACGATACTACAATAAGCGTAAACACGACAATCACATGAATCGGCTTAGTGACCAACAAATATATAGAAAGAAAGAAAGAATAATTTCCTGTCGCGGTACACGTGCTACATAAAAAAAATAACAAACAAATAACGTCCAACATAATACTCACCGCGACAACTAGGTGGCCATCTCAGCATAAGCTGTGCTATGACAAAACCAAAACGCAACACTGATTTTTAGTGGCTACTTAATGTATCTACTGAACGTACGGGCGCTAAATCAACCATAAATCACATATATATATTTATATAACATCATCGTAAGTACTTGATGCGCGTCTACAACGGACGGGGGGCACCACGCCTATTGCGTCAGACGGCCAGCGCCCGATTTTGCAAGTAGACGCAGTAAATATCATATCTAATTATTAAATCCATCAGTACTGGAACGAAAAAGTTCACAGCTTTGCTGTGTCATTTTGCTACGAAAAGTCTATTGGTTTATGTACTCCCTCTTCAAGGTGTGGAAAGTAATAAAGCAAGGCCGTCAAAGACTTCAGTCTCTCGTTGGTCGGAGTTCTCTTTAAACTTCATTGCACAAACCGTCTACTGCAGTTCAGTTACTTTTAAGTTTAAGGTGTCGTAAAAAGAAAATAAGAAATTGCAGCAAGCATTATTTTTGTTGTTTTAGTTCCTTACTTTATTCGATCAATTGTTCTAATTTTTGTTCTGGCGCAGCAAATTGAAAAGGAATGCAGTTTAAATACGTTGACCAATGATAAAAGCTTCATTTTTCAACGGACATTACAAGTATGACAGCCTGCTTACCTAGATAATAATAATAATAATAAATTTATCAACACCTAGATGAACACAAAATACTTACAGAACAACAGAAAGGATGTAAAAAAAATAGCCAAGGTTGCAAAGAACAGTTAACGATAGATTCTGTAATTATGAAACAAGCACAAATACAAAATAGAAACATTCATACAATGTACATCGACTATCAGAAGGCGTTTGATTCAGTGCCTCATAGCTGGTTGATTCATATGTTAGAGCATTACAAAATTCACCCCAAAATAATAGAATTCCTAAAATTGATCATGGCTCACTGGACAACAAAACTAAAACTAAATCAAAACAACACACTTATAACTACTCCTCCGATTAAAATACAGAGAGGCATATTCCAAGGGGATGCCCTCAGCCCCCTATGGTTTTGTTTGGCTCTTAACCCCCTCTCCGAATTACTTAATAATACCGGGGTAGGATTTAAAATAAAACACGAAAATACACACCATATTATCTCCCATTTGATGTATATGGATGATATTAAAATCTACGCAACCAACAACACCGAACTCACGAAACTAGCAGATATCACACAATCATTTTCCACAGACATACAGATGAGGTTTGGGGTTGATAAATGCAAAGTCCACTCCATCAGTCGCGGCAAAACACTACAAAATACCTACATTCTCGATACAGGTGAATCAGTAGAGCCCATGGACGAACACGCTACATACAAATACCTAGGTTTCCATCAATCTAAACATATACTTCAGAAACAAGCCAAATTAGAAATCACTAAGAAATTCAAACATAGACTAAATCAAATCTTAAGAACACATTTAAACTCCCGTAATACTACCAAAGCTATTAATACCTACGCTATTCCAACTCTTACGTATTCATTTGGAATCATAAGCTGGTCCCAATCGGATCTAATAAAATTACAACGAATGATAAATACGCACCTGACTACCCATAGAAAACATCACCCAAAATCCTGCATACAACGAGTTACAATGTCACGTAGAATGGGCGGCAGAGGAGTAATCGATATACGGAACCTACATAACAACTTGATTATTAAATTACGACATTATTTTCACAACAAAGCTGAGCATACACAACTCCATAAATACATAGCCGCTACTGATAAGAAACTTACTCCGCTTAACTTGCACGACAGAAACATGGAATCCCATTATCACATCACCACTGCACAGCACAAGGCGGATATGTGGCTTCAAAAATCTCTGCATGGAAGACACCTAGCCGATCTGAGCCATACACACGTCGATAAAATAGCGTCGAACGAGTGGCTGCGGCGTGGAGAACTTTTCCCAGAGACAGAGGCGTTTATGTGTGCTATTCAGGATCAAATAATAAACACACGCAATTATCAAAAGCACATTCTCCGAATACCTAACCTGTCTTCTGATCAGTGTCGTCGGTGTTACAGTGCTTCAGAGACGATACAGCATATAACCGGGGCTTGTAAATCAATCGCACAGACTGATTATAAGCACCGGCATGATCAAGTTGCCGCCATCATTCACCAACACCTGGCATTTAGACACTCACTTATCACAAACAAAACTGCATACTATAAATATAAACCTTCATCAATATTAGAATCTGCTAATTATAAATTATACTGGGATCGAACAATTATTACTGATAAAACGATACACTACAATAGACCCGATATCCTATTCTACGACAAGGCTAAAAGTATCATATATTTAATAGACATCGCTATACCTAACACACATAACCTCGCATCTACATACACTGAAAAAATAGCCAAATATACAGATTTATCCATAGAACTAAAAAAACAGTGGAAAGTGCATACAATTAAAACAGTCCCTGTAATTTTATCTTCCACAGGTGTCATACCACACTCCCTACATAGTAGTCTTCAATCTCTTGGCATGCATAAGCTCTCATACATCCTCCTTCAAAAAGCAACAATACTTAATACTTGCAGAATTGCTAGAAAATTCCTGTCTACCTTGGCTTAATCATTAATAATTTCACCCCATTTTCTTGCTTGGCCCAACAGCCCGCATTAAATGGCTTTACCCCGTTCTCACGGGAGAATAAAGTTGATAACTAGTATAATAATAATAATAAAATCTTTATTTGGAATATTAATACAGTTTTTTTTAAATATAATGTTCGATAACATCTGCATTAGTTAGTAACTGTGTCGCAGATATTAACGCCCACCTCCGTAGTTACAAGGTGATAGTTTGTATTCCTTAATATAAAAAGGTATAACAAAAAGAAAAAAAAAAAAAAAAAGATGTAAATGGTTTGCAACACTTGAATGAGTTACTACATGTCATATACATTATCTGATGATAGTAATATAAATGTATATCACACAGCTATTTATGTAATAAAATATACTACTCTTGCCTCTTGATAAACCATCTTTAACACTTCAATGAATACAGCAAGTCGAAGTTAAACAGAACAACGAACACAATGGTAATTCATCATGGTGCGTGGAGTTGTTCGTTGAAAGGCTATTTGTCAAGCGCATACTGGGATAGAACTTTAGATGCGCGAATGAGCAGTTAACAGAATTGTTCGTAAAAAGACCAAAACACATTTTATACGTAACGATTTTACAACATTTGTCTGCAATACGCTGAAAATACTATTGCTCCTATAAGGCATTTCATTCAACTATAACATAATATAATTCTTCATTCAATTTCTGTCTGTGGTGGCTCGTGATTGGCTTATTGTATTTATTTCTTATTTTTGATTATTGTTATAGTTAGCTGTGAGCCACCCAAATAAAATAAAATAAAAAATAAAATAAAATAATTAGAATAAATAGCAACAAAATGCGTAATACATTTACAACTTTCATTGACAAAATATAATTCCTTTTTTATAGAGTATTGGTTATGATAAACCTATACTTACATAAAACTAAATTAACTTTATCTAATCCCAAATAATTAGTATTCAACAAAGACTGAGATGACCTCATCTGCTTTCCATCTATATTAGATCGCAGTGGGAATAAGTTAAAACGTCCGAGTTCTAAAGAATTCTAAGAGGTCGGCGACAACACGCCTCTTCTACCATCGCATCACATCTTTTAAATTGGAAAAATAGGAAAAATGTGATTAGTATGCAAGGGATCTATTCGTCTAGACTTGAGCCTTAAATTTTGGTGAATGTTTAAAAATATTTTGCCTACTGCTTTATATATGAAACGATAATCGTAAATATTATAATATCTGTATAAATTACAGCTAAGTTTTATAGATTATCGTTTCAGTACCATCTAGATGAAATAGTAAAATGTTCGTGTAGTTAAAGTAAAGTCTAAGTTGAACTGTTATTCCATTGCATGAAAACGTCACTAAAAATATTCATAAAACTGAAAAGTTTCTACATTCATTTAATGGAATAGATAAGAAATATTTTCCAAGACCATTACTAACTTTGGTATTCATCCGTCAATAAAATGTTATCGTAATGAACGTAACAAAAATAATAAATTTAACAAAAACAATATTCTTGACAAAAACTTGCAATGAAACGAAAATTAAGTAAAATTTAATGTGACAGGAATCTGCAGCAAACAAATCAACGGGTGCAAAGTAAAATGAATTATCTACTAAAAAGCTATTTTGCCTTTATAATGCCTTGCGTGAAAATGTATCAAACCGTTGTTCTGCAAGTTGTTATTCTACATTAGACTTAATCGGGTATTAGAGCTGCGGATCGCTTTTGTGGCTTATTTAGTATTAAAACACGTGACGTGACTAATGGATCAACAGCACCGCAGAATATGAACTTCTAATTTAGAAGTTTCTGTTCACTCACGCTAAACTAGTCAAGTTTTCAGGTATATTGGATTTATGAAGCTTCTAAAACGTATTCACATATCGGTGTCGTTATGAGAAAAAATATTATTAATCGAAATATTTCCAAATACACATATTTGTTGTCAAAATTATTCGCCTTATCCAATATTGCTCTTTTTCTAAAAAATTACGTCGATGGAACTCCAGATTATAAATCCCTATAACTATCTGTATATCTTTGATAGTATAATTAAATCTTAGACGCCTTCTAAGCCACCTGCATAACTAAGGGAGAAGGTATTCCACTCTAGCAGAGATCCCGAAGCGCAATTATAGCATTGCGCTCTACAAAATGTGCGAATGAACTTAAAATACAATACATTCTTTTTTCCAAGTTTCGAAATATTTTATTTTCAATAAAAATGGCTCCGTTAACAATACTTCCTTGCGCTGCACAATACAAAATTAGGTCAGACTCAAAACGCGAACATTCTTGGCATGAAAACATTTTTCCATTCCGTATAGCTTTTCCTAATTACAAGCTAAAATAAAGTTATCCCGAACGATTATATCGCGTGACACCTTTTAAAATTTTACAGCATGCATTATGTAATAATCTGGTTTCAGATAACAAATCAAGGTATATTTTAGCTTAGTTCAGCGTATTTACGCTAAGCACCTGTTGGTTTTGAACACGCAATATTACTACTGTGTGAGTGTTGTCACGCTACATATAAGTTTAGGCGGTAACGTAACCTTTACTGCCTCGGTGGCGTAGTTGTATTATGGTACGACTGCAATGCTGAGGTCTCGGGTTCGATCCCCGGGTCGGGCAAAGTGATATTGAGTTTTTCTATTCAGTATCAGCCCGGAGTCTGGAATTTATGCCCGATATGGCGATAGGCTCGCCCCCTATAACATCATGGGACGAAATAACTGCGAAAAGTAGGTGCACTAGTTGCGCCTCTGCCTACCCCTTCGGGGATAAAAGACGTGAGTGTGTGTCTCTCTGTGTGTAACCTTTAATTCAACGTAAGGAAAAAAATAACTTTTCCAATCAATTTTGAACCTTATGCCTCGATTTACTCATTTTATATTGTTGAAAGCATGTGAATGTAAAACAATATTTCAACAAGTAACATATTAACACACATGTATCTCTTCACGACTGGATAAGTTCCAACAGCGGTAATCCTTTAAACAACACTCCAAAACACGTGTTTGTTTTTATTTAAACTTTTCACATCATTTTACAAAGTTTGTGTACACTTACTATTTATTTAACAATGTAGGGTTATCCCTTTTAACAAACGACGTAAAATTTTTTAAGCGAAAAATGTTTTAAGAGTCAAATCCCCGTGGATCCTTTTGTAACAAGTCTTGTCGACGTGCTGTCGTGTCGATCGCCGCCCACACCCTCCAGGGACGCAACCTTCGCTACGATGAAGTTCATTCATGTCAACTACAGGTCAATGGCTTTGTTTTTAGGCTGCCATTCTATTAAATGCTGCGTTGCTAAGCTACCGATGTGTGCAACCCCGCCAACATGACTTACATAGCTCGACTTTTCACCAGAAACCTTTATTTCTAAGTTATGAATGATGTAATTATTTTTATGGGCTGATGTGGCGTTTACCACTAAACTTGCTGCCTACTGGACTCGTAGTTTATTTGCATATAAATATGGCAAGTTATGACAATATATGTTAATTTGAACACATTTCATCTAAACATCCAAATTTGCCCTAACGATGGATACTTACACGAAAACATTTCTACTTTAATTTCACGAATTATTATGGCATCACTTGCGCTCGTTTTAATATAAAAAAACATGCACTAAGCGACGAATTATTCATAACATTAACATTTTACCGTTTTATGCGATTACCTAGATTAGTAAGCTGTAACATAGCCAAAACAAATTCTTCAAAGTGAACAATCACCATAACACGGTAATTTGTACCTACCCATGCATTTTAATTTCCCGGTATTACGGGACATACAGGTTTATATGGTGGGGTGTGACATGGCGGGTTGGAGCGATAAGAATCTTTTATAGCATCAGTTAAATCGCCTGATGGTAAGTGATCACCATCGCTTATAAATACCGGAATTACGTACCCAGCTTACCAGCTGCCCCATTTTATAGAGAAGTAATGGACTTTGTGGGAAAGACGAATTTCATAACATTACACTTGCAACACCTACCCGTTCAGATGTATACGTTTATTAGATTTTTTCATGTGAAAAACAACATCCCAATTTTAATATCGTAATGTCGCGTGTTAAAACAAATTCTGAAGGAATGTCGTTGATTTCTGCTGGTACGCGTTGAGTGGACCGCCTTATATTTTTCTGCACGCAATATTGCGAGCACGACAAGGCAGGCGCTTATTACATTACTATTCAAATGGATAGTTATAGCATGCCAATACATATTACAATATGGTCTTTATTTCATTCAAATAGACGATCTAAAATTAAATGACGAACTACCTTTATAATTAAAATCTTGTTAATGTTTATTTTACGTCGTATAATAATTTGTAAGTAGTGCTTATAATTTTTGTCTACACCTATATCTGCGGTAAATTTTTATTCATTAATTAATTATAAACCCCATTAAAAAGTGAGGAAATACAGCATTTATAAAAACCACGACATTTATTATCAAAATATAGAAACTAAAGCAAACACAATCTCATTAAGTTGGAGCAAGAGTTCTGAATATAAGTAAAGTTGTTATTTTTAAAATCTCGTACTCTGTGAGATGGTTAGTAAAACGAAAGCAGATTGGCATCGCCCGCCCAAACCAATATATGCAGCTGATTTCCGTGAACGAAATGAAAATTCTGAAATGGGAAGAGCCTTGGTCGAATTAAGCAAGAGAACATTTTCAAAAGTTAACCAGCTGCACCAAAGTAAATTGTTTTCTTGGATAAGCAAATATGGAAATGCATTCGAAGTAAATATCTTTGGGCACAAGACTACTCCTCTGTGATGGGTATTTTATGACTCCAGCAATTAAATTTTGTTCTTTGAATTTGAATTTAAAACTGAAGGTTTCAAATTTCATTCGAGTACCGTGTTTAATATACATCTTTTTAAAGCTAAAAACACAAAATTATATTGTTTAGAGAATTATGTAATAGTGTCGTAGCATCGTCAGACTGGGACGATCTAGCATTGCATAATAAGCTTTGGGCCACAGCTTCGAGTACATTTCTGGTCTAGAATAACGTCTATGTAAATTATACCCACCTAGTTACAACATGGAAATTTCCTTATTACAATAAGGTAAATAAAGAGAAAAGAATAAACGCTAATGTAAATCTGATACCGGACTCGGGAATAAAATGTACATCATTCACTGTAACATTATCTCTTGGCTGATACCTCTACAGACTAAAAGTCTCGGAAAATCGAGCTAAATCGAGAAACAATGGAAACCTTAAACCACAACCTAATGCCTCCGAAGAATGCAGCACGCGAGCTTTGATGTACTGTGAATGAAACTCCACTAAACTAAGCGACGACGTAAGGCTGTTGTGTATTTATAATTTCTAGAATTTTCTTTTCATACAAACCGTCTTTTTCTCCTAGGCGTTGACTTATATTTCGGGTTTAATTGCGGTAGTAAACACTTTTGTTTTATATAAAATAAATAAAAGTACCTACACATTGAAAAGAGGATAATAAATTATTAAGTTCGCGCATAAACTAAAAAGTTAGAACATTGAATAACCAAAACTAATTTTCCTAAAAGAAAAGCGGTAAAAATATGTAATACTCTTTTTTTCAGAGAATATTTATGAACGCAATTAAAGAAACAAAATATCGCGGTCACTACCTCAAGAGCCTTCATAGTAATGACTATAAATTTATGCGGAAGGAAAAACCAAATGTTTGTTTGTATTTCCGTCTTAAGAAACGATCCACATTAGCCTCTAAATGGGATTCGGCTAATGATCATTTGTTTCGCTAATAACGATCCATTTGGTACCCTAAGAGCTCGTATTAATCTTAATGGAGGTTTAATAATGAAGAAACATTGCAAATGTTAACCAAATAATTGTAATAAACGTATGTCTAAGTACTTGAGATGTATGAGACAAACGTAGCAGGCTAACTAAGAGCCTATAGCCCACACCTGCCAAACATGAGCCTTAAAACTTTACCAAGCAGTGGGATATCATGAGTCAATGACTTCATCCAATAAAATTCATCCGATAATATTACATGCAATAACTACGAAAGCGAATAAATAATAACGATTTTAAATGCTTCAACAGAACGTCAATGGAATCTCTTCAAACGCAAAATCCATGTCAGCTTTGTTAGAGATGTAGGTGTCCTTTCAGAGGCTGTCGTGTCATATGTGTTGGATATGAGAGCATATACCTTGTTTACTGGTTCGATCTGAGTTTCGCTCTGATCTATTTTAGACCTTGAGACCATTCAGACCTTGTAGGCGACGTTTTGTCTCGAGAATATAATTTGCGACCGCGGCTTTCACATACTTGAAGGTATGTTTTGTTTATTTACATCCACAATATACACGAACCATTTATTTTGAATGTATCGCGCTTCACAAATTTGTCTCCTCTTAACATTGGCTTAGATTTATTTAAATTAAGTTAATAAAATGAACAAATAAATAAACTGTATATTTAGTAACTTTTCATAACTAATACTAAACAACTGTCTATATGTGACCAGTTAAGTGTAAAGAAAAGAAAACTAAGAAAAATAAGTCATTATTACGAATTTTCCGCCATAATAGAAACGCTGGTATCCAAAGCATATGATAATTCTGTTGATTCACAATGCCAAACACTAAACATCAAGCGATTCAAAAATATTTATTTAGAACCTCAGATCACGATCAAAGACATAATAAACCGGCCATAACGAAATGATGTATCGGGCCAACAAACCGTGTTGGCACGTCGCACCACCGGCCCATGAATATTTATCGTGTATACACGACGCCCTGCATTTATACTTGTCACACAGATATTAACGTAAAGAAATTTGATTATTTCAAATGGTAATTATAATACAGTCTGAATATAATATGAGCCAACGAGAGAAGTAACGGCATTTGCCTTTCGCCAAAATTATGCTGGCCTACCTTATTAGACTGCTGCTAGCCCTCGAAGTTCGGGACGCAATACATCGGAAGCAATAAGCTATTGTCGCGAGTAATACGATGGTAATATTCCACTCGGATATAAAATAAAATCTCCGGCTATATGCAAACATTCTGTTTCTGCAATTTTATGTATAATGCTCCCACATTTAGAAGTTTAAGATTCAAGACAAAAGTTGGCCCAACGTGTATGAAAACGTCTGAATACGAACAAATGTCTAGTCTACTGCCAACATTTTCAAGTAAATATGGGTTAACGACTTTGTATATTTGGCAACCACAGGGAGTGAGGGGTTAACATCCTCTTGAGAATAATTCGAATACTTTTTCATACGACTTATTTCTACGAAATTTAGTAAGCATTTCAAATGTGAGGTTTTCCTCTCACCTCTACGACATTAACATGTTTGTAAACACAAACCTACGCACATGTCTATATGCACCAAAAATATTCTAAGTAATGCAACCAGCACATCAACAGATCCTCTTATCCTATAGGGCACAAACTTCCATCTAAAAAACACTAGTTTATGATCCTTGAATTCAAACTAGAATCTACTTTACGGCCGTGATATACAATTACTCATCATTAAAGCTATATTTGACTTTGTGCCGACATAATTAATCCGCTAAAAGGGTCGAAAGCTTTTCCATAAATATTGTTATCAAATCTGTAAATATTCAAAACACCAAATTACACTCGTTCAGCGTTCGTGCCAAAGCAATGAAGCCCTTAAAGATAATATTGCTACAGAATTTAATAAAGAACGTCGTATATCCTCCGGCGGTTGCCGAAATTACGAATTCGACATTTCCAACGAAATCTCAATTTCCTCACAATTGCCATAGAAATAGGTACTCGTAGCTAGAAATTTCTATCTAGAGATAAATACTTGTAAATATTGCAGGAAAATGAATTACTTATTTCTGTTATTTTTGATAGCTTTGTTTATGCCAAACGTAGACATCAAATTTCTCTTCAAAATATATTAATTAGTCTTCGCGCTGTTAATATAATATTTAAAATTAAACCTAAGAAAAAAATTAAAACCCCTAACTGCATATAATTACTATGAATCTCAAGAGATTTTAGATTTATTAATTTATTTAGATTGGCTATGATTACAATCATTTAAAAACAAAACTACATAACATACACATAATTTAATTAAAGATACTTCTCGTCTTATTTGTACAATCAAACACTGCAAAAGAAACAAATCTAAAAGGCTGTAATAAAATCCAGACCATAAAACTTTCCGACCTCTGTTGTCTATTTGTGAGTTAAATGCAATAACATGAAAAGGCTTTATTTCTAAACGCACTTATAGACACCAGTTGCTTTTAGAAATAGAACTGTTTTCTTCAGATGCCCTTTTGTTTTCTAAGAGACTGTATAAATTGAAATTAAAACGGATTTTATAGCGGGTTTTTTTATTTTATTTTCTCCCGACGTTTCGAAGGCTTTGCAGCACTTCGTGGTCAATAAGAAACCGCGATAAAATCCGTTTTAATAGTTTAGTTTCAATGTCTAACATTCGCGTAAACGTAAGGAATCATTAGACTGTATAAAGTTCGTAATCTTATCTTTTGATGAGGATTAATAAAATTTGTATATTTTATGAGAGGCGAAATGTGGTCTAGAATGGCTACAATTTATAAAATTGTTCGACTCGTAAAAAATGAAATAAATATAAGTTGAAAACAGTTAGAATAAACCGCCGAAAATGCTATATTACAAAGAAGTGCGTAAAATTCAACTGCGTTCGTCCTCCTGGGATATTACAAGTCTTTCTATTGCCCAGACAGACGTTACCATACCAGAAACCTAACTGTCATCCGTAGATATTAGAGTCACAAGAACCCAAGCGAAAGCTCTCACAGAAGAAACCGTACACTTAATAAGCCAAATATAGCTATCCTTTAGCCAAATGTCCCATAACTCATCATAAACATCACCTAATAGTTATGTAAACGACCACACATTGTGGCACTCATTTTGTATTCACACTAAACTTAGGAAAAAATTCAGACCAAAAATTTGTCTGCGGAGAAAACGCTCGTTTCATCCCACCTTTATGCCCCATTTTTAGTCATTAACAGGTCAAGACAGGGCCGTCTTCGGATTTTGATTCCAGTGTTTTATTATAATATTCAAAACACTTTTTTTAAATACGACTTGCAATAAAATGCTCGTGTAGCTAGATAGTGATATTACTGTTACATAAAACAAATTGTTGGAATGCGAAAAGAAACTGCTGGTTTACATGTTAAACTACTTCTCCTTCCAACGTCTCAAAAAAGATTTAAATGTAACAATAGCGAGGTCTCCCTAATGTAGAGTACAGCCCCCAATGTTTCCTAGCTACGTCCCGCTTAGCATCACAATAAACAACCACGAATGTTCGTGAAGGCTCATGACATAACATTTTAGGGCTACATCTAGACACCGCGTCATGGATAATTTCAAAGCCGGTTATCTTTAAAATGTAATCCGCATTGTACCTACAACCCTATTAAATTCCGTTGTAACACAAAGGCCGCCCAAATCTTTAGTGTATAGCAAGTCTTTTTATGTTGATGGTATTATTTGTGTTCATTACACTTTTGTACAACATTTCGTCATCATGTTTTATGTTGATGAAATAGATGACATCCTTCTAACCATGCTTATATTATACGAAGGTATTGTGTTCGTTGCCTTGTCCTTTGTTCAAGTAGCAACGGATCAACACAATCTTAAACTTACTTGAGGGTTATACAGGGTCATTTCGACATTGAGTTACTAAATGAAACCATAGACTTATCTCCTTGAAAATAACACTTTCCATTAAGTTGTTTTAACACTTAACCATAGATGTAAAATAAAAAAGGGTAAGTTCCGAACAAAATAAATATCAATAAAAAGTTTCAGTTTACACGGCCTGATGCCACTACTACTACTATTCGAAGAGGATTCGTTACAGCGGCAACATTACACTTTCAGTCAGAAAAACACACATGCACACGCCATTTTCTTACTAAACTACAATATGATAAAAATATCAGGAAAGTAAAATTGAGATTTTTGGTGAAAATATTAGTTTTTTGGCATAATGTTAGCAGAGGCTAAGACGAGTGTGTGGTTTCATTTATTAACGCAATTTTAAAATAACCCTGTACAATAAGTAATTTATAATTCCAAAATACTTCCACGATTTTCCAAGTGATTAACCAGCCGAGTTCCGATATTGCTAAAGCAACTTTGATACACAGAATTGCCCCTATTAAATTCCTCAAAGACTGCATCAAGCTCAATTACAGATTTAAAAAAACCGACACACCAAAAAAAACTTTTTTTAACAATGTCTAAATTCTACTAATTTAGCACTCTTTACAAAAAGCTACCTATGTATGTGAATTTGGCTCATGTTAGTTATTTAATTTAGTACACCACATGACATCCGAATTACAGATTACCATTTAATTGTAACGTCTGGACTACAGAATTAATACTACATGAATTCTTCATAAAATTACGGACGTTCTTATAGCAAAGGCACGTACATTACGTACGTCCTTACATTTTTTAATTTTTTCCACGTGACATAGAAAGCCCCTAACAAAAAGCTGAAAGCGGTATTGTAACCGATTTTTATATAACAAAAAAACTTAGTTGTCCTTATTTGAGTAACTTATTAAGAACTAAGCTCGAGGTCACAATATATCGGTATGCTTACGAAATTTTAAATACAGAGCATACAGAAATTTGTAATGTTGGTTTCTAAAGAAATACATCCGCTAACAAAGTAGTTTCGAAATCCAAGCCTAAAATAGTTACCCAATATACAATTAACCGTAAATAAAGTCTATTCACTTATTATCTAATACAAGACCCATTCATCATTACTATTTTTCTTAGAAACTAAACCACAACTCAACACTAAAACAATATAATTTTTTTTTAAAACAAATCCGTCAGCACCAACTCTGCACCCTCGTACGAATAAATGTTAACTCTTTATTATCTAACACAAACTTACCGCTCGGGTATCGAAAGATTGGAAGTTACGGCCAAGTATAGTCATAACATTGCCCAAAAGTTTTTTAATCAGAAGACTGAGTGGAACGTGTTATCATATACGACTTTATTAGGACGGTTATATTATACGGCGACTTTATGGGCCTTTTGTCCCGTGCCTAAATAGTTTTTCTTTTGGTATTCACGTCGAACCTATTTTTGTATATCGTAGTTTGTAATAAAATACACTTACATAAGCATGTATACACATCGCCGTTGGTATATGCAGATACGCAATTAGTGTATCCGATTTTGTTTGACATTCACTATTTTATAACAAGCGGCTCGGCCCGCCTGGATTTTTGTCCGGATTAAAAATATTAAATGACAAGTTTCATCTAGGCACAACGTGGCTTAATATTATTAATTTTGTTAACTTAATAATAATAATAATAATAATAATAATCTTTATTTGGCACAACATTAAACTAACAACAAAAATTCTACACAGTAAGTGACATAAAATTGTTAGTGCTTACACAGAAATTTTAGTTTTTAGCCTTATTTAACAGGGGGCCCCAAACTAGGCATAGCCTGTATCTTGGAGACCAGAATGGTTTTAGTTACAATCTAGCTTAGTTTTAGACTTAATACTATGGATTAGATTTACAATAATATAACAATTTTATCTAGTTAGAAGAAAATTAAAACTTTAAATTCCAACTTAAACATAGTATTATGTGCTTGAATTTGTGCTTACAATAATTATTAAACAAATGTTGTATATAATATGTTTATGTAAAGTTTAGATATGAGTATATATTATTTTTAATGAACAATTTTACATTACAAAAGATAATAATAATTACAAGTATTAAAATAAAATGTTTTCAGTGGCTATGTAGTCTAATGTCTGCAGCCACTTTGACACCTTGGATTTGGTTTCAGGAACCGAGAGGCTTTTCAGGTCGCAGTGTATTAATACAGAGTTGTATGTGTGTGCTCTGAGGAATTCTCCGAATCTACGTCCAAAGGAGGTTCTAGTTCTTGGAAGTGGTAATCTAAATACTCTCTTTTTCAGTAATGTTTGGTAATCATAATATACCGAGAGGTGTTTTTGGGTGTTAATGCACATTCTAAGAATAAAGAGTTGACGTACAGATAGGACTTGAGCTTCCAGATATAACTTTCTTGTGGGGTGTCTGTATGGTTTCCTTAGCATAATTTTGAGTACAGATCTTTGGGCCCTTTCAGCAGTGATAAGAGTAGTTTTTGAAGCGCTACCCCATACGGGGATACAGTAAGTGATAATGGACTGGCAAATGGCCGTGTAAATAATTCTTAATATATTGGGACTAGCGGAATTACTAAGTTTTTTTAGTATTTTAGATGTTTTTCTGATTCTGTTAGACATGTATCCGATGTGAACTTTAAAATTTAAGTTTTGGTCTATAATCATCCCTAAGTATTTTATGGTGTGTGTTTGATGAATGATGTCGCAGTTACAGTTTTGGTATGGGCTATGTCCTTTGCAGTTATGGATTTGGAGTTTGCCTGTCAATGGTGGCTGAGAGGCAGCAGTTTTGTGAAAGCAGATATATTTTGTTTTTTGTTTATTAAGGGTCAAAAGGTTATATTGCATCCACTTATTGATGGCTTCCATACCCCGTTCCGCAGCAAGGAAAGTGGAAGGCCAATCTTTATCAATGAAAAGGACGGCTGTATCGTCAGCATAGCAAATTATCTCAGCATTAGATATTTTGGTGTTGTGGATATCATTCAAATAGATGATGAATAAGGTTGGACCCAGTGTACTTCCTTGGGGAACGCCAAATTGTATAGGAAGTATTTCACTTTGGTGAGCCCCAACCTTTACCAGTTGTTTACGGTCTGATAGATAACTCTTAAACCATTCCAACGTAAGACCCCTAACCCCTAACTTCTCCAGTTTACGAAGAAGTATGATTGTGGAAATTGTGTCAAAGGCTTTTGCGAGATCCACAAAAACGCCTAAACAGCAGTCGCCGTTATCGAGGCTGGCACTAACAAGGTCCGTCAATAACGTTACAGCGTTTTCCGTAGATTTTCCCCTACGGAAGCCAAACTGACGGGGTGATAATAGGTTATTGGACTCAATGTATTGAATAAGACGCTTGTTAACAATTTTTTCAAGGATTTTTGATGGGATGCTTAAAAGGGATATTGGCCGATAGTTATTGGGTACGTCTTTATCACCGTTTTTGTGGATTGGGGTGACCGAAGCCACTTTCCAAATGGCTGGAAACTTGCCGGAGCTTATGCTTGTGTTAAAAAGATGTACTAGAGGCTCGGAAATATGTTTAAGGCATAGCTTTAGAAGGCGAGAGTCAATACCATCTAAACCTGGCGTACTATTTAATTTCAGGTTATTAATGATATCCCTTACCTCTTCATTATCAGTAGGCGCAAGAAATAAAGAGTTGGTTGGGGAGCTTGAAACACTTGACAATGCAGCGAGGGTATCCTCCGTTTCGTCGACTTGAGCTAGGATACTAGAAGCTAGGTTTTTCCCTACTGTTGAGAAATGACTGTTTGTAATATTGAGCGAATCAGTCGGATTGTCGGTTAATGTGAGTAACTCTGTTGCCGTTTCATTTTTGGTGTTTAGGTTGCATATACTTTTTACTGATTGCCAAAGGTGTTTCGAGTTCCTGGAATTTGTCTGTAGTAGGGTTGTTTCGTGGTTTCGTCTTACATTTCTTACTAGATTTCTGTAAAAGTTTTGGTATCGTGAATATGTTACTTTGAGAGTTTCGTTTTTAGGGTCTTGCTTAGTTTTTAAATGAAGGTTGTCGCGGAACCTCGAGCATCTGAGTAGGCCTGGAGTCATCCATGGCTCGATGTTAAATTTTGTTCGACTTATCCGTCGTAAAGTAGAGTTATGTTCGATGATATTGTTTATAAATGAGACATAACTTTCAGCCATGATGTCTACATCAGTTTCAGTGAAAAAAGCGTCCCAGTTTAATTGGCCTAGGTCGCGAGCAACCCCTTCGTAATTAATGACCCTTCTTTGCCTAGAGGGCTTAGTGCGGATTTTGCATGTCTCTATGCCAATAATAGTTATTTTGTGGTCCGTGATATCTAAATCGCACACTAATCCTGTTGCTGAAAATTTACTCTTTATAAGGATGTGGTCAAGACATGCATTTTGGCGAGTTGGCTTATTTATGGCAGGATGTAAGCCATGTTCAGCGCTTAGACAAAGGTAATCTGTGGACTCTGGTGAAAGAATGTCAATGTTTATATCTCCTGCTAAGATAATTGTCTGTCTATCTTTGTATGACGTAAGGTTTTGGTCAAGTGATGTTAGAAAAGGGGTTGTGTTCCTAAAAGAGGGTGATCTGTAGATACAAAATAAGGTCATCGTTTTATCTATGTCTATAATTAGACCACATGCCTCAGTTAAAGAAGGCTCTCGTATTGATACTTGTAATGTGTTTTTAACAAACACGACTACGCCACCATTTTGATTAATGTTATTTGTTGTCTTAAAGTGTATGTATCCCGGAAGTTCATTAATTGTGGTGCTCTCGCTCAATCTACATTCTGTCAGAACTAGGATGTCAAATGTTACCCTTGTTCTCAGTAGGTGTATTAGTAGGGTGTCAAAATTTTTATTTATGCTTCTTATATTTAGTGATAAGAGTTTAAAATTAAAATTATTACATAAAAAGTAATCCCGACATTCCTCAAGTGAAAAAAATTCGTAGCAAGTGATATCCTTCATTTTATCAATATTATTCATGAGCTCGAAATCACCCATATCTTGTGTTAAGTGTTGTAATAACTTTATTGAATACAAAGAATTTAAGACGATTGACTATAGTTACAGGTTTCGTGATATAAGAACGCGAACGGAGCTTAAATGATATTGAATGCGTGATACGCGTGATGATATGTATTTTATGTGTGAAATGGGCATAAAACAGACAACTAGTTCGTGAATAAGTGAACTGAATACATAAGAGTATATTAAAAGAGGTTTTAATTGTTGTGGTAAAATATCTTATCAGTGAAAACGAGCAGGGCACCGGATTAACCATAGTATATAGGCAATTGTAAATTAGTTTTACCAATAAATACTTAACTAAATATAAATAAATCTTTAGGAGCTGAAGTGAGTTTAATAGAAATAATATGGTATTTAAGAACTGAAGTAAAAATGATACGTTAGGAACTGTCCTTGGAAATGGTGTCGTTCGTCGAGGACCTACCGCTTGAACAGAGCTTCTCGAGTACCGCAGCAGAAGTAACTTGAAGCACTGAGCTGGTTTCGCTTCGCCGCATGAAAATATTGCCGTTGGAGGTCCACACGTACTTAAATTGAAGATTGGTCCCGGTATTTCTTGCTTTGCTGTAGAGAACTCTATTTTCTTTAGTGAGATGTTCAATTTCTTTTTTTTTGAGATTCATTTTCTTTAGTGAACTTATTTACAAACTTATTTTCTCAAAATGTAACTTGTTAAAATATTAAAGTATATAATATCTCTTTCAGCCTACAGGTAATCAAAATCTTATTGCCGATCGTTTATTACAGAAGCCAGATCAAATATCAAAGCAACTACCTACATCTCATTTCAGCTTCGAGCTAATTCAATCAACTGGGTTGAAATAAAAGTCAAACTATACCAAACACAGAATCCCATTAAGATAACAACCGACACCAAGTTAATACCCCACACATCCTAACTTGTTCGGTAAACATTCCCGACTACGCGAGCTATGCTTTACCTACTCGTGGGAATTAAACTTTAAACTCTTCAAACAGAATTTTGTGCTTTAACGTTTTGAAACGTAGAAAAACGAAATAAAACATATTTCCGCATGAGTTAACTTCATTGTATCGTGTCTTTTAGGATAGGATTCGCTTTAATAGTCGAAAATAGTTACGCGGCTAAGATAAGTCTTCTTCTAATAAGTAATTTACTAAAGCAAACCGCACTAGGCCAGCGTGGTTGACTAAGGTTAAACCATCTCAGAAGTAGAGCGGGCCCGTACTCAGCTGTGGGCAGTATTTATATACTGTATTAACACATTAATTATATATTTTATTTGATAAAACGAATGTATTAAGGCAGAAAAAAGACATGAGACAGAAAAATCGTAATAACATTTCGTATAAACTATTTGGTTACATACACTTAAATTGAGAAATACTCTGGTATTCATCACCATCATCAGCCACATGACGTCCACTGCTGAACATAGGTCTCCCCTAAATATTTCCAGACGGATCTGTCAAAAGCGGCTCCCACGCAGCGTGTTCCTGCGACCTTTATCTAGTCGTCTGTCCACCTTGGTATTCATATATTATAATTTTAGTAAATATCTGCCAGATACCGGCTTCAATTCTAGTCTTCGGGCTGGTACTAAATATTTTTTTTAATACAAATAAATGACGAAACGAGCAAGCCACTCGCTTGATATTATATCACAATTGTCGAATGCATCGGAATGATAAGTCAAAACTGTTGCTACCGAGTTGATAACAGGGCCTAAGTCAAGGCCTAATTCAAACTTTACTTCAAATTTAAACAGAGTAAAGTTAGATACTAGTATGTATAACAATCGGAAGTTCCAAATAGCTGCCGCATGCTCACAGCTCCGTTTGAAATTACCAGTTTCGAGTTTAACTTCTGAACAGAGGTAACAGAGTTTAACTTCTGGACAGAGGTAACATATTGTAGTCGTTGTTAGATCAAATAAGATGACTTGTAGGTATTTCTGCCCGTGATTCAAAAGAGAATATTAATGCTTAGAGATATGAATTTAACATGCTAATCGAATCTCATTTACGAACGACTAAGAACCACAGTGTATAGAAATATTACTTCTAATAACATAAAATTAATTAAAAAAGAATAAGAAAAAATCGTTGCGTACTTCCATTCACATCACTATAGAGTAATGGACAGCATAATTCCTAGTGTTTATTGAAAATAGCCACTGAATAATACCGAACGCATCGATGAATATTTTGAACGGTTCATAGCGTATAAAATTTGTGCCAATACTGCAAATTTATGAATAGCTGAATATTTTATTTAAAATAATGTTGATAGGCAAAATAGCTTTTGCATTTTGTGTCTATTTGGCACACGGGTAGATTATGTCCTGGATTAACACATAGGCTGCTTTTTATCCCGGGAAAATATAAAGCGGGACTTTTATCCCGGGAAAACTCATTCACGCGGGCGGAGCCGCGGGCAAAAGCTAGTATAAACATAAAAACGTCGTTTAAACATAAGTTTCCCACTATGACAAAATTAAGGTAAATCATGTCCGAGGCTCCGTAACCCTGAACTTATTTTATAAGGCATTATTTTCCGTGTCGAATGTCAGAACAATAGCGTGTTGACTGCTGATACTGTACCACATACACGTATTATTTAGGGCATGCCCTTGCGGACCGCGTCTGAATGATCGCGTTATGCAAATCCCGCAGCCCTTCGCGTATAAATATTAATGAAAGAATAGCTGAATAAGTTCAGTGTTCCCCCACTGGCAAGTATGAACTGACAAGTGTTGAGTTGATCCATGTGTATATCGATTGTGTATAGTTTGCGATAGGATATGGTGAAATGTTTTGTTTGAACTAGAAATGATGTTACATATTTTATAAATAGTAACCATAAAGTAGATTTAGTTATATTGAGTGCGTTGTGAAAATTCATGATTTGGTGTGAATATTTTAAATTGGATAAAAATAAGAGATCTATAATATGTTATTGAAATGTTATTTTCACACACACACATATTCACGCCTTTTTATCCCCGAAGGCGTAGGCAGAGGCGTAACTAGTGCACCCACTTTTCGCCGTGCGTATTTTGTCCCATGATACGACAGGGGACGAGCTTACCGCCATATCAGGCACAAATTCCAGACTCCGGATTAGAAAAACCCAATATCACTTTACCCGACCCAGGGATCGAACCCGAGACCTCAGCATTGCAGTCGTACCGTAATGCAACTACGCCACGGAGGCAGTCCTAGCTCCTAACCTCATAGTCATAAAAAAACCTTTTTTTTTGTAAAAGTTAAACGTGGTTACGGTTAACGGTTAACGGTGAAGGAAAACATCGTGAGGAAACCTGCATACCTGGGAAGTTCTCTGAATTTCGAAGGTATGTGAAGTCCGCCAACCCGCATTAGGCCAGCGTGGTGGACTAAGGCCTAAAAAACACTTTCAGTAGTAGAGGTGGCCCGTGCTCAGCAGTGGGCAGTATATAATACAGGGCTGATTGCATTGATTGTATATATGAATTGAATGTTTTTTATATTTTGACGAAAATATAAAAAACATTCTACACTAGAATCGCATAAGCCAATTATTTGTTAACAGAAAGAGGGTCTTCAATATTCCTTACTGTGACCTACATAAACTTATCAAGTACTTACTCATGTAAATGATGAAACGTATGTAACTCGATGCCTTGTCATGTCAGAATCGGAATATGAGAGGGAAACGCAAACTGACGTGTTATGTTCGATATCGCGCACGACTCTTCCGATAACTTGAAGAGTTCATTTTCTTCCGTCTTCCGTTCTTCTATGGCTCTATAAAATATTACAAGATAACCGATACTCTGATGCTTCCTCATAAAATATATTTTAGAGATATTTTTTATTTTGTAATTGTACATGTATTTGAAATAAATTGATTTACCATCCTAACTTATAGCAACAAGAAAATACAACAAATATAAAAAAAAATCTAAGACGAAAAAAGGTAATGTTCTTTAAAATTACAAGTCATTCTGAAAATATATGGTTTTATTCTTAAACTATAAAGTAAAAGACAGACCAAGGCTGCATGAAAAATTACAAGCATTCGTATAATAATTTGTAGTGCGCCAAGATAATTTTTCTCTTGTCATCGTGCCTAGAATTGAAATAATCTTTGTTTGGTGCTTTAGAATACGAATAAATTTGAATTAATGTAATGTGCTATATTATGACATGAAGTAATTTTACAACATGACATAATATATAATCCTCAGAATAATAACTAAATCCAATATTATTATCCCTGTAAATGTAAAGCCGTTGCTTTTAAACTGCACGCGGCTGTCTATAAGACGTAGGTCTCAGGTTCGATATCGCAGCATTAACGGCGGTATAAGCCACTGTTTATACCCGGTTTAACGGTAAAGAAAATTATGGTTCAAATACCATGTGCAAATCTCTCAACTCTTCTTAAAATCGACCGCGACTATTTATTTTTAGACCTGCATCGTGCCAGTGTTGTGGACGTCCGTGCCCAGCAGTGGTATAATTAATTACAATGTGGTAAAAAAAATAATTATGGAAGTACAGGAAGAGAATACCAAATCCAATAATTAACACACCTACCTTCTTCCATTTCTACACCACCTTAGTTTGCATCAAGTCCGCATTTACAACATGTATGAAGTGTAAACAAATAAATAATACTTATTCCTGATAAGAAGTTATGTGTGTGTATTCTTTGTGAATTATCGCTCGCGTTAACGGTGAAGGAAAACATCGTGAGGAAACCTGCATATCTGAGAAGTTATCTATAGGAATTTCGAAGGTATGTGAAGTCTGCCAACCCGCACTAGGCCAGCGTGGTTGACTAAGGCCTAAACCCTCTCAGTTGTAGAGGAGGCCCGTGCTCAGCAGTGGGTGGTATATAATACAGGGCTGGTATGGTATTCCTGATCAAGAATATATAAAATATTTTCATTCACTTATTCCTCTATTAACAAATGGTCAAATTTATAACAAAAAAAAATATTCATCTTATCAAAACAATTATCATCAATCAATATGCCTATTTGATAACATAGATCTTGTATATCTCCTTGAATCTTCACGGTTCACGGTTCAAAGCTTTCTATACTGCAGTCAGATAATGGCTCTTTCCGGTCACGAATGACATCAAATGCAATTTTATTAATAGAAGGTTTAGCGTTACAAACTCGCGCAAGTCTGTTATTGTGCGATAGATTCGCCTTCATTTTAACCTTCGTTGTAATAAGCATTACAATTGAGAAATCATGTGACAAAGACTATGTAACCGGCGGGCGTGAACTTTGTTGTTTTTGAAGTCTAGAGTTTCTTGCCCGTTCTTCTCTAGTGAGAACTGCTTTCCGAAGTGGTAGTAGAGTTAATATTGACGGAATCTAAATAATGCATAAAATTGTATGGGTTCGAATAAATTTATTTCAATTCATTTCTTTGAAATATATTATAAATATATATATATATATATATGGAGGTTCAAACAACCATCTTGCTTAATTCTTATTCCGTCCATTTAAAGCTGGTAGCCCTACATGCTTCTGGTATTGTATGGTTATGAGCGGAAGATTACTTAACGTCACGTGACCCACTTGGTCATTTATCGAATATATTATAAAAATCACATCAGCTTTCAGCACAATAGAATCGGTCCATTTGTTTGGGAGCTACGATGCTACAGACAGACATACAGTTACAGTACATACAGATACACATGTTAAACTTATAACAGCGCTCTTTTTGCGTCGGAGGGTAAAAAGAGGTTAAAGCAAAATATTCGTTTGCTATCTTTTATTTTATATTGCCCAAAACGTAACTACGATAGCACATTTTTGCCATTAACGATTTGCCACAAATAGCAATAGCAAACACAAATATGCATATTCGACTGGAATTGTAGTTTCGACTTCTACCTAATAGAATTTCGATATAAACTCGATGCTCTGTTTTTACGCTTTTTACGGTTTTCACTCACCATCGAGTGACCAACATGTCCATGTGGTTTTCTACATAAAAACAGCATAAATGTAGCCAGTGTATAACAAAAAAACGTACTAAACACTGATATTGAACAGTCTCAAATCTCAATTAACGCTTACATGTTTCATACAATTTTCTTTTTCTGAAATACACAGCACGATGTCGAACACAGCAGAATTTACATTGTCCAGTGCAACTTCTATTAAATTACACCTACAACTAGCAAATCAAACACACAGTTTGCATACAACTTGTAAGCGTTGATACATGTTAAACATTTTAACAACAGTAACGCTTTTTTTTTAAATTAAGCTCGTGTAATTTTTTCCGCAGTAAACAAAGTGAGTGAAGTAAACAAGTACTTTGAACCCGAAAAAAACTGCAATTCATGTAGCAGACGAATTTTATCTAAAGTAGATTTAACGCAATTCTGAGACAGAATATTGAAAAATACTTTATTTAGACATTTTTTGAATAATTTATACACCATCGTCTCTGCAGTCACAATACCCACCTTCTTAAATGAAATAATTCACGCCGTACTATTTTCCGTGATAATACGATGATCGCGAGTCATATTCACTGGTGCAAATAATCCCGCGCTCTGCAGCTCCTTACATTCGTTGACAACATAAGATGCAAACGTTATTACGTACACGTTCGCTTATCCGTTTCCTACCCTAATACCCTCATTTCATATTTAAGCCGAGTTTCCAAAGCTTTACTTAAAACGTTTGAATTTCATATTTACGATCCAATACCGTCTGGAAAGCAGCCAAAACCTCATTCGTCATAATACACCTCAGATATTTTCGAAATTTTCTACGAGAATTTTTCGCTGTTGTATAGAGATAAAATCCTTAAGCTCTCGTGGGTGCGTTTAGATTTTCTTCGCTGCACATTCTAGCAACGATATCAAACCGCTAAATAGATTTACAGGATTTGTCCTGGATATGTATTTAAACATCTATTTGGCGTTTTGGATACGGCGACAGTCTTGCCACCTATCATATCATGGATGAATATAAGATCGGTGAAAAGTTGGTGTAGTAGTTGTGCCTCTGACTCTTTCTTTTTGATGCGTAGTATACACTAAATATTATTACCGCATTTCAGTATCCAACAACTTGAACCAAATCTTTGATAATTGTGTCAATATACCATTACCATTAAATAAATAAAATTATTATCAAAACGAACGTTTTCTCCAAATCGCAAAGATATTTGAGACCAATCATATTCGCTCTCTAGAAGGTATGCAGGCTCAGTTTACCTGAGCGTTAAATCAACTGTGACAATCCTTGAATACGTTACATTGTGGAATTGAATTTACTTATACTTAATTCGGATATAATTTCTACAATAGTATTTATATTGTATGTGAAATAAAACCTTAAATCTCATTCCCACATTTAAGCACAAGTTGTGCATAATTTGTAAATTATTAATATGTCACCATTTCCGTCATAAACCTCATACACGTCTACAATGTGTGTATGATAATTAAATATAATGATAACTATTTATTCCGCTATTGTACACCGAACAATGGAAGGGAATGAGAGGCGAGCAACACTCATTGTTTAAAGTAACGTACAATATTTTAAGTATAGAATTAATTATACCTCCGTCATAGACAGAGATGAAATAAACTGATGCTTCTTATATAGTGGGAGGACATTGGATATATTTTGTACACTACTGGATGATGACCATCAGCCGCATGATGAAATCCCACTACAGTACATTTTCTTACTTTCCACAATGAAATCAGCGTGTAATAATAATAGTGCCGGCATAATACTGATGACGGTTGAAGGACGAACGCCTCTCCATTATCAACTTTAAATCGACTATACAATACTGTAATATACCTGTATCTTATAACAAGGTTATGTGCATACATTTTGACATACCGAGATGAAAAGACCTGTACTCACATCCTATATTGATCTAACGGATTGCAAGGGCTCAGCCTGTTATACTTGGAATTGCTACAGCGCCCATTTCGTTACAGGGCTCGAAATAGGCTTCGCAGCTGGGCTAGAGTTAGTTTATCCCATGCCGACCGACCTTTTGTCAGAGCTAATATAGTGCACAGTACAGACATTCGTTCAATATTGTTAGACTATTATAACATTGCATTACAATTTAAGATAAAGTTTCTCCCTCTCTTCTATGTTGCCTTGCTCTACAGGGCCCACGATCATGTAAACGTATTTAACAATTGTGGAATGCAATAAATTGATTTGATTAATTGATAAACAGAGTTTCCTACGGTAAAACGTTATCAAGCAAATTGACAATCAATAGTGGTGTGTGGTGCCTTATTTAAACCACACCATTCTTTACGAGAAACATGTTTGTGTATAAATTAATAATAAATGTAGGTATAGGACCCTGAAATACTTTCTTCAAACTTACCTTAGCCACTTTAAAATTTGTTGAAATTTTTACCAAATAAAAATAAACAATTTTTTTTTTAACGAATATCATTTTAGCACTTATAGGAATAGAGATACAAATACACGGTACAGCTGCATCGTTACAAACTGTTTAACAATTACGAGCTCATTGACCTTATACACCGTATAATATAAACATTAGGATACCAGAAATTGGTTTTAAGGAAAACGGCGGTGCAAACAGCCTGATGAAATTCGTATTACTTAATTAAGATAAAATACTTCATGTATGAAAAAATATATATCTTAATGTAAAATAAATAGGTACTTGATGAATAAATATTTAAGGGCGGATTTAATTCATTAAAATCATAAATATATCTGCAAAGAGTAAAAACCAACATTAAACCAACAGTGGGCTTAGAATGTGGCAAAAAAAACGCAACGCGTAAGACGATGTCGTTTAATTTTGATGTTTGTGATTGATCGAGAGATCAATACGTCAGTCACGTGTTAACCTCTCAACCAATCCCAATAAAACGAAAAGGAGTCGTGTCGTGTTTTTGCCACATTCTAAGCCCACAGCTAATTTAAGTACGAGTTTTCATAGGACATTAACAATGCCGTTAATCCTTGTGTACTTCAATTTCATTTATTCTGAACTGCATATCGAATTCATAAGAATAGTAAATCGGTTTACTTACATTTTTTACAAGTTTATCGAAAATTATTGTATGTTTTACCATTTTTTATTCCAACTTCAAGCACTTTTTGGCTCAATATATTTTTACCAAATAGCTTTTGTTTCAGATTCCTCCCACACAATATATTCGAGAATTTAATTTATCACAAAAACACATACATATATGGGTATGAACTGTGTTTTACATAACATTTAAATCCATTTAACGGATTATACGTAATTAACATCAAAACATTCTTATCATTTCAAATCCTTACATATTTTAAAAAAACATAGCCCCCGCCGCGTCTGTTTGTCTTAACATGATTAACTCAAAAGCTACCGAACAGATTTTATCGAGATTTGTTATGGAGATTTAAGACCCTGGTAAAAGAGGCTTGTTTTTATGCCCGGATAATATATAGCGGTACATTTATCCCGGAAAAACTATTTCACGCGGGCGAAGGCAGGAGCAAAACCTAGCTAATAATATTGCCAGATTAAGATGCAAAGTAAGCCAGCGTGGTGGACTAAGGCCTAACCCCTCTCAGTAGTAGAGGAGGCCCGTGCTCAGCAGTGGGCAGTAATAATACAGGGCTTATTGCATTGCATTGCAAGATGCAAAGTACAACTGTAACGAATCGCTAAAAGTAACCAAGTTATAAATTTTATAGGGAACTAGACTTCTGCTCGCGGCTTCGCCCGCGTGAAAAAGTTTTTCCGGGATAAAAGTAGCCTATGTGTTAATCCAGGACATGATCTACCCGTGTGCCAAATTTCATCGAAATCAGTTCAGTAGTTTTTGAGTTTATTCGTTACAAACATACATACATATAAATCTTTCCTCTTTATGATATTAGTATAGACAAACATACTTACATACTAATATTTCCTCTTTATAATATTTTTATAGGGAATTAGAAATAAAGAGGATCCAATATTTAACTACCCAACTCAAGCTAAATATCGCTTGGATCGAAAACCTAAATTGGTGAATTTTGTGCCGGGAAAAAGGCGCTAATTAACTTTAAAGGCAGTTTTAAGCCGTCCATTTTAAGTCACCAGGGAAGTGATTAAATTGAGAGCTATCTCGCAAAATGGCGACTAAATTTATCGCATAATTGTTTTATGTAAATAAGTAATAACCGCCTTGCTTATAAATATGTTTTTTTTTTACAAATTTTTCCATATCTTTTATGTTTTTTTATCTTTTTACATAAGCCAATGTCAAATAAATCATTAGTTATAACCACTGATCAACTCCCAAATAAAATTTACAGATTCATTAAAAAAGCAGTATAAATTACTTTCAAAACAGATTCAGCAGTATGAAATTTGAAGAAAAACGTTGAAGTTTTAAAAATTGCTAGTATTAATTACTATTACAGTATCAAAAGATACTCGGGGTGTGTCAGGAAAGAACTGTCATTAAAAAAACTTCCCGAGCCTAAGAAGTTTGCGAAGGCTCAAGGCGGTAAAGTCATGATTTAACAAGTGCAGGTTGGGACGGAAAACTTTCACAAAGTATAAAATTCGTTATCAGTTTTGATTCACGTTTAGATGAATCATTAAGATTATGAAAATGTATATAATTTTGGTCTGCGGGACTTTCTTAAACTCATAATGGATCCAAAATTAGATTTCTGTTTGTTATAGCGATAAGCCCACTGACCACTCCAGTGCGGGCGCATTAATTTTGGCAAAGCGTAGATTCATTTCACGTGTGCCGACGCTTGCGGGATATACCTGTTAGTGTGTTATTACAGAGACTATCCCGCCCTCACACCCGCCACTGTAACTCCTGTAAGCCAGGATCAGCAGTGGCACGCATTTTATGACACCGAGCGGTGAAGCTCGGCGAGTCTCAGGGAACACTAATCTGTCTTAAACCCGCAACGAAATTAATCAAATAGAAGGATAGGGAGGAGTTGGAAATATTAATTGTCCACTTCCCTCCATAGCAAAACGGGCGACAAAAATAATGAAATAAAGAGGTATTTTAACCTCAAGTTTAGAGACGCTTACAACTAGAAAAGCCAGTTGCAAAGCACCACGGATAAAATTTCATTAGTGTGTTATTACGAAAACATTCGAAATAAGTATTATACATATCTATTTTTGTGTATTCATCTTATATTTGACAGTCTTTATCGCTAAGTTTGTTCCCTAATCATCAACCTACTGCTCCGTAGCTTCATCGCCGCAACATTAAAAATGCAGCGTCATTTTCCAACCTTCACGAACACAATTAAACTTTCCCAGCTTTCCGCGATAAAATAAGTAATTAAAAATTAAAAAGACATAAAAGAAAGTCATAAGTGGTATAAAGCAATATCAACGACAATACAACTCGTTTGAAGTGAGTCGGGCGGCCCTCTAGAGTTCCTCAGGACGGCCAAACTTAATTAGCAACAAGTATGAATAAACTACATTTTTTTTAAATTATCTTTTATGCAAACTTTTTGGTACAACGGGCCGTGCTTCCTTTTAATGGTTGGATAATTTCACTCGCCAGTAGATTTCCAGTTTAATGGACGCGATATTACAAAAAAAAAAAGTTCAGTAAGGATTTATACTGGATCCAATTGAGCTCGAACTATTCAAAGTGAAACCAATTATATCAGACAAATAACTGTTTAAGATTCATATGGTCTCTTAAAAAAATATAATTACAACAATCAATAATTCATCCGATACAATTTATGTGACAAAAATCATCTAAGTAAAATAAAATATATTTTTTTCATGGCACCGACATTCAAAAGGTAGATAAAAATACGTACGAGGAATGATTTTATTATCCTGCCTAAGTTATTATAAAACCTCTATACATTTGATAGAATATATTTAGGCTTTGGTAATAAATACCTTAGTGCTCTATCATAAATCCTAAGTATTGTTATGACTTACGTAATGGTTCTATATATTTTTCTACTATTGGGATATGAATGCATGAGAATATATTTCACTTAGTTTCCTTTACCAATATATCAACAAAAGTAAAAATTACCATTGTTAGTTGTTGAATATAGCTGGATAATAATTTACCTGGAACAGAAATAAAATACATGTTTAGGTTATGTTTTTTTTAAATCGTCTCAAGTATCAACTTACGAACCGAGTATCTGTGCAAAATGAGTAATGCTTTTTCGCAAGATTACTTTTTCTGTTAAAACATTAATATTTTCACAATAATTACAATGCGTCTTATAAATAACAAGGTTAATTACAAATTCACGTGTATGTCGTTCTGTGTTCATTGCGAAAGTTAAGTGTCTCTGCTTAATTGCATTGAGTTACCTAACTTTAATAATGAATATAAGCCGTGTAAAGAAATTAAACAAGAAAACATTCTTCAATAAAATAACTATGTCCAGTACGTACAACCGTTTTACTCTGAAAGTGCAAACTTAAATAAGTAAGTCCCATACGAATATTACCAAAATACCAACACTACTAACATTTAATCAGTACTAGGAGTAACCGCAGAATACTGAATAGTACCTACTATGCAGTATTCTGTGAACACACCAAAATACATTACAATACGAAAATTCCTTGTACTAAGGAAAGTTAGCCTCTCAGCCTTTACAACGTATCTTTTGTCTTCCTCGTGACGTATTGATTGCCTCGATAAATCTCAACGGTATCCAAGTTGAGGCAATTACATCCGCGACGGGACGGGCCAAACGACCTAATCCTTGATAAATAGACACCGTTGCCGCGCTGTGTTCTGTTTAATTTGGCGACATAGCCACAAACGGACGTGTTTCCGACATTTAATTAAACAACAAAAATGATATAGCGTGACAACGTTAATGAACATAAATATGGACGCTAATGGCTGGAACACGTCTCTTTAAGGAATATTAAAGACTTTGAAGACCAGGAACTTTTGGTTGAAAGTCAGATTTTCTGTGTTAAAAAACATGTTGAATATATTGACTTGAATAATGATAGTCGAAATCTATATTTTTTTTAAACATTATCACAATTTTAATTTATTTATTTAAAATTTAAATACATTGTTATTGAACACGCTAAGGTATAATTATTATATATATTTTTTTTATTGCTTTGAATGACGAGACGAGCATGCCGTTCGCCTGATGGTAAGCGATACGACCACTCATAAACAGTAGCAACACCATCCAGCACCTTGACTGACAAAATACTGAGTGGCATTCTACTGCGCTCGTCATCCTGAGACATAAGATGTTAAGTCTCATTATGTCCAGTAGTTATACTGGCTACAATATCCATCAAACCGAAACACAACAGTGCATGCACACTGTTGCTTGGCGGTAGAAATAGACATTGCGGTGGTACCCACCCAGACGGCCTCTTACATAATGAGAGACCTACCACCAGTAAAATAATATAATATGCAGGTATATAGGTACAGCAATTTTATTCATGTATTTCTTGAAAAATCTAAACGATATATCCACATTAAAATCCTAAAATATTCCTCGTTATTAAATAACGGTAACGATCCACAATCGAGTGCTCTCAATTTCCAGTAACAGAAAACAAACCGTTTCAATTTCTCGCAATACTACAAGCTAAAGTAAGAAAAGAATTGGCGAGACTATTTTCCAAGACTCTTGGCAACGAAACGATTTCGAAATTAAGCAATAAGAATGTACATGATTGGCCATTTGGATGTTACAAGCAGAGGGTAAGAATCAATTATCCACATCATATTCCTATAATGGTAACTTCTTAATATTATAAAAAGAAACATTGCAATAATTGTATCTCTCTAGTTAGTCTAAGTTTATCAAATCTTCTGCCATATAGTAGAGTGATGCGATCTTGGGTTACGGTTTGAAGGGCTAGATAGTCAAGTAGAGCTACTGGCAATTCAGAATAATCGTAAGTCGTATTAATGTCTTAAAGTAAGAAAAAACACTGCAGTGTCGCGCTATGGTCTGAAGTGTAATTCAAAGACGTTGGTTGTTTGCTACTCATCGCTGACGCCTCGTAACGTTTACGATCAAGTCAGCGACTAAACGTGTTCATCTCTTCATCCAATTTCAGAAAAAAAATGAGTGAAGCATTCAAGTCTCAAGTGTACGCTTAAGATATCATTTGCATCATACAGGTATGTTTAATCCGACGCCTGCAACGAGTAAATAGGACTCCACCTTATCTTGCACAGACGCAGCTCGCTCGGTAATCCGTTTTGAAAACTTTAAATCCGCTCTTACAAATTTGTGTCGGAAATTTAACAGAGTTGGAACTTTTGTGTCGGCTATAATAACATAAATAAAGACGGAACAGGATTATGCCTACGTCTTATTCGCTTCGTGCAAACATAACAAATAGAAAATAATAATTACTCTGCTTTATGTAATGAAGTGTCGATTTTACGTTGTCTTTGTTTTAAAGATATCTCGTAGTTACAATATATTTTCTTTGAATAAACATCATCTTTTTTTAAAAACAAATATACAGAATAGTGACACGATAATAAAATTGAACCATTTATCAAATGTTCAACGAAGCGTCAGCAAAACTATACGCAAAAAACTTGTCACGACTAAATAAAATATTCGGTATAACCCGATTCCATTTGCAAAATTGTATCCGTTTTAATATTCATTTTTCACAAAACCGGGCAGCTATTAATCGTGGCACGTCGCGGAAAGCAGTTTATTGAGATATCGCTTCAAATAACAAATTTAAATAACCCATATTCCTTTTAATGAACAAGATTGAGACTGTCTTACAAGTGACTGTGACAATACAAATTAATCTAATTATAATTGTAAGATACAGATATAAATTAAACTTTGTGGGATAAGAATTCGTAGGTGGCAAAGGTGCTCGGTTGCGTTGTTGTGTTACGGTACGACGTGCAAAGTGATATTGGGTTTTTCTACTCAGTATCAACCCGGAGTCTGGAAATATGCCCGGTAAATTGCAATAGGCCCGCCCTGTATTACATGGCCATAACGTGGGACCTACCATAGAGCTGGCGAAATATGCGTGAGATACACCTCTGTCTACCCCTGAAAACGGAAAGAGGGGTGATGCTATGTCTGTATGTATGAAAATAATTGAACGGGAGTGTTTTTTTTTATCTAAGTCATGTTTAACATTATGACACGGCGCATAAATAGGTTAAATTAATCAACCCTTGCAGGTTCACGCTGGGCTTGTTTTCTGCACTTCACATACGCATTGCACGGTTAAGGGCACAACACTTGTTGACAAAGGTTTTATAATTTTTTCATTGCTCTACATCTCTCTATGTATTTTAAATAAAGCATCAATAGCACTATACATGAATAAACATTATCAATTTATCTAATTTCTTCAAACAAATTATCATAAATAATGTTTACGTATTTCATCAAATAAAAACTTACAATCTATTTTTCTCTCTTGCCGTTATATAATAACTCTGCAAACTTATCGTAACTAGTGTGAGCACCGATATCTTTCTTACCCGTGTCCTCAAGGAATTATGAGCGTAATAATCTTTTACTTAGTGTTGTATCGTTTGGCACTAAAGTTCAATTTGTGACATTATTTTCAGTCCCTTCGAGTCTAATAAATTTGATATTGCCTAAACGACTTGGGTAAATAGAAGATTAGTCATCCCAAGTCACGGAACACATCTTGTCTGTATATTTTTTATGTCCTAAGCATATTGGTTTCTCTTGTACGTAATACGATGTATTTTCTTTCATATTATAAAGGCTATATTTGTTTATAAGACTGCTATTAAAGAAGTATTGAGATGAGACTTTTCTGTACGCAAAGTTCGATCAAATAGAATAGGAAGAAAAACCTTAATATCAAAGTAATATGGAATACAGAATGCCCGAGGTAAAAGAAACCCACAAAATTGATTCGATGTCGAGTGATTGATTGATTGTTATTGTGTATGTCCACTGAAATCTACTCATTATATAAACACTAAACTTATTTAAGTGGACGATAGCCTAGTTGGGAATGGAACGGTCTGCCGAGACAATGTCCGGAGGTTCTAACCCAAGGCACACACCTCTGACTTTTCGAAGTTACGTGTGTATTGATTATCAATTATCGTTCGCTTTTACGGTGAAGGAAAACATCGTGAGGAAACCTACATACGTAAGAATTCTCTATAAGAATTTCGAGGATATGTTAAGTCTGCCAACCTGCACTAGGCCAGCGTGGTGGACTAAGGCCTGAACCTTCTCAGTAGGAGAGGAGGCCCGTGCTCAGCAGTGGGTAATATATAATACAGGGCTGATTGCATTGATTGCAAACTTATTTACCTTTATACTTTACGAAGTTCTTCACAACTAACTTCTTTTCTACTTTCCATCTCAAAACAATTAAAATCTTGAACTCGTAGCAAGAAATTTAAATTTACTCAAAGCACACTCGACAATTTTTCGTCGTATTTCACGGAATAATTAAGTCGCAGGCTTTGATTAACCTGAAAGGGTTGGCCAATTAGAAACGTACAATTATACCGGTTTTATCGTGCAAGTGCTGGCCGGATCAAAAGAGGAAAATGGGGGGATTTTCAATTACCCGTATAGCTTAATTAATGAAGGTCCAAGGCGCGGGCGAAGGGGGTGATTGAAGGGGAAGAGATTCGCGTGTGGGCTCATAAAAAAACCTTTAATTTGGTAAACTAAAATTGTATTATATACTCGAAACATTTTCGTTTTTTTGGTCTTTTCGATTTAAAAACATTCAATAATAATTTTAAAAAACATTTTTATTTGATGAAAATAACAATAAATGCATAATTATAATAATATGCACCTTTCTTTCTCTAAAACAATTACAATGGGACTTTAGTTACATTGCTTTTGTAATTATTTAAAAACCGAGCGTAAAATTCTCCTGTCAATAAGCCTTCTGTAAACGTGTTAAATTGATTATCTTACCATGAGCTAGCAGAAATGGAAAAACAATCTTTAAGCAATGAACAATTTAGACGTACAGAGTCGTTTTCGATATAGCTACATTGTCATTCATTGATTTCATTCATGTCATTTTCAACTTTTTTCCTATAAAAAAATTATGAATTCTTGAAATATTATTTTTATTCAAATTATAAAGGTCACTTGGATGCCCAACGCGATTTCTTTCTTTCTTACTCGATTACTTTGACATTGTGGTTCAACATGTACGGGACCAATTGGTCTTATTACCTGATGGGTATGGTAAGTATACCATACCCATCAGGTAATCATTTCATTGAGTACCTGCTGATAACTAAGACAATCCAAAACCACATCAACGCTAATTATAATCTAGAGCATAACTTACAACTCCTGTCATTTCATATCAAACAGAACAATCAAAACACAACACGCTTAAACCCAAACAAACAATAATAACCCTTAACCACGTAAAGGCATAAATTATTGACCTTCATAAAACAAGACAATATGTCATAATAAACCACTACAATAAGGTCGTCGTAAGATGTAGAGTTTCTCAATGCGAGGTATCACGTATAATTGTGTCACGAGACAAGGTGCATTATGGAAACCTTGGAGGTCGGAGATACATTAACTTGTCACTACGCAAGCACCACAAAATGGTACTTTCATACATTTATACATTTATACGCACGTTATCTTACACACACACTTACGCCTTTTATCCCCGAAAGGGTAGACAGAGGCGCGCAGTTAGTGCACCCACTTTTCGCCGTGTGTATTCCGTCCTATGATGTGATAGGGGGCGAGCCTATCGCCATATCGGGCGCAAATTCCTGACTCCGGGCTGATACTGAATACAAAAACCTAATATCACTTTGTTATCTTATAAATGCAGTATATACAAAATACGTATCTATAATATAACATGACCGCACGCATTTTCTCTGAAACATGTACCCCATGTAAAATTGCAACTGATGCATTTATAGTTTGTGGAGCTTATTACCGTCCCATGAAATGTGGCAAGGGCATTGCCGCATCAAGCTTTTTATTTCCTCGAAAACCGGTTCTTTCGAATATCACATACATTTTGAGTAACAAGCCACATGCCATAATAAGACATTTCAGTTATAGTTTCGTGACTGAATAACTAATGCTTTTCTTGAAACATGCACTTACCTAATGGATTCGTGCAGATAAAGTTGACTTTCGTGCAGAAATACAAAATGTCCTAAACATTTTCATAAAGTTATTTTACCTGCACTATAAAACTATTAGGATAATATTGTTATGTTGTTAGTTCAAAATAAATTAAAGTTTGTTTTAGAAACAATTTGATAGGGTTTGATTAGCAGCGCGGAGAGTTTGCTTCTGTTATGTGTAAAATGAATGTATAATAATTATTATTGACATAATTTACACCAAAATCATAAATTTACGTCTACTAACATTCTTTAACCATCAACTATATCATGAGTTTTTACGCCAGGGCAAAAGGCCTGAGAAATCCCTTTGTATTTTCTACGAGAGAATTTTTTGTTAAAATCAATATGTGCGTGGGTAGTTGAACAAAACAACTATCACATTTCTAATTACTTAGATGCTGTCAGTAAGCGCTCTGAAACTTATACGATGTACGATGTATTATTCTCGAAAGTTCTCCGTTCGCTATCGTATCACATGTCCAAAACAAAGATAATGTTAATTTAATTTCACTTTATATTCAGAACTATCTCTAACAATACGTTTTAACAATACCTAAAACAAAATAAATAAACTATACTCTTGAGACAGATATATTCCAGACTAGTTTTTGCCCGCGGCTCAGCCCACGTAAACGAGTTTTCCCGGGATAAAAGTCCCGCTTTATATTTTCCCGGGATAAAAAGTAGTCTGTGTGTTAATCCAGGACATAATCTACCCGTGTGCCAAATTTCATCGAAATCCGTGCAGTAGTTTTTGCGTGAAAGAGTAACAAACATCCATACATCCAGACATCCATACATCCATACTTACAAACTTTCACGTTTATAATATTAGTAGGATTTTACAATGTACATATAACGAAGAACTTTCATTTCTTCAACACGTATACCTGGAACAAACATTTGCGAATAAAACAAACATTTGTCCCATTGCGGGAATCAACTGCAATACTAGTTAGTTGCTTCCAATCGCTGCAAAGCTATTCACGCACAACGGAAACTGTCTGATATTTTTACTGCTTGCTGAGTGCAATCGTATCGCGTATCTTCAATTCTTAACGATAAGATATTTCGCTACCAAATTCCACGACATAACAATGATGGTTTAATCATTATATTATACAAAAAATTCAGTTGATTATATGAAGTAGTTCTTTATCACAACCGTAGCACGTATCAAGTTCAATGCTCTACATTTTTATACATTTTAATCGATACAAGTTATGACTCTTGCTTATGTTGATCGTATCATTTTAATAATATTTTACAATAATAACATGTCTCATCGTGCCTTTAGTTATACTATTATCATTCCTAAATAGATAACTTACCTAGAGATATAGTATTGGATATTTTTTCCCAATAGCTCGGTAGATGGCGTTGCTTATCTGCGTGAATATTTTTGTACAAACTATCGAAACCACATTTATAGATTCAGGATAGAACTTTCCCAAAACAATTTTCGAGGTCTGTTTCTTGAAATAATAATATATGTGTAAATAAAAATGTGTGTGTGCACAAATTGTACAGTGAATCGCTTTCACAATAGCCATAATATTTCACTTTCCCACTCATATCTAAGAGGCATTGGACATCAACGAACAAAAAACCTAAAGGTCCACGGAACGAGCGAACGAAATTCTTTTCAAAGTAGGATTCGACGATATCAAGTCACCTCTCGGTAATAAATATAACATAAATGGAAATCCATAACAATCAAACAGAATTGGGGACCCTCATAAGTCGACACCGCTAGCCGAACAAAATCATCATCCAAAATGTATAAAAGGATATATACATAAAATGTATGAAAACCGGAAAGAATTGAGAGACCCTCATCAGACCCAATTGCCACATCGGTCTACAACAAACCAAATGCAATATACTTGTAAATGTACGATCGTAGTAAAAATCACCGAAGTTTTTACAACTTAAGCGGTATACCAACTGGCCCGCTTATAAGTTCACGACTAAACCCTGTCAGCTAGGATTAGGGAACAGGTGAGAACGGCACCCAATGTCGAAGCTTGTAGTGTCTTCAAAAACTCGCATTAACAGCAAAATAACAGCGTCCGTGGCACAACGAGTATTGAAGCAGTATTGAAACAAACGGTTTTTAATAAAATTTGCACGGTGCACTGAAACAATTAGGGCCAGTTTCAGCGATAACAAGTAAATTACATTTGACAGTTATCGTATTAAACAGCTAATGTAAATAGTACTCATTTCATTAACATTTATTTAGAAGCAAAGATTGGAGTGTAGCTTTTTGAGTTTGGTCTTCTTATATATTTATATGTCGAGTAGCATTTACAATAAGAGGTGAAATAGGCCCTTAATGTCTGAATGTACTAAATTAGTATTTGTTTACTGTGTAGTTATTGTGCAAACCGAATGTTCCTTATTCTTGATACGAACAACAGAAGTCATATATTTAACGTGGGGTCAGACGTCAGTATGATTGACTACTGGGTGTAACATTTATTTAATTTATAAGCAGACAAAATTCAGAATACACTTGCAAATACATGATTATATGATAAAAAGAAAATATTGGAAACCACAAACAACGACGTTACGATAATCCATATTTATAATATTAAAATAGAGCGTTGAATCGCGAGTCGAGGGTCTCTCATATCGTTAACTCCGCAATCGCGAATGCTTTCCTATACTTGGGAATTTGATACGACAAATTGGATTGGTTCTCCGATGCTTCGACAATTATAATCGCTAACAACACTAAAGATTTCTGACGTGAGCCTGGATTCAATTACTATTTCGGTTTTGTTATTCGAATTTGCGATTATATTATATTGTTATTTAACAGTCGTGGCGTTTAAAATCAAGATTTAGTCATCTCAGTGTTGTGGTGTATATAAAATTATTAATATTGTTTATACTCTACAAAAATTCCGCATGGAATCTTAATTGTCATACAAAATAAGCCCTAGTATCCTTTTGGTAATAACCACGCGGAATCGAAACAATTCCTTCACGCAACAGCTTCATCCTATACCGGAGATCATATCTTATGTCTCAGGATGACGAGCGCAGTGGAATGCCACACAGTACTTTGTAACTCAAAGTGCTGTATGGGTTTGCTACTGTTTATGGGTAGTCGTATCACTTACCATCAGGCGAACGGCATGCTCGTCTCGTCATTCAATGCAATAAAAAAAAATCACTTCCTCTCACACCGTAGTCACATTTAAAGAAAATAACAAAAATCTTTTAACAATAGCGTAACGTCTGTAGCCAATTTGAGCCTTCCATTAGGGAATACTGAGTGCTTTCACTGAATCCGTGTATAGGTGTCTCTATCATATTTCATGTGTCAGAAAGAGTGGATAAACTTTACACGGTAAGAATTGTACGTGAACGGTTGTATCCCACGGGAGTAAGGATGGATGCGTCTATCGTTCTCGGCTATTTATCCAGGAAAGAACACAAAAGCGAGTAAGAAAACCTTTTAAAATACATTTGTAAGGTAAATCACCGTATTATTGCTGCTAAGTTGAATTCTACATACATAATTTTATGCATCATGCATTTTTGGCTTTACAGAAGTTGACAATAGGCATAGGTGTCATCCGCATTTCACCAGCTATGATACGACTTAGGTCCCGTGTAATGTGTTCAAGCCTTAGTTAAAATTAATTCTATATTATTAATATCAATTTAAATAGGAATGATAGAATGATGTTAATATTCCATATATTATGCACTCAAGACACATATGCGAGCAGTTTCATAAAGACAAAGCTATAAATTAATTAATCAACTCTCAATTTGAAACCAGAGTTAATCTGTTTAAGAACTCAAGTCAAGTTTCTTGTTCTCGATCCTTTCAATTTGAACGGTACAAAACTATCTTCTTGACCTACCATTTATTTTGAAGCTTATTATGTATGGATTTAAAGTTTAAACTCTATCGGACTAATACAACAGGCGTGGTTCTATCCGTTGATATTTTCTGAGACTAATTAAAACCTTACACATCAACATTTTAATCAATGACTAACTTAATCATTGTTGTATTGCTGTGACTTTCAAAGTATTTAAAATAAGAAAAATGATATAAAATAATGGCCAATTATAGTAATGATTACTTACGTATATTAGTAAACGAAGGATTATTGTAATTTATTTTTACGGTACATACATTTTACTTGATGCTTGGATAAAATAATATTTGAATGCATCCATTTCAATCCTTTTATAAATATATTGAAATAAGCATCATAAAATGAAATCGCAAATATGCTTGTTCAATGTTTCCATTGTCTACAAAATGTATTGGACAATATTATACACGATACATAATAACATTTACAAACACAACTATTACCTACTATAAATATGTAGTTCCACCATATGTACTTATTTACTTCTTAGCTTACATATTATAAAACAAAGTCCTCCGCCGCGTCTGTCTGTTTGTTTGAATGCGATAAACTCAAAAACTAGCAAACGCAATTTTATGAAATTTGGTATGGAAGTAGTTTGGGACACTGGAAAGACAAAGAGAAAAAACTTGTCAATGAACATAATTTTACTATGGAGTATCTTTTAAAATCTAATTTCACTTGTCCATTACTAATATCTATTGATAATGATGAGTCATCACTCGTACTCATAAGTAGGTAAGGCGCACACTGACACCGCAAAAAATTCAACGTCGCAGCGATGCAGTTCCGCTATCCGTAAAGCATTGAGAATACGATTGCCGAATAAATTTTTATTTGTATTTTCATCAATTTTTATTGTTTAATATTATACCTACACAAAAACCGGGTAGTTGCGAATCCGAATCACGAATTGAGAGTTCCGCACTTCTATACTTTTTATCCTTCTTTTTTATTTATGATATAAAATTTCACCGTTTGCTACAACGGCTTCTAAGAAACCTTTTAAAGTTTGGACTAACAGAAAAACAATTTAGGCCTAAGAATAGAGCTTCGTAATCACTCATTCGACAAACAGTAACAAACACTATTTATTATTTGATGGTTCGAGTACGGAACCCTAAAAAAATTAAGTAGGTATATATAATAAAATGTACGCGCCAAAAAAGAAGACCGAAATGACCTAATTAGTACACATTACAGAGGTTTCTAGCATCTGTCACTCTAGTTTTTGCACCTTCATACACTTGTTCAACATGCAATGCGACCGCATTTTAATCTACATTTAATTATAAAGTTGATATCAGGTTGATCGAATATTGCTTTTTGTACAAAGAACTAATACAAAAACATATCCATAAGTGGAGCACTGTCGCATCTTGGCGCGGGTATCTGACCCGCTTTCTTGATACGTGTGTAATACTAGGAATCTGCATCAAGTGTCGAGATAACAATGTCTTATTTCCTTATTGGCACATTGTTACTAATATTAATCATTAAAATTTCTTTTCACACTGAATTTTAGGGACCTCTGTATACATTAAGAAAACCCTGCCATTACGGCTCATTATCAGGAATAGCATTACTTGCTAATCCGTTGAAGGTCTTCAGCCAATAAAGCATAATTCTAGCAACATTAGACTTTAAAAATAATTTTATTAACTACTGTATTACATTTACATAATATTATGTTTAATTAATTGTATTGACTTTATTGTAGTTTTCGTTCCCCGATAAAAATAATTACACAAAAATAAAATTAATACAATAATGAATTGAAATGTAATTAATTACCTCAAATTATCAATGTCATTACGCATCATTAATTAGCAGGCTCGCAACGTAGAAAGTGAATGATACGCAAATAACACCCTTATTTTCTACGACCATAATGTACCGCATTTCTATGCACTCTGACAAATGATGGTATTCATTCGAAAAAAATAACCTACAGTCCAAGTTCATTTCGTGTAAACAATACAAAATGTTTTGTACCTCTATAAAATTTTCCGATTAGACCCCTATGGAATCCTATTACTTCAGCAAAAAACGAAACTAGAATGATCACATAGCTGCATTATCAAAACTTTATTCCACCGCGGTGTAGCAAAGTAAATAAGCCCGTTTATGGCTCATCAGTCCGCGGAACGTTTCGCGCCGATAATCTTTCAAACAAGTCGACCAACTTGCCAAGTACAGTCGTCCATCTCAGACTCTACGGTTCAAGAAATCTCGTAGTCTAAATCCGTGAAATTAAAACAAGTAAAGTTAATGCTATGTTTAAATCATAAGAAACAATTTCCAACATTATTAATATAGGAACTTCGGAAAGGTTTGATCTATGGAAGTTTTACATGGCTAATTCCAAATATTTTTTTATATAAAACAGATAATATTAAAATCTAAAAAAAATCTACTCTTTTTTTTAATCACAAGCTAATCGTTAAATGTAAATGCAAATTAACTCTAAACGCGAATAGTTTTTTGTAAACATTGTGCTCATTTCTCGCATCACCAGCGACCTTCGTTCTCCACAAACAATCACTATTTAGACAATACCATCAACAAATCGTAAGTTTTTATTAACACCAGTGAGGTAACGTTCACAAAAACATATGTTTATAGTATGAACAAGATAAGATCCGGACGCATTAGGTATTTAACCGATAAGTCTATTGAAATCACGATTTTATGATGGATTTATTTTTTGGCTATAATCTGAAGGCATTAGAAATATATTTATTAAATACTATGTAGGTACTTGGCCTTCTATTTGTCTATCCATTCTCATATGACCTAAGCTCTCCTTCAACATCATTTCTTATGCTCATTTTTTACATAAACATTAATTCAGCTTTATTGTATGTATGCCAAATCGTGTTTACAAATATGACCTTTTCCATTACGCAAGTCGTTAATCATCTAGTTTTATTAGTAATTCTGAATAACATATACTACAGTATTATGTAAATAGTTAACATTATAAATAACTGGAATATTTTCAAACAGCTGGAAACAGGGGCACTTTTCAGTTTACATATCTAGGTATACAGCTTGTGAACGTTGCGGTAGCTCAAAGCAAGACAACCTTACACAACAGTTTTGATTAGAACGCGGTAATTTCGAGTTAGTACCTCTCATATCTCATTCTCTAGGATACGTGTTCGCTGGTGCAAATTGCAAAGGAGCATCTAAATGAATAAGTCTGTAGTGCACTGACTGACATTTAGAGAACATATATATATATATTATGACACATAACACGGATTTACATAATGCGTATAATAATCACAATTTTTAACCACGTTAAAAATGAGATTGTCGATTAAAAAGTATGTATATTTTCCGTCTAATGAGCATCAAGTAATCTGTCGCCTTGTGTTTTTGAAGTGAAAACTTCTTTAGCGGCGTTGAGCACTTTTGGGATGGGTATAAAATGTTAAACTCGCGTCAGGATCACGTGACCGATCGAAAATGCGTACGAGGTTTTACCATCCCTTACTAATATGAACCTTAAATACAAAGCGTAGAAGCTATAATTCTTAACCGTTTACATTTTTATTTATTTACTTCATTAAAACCATCCCTTACTAATACGAACCTTACATACAATGCGTAGAAGCTATAATTCTTGAAACAAGTGAATTTTTATTTATTAACGTCATTAAAACCATCCCTTACTAATATGAACCTTAAATACAATACGTAGAAGCTATAATTCTTAAACGACTACATATTTATTTATTTCCCCAGCGTTGGCACGGCACGAGTACAGAAGAGCGAAACATTATTTTTTCAAATTTTGATTTATAAAGAAATAGTGCAATTGTCATTTTTGTGTACGATAGCGCAATATATAAATATTGTGTTTAACCCATTGATGTATTAAAAAACTCTAATACATCAATGGTTTAACCACACAAATGCTAGTACTTTTATACTGATAATTAAAGCAATTCGTGCGAAATGATTCCCTAACTATTCCAAAATATAAAAAAATACACAACGTTAATGTTCAAGTTTTCACTTCTGCCGGCACTCCCGGAGTGCAACCCGTTTTTTTACATTACAGGAGACAAATTATCGTCTTTGTACAAAATAAATCCATTAACAAGCACACTCTTAATCTCTGAATGTTCTTGCGAGATTTGCAGGATAGTCCCTCGCATTACTGCTAGGCCGTATAATCTGTTTGAGTAGCTACGGACAGCCCAAGCATATGACATCACATTTACCTATTGCCTTTGTGCCAAACCGGTGTTTTATGCCAAAAGCGGGTATTTTATATTTATGTAAAATTACCGCTTTGCGTTGGTTATTTCTCAGAATCTTTAGTACAATATTTTTCGGCGTCTAGCGCTCCATAAAGGTCAAAGCAAATATTCCGTGACAAACAATGTTTCGGAATTGTCATTTGCCAAAAAAAACACTCGTTACAAGTAATATTGACAATAAACTGTCGTTATCAAACACTAAGTTGTGGTAGGTAGTTGATTATACTAAAACCAACTTTAACACTTTGATTGATGCTTTATTTTACAACGGCTCATTGCCATGCAGGTCAAACGAACCTGAACACAGCACTGAGAAACCTAAAATACGAACTATAGCGTCTGATTTTGTGTGCATTGTACATAACGGTAAATTCACAAAATACTTTCGAAAATGCTTGTATGCGTGCCAATTTATAAATGTAAAATACTATAAACGAATAAAAGATCTAAGAACAATAGCGCAAGATGTTGTTGAAAAAAAAAACAAATAATAATAAATGCACCTAGCAGCTAAGCTCATTGTTCTAATGGCACACTATGATAAAGTCATACGCACACAGTTGGTATTGTCATAAATTGCTGGACATTATAATAGTATGACACATCCTATGTCTCAGGAGGATAAGGGCAGTACCCACAGTGTCACGCAGTATGTTATCCCATGCTCCGGATAAAATTACTACTGACTGTGAGCAGTCGTGGCGGTCACAATCAAGCGAGAGGCTCGCTCTCATATCAGGTATAAAAACTAAGGCAAACGTCTTCCTGCGACATGCTAGGAAAAATATCTCACGCGAATCCCACAATGGAATAACAGTATGTGGGAAAAGAAAAATAATATTTAAAATAACATATCTTCATATATTTTTTTTATTGCATTGAATGATGAGACGAGCATGCCGTTCGCCTGATGGTAAGCGATACGACCACCCATAAACAGTAGCAACACCATCCAGCATCATGAGTTACAAAGTACTGTGGGGTTCCACTGCGCTCGTCATCCTGAGACATAAGATGTTAAGTCTCATTATGTCCTGTAGTTACACTGGCTACAATGTCCTTCAAACCGAAACCAACAGTGCATGCACACTGCTGCTTGGCGGTAGAAATAGACATTGCGGTGGTACCCACCCAGACGGATTCTTACATATGAGAGACCTACCACCAGTACATACCCTATAATAAACCAAACACAGCAAGCAAGTCAACAACGCTGTTCGTACTATGACCGGTAAATTACAAAGTTAGTTAATAAACCCGAGACGTATCTAACATTAAACAAACTGAAGTTACCGAGGGGTGTGGGGAGGTTGTTATCCTCTTACAAACCTCTTCCTTCCAAACAACTCTTACGTAACATAATTTTGCGGCAATAATAACCCGTCTTGGCCGATTTGAAGCTAATGGGCTGGGATGATTGGTTTTGAACTTGAGACCAACACTTAGTGGATTACATCCTTATTTCGTATAAATTCGTGTTCTCTCTTGTTGTTATATTTCTGCTTTTTAAATGCTTAAACTGACTGATAGAGTACATATTCCTTTAACTAGTAATTGCTGAGACTGGCTGAGGTTCAACACTAGATGATGTTTAATCACATTAGACAAATAGCTATTGTGTTAATAGATGGATATAGGACTTTAACGAATGTCTACTGAATATTACACCTACACCACTACCATAATTATAATATATTTATATCATACTATCATTGCGCGCGGCTCCGCCCGCGTGGAATAGTTTTTCCGGGATAAAGAGTAGCCTATAGCACTCGGGAGTAATGTAGCTTTCTATTAGTGAAAGAATTTTCAAAATCGGTCCAGTAGTTCCTGAGATTAGCGCGCTCAAACAAACAAACAAACTCTTCAGCTTTATAATATTAGTATAGATAATATATCAAGTAATTCAATTGATTGTTTGCCGTCCTAATTATAAAAGAATAATTTTCTAAAGCAAACCTCGACGAAGATTGGAAATAAAATAAATCAACACGTATTGCATTATATATCACGAAGAGCGACAAGTGTAAGATGATTCTCATACGGTGATAAATAACCTAACCCATGTTAAATTATTAAAGATATCCCCAAACCTACTGTGTATTCCTACTGTGTTGTATTACATTTTTTTTTTTTTCGCGGGGAAAAACGCGTTATCGCTACCACCACTGGGGGGTGAGTGGAACGGTTATGTTGGTTTCACACGGTCTTACGGCCCAATGTCGACACTCGGGAGTATTGCATCATCCGAGCGAGCATTGGACCGAGTCCCTAACACTATGTACACCCTACACCGGCATACCAACCAAAACCCGCGGTGGCCTTCTTCGGCGCATATACGAGACGGCCCCGGGGTATCTTGTTGCACTAAGATAGCTATCCACTATCTATAGACCACACGGCACGAGGCGAGCCAGAGGAGACGTAGGAGGCGCCGGGTGGACGACCGTGTTGTATTACTTGGATATAATTTTTCACTTGATATCAATCCAATAGCCAGTATTACTTGGATATAATTTTTCACTTGATATCAATCCAATAGCCAAGCCTCGAATCGATACCAATTTCTACACTCAAGGGTTAACCTAGCCTAAGAAGCGAAATAAAAGAAATAATGACTGTAGGCGCCACCCTGCTTTAGCCTCAATAGGAAAAAATGTTATCAATACATAATGAAACCCACTCATTTACTTCGTAAGTAAGCAGAAGGGTAATTAGTGCAGACAGTTCATCAAGGTTATTTGCATCCCACAATGTAATATGTGATAACATAACGCCATATTAAATCACATAATATGTAAATTTCGAGCAACTCATGTTTGTGTATGTAAGTGGGTCGTGAGTACGCCAATTATGCGATTCTATTAGGCATCAGTAAAGGAAAGGATACATTGAAAAATCAAACACACAAACACATTTCGACAGTTTTCAAATCCGTCAGTCAATCGGCCAATATAACTTTCGCTTTGAAAGCGCCATTCTTTTGTTGGATTTGCAGTGAATATAGAGACTGGAGTGTCATAGTATTGATTCCCAATAGGAAGATTTACGTCTTCGAGTTACTTTAAAACCAATGTTTATACAAACTAACAAACTTCGACTTAAAGATAAAGAACAGTTGAGAATTATTTTTTTTATTTCACGAGATGCTTTTATGTAAAAACATATTTTTATAAAAAGAAGTTATTAAGACAATGTAAATGAACACTGTTATTATAATCGTTATTTTTTGTGCGTGATATTTTGTCGAATTTTATGGTCTCATGATAAAACATATTTTTAATTTCGTTTTTAAATAAATAACGATCTCGCTTCATCATTATGAGTTTGAAATATAAACATGACGGCAATTAATTTCTTTGCAATCACAATTACAGTCCGGACAAAAACCTCATTTATTTCTAAAATGGAAACTGTGTTTCTCTGTGTAAAATACTTATAAAAATGTTTAACATTAAATACTGCTACACGTAACATGCACACGACACCAAGAGAGATAAACTTTGAAATATAAGCTAACTCATCCGTTCGTGTTCTACAAACTAAGCAGATAACATTTGCAACAGCCCCATATGAGACATGCTGAAAATACATGCAGAATTGACGTAGAATAAAAATTACTTGATATGCGAATGAGATTAGCATAGTTCCGAAAATACTTTTATTTTTACGGGCATGGCAAACAGGGTCGCTTCACCTGATGGTAAGGAAGTAGGGGTCCAGAGAGAGTATCTACTTACCAGAGACTTATCTCTCGCCCGTCGCCACAATGACGCCAGTCTGTTTGAAAGCACTTTCACATCAATATTCCTTAGAAATTAGCAATCCAACTACGATTTTTGTGGCATTACGAGTTCACTTTAGTGATTGTGTTCACTTACCAGATTACCTTCTATTAGTTTCCTTCTGCTATATAAGAAAGAAATCTACCCGTAAAATATTACACTACTATAAGTTCATTTGATATCTCTACTTAATTTGTCAATCATTCACGAACTATTTAATCGTATTAGGTCATTTCCTGATCCTTGTGTGACATTTATGTCATCAACTAACCATCTGTACTACACAATTACCTTGTTTTGTTCCTCTCAAAGCCGTACAGATTAGGCTAAGTGTCAAAGACACGGTTTTCAGTGGGAAGTGCTCGGGAGATTGTTCGAGAGTGGTGTTCCCTCTAGGCCCAATCAGACTGGAAAGTCGTTAACACAAACCATTCCATTCCATACTTTTATGTATTATGGGTCTCCGTATATTTTTTATTATATTCATGATAAAGGAAAAGCGGGTTAATGACCAAAATAAGTTAGAATTATACTCGGCTAAAACATTTCGTTGATAAGGAACCCGAATTCATGTATAATGTCATCATTACGGCACGTAGTGGCTTTTATTTTTACCATTTGGGACACTTGAAATGTACATCGTGTTTTTGAGGAGCCTATGTTTGAGGCTTTCGCAATAACCTTTAACAATGTCTATATACAAGTCGATGTGCGAACACACTCGCTTATCTTTAAGAATATTATGAATGAAAAAGTGTGGATATTAGTTTGTCTTGTACAACGCAACGCTCTAAGGAATCAACATTTTTTTAAAGATATCCTAGCCTAGAGGCCTAGAAGCGATAATTATGATAATTTTCCTTTTTATCCTGGAAAGACGACAGCTCCAAGACTTATATTTTAGAAAGACAAAAACAGAGCGAAGCCTCGTGCAAATCTAGTCCATAATAATAACAAAATAGCAACATATGATGCAAACAACCGCAATCTGCTGGACATGCGCGCGTCAATTCATAATAGATGTCATTGTGATAGATTGTTATTAGCTAAATCATTGTTCACGATGATCGTTCACGAGTTCTTCACACGTGATCTTTGTGGAATATTCCCTTTCAAACAATTCACTTTCTAATTTTCTGCTGCTGCTTACGTGACCGCTCAATCAGGCGTCAGTTCATCCGTGATCTTGGTGTGATTGATGCCATATTGATCTTGTAATTTGTGGATAGATAATATACCAAACTCCAATTAAATAAGTTTTATCGGTGCTGAGTTCAAACCTGTGGATTTTCATTAGTCTGCGTCACGAGTCTGTCAATTCCCCAAATTTTTTACCTCATCACACGATAGAAATGCGGTTTCTATTTATTTTCTTTTTTAGTATAATCATGTAATTTCCTGCCAGTAAATATTTACATTTTACTTTCATTAATAGATGATGGATGTGATTAAAATTACATCCTGACATTTCGACACACATATAAATAATTAAAACCAAGTCATTACACAAACCATCTTTTAGAAATGGACGATGTTAACAAAAAGATCCTAAATCACAAAGAAATATTTAATGATTGGTGTGGAAATCCGAGTATTTCTTTAATGGCGCTGGGGCTGAGATTTACAGTAAACTAGAGGATCTTGAACAATTGTTTCAAAATAAATAACTTGCTATTAATGATAATATTTTACTTGGATCGTTATCGTTGAACACCGTCCGATACAACAAAGCCACATAATTCTTCCTGATATCGGAATTGGCGCTACTATGAGGCAATGTAGTACACGAGATAGTACCGATAGTGACTAGTGAAAGTGCCATAAATTTTCAGTTTTTCCCACACCTCACCTCTTTATTGGAGCAGCATGGTATAATAACATTCCCCTGTCACATTCACTTACCTGAAACAAGAAATATTATCATTAGTACGTGTCAAGTGAAAAAGTATAAATCATTTGTTTATACAAAAATGAATTCATTCAAATATAGAAATGTATGTCTACATGTTGTATGAAAACATTTGTAATAAAAGGTGTGCTCCGAAGGGTAGAGTTAGGGAGACTCTAGAGTAATATTTGAACTCGAAATCCTACGGTGCTATATTTTATTCTGCTAATCATAAATGCTAATTGTGCGTTGTTCCTTGCTACTTTACAAAGTAAAAAAAAGTGTTAAGCAAATCAGACACATACTTCGTGATTGCTTGAGATATACGTAAAATTTTGCTTAATTGCAATGGCATCCAGACTATTCCAGACTAGGAAAACTTATATGTAAATTCCGATTCGCTAAGAATATAAAGCAATAATAAGTGGAATAAAAATCTACCAATGTTATTGCTGAATACTTAACAGTACGCAACAACATTTCAGCCAAAATTTAATTTACAAACCCATAATTTGTAATTGGTATCCTAATTATTGTTTCCTCATCAAAGGATTCCTTGATCAAATATAAATGTGGCTCAAGTTAAAGTTCCTTTAGGTATAACCCGGCTCGCTTTAGAATTCGGAACACAAACAAAAGGTTTGAGTAGTAATCGAAAATTTCCCGGGGAACAGTAAATGTCTGTCTTTGCTTTGCTTGCACCAAGACCTTACCAAGAGCGTTGTTCTCTATTTTGGTTTTACTGTTAACGGCGGAATTCCATTGGGAATTTCAGCACGTAACTATGCGTCACATTTGCATAAAGGACAATGGCAGGTCTCCATACATGATTTTAGTTGATGTAAATGTGTAGCGTTTAGAAGTAAAAAAATATTTAACAATTCAGCAGCAATTCCTAAACAATTATGTATCAAGATTATTAGTGAAAAAAGTCTAAATCTAAAGATTTTTCATTTTAAAGATTTTGAGGTTATGATTTAGTTGACATTTATGAATTGATTCTTACATAATAATATGAATAATGAAACTCATAAAATGTTTGGTAATCTGTCTATTGTCAAGCGAGACCCTCCCTCATCACATTCGAACCTAACATTTCACTAAACATGGAGAAGGGTGATCTGCCACACGGCATACTAACCGACCCGACATACTCGACATAGCGCTCGTAAGGAACGTAAGCCTTCGCGTGCGTTCCATGCAAGTGCTACAAGAGTTAGACTCTGACCACAGACCTGTGATCCTAGATCTAGCCCCCCAAAACTGTCCAACAGACACAGGTCCTAACGTTCCGATGAAGGTGAAAACGAATTGGCGCCTCCTAGGCACCAAACTCGCGGACACCTCATCCACAGATCTTTCCGCGATTCCGACTAACATCGTGACTCCTGAGGAAACGACCAGCGCGATACGCTCCTTCACCAACCACCTGCAAAACGTCCTGAGCGAAAGCTCCGAGAAGGTGCCTGAGACTGTCCACAGTCAATGGCAACTTCCCGACGACGTGCGAGAGGTGGTGAGGTTGCGTAACTCCACGCTCAGAGCCTGCGCGACGAGCCCCACCCCGGAACGACGACATCTTGCGCGCTACCTCCAACGTGAGGTTAGACGTCGCATAAAAGAGGTCGTCGATTCGAGATGGGAATCTCGCCTAGCAGAACTCGACCCGACACATCAGGCCTTTTGGCAACTGTGTCGTTCCTTCAGGAGAAACGATGTGACCTCCATGCCTCCGCTCAATCGTCCGAATCAACGGCCGGCGTTCGATGACGACGAGAAAGCGGAACTTCTGGCCTGCAGTCTGGAGTCTCAATGTTCTCTCTCAACAATACCCGTAGACCACGACCATCTTGTTGCGGTTAATTCACTCGTCGAAAGTAGGAACGCGGTCCGGCCACCGCCGATCTCTAACTCAAACGAAATAATAACTTCGACGTCGACCCGGACGTCGACCCGCCGCCGCCCGATCCCCTTGCACCGGTGACAATCGAAGAAGTCATCGATCTGATCAAGGCACTCAAACGTCGTAAGGCCCCCGGGGGCGATAGGATACCCACTCGCATGATCAAGATGCTCCCGGAGCATCTGGTCAAAATCCTCACATCAATTTATAACGCCGCGTTTTCTAACTGCCTCTTCCCAGAGGTCTGGAAAGAGGCAGTGGTGATAGGCATCCACAAGCCGGGAAAACCCGCATTCGAACCGTCTTCATACAGGCCTATCAGCCTGCTCAGCACGCTGGGCAAATTATACGAGCGGATCGTCCTCGACCGCCTCAAAATCGTAGCCCACAATAATAATTTGATCCCTCCTGAACAGTTCGGTTTTCGCACCAGGCACAGTTGTGTCAATCAGGTGCTCCGCATCACGGAGCACGTTCATGATAGATTCCGCGTCGGCATGCCAACCGGCGCTCTCTTTTTCGATATTGAAAAAGCATTCGACAGGGTGTGGCACAACGGCTTGCTCTTCAAGCTGTACACCCTCAACGTGCCCACTCATCTCGTGCACATCATACGAGAATTCCTGTCGAATCGTGGATTCAAATATCGCGTGGAGGGAACTCTTTCCTCCCGACACTCCATCACGGCCGGAGTCCCGCAAGGCTCCGCCCTCTCACCCTTTCTTTTCTCGCTGTACACCAGCGACATCCCGAAACCGAAGAACGCCCATCTGGCGCTCTTCGCTGACGACACAGCGATCTACGCCTCACGTAGAGACCCTGACCAAGTGGTGCGCACTTTGCAGACCGCCGCCGACCAGCTCGGTGAGTGGTTTCGCAAATGGCGAATCACCGTCAACCCCACCAAGAGCCAGGCCATCCTTTTCACTCGGAAAACGAGGTCCCAAGTGGCTCGCACCTCAGTCCACATGTCCGACCAGGTCATACCCTGGAAGGACAAAGCCAAATATCTAGGAGTGATCCTTGATCAGAAGTTGACCTTCTTGCCACACTTAAACGCGGTACGCGCGCGAGCCGCATTCGCGATGAGCCAATTGCATTGGCTCATAAACAAACAAAGTAAAATGTCCATCCGCAACAAGATTAGGATATATACCGCGTGCATTAGGCCCATAATGACGTATGCGTCACCCGTATTCGCTCACGTACCGCCCGCTCGACTTAAGCGTATGCAGACGTTGCAGAATAGATTTCTCAGATACGCTCTTGGTGCCCCGTGGTACGTTCGCAATCGCAACCTCCACGTGGACACCAACATGCCGACCATCAAGCACTTCATGCAGAACATCAGCAAACGCTATTTCGATCGGGCGGAAAAACATACCAATACGCTCATCCGCAAAGCGTCAATATACACTCCATTTGACCGCGCCAAATGGAGACGGCCGCGTTCAGTTTTGACAGATCCAGAGGACGAAATCACTCTGGCAATTCGTGAGAAAAACGAGTTTTTAAAACTCTTACACTCCACAAGACCGCAGTTCCGTCCTCGCCGTCGAGGACCTCGCCGCGTTCCCCGTCGCCCTCCCGACCCCCATGACAGTTCCGGCCCGGGTGCCGATGTAAACAACCCGAACTGATAGGATTAGGAAAAAATCCTTCCCCCCCACTAATCGTTGAATGTCTCATTCTCCCCTCAGCGACCGTCCTGAGCCGAGGTTCGTAACCCGTTAGTGGGTTGCCCTCAGCATGGTTGCTTAAATTCAGGGTTGCGAGCGCGCCAGCGTTCACCCTAAAGTCCGGTGTGGCCAGAAAAGCCGACCCTCGTCAGGCTACTGGCAGAATAGTCAGGGACAAAAAAAAAAAAAAAAAAAAACGGCATACTAGCGCGCGGCATGCACCTTCCTCAGCTATACAAGCTTATATATCAAATCATTTTTTATTTATAGATACTACTATAGTAAATAGTAAAGGTTTCTGTTTTTTTTTTTGTAATAAACTCTGAAACTATTGGGAAAAATACGTTCAGACCCTAAGTCCTAGACTTTGGGGAATAACAATTAAATAAAAACGAGTTCTGAAAAAAAATAAAACAATTTGTTTTTTTTTTAATGTTTATTCATCTTCTTCATAATAATTCTCTCTGATAAATATCTCATCTAAAAATTCTCCCGGGGCAGATACATTGCCTTGTCTGGCGGCCCAACCCAAATACCAGACAACTGTCATGGTATGAGCGCAGCAACCTACAGTACGGTTGCTCGACCAGGTACATTATTTTCAATCAAAACATATTATCACACATTTTACAAAAATACTACATGCCAGAAACGAAATTTCGGAAATAGCTTGTTTTTCTAAAATGATATAAGCAATGACCGTAACTATACAGCCAACAGGCAGCTGGTAAGAATGTATAGAATAGAATATACATAGTAAAAAAAATGTGGTAAGAAAGCTGAAATCTTTGTTGTTATTCCTAATGAACATTTTATAGTCAGATATATTTTTTGCAATTTTTAGAGACCTGATGAAAATGATGTTTTGGTAGCCTAAATAATCTTATGTCATTCATAAAAAATGGCCGTGACACATTGCTAAAAAGTCAATTAAGTTTTTTTAATAATTTATGCAACTTATACACACTTGTACAACTAAAGTTAGTATGCTGAAAAATCATACAAAATAATTATATTGAGATTACCATGTATGGAATTTCTAAACGCATAATTTATTTATAAATACAATTTCGCCATTGTCCTTTTTGTCTACGTTTTAGAATTTTACCGGTACTTGGATTTGTACTAAGAAAAAAGAATTGGGTAATTGTTATAATGATTACGGCACTAAATTGCATTAAAAGTACCGGTACAACAAAATAATATCCGAAACTACTTTCTACAATAATGCTCGCTGGGCAGCAATCACATCAATTTCGTCAGATGCAGCGTTTGCAACCATTCAGCTCTGTAGATAACCGTTGGAGCGTGAAAAGCACCGTCAGTTCTACGATCAGCCACAACAGGCGGGTTGGGTGGCGCCACTATCGTCCGCACGTGATGCATGCGCGGGCGCATGGCATCAGACGCGCGTCCGCAGCGCTACAGCCTCCCGCGCGCGACAACATCGCGACCAACAGCCGACTACACGCGTGTGACTGTGTTTATATTTTTTAAATCGTGTTTGTTAATAGTGCCAACCTGACAACATGCTTTTGAAGGTAATTATTTAAGTTGCGCTTAAGTTTAACCTTGAACTTGACATTGCACAGAACTGTAAACATTGTTCGCGTAACAATTATCTATAGTGGTGTAATTTTCGCACGGTTATCTATTATTATTGTTTTCTAAAACAAAAAAGTTATTGTATAACACTAATTAGATGTAAGAAATGTTTGGGACAATGTTGATTCAATCAGTTTTTACATTGTCTAAGGTAAAGTGGTTGTTATGTGATAAAACGACACGTTAGTACAATAATATATGCAAGCATTATATTTTGCTTGTTATTGTAAATGTAAGCCTCACTTATCTGCAACAGAACGTTCGCAGAGCCAATACAAATTAAACCCAATCCGTGAAACGTCAGTCGTTTTGTTTTTTCTACCAATTTTCCGCATAAAAGGAATCTGCCAATAGATTGATCGCGAAACCTTAACAATAGTGAACCGATCTTTCTTTTTATCGTTTTGTTTCAATGTCTGAAACGATTCTCTTTTACAAATATCACACAGAAATTGCAAATTGATATGCAAATACGTTTTTAAACGCCCTTAATTTTAATGCGCCAGACGTGACTTTTAAGTATATTTTAACATACATTATCGTTAAATAGAAAACTAAATCAAACATCAGTGCACGCGTGCACTCCCGAAAGGGTTTACTATCCCATAACTTGTCAAAAGACAGTACTATCAGCATTTGGACACAAATTTCGCGTTCATCGAGCACTAAGCTATCTGATCTGGGTTATCATATCGTCGGGAATAGTGCAAAAGCGCGTATCTAGCATTAGTAAACACAGCGTAAGTGACGAAAAAAGTTTAATTGAAATTGATACTTATGACACTAAACTTATGATTGATAATACTATACTTTTTTTCGTTCACTTACGCGATATTTACCAATGCTAGATACGCGCTTTTGCACTATCCCCGACGATATATTTTGTTCGCACGTAACAAAGTAGTCACATGTGAGATGCTTAACTCATGTTTCGAATAAAGTAAGTTTGTTTAGTACGAAGTTAGAAGCGTCGTGTAGTAAACTCGGTTTACGATCGTTAAAAGTGTACTTCAGACCACATCTCCCGTTCTTTATTCAGTATTCTCTATTTGATAGAAAAGTTAATCCTCTAGTGCACTTGTGTATGCTATTTCTATAAATCGTTTAAAGGTCTTAAAATACACTATTGAGTCTGTAATACTTCTATTAAATAAAATGTAGAGTTAATCATAATGTTTGCTATTGGCAAAGTGACATAGTTCGAGATTTCCTCGTACCACATTGAAAGATACGCGCTGATAAGTGATAACTGATAAAATATCTTAGTTCAGTGTACCGAAGCGACGTATTAGATACAAATTTTAGTTCAAGCGTGACGTAATATCGGCAAAATGTAGACATACTATTTTGGGGTAAAAAAAAATTAGTAGACGAATTAATATATCGGCGCAGTCCAATAACTATAAACCCCATCTGTTGCCAGTGGCAAGGGGGTTGTAAATTTTTTGGACACATATGCCTGATCCTAAATATTGGCTCACTAGAATATGTATTCTATGATATGATATATCTATGTAGAGCAAGACCAAATTGTAGAATATACAGTAGTCACTAGAAAAGTGCGGCAACTCTACAAATACGAAATAAGCAAATATTCTGCACGTTGGCGTATTCCGCAATACTTATGATTTTACGCAATCTCGAAGATGATATTTAGTATTAACTAACTTGCATTATCGATATATTGCATTGCGTTGCACACGCTTCCGCGTATTATTTGCTCACAATTCCAATATGAGATATAAATACTTATTACATATTTATGTAACTCTACTTTAGTTTTTAGAACAGCAAAGTGGCTTAGTAGCCACTTTATGACTGACCTAAGGCCAATTTTAATATCACTTTTACTGGTATTTTTGCCCAAATTATGAAATTCGTATAACGAAAACTCTTATGGCTTTTGCTTAGTTACTTGGTGGTTACTATTACTTTTCATGAAGGAACTGGCTCTTATATAGTACAAACAAGACGACCTCATATAAGGTCTCTCCTAATATAGAGTCAAATGAATGAGAGACGTTCCTCGACAGTCACCGTGAGCAATATTGATGAAACTCTGTTGACTAAGCAAACGTGACGTGATCAAGATAAATGTTCCTGAATTAGGATTTTAGGCTAAAATAATGAACTCGGTACTTACCGAACTATTCGATTGCACAATGGATAAATCGATTTTTAGATACATACATACGATACGATATTTCAATTTTAATTTTATAAATAAGAAAGTCCATATTATGTTTTTTTGAAGTGACACACATAGGAAGTCCCGGACAACCAAGATATAGGCTACTGTTTATACTGAACATAACGGAATATTTACTGCGGGAAAGGATTTCCTAACGAGTGGAGCCCCGGGCCGAAATTAGTCTAAATAGAAGCAAAATTTGTAAATAAAGCTGAATCAATTTGTCAGCAAATATATTATTTATGTAATTTAGTCCAAATGTATGCATTTAAAGTGCAACTTAGTAATTAGCAAAAGTATTATAAGCAAAATATTAAGTTCATTAAAAACATCTTCGATTAACAACTTTAATACAATCTCTTACAAAAACATTGAAATCCATTACTCGGCACATTCAACGAGGAAACATAAGTCGAACAAAAACTTGAATGCAAAAGAGATTCTAGATACAATGCATCGCTTAACCGCGAGAAACGGAGTGTTTACTGTTTCGTGCAACAGTATACAAGTCGGTCTTCCATCTCTGTCCCCTTGATCCCTAACCAGCTGAGCTTTTCCTACCACAGGGAGATTTATATCTTACGGGAAAGGGAAAACTAAGCGAATATAAAGTCTAATTTACTACGAGAGTAACCATGCGGTACTATAATTGACCTTTCTTAAATTTTGCAAAAATTATCAATGTTTAGGTACTATTTTCTACCATAAACAATTCATGCATACACACGGCAAATTATCTATTAAATACCATGCACAAAACAGGTTTCTCACGACCCTCATACTGTGCCAATAGACCTTCATAAATCGCAATCATGCTGGTCGTGATATTTGCCCAAATTATCATCATAGCGCTAACATTGCCCGTGCGGTGACGTAAGTTATCTCTGTAAACCGTATCAAGGTTGGGATGGTTTATCGGTGGCTCACTTTCACCTCAGCCGTATTACCCTCTTCGTAAGTACGTGTGCTGGCTGTTAAACACCAGTAATGACCACGGTAGAAGCAAAAAAATCGAGAAAGTACGAGTCGGATTACTAGGGCGAAGGTTCCATACCTCGATAACTTGCTATTATTTCTAATACTCGCCACAACGCGTGATGCCTCATTTAGATTATTGGTGAATAATTCGTGCATCACTTGACTATGAATTATGAATAACGAATATACCCGAATGAGCTGTTTACACGCTTGTATTCGTCAATATTCGTCTGTACTCGTATCTAAAACAGGGCCTGTAGCCAAGATGCTTTTCTTCAAGCGTTAACGCCGCGTTAATAGAAAAAAATTTATGCAACTGACATATCGACAAGTCTAGGGCAAAGAGACGTCATTCCCATACATTTTTTCTATTCTATTGGCGTTAACGCTTGCAGAAAAGCATCTTGGCTACAGGCCTAGGGGTGAGAATATTAGTTATTTATATCGGTTTAATAGATAGAGGTCCTATAAATGTCGGACAAACAGACTGTATAGGCTTAGCCATAAATTTAATAAAAAATATTGCTCCGTGTTCCCAGTTTGAAGTTTCGTTTATTTCACAAGCGTTTGTTTATCAAGGTTTTAGGTAAATAAAGTTAAGTGCGTTTCTAATATTATATTTGCATCCACTAAAACGTACTGAAGATAATTAAGATTAATATTTGATACGGATATCGGGTAATAAAATTATGTTAGGAAATATAAATATGTATACAGTAGAAATACACAGTACATTATCTATACTTATACATGAAATTAAAACTTTTTGGTCACTAACTCTAGTCTCTGGAACTACCGTTTCGATTCTGAAAATTCTATTCGCCAATAGAATACTATCGCATAGGTTACTTTTTTCCAGGGACTAAGATGGTGTTTTGTATAAAATAACATCATAAGCATTTATTAAATACAAATATATTCACATACATGCTCGTAGGTACGGTAATAAAATGTGTTATAAAAATATTTGATACTGCTTACAACTACATTTAGAATAAATGTCAAACTTACTTACGCCTTTTATTCCCGAAGGAGTAAGCAGAAGTGCAACTAGTGCACTCACTTTTATGTGTATTGATTATTTATTATATAACATAAATTAGTACGTAATTAATTTATTATGACGTACCATATTATGTTACAACACTATTTTAATAGACCCGGAATTTAAATCTATACTAAATACAAACCTACCGTACAAATTGCTCATCATTCAACGTGACGTTTCTGTAAACGTGTAGCGACTGAAGAGCACGACAAAATCTAGGCGATCGCGACTCTTATACTACCGCCTATCTTTATGCATGATGCCCTTTTTCGCTTCCGCTACCGTATACTACACAATTCGGAGGCTATGGTCAGCATTTTAATGGTGTATTCAGTATTTATTTAATTGCCAGCTTTTGCTCGCGGCTTCATTGGTATAAAACAGTTTTTCCGGAGTTAAAGTGCCGCTATATACTTTTCAGGGAAAAGAACAGTAGCCTATGTCCTTCCCAGGGTCTTAAATTATCCCCATACCAAATTTCATCGAAATCCGTTGGGTAGTTTTTGAGTTTATCCTTCAGACAGACAGACACAACAGGCAGATAGACAGATGCCGCGGGAGACTTTGTTTTATAATATGTAAGGATATCTACCGGTCGTAATATTTTTGTTTAACTTTGATAAATATATAATAGAGTTAGGCATGTCTGGGTTATTCCCGAATAAGCCATGAATGGGTTGATAGAGCTGCTATTCGGGAATAGGCCGATCCAACCTGGGCCTAAACTGCTCTCTTCGAAAAACACAATGCACTAATTTTGCAGTTGTTTTAATCCTACTAATATTATAAACGCTTATGTTTATAAGAATGTATGGATTCATGTTTGTTACTCTTTCACGCAAAAACTACTGAACGGATTTCAATGGAATTGGCACACGGGTAGATCATATTTTAGGTTAACACATAGGCTACTTTTTATCCCGGGAAAATATAAATCGGGACTTTTATCCCAGAAAAACTTATTCACGTGGGCGGAGCCACCGAGCAAAAACTAGTTATCAATAACATCATTAAAATTCAAACTAACTTCCATTATTTCAAACTTTCCTCAAAACTTAAGGCTCAATAACGATTCCTCTGAGATAGTAGAAGTTCATTGGCGATAACAACGAATTACTATCAGATGTCAAGCTTACTGGCTTACCGCTTATGTAATAAACATAGGTTTTCATTGCGTAACTGGCTAAAGAAAACTTACAAATTTCTATTATTAGATCACAATGTAACATAATTGACGAGGCCAACGCGAGATTATACCGTGAGAAATATATTTCATTATATGGACTAAGAAAGATGTTAAAGTTCGAATGAAAGTATTAAACTATAAAGAAACAATTTTTCTCTGATGCTTAATCAATTGAACTGTATAAGGCACGTAATCATTTAATCATATCTTTAATCATCAGCATATACTTTATTGTATCTGGAATACGATTAAAATAGTAGGTCGCCAGTGGACGAAGTAACCTTAAAAACGTTGCATAACCTAGGACACTTAGAGTAGGGCGTAGTCTTGCCCAAAACCTAAATCATTGTTCCTTCATATCTAGATGACTAGCAGGCAATGGTTATTTTCTGTAATATACTATAACTAAATTTATAGTGTTTAGAATTTATTAGATCGCCACATTGTATAACACACATTAACCACGTATATTCACTGTCAATTGTTAGTTAATTAATTTATAAATCTACGTGTCAACTTAATTCATTAATAACTATACTTATACAATTATCGCAAAATGAAAATGCCCCAAGCTTTATTAACGAATAATATTAAAAATCCTTATCCTTACATAGTATAAAACCAAGTCACCTGCCGCCTCTGTACGCGTTAATTAAAAAACTACCAAACGCATTTCGATGAAATTTGGTATGGAAATAGTTTGAGAAAATATATACCGGGAATTAAATTCTGGAAAAATTATTTCATGCGGCCGAAGCCGCGACCAAAAGCTAGTACACACTAAATTAAGATCATATACCAAATCGAATCCAGTAGTAATTTCCATGAAAATATTATCTCTAGATCCATTAAATAGTGGGTAAAATAGATCAGCCAGGTACGCAGGAGATATTATAGTCCACAAGTGTGTGCGCAATACACAGGTGCACTCGCTATTCTTTCACTCTCATATTCCGGCGAGACGGCAATCCGTCATGACCGGAGAGAGATCAATGAACAAATTACCGAACCCCTATAAGTCTTGAGATTAAAATGCCATAGGAGCGGGAAATATTAAAAGCTGCCAAAGGACATTTAGTTAAGAGCAATTTTCGAAATGGTATTTTTCTACTATTCTTATAAAAAGTATGATAGATAGCTATACATAGCCATCTACAATTTTAAAACTTACGCATCAATAACCATTACCTACTGTAATGTGGGTTAGTAAGATTGGCGCCAAAATTTTACTCTTAAGTTTGCATTTCGAAAGGAATCAGGACCTACATTTTAACATGCGCAACAAGACACCGAATATGTTTCTCGAGAATACTTTCAGTGTCCGCGGTCAAACTCTCAATTGCATTTTTTTATTCGATTTAATGATAAGACAAACAAGTCACTGGCCTGGTATGAAGAGCCGCGAATCAGATAGAAAGTACCCATACTATACCAGCCTGTATTATATACTGCCCATTGCTGAGCACGGGCCTCCTCTACAACTGAGAGGGTTTAGGCCTTAGTCCACCACGATGGCGTAGTGCGGGTTGGCAGACATCACATACCTTCGTAATTTTTATAGAGAATCTCTCAGGTACCTATGCAGGTTTCCTCACAATGTATTTCCTTCGCCGTTAACCGTAAGAACCATAACAGTTAGAAAGTACCAGCTCTACCCAAAACTTTAACGCTCTCTACCCAGATCGCTCCTTACCTTGAGAAGTATAAGCCTCATAATTCCTAAGAGTTCCATTGATTATAATCACAGCTTATACTGTCTTCTATAAAACTGAAGTCTGACAGTGCCTACTATTTATTAAGTGACAGAAATAAACTCTACTAGCCTATCTAGATAACCTCATAGTAGGTGATGAACTAGGTGCTACTAGTGAAGTGACAAAATAAATGTTAATTCATATCAAGTTGAACAAGGGTGTGGTATAACACACCTAAAGCGGATTAAATTTTCATGCCGAAATAAGTTTCGGCACTAGCCGGTCATTCCAGAGAATTGTAAATGTGTCGCCCGCATCCCTCAACAGTTTGCATACATAAAGAGGGAAATGCAGGAATCTTTTACAACTCAATATAGTGATTACAAAATTATCAGCAATATTTCGTAGAGACTCAGCGCAACATTCTCAAAATTTGATTGTGTGCTTTGCGAGGATGTTTCGAAAATTATAGATAATTTTATAAGGTAATTACACCATACCGATGTGTAGTTCGATAGAAATATGTTAAGACATGTAATCAATCCCAAGGATTTTGATAATAAAGTTCAATTCAATCACGAACATTCGTGCCAAATTAGTCGTGACTTTAGTGTCATCGTAACATTTTATGCTAAAAAATATATCGACAGCGTTATTATTTTTTACATTCTCTTACATGTATTTATTGTCTGTATTTATTACCACTATGCAACGTAATTTTACCTAATAATAATAATATAGCATATATAATATATAATGCATACAGTATTTCTCTAACCAAAACAAATGCAAGCAGAAAACACAAATATGAGCACATAATCTCAAATTATAAGACTCCTAAGTCCCACGTCATAAAGCACATAACCAAACATAATAAAGGGAAGAGCATCTCGAAATATACCACAAACAGCGACTCTCGCTCACCGCGCAGGTGTCAGAAATAACATCTTATACCTTAGAGTTTCGGCAATATTACTTCCCCTTTATTACAAGTGAAGAACCAGCCATTTATTACAACCTGAGCCACATCGTGAGAGATTTTATACGTAATGTAATTTCTATATAAAGATAAAATCATTTCATCACCAAAATGCAACGTAATTTGACACTAAACACGGTTATCGCAGTTCACGATCGCATGATGGCTATTTGTCAAAGACAATACGACAGGAACTATGGTTTGCAATCTGCCTGGAAACCTCGTTATAAAAATCATATATTCTTCAGTTGGTTTAGCTCTTAGGCATTCAGTAATAGAGTCGCGTTTTCCTTGTGCGGATTTACAAAATTTATGTTGTTTTTAACTAATTTGCGAACTGTTTTCCCTCTGTCGGTTCTAATCATTTCGACCTCCATAATATTACATTGTCATTCATGCTATCAATTTGTATTGTTATTTTAGCTATATTGTAACTGTCCAACAGCATAGTGTCGGAAGAAGTAAACACTATTTATAATTCAGTAAAATGCATACAAATTTATTCTGTTACCCTAATGAATTTACGAGTTCACTATTTTTAAGGGAACAATAATATGCAATATGTCTTAAACATTCAAACCACTTTTACAACAAAACATTCACGACATCCTGCATAATAATCATTTCCGAAGTACGCAATTTTAATTTCATAACACGTGAAACTAAATACTTTCATACTTCCACACACAAAGAGCATTTCAAAAACGGATACATTCAAGATTTCTAAACGCGCGATAAAAACAACCCTTTGCGCCGCAAACCTGCCTATAATTGTTGAATAATTATATTTAATGAAATTTCCGTTAGCGCGTCGTCTACCTCATTTACATTGATACAACTGCAATTAGACGTAGTTAGATCCGACACCAGCGGTGAAATGTGAAAGTGGATTCAAATTGGGCCTGCCGCGGTGACTGTGTTTCCGATAATCTGGCGGATATTTTTATATCTTTTTTTTATATTTTATTATACGCACTCATATTTTTGTTATGTAATAGCTTTCCAGCTGCTTTTTTATATCCTGGTAAAGTAACCACACTGCACCTATGAATACAGTCCAAAATAATGATTATCAAACTAGGTCGTTGCATTTCTCTATCTTTGCTAAAAATATAGATAAGCCTTAAATCAATGAGCTGACTATAATAATCATTTGATGTAATCTCATGCGACCGTCCCTAATACATGATACAACATTAAATCTATAACAATCACAAACACGTGTCCAAGGACCCCACGGAGTGTGATAAAAACACCGAAACACGAATGGTAATGAATTTTTAAATTTAATTTTATAACCAGAGAACTTAATATTTATAGTCACGAAAGCGGAGTTACGATATAATACAGAAGATTTATATCTCAGTACTCTGTTCTTATAGGTATTACTCAATATTCAATGTCAATTTGTAAAGAAATATTTACGCCGTGCACACTGAGACACTAACTGGTCCTGCGTATTTTATTTAATGCGAACTTTAAGCACGTAAAGCCGTTGGTCCTGCGCCTGATCTCTCTCCGGTCATGTCGGATTGCAGTCTCACCGGACTATGAGAGTGAAGGAATAGCTAGTGCACCTGTGTATTGCGCACACACTTGTGCACTATAATATCTCCTGCGTACCTGGCTGATCTCTGTTGAGATTGGCCGCCGTGGCCGAAATCGGTTAGGAACGGATTAATGCGAAATTCTAGACCTTGTTTATACCGACTCTAGACTCTACTAATACTTGGTTCGTTCTCATTTCATTCGGTTTTAGTGCCAAGTGTTAAAACAAGTTTTAGCAACGTCTAGGTTGTTTTTTAGTTTTGTAGTGTAAGTTTGTTTTCAGTGGATCTTCGACAAAAAGGTAAATAATAAAAAAATCTTAAGCGTAGCTTACTATGTTACTAATAGTATACTGAATTTTCTGAATATCATTTGTAGACTTTCTTTTATCCTGGAAAATATACCGTGTAGTTTTATTTTCCGCAACAACGCCTACAACATTTAGGTGTAATGAAGACATGTAATTACAAATGGCGACAAAATATACGCTTATAAAAAAATTCATTTCGTGAGTGGAAACAAAGTGAAAGCAGAACTTTATTTATGTTAGGTTTTATGTGCGGGGATATTTTAACGTTCGTGTTAATGACTTCATTACAGTTCATTCGCTTCTATACCGAATATATTAAAAAACGAAGTAGCAACTGGATAACTACCATCGTACAAATGGTGAAAAAACTGGTTCTGTCGAGTTGCGTTTCAGATTCAGTTCCGAACACACACACACACACACACACACACACACACACTCACACACATATGTATACTCAGGACATTTTATTAACCCGTAAGGGTAGGCACATATAAAACTAGTGCACCCACTTTTTGCCCTGTGTACTCCGACTCTTGATGTGATAGGGGGTGAACCTATCGCCATATTATGCTCAAATTCTAGAGACCGGGCTGATACTGAGCAGAAAAACCTAATATCATTACCCGAACCGGGAGTCGAACCAGAGACCTCGAACTACGCTACCGAGGTAGTTCCGAACATCTAATAAGAAAGGCACAATTCTGGCGACGCGACGGTCGATCGACCATCATCGAGAAACGTCTCTCGTTGTTCAACTTATATTTAAAATGTATTGGACTTTATCTAGCCCGTTACAGTCACTGCCGTCCGGGTAAAAAATACATTTACCATGTACTTAAGGTCTATTACATTTCTACTACACAACCAAATGTCCTCAAAATGTAACACATTATTACATAAAACCTGACTCTTGTAAAACGTGTCTTTCCACACATTGAACGCCATGAATATGAAAAGCTGTCTCGAGCATTATTGCGTTCAAGTGACAAGGTTCATACATAAGTATGAGTTAACATGCTCATTTTGCCATCTGAGTGGTATTGACATACAAAAACATACATTTTCGTTAAAAAATTAAGCAACATTGTATAAATAGAAGGAAGTCTCTTTATTATATATAAATGGTCCCTTCCAAATAAGGAAAACGATCTTGGCACTAGAAACGGGAAAAACCGATGACCGAGATAATATTTTTCATTTATTGCGTTTTAAAGAAATATAACTACATATATAATATCACTGTATTTATCTAAGCAACAACTTTATTTTTTATTTCCAATAGTCACCACTTATCAATAAATCTTTTATGTATGTTGTATAATAACATCTTTTACATCACAGAACATAAAAATATCCTGACTCTACGTTTGAGACTTATTTACAATCAGCGATCATATAGCTGTTTACATTATAAATTATATATCAACTTAAATTTATATTCACAAAGCCATACATGACGTAGGGTCTATCAAACAAACCAAATGTACTTATGTGTTCAATAAACAACATGGTTTTAGAATTACTTAAAGCAACACAAACAATGCAAGTCCGTCGTACAACACAATAGTGGTAAGCCAAAACAAACAGTATAACAGGAGTTTCAATTGTAAACAACAATTATTAGGTACAATCCGATCATGTTTGGTTTCAGTCATCAATATAAACCCTACTAGAATAAATCTTCATACCGACGACTTTGGCACATTACACCTAATAAAGCTTACCGCTTTCAAGTTAGTCATGAGTGATAAAATAATTACGATTTAAGGGAAAAAAAGATGTGTAAAGAGCGGATGAACTGTATAACGTCTGACTAGTTAAATTGTAGGGTCGTACTATGAAAGGGTGTTTTAATACATCAATGATGAAATGCCATAATATTACAAATGTTTCAGTAATAATTTTTACATTACGACGCGACGTAAAAAAATGAATTTAAGAATAAGTTTAATGTTCAGCGTGCCTTATCCGAACCAATAAAAAATACCTATTAGGATTTTGGACAATTCCAATTGATATTATCCTATCACTAGCAGCTTAACTAAATTGGACTTCACTGGAAATTCATCAGTTTCAGCTATAGTAAGTTTATCCAGACAAAAAATGATTCTAATTTAACGTTATTTTGCTTCTAAGACAATTCTGCGATCTCGAACTTCTTACATAGAAAAACCAATTTAGATGGCTCCGTACGAAATTAAAGACCACGCAGGTCGCGTTTGTTCGTTATCTTTAAATTGGAATCTCACGAAATATGCCAGAATCACGTAAAAAGAAACGATCAAATATAATTCTAAGAAAATACAAAGCGTTTTTCGTAGTCACACTGAAAAGGCCAATTTATACGTAAGGCAAATTGAAATCGGGGTATATTTGCTGGAAATAATACATGTTCAAGTATTTTTCTATGTGAACTGAGTTTTATCTAAGCTCTGATATTCCAATATTCGTGCCATTCGCGATAGAAAAAAGATTCCTGTATTGAATTTGGTTCAACAGAAAATGCATATTTTAATTTTGTTTGCTAACGTTTTGGTTTGAGTTGTAAAAATGTTTACGTATAATATTATTTTTCACTTATAATATTGATATAACCAAAAACATTAAACAATATTGACACTAGTTGTATGCTTTTTTATTCGTAAATAAACCACTTGGAATACAAAGCTAAATTCAGAGAACTCGCACAAAATTCGAGTCTAAACGATTCGGTTCACTAACCTTTGCTATTCCAGAATGCCTACTCCAAGTTTAATCAGGTTTCAAAAGTTAAATTGGCGCAGTTCTGAAGTAAACCGGAAGATTGAAAGTTAAAGATTACGCCTTTTACAGCTTTCTTTCATGTGTGCGGAGTGTGACGCAGGAACTGGTTTCAAATGGTCATTGGTCCTTTTTATATATACTTAGGAGACATTAAAATTTAATGCCTTGCACATTTATGCATACACACACGCTTTTTATCTCCGAAAGGGTAGACAAGGGTGCAATTAGTCCATCCACTTATCGCCGTGTGTGTTCCGTCCCATGATGTGATACGGGGGCGAGAGTATCGCACAAATTTCAGACACTGGGCTGATACTGAGTAGAAAAACTCAACATCACTTCGCACGACTCGGTATTGAACCCGAGACCTCAGAACTGTAGACGCACCGTGCACGCAATAGGTAACGCCACCACGGCAGCCATTAAATCACGGCTTCAAAGTATAATTGAGTTGGTATATTTCATTACAAATCCCTATCAAACAATAACTATTACCCACCCTACCAACGCTAATTATAGTTATTTAGTATGTAGTTAGTAGTTTATCCTACTAATAATATTATAAACGCGAAAGTTTGTAAGTATGGATGTATGGATGTCTGAATGTATGGATGTTTGTTACTCTTTCACGCAAAAACTACTGAACGGATTGCCATGAAATTTGGCACACGGGTAGATTATGTCGTGGCTTAACACTTAGGCTACTTTTTATCCCGGGAAAACTCATTCACGCGGGCGGAGCCGCGGGCAAAAACTAGTACCAAATAAAGCTGAAAATAATGAAATGTTATCGGCATTCCAAAACATAAAACGCATAGCCGACGATTACGTGTCGTATCATGTAAGTGCATCGAGCACGTTCCATTTAGATCTAATCTTGAAATCTGCAAAGGCAAGGATGCTCTTGGGTTAGTTTCGTTTTATCACTTAACTTTAACGCTGAAACTGTTAAACCACCCTTATTTCAAGGATCGTTAGTTCATTGATTCTGTATTCAGCGGAAAGACTGTTAAAAGCCTGTGAACAGTCTAGAAAATAGAGTTTTAGGTAAATTATAATTACCGTTAGATTAATTTGCTAAGATTCGTTAAGTTCTTGTAGAAATGTATTGTGCTGTAACTGATTAACTTTACTATCATTTGTAAGACACTGCATTTATATATAGACACCATTCTTATGTAGGTAGTAGGTACAATACAGTAGCCTACCCAAAATAAAAAAAATAAACACTTTTAAACAAAAGCAAAGCCAATTTGCTTTATAGTTAAAGAATATCACAAACGTTTCTGTTATCGTGCTTTGAACCGTTTCTTTCTAACTTTTGTTCGATTCTTGGACGACCTCTCCATAACTTGTGTTTAAATGTGACGGTTGGATTCGCTTGAATATCCTAGCTGACCTCGGCTGTTTTTGGTCCATTTTATTGCAAACGAAAAAGAAAGAGATACGTTTGTAATAGTATTGGTTTAAAGCTGAATACAGTTTGCATGTATTGAGATAATATCGCAATTTGCAAACATACTAGATAGGATATATTATGTACCGAAATTGTAAGCGAACACTATACTTATGGTGAAAAGTAAGCCATAGGGGCACGTTTCGGCATGCCGCGTTCTGGTAGGATTGGTTGCTGAACATTCAATGCGTAAGGCCGGCATAATTCCAATAAACTACTTCTCTCTATTTAATCAACACTTAATGTGACGTTACTGTAAAAGGTTCATACTATCAGGTTCAATGAACTCGCAATACCGTTTCAAAATAAGAAAACAATCAACTAAACATAAAATGTTACTACTACATAGTTTCAAGTTGTATTAAAACGACATGCAATTGAAGTCAATTTAACTGGTAAATAAGACTCATTAAAATAACAGATAAATAATAAACTCGAAAACAATTTATCTACAAAATTCTTCAAGTATTGTACGAATGTATATCAAAATTAGCAATTCCAATTAACTTATCAACTTGGAAACCGAACTCATCTTAACCGCCGAATTCTGAAGTGCACCATATTGTCTGACTGTTCGAACTTTGCACGTACAACTTAAATGTGCTGAGTTATTAATGGACCATGAGTATACTTAGTCAATAAATCACTTAGGTATGATGATAACAAGGTTTATAGCAAATGATTTATTACGCGAAGTTTGCTCAACATTGAATGGAATCTATTTTGTTCTCATCTGTAAGATTTCCTTCCAATTACCATTCGCAAGTCTATAAATAAATAATATAATAATAATTTTATTGAGAACCAGTAATTACAAATATAATATTATAGTTCAATCTCCTGATATTGTCTATTATAGTTAGATATATTTTAAAAATAATGAAAGGATATGTGTGAATCTGCACTGATGTTATGTTTTGTCTAAACCGCATGGGGCGCGCCTAGATTTTTCTGCATACTGTAAGTATAACCATCATATTAAAAAAAAGCTTATTCCCACCTAAAAGGCCGGCAACGCATCTCTGTGCCCCCTGGTATTGCAGATGTTCATGGGCGGCGGTGATCACTTACCATCAGGTGAACCGTATGCTCGTTTGCCCACTATATCATAAAAAAAATGTGATTGGTATACATAATAGTTGTTTGTTAGGCTTTAAATCTAAATTAAACTCAAGATTCTCACTACACGAAACTATATGGCATATTCAAACTGAGACAATATGTAATCCTATCTATCCATATATTTGCTGTAATTATTTACTGTACCTACTCTCAACAAATTACGGAAGCTCACTAGAGCGGAAAACAGTCTCATTAAAATCAAAGGATCTCTCTAGTTGAGTTTTAACTGCAAATACTTTTCAAAAGTTAAACCGAGGTCCGGTCACGCCGTAATGGAAAATTTCAGTTTGAAAAGTATCTCCCCTCCCTTGACTTATAAGTCGGTAAGCAGTTTCCCTTGTTTGAAAAAAAACGTTTATTTTTGACGTCTGTTGTGGATTAGCGAACGCTATTAAAAGCACTGTGAAACCAAACGCATTGGATTCAATCTCCATTCTCGGATGCCCCATGTTATAAATACTTACTTATAGAAGTTTAATACTCAAGGATCCCGTGAAAATCGATAACTGAGAACTGGGTATTAAATAAAATACATTAGAAAAATGCATGATACCGCGAATGCATCATCATTACTAGCAGTAGTTTGGAGTTTTTTTTTAATATTAATATAATCCAAATATTAAATATTAGATGAGTAGGCCAAAATCTAAACTATTTGTAGATATTGATCCGTCACTGCCGATAGAAATCTTACTTTTTTATAGCCTAGGTCAGCAAATTAATAAGATGGTCCTGTGATAGGGAGTGATCATCGATCACTTCTGCTTACCAACTCACGATACGTCGCCGTTGTTAAATAAGTACTTAATTAAGGACGAAGAAAAAAAACATCAGAAATAAAAAACAATTTAACCCATGTATATATGAAAATCATCACTTTTTAAGAATATTTTCTTTATTTAATTACATAAATTATGTTCACTTTATTTATTACTTCTAAAAAGCCCTAAAACATCAGTATAGAAATGTTCAGGCACTAAAAATAAACCAATCGTGATTGAGACATAATGTCATAATACACACAAATGGCTATTCAAACATATTCTAGGAAGATTCCATTATCGAAGTTATTGAAGGCAAGTCACGACATCTCTCACAACGACCTTGTAAGGAACACGCTTTCGCTAAATATGTTAAAATTTATTCAAACATTTGTCCTACAATTGAAATACTGGACTGTGGAAATGTTGTTACTATGTAAAATATACTAATATATAAAGCTGAAGAGTTTGTTTGTTTGTTTGTTTGTTTGAACGCGCTAATCTCAGGAACTACTGGACCGATTTTGAAAATTCTTTCACTAATAGGAAGCTACATTACTCCTGAGTGCTATAGACTACTTTTTATCCCGGAAAAACTTTTCCACGCGGGCGGAGCCGCGCGCAATGCTAGTGTAAAATAAAAACAAATTGACAGTGTCTGTTAGACAGACGATGACGCGACAGTGAAATAGGAGGCTTTGGATCACAGACATATAACAAGCCATGGTCTGAGCTTTGGGTTCCTTTCTCATTTCATGACAAATGTTTCAGTGTTGTAAGACTGAAAACTTTTTGCAATTCCCGCTAAAATACAAGACTTGTATATTAGTGTGGGTTCAGAACTGGATATATTTAGACACCGCATTTTAAATTAAGTAATTGCTATACGTGTAATGCAGACGGACAAATATTTACTCTTTACGTACAAACGCTATTTTTAGAGGTTAGGAATAATACACAGTTTTAGTTTAAACTTGAGGAAAACACCTGCATAAATCTCCAACGGAATGAAGCATTCTTCAGATGACCTGACAACATTGTTCACTGAAATCATTAAAAGTATAAAATCTACCGCAATTTTGTAGAAACTTACCATCAGCATTCATAAAATTAAACCTTAACAACAAGGAAACAGTCTAGGAAAATGTAAACAACGGTACTACCGACTCAGCGTGTCGTATTATCAGAATCAAAAATAAAACAGGCCAACCTTGCGCAATCCGTTTTCGAGATGATCTTGACATGATTGTGAACTTGTGCGACAATGGCGACACGGATCATGCGGGCGATTGATTTATTGATGCTGCGGCTTTTTAATTTTATTTTCAATTATTTTACATACAATAAAACCATCGAAGGGTCCATAAATAGCGCACGGCTTACCTTTTATAGATATTGTGCGAAAATATATCGATAAGTTTCGTAATACAGCACTCGAGATAAAAGAATACAACGCCGATTATTTTTATTAAACATCCCGCTGTCAGCTATCAGTCCTATATCATAACATCCCACCACGCTCTAGAACCGTGCTGTTTAGTAGAGTGACCCATTTGACTGACTGCTATAGCTTAATTTCAAATCACGCGTTCTTTGTAATTGACACTCTTAAAATTTTAAATAGATCAAATATGAGAGATCGCTCAGTATTTTATGGCTTTCGAAAATCGGCTTACTACTTAGTAAATACTCGGAGGTTACATATATTTACAACGTAATTAACTTCTATAACAAAGCCGACCCACTTATTTGTATTACACGGCTATTATAATATTAATGATACATTGAAATAACAGTAATTCGTAGAACCACCCTTTCCAATTTATACCCTTCTAAGTTCTAATTATACCGCAACGAAGCTTCACATTCATCTCACTCAGCCGATATGTTATTAACCGCTATAATAATTACTACATAGAGTGGTACATTGTTTCTTTGTATACAGAATGGAGGCAATACTTTCACACTTCAACGGGAGTGTGAACCTTAAACAAATTGTAATGTTAACATAACAGCGAACAGGTGTTTGTATTAGATTGTATTATTTTCCTGGTGGTAGGTCTCTCATATGTAAGAGTCCGTCTGAGTGGGTACCACCGCAATGTCCATTTCTACCGCCAAGCAATAGTGTGCATGCACTATTGTGTTTCGGTTTGAAGGACATTGTAGCCAGTATAACTACCGGACATAATGAGACTTAACATCTTATGTCTCAGGATGACGAGCGCAGTGGAATGTCACTCAGTACTTCGTAAGTCAAGGTGCTAGATGGTGTTGCTACTGTTTATGGGTGGTCGTATCGCTTACCATCAGGCGAACGGCATGCTCGTCTCGTCATTCAATGCAATAAAAAAAAAAAAAAAAAAGATAAGATACACTTACGAATGGGGAGTGTCGATAGTTCCGATAACATTAAATTCCAAATTAACTTCTACGCGATAAAGACGACACGCCATAGAATGATTATGTACCATTTACTACCTTCATGCATCACGCCTAGATAGATAAGAGTGCTATTATGTCACTTTATTTGTAAATCTTCATGCCGTAGACAGATAACATTAAGGTAGTACTATTCTATGATATAAGTCACTACAGTTGTTAATCTGTATAGGCACAGAAATACAAACGCTACAGCTCCTCGTTTTTTAAGTCAAATAAAATTACGAAATCATAACAAACGGCTCAAACTTATTTTCTAATTTCTATTAGTATGCATTTACGGATCCAAGTTATAAATAAGCATGGGGCGGTAAATGAAGGTCGCAGGCCGACGCACAGCCAAGGTCATGGTGTAGAATTTAATCATTTTAACCCCACTGTTATGAATACTAAACTTCTAGGTATTTTCAAACCGCGGTAAAGCTATCAATAAAAGTAGTCGGGTAAAAAGAAGTCATTTGACACCATAATTGATAGTTTTGCTTTAGAATTTTCCGGTTGTTATTTTATTTTGACAACTAAAGGGAAAAATCGCATTGAATCAGACTTATAAAGGGACAAATAATAATAATAATAATAGTCCCCGCTACCGGTGGAATAGTGCGCCGCATGAGATGGACTCAAACAATTAATGAAAATGTCATGCGGGCCTATTTTGGGGCAACAAAGGGAGGAACCAAACTCACAGCGTATCGTGCTCAGATGCTTTCTCTGTTTCAGGCCTTGGAACCTGCGATCAATGTGTCATCTCAGCGATTGTCGGATCAGGTGCGGTACATCCAACGACGAAAAGTGTTGAATGATGAAGCACTTGAGCGGCTGCGTGCAGACTTGTGTGTTGTCCAAGACACTGTCTCGCCTGTCCTTACCCAGCGAACAGCAAATATACAAATTACACCTACCGCTGACGTTGAGCGGGAGGATAACTTGGACAATACTGTAAGTCCCCACGACGAACAGCGTTTGAGAGGGGCTTTGGAGAGTGCAATTTTGGAATTTAAATTGACTTCTACATCCTGTAGACCGAGGGTACCACGATTGCCAACGCATAAAAAAAATTTGGCACTGATGGGAGCGTTGGACTCCGTGTTGGCTACATACATGGAGTCCAGTCGGGACCTTGTTGATACACATTCGTTTCTTTACTGTGCGGCCGTCGCAGCATGTCGAGTGGCTAATGTAAAATTCCCAAATGCAAATAGAATCACTCGAGATGTTGCGACCATGCCTGCATGGCAATATAGGATCGAGAAACGTATCAACTGGGCCCGAACTCTCATCGGTAAGCTCATCTCCTTCAAAGGAGGAAATTTCAGACCGAAGATTATGCGTTTTGTGGCGCAGGCCTTTTCTGGGACCAATATAAGACCCCAGGACTATAGGCTATGGGTCACAGAACGCATAGACTTCTATAAACAAAAAGTTTATGCGTGGGCAAGCCGTATTCGCCGTTATAGGAGGCGATGGGAACGATTCCAGCAGAATCGCACTTTTCAAAGCGATCAAAAGAGAGTTTATAGGTGTTGGGAGGATTCTCCTCATGGTGTGGTGGATGGGCGGCTGCCTGATGCTCACGATATGCGTGATTATTGGAAAAATATCTGGTCGTCGCCTGTCCCCCATACTGAAGACCCCTGGTTTAGTGTTGTAGAACGAGCTTGCGACGCAATACCGGCTATGGAAACCATTTCAATTAGCTCAGAGGATGTTCTGGCAGCCATCCGTCCGACACATAATTGGAAGTCTCCTGGTCCGGATGGTCTGCACAATTTCTGGTTGAAATGGTTTCTCAGTTCGCATGCTCGTTTAGCAGCACAGTTCCAGGATGCGCTAGATAGAGGATCGCTTCCAACATTTATGACGACAGGTGTCACTCACCTGCTCTTTAAATCCGGCTCTACCACGGACCCGAAAAACTATAGACCCATAACATGCCTTCCAACCATTTATAAACTTTTTACATCTATATTAAGATTGAAAATTGCAAATCATTTCACAATCAATAATATCCTTTTTCCCGGACAAACGGGATGCAAGATTGGGTCACGTGGTACAAAGGAGCTCCTTCTCATTGACATGACCATTTGCCAACAGACTCGTCACAACCGAAGGAATTTATCGGCTGCCTGGATTGATTATAAGAAAGCCTATGATTCGGTGCCCCATACTTGGCTCAAGAGGGTGTTGAATTTGTATAAGATTGATACAAATTTATGCACCTTTCTTGGGTCATGTATGGGACAATGGACCACTTTCCTAAAATATCCAGGTGGTACGAGTCCCCCTGATTGTGATGAGCCGATTAGAATCAAGCGGGGTATATTCCAGGGTGACAGTCTGAGTCCATTGTGGTTCTGCATGGCCCTGAATCCTCTCAGTACTCTGTTGTTGGATTCAGGGTTAGGATACCGTCTACGGAGAGGGAGTGAGCCTATATCTCACTTGCTTTACATGGATGATCTCAAGTTGTTTGCATCAAAACAAACAGAATTGATTGAGTTGTTAAAAATAACTGAAAGATTTAGCAACTCAATCAACATGGAGTTTGGTGTAGATAAATGTGCGGTTATCCATGTGAAGCGAGGAGAGGTGGTGATCTCTGATGACATACAAGTCTCAGAGACTATAAGACTTAGATCCCTTTCCGAGACGGAAACCTACAAATATTTGGGTATGCCTGAGGCACTGGGTATTATGGGTGCCGACGTAAAACAATCGGTCAGGGAACGTTTCTTCGGCCGTCTGACAAAAGTACTTAACAGTTTTTTGTCAGGTGGAAACAAGATTCGCGCTTTCAACGGTTGGGTTATGCCTGTACTCATGTACTCTTTTGGCATACTCAGATGGACTCAGACCGAACTGGACGCCCTGGATCGAAAGGTCCGGACCCTACTGACTGCACATCGTATGCATCACCCACGATCGTCAGTGATGAGATTGTACATCCCGCGGAGATGTGGGGGCCGAGGCTTACTTAATGCTAAGGACTTACATAACCGCGAGGTATGCAATCTCAGGGATTATTTCCTCCACAGCGAAGTGGGCATGCATAAGGTTGTAGTCATGGTAGATAAGGGATTTACCCCGCTTTCCTTGGCGAATGAGAACTGGCGAAAACCTAAGGTGATGGGCATTCGGGAACGTGAGGAGATATGGAAGAGCAAGGAACTACATGGTCGGTTTTATCGGGCCCTTCACGGGCCTGATGTAGACCAGCTTGCATCCGTATCTTGGCTACGTTTTGGTAACCTATTTGGGGAAACTGAGGGTTTTGTCTTTGCAATTATGGACGAAGTTATGAAAACGAACAATTATAGGAAATACATCATGAAGGACGGTACGGTCGATATCTGTCGGGCATGCCACCGTCCCGGTGAATCAATCAGGCATGTGATTTCCGGTTGTTCGTATCTTGCTAACGGCGAGTACTTGCATAGACACAACCTAGTAGCCAAGATCATACACCAGCAAGTTGCTCTTCGGTATGGTCTTGTGACTCTTGAAGTGCCATATTACCAATATGTGCCTCAACCAGTTCTCGAAAATGATCATGCAACGCTGTACTGGGATCGATCTATTATCACGGACAGGACTATTGTTGCCAATAAGCCTGATATTGTAATAGTAGATCGATTGGCGCGCCGGGCAATACTTGTTGACGTCACTATTCCGCATGACGATAACCTTGTTAAGGCCGAAAAGGACAAAATGTCTAAATATTTAGATTTGGCTCACGAGGTTACCGACATGTGGGAGGTAGACTCCACAATTATTGTTCCGATTGTCGTTTCTGCTCATGGGTTGATACCAAAGAGTCTCGACCAACACCTCCAGAGGCTCTCAATTGGTCGTTGGGCCAAGAGCCAGATGCAGAAAGCAGTACTTCTGGACACGGCACGCATTGTGAGGAGATTCCTCACTTTGAATCCCTGACCACCGGTGGCTTGGGTCTTGAGCCTCGCCATCGGAGGGTGATTCACTTTTTTATATTTTTATAATATGTATTAATGTTTTTTTTAGTATGTATATAAAAATGTAAAAAAAGGAAAATTGAAAATAAAGAGAAATAATAATAATAAATAGCCTTTATTTCACTGACCGTATGACAGAGTTCCTTAATTAATAGTACAGTAGTTAAAAAGAAAAAATATGTTAGTAATTCGAATATATTCTAATTATTATCTAAACTAGTTTTTTTTTTTTTTTTTTTTTTTATTTATCCTCAGCAACCGGTTCATTGGTCAGGTTGTCTTTTGACAAAGGCCTCCCCTAGCTCCCTCCATTTATCCCTGTCCCTAGCTAATCTCCTCCAACCTCTCGGGAGATCATCTTCCCATCTTTTTACTTGGCGCCCTCTGTTTCTTTTTCCATTTCTGGGATACCATTCTATTATATCCCTTGTCCATTTGTCTGTTTTTGTTCTTATTACATGTCCTGTCCAATTCCATTTTAGCTGTTTTATTTTTCTCAATACGTCATCTACTTTAGTCTGAAACCTTATTTGGGATGCTCTCCTGCGATCCTTTAGCCTTATATTCAGCATGCTTCGTTCCATACTGCGCTGACAAACGGCTAGCTTATGGTCTTGTTTACTTGTTGTTGGCCATGTTTGGCAACCGTAGGTCATACAAGGTAAAATACTGACATTAAATAGTTTACTTTTTACTGCTATTGGCAGTGCATCATTTTTAGTTATTTCTTTCAGTGACCAGTAGCGTTTCCAACTGCTACTAATTCTTCTATTTATTTCTTTGGAATGTTGGTCTTTTATCGAGATTACTTGCCCTAAATATATATATTCATCGACATATTCAATTTCGTCCCGTCCAACTAATATTTTTTCCTGGGTTACATTTGTCATTGCTTTTGTCTTCAGAGGGTTCATTGACAGCCCTGCTTTCTCACTTTCATAAGCTAGTTGTTGTAACATTTCTTGGAGTAAGTCAGCTTTATCCGAGAATAATACCAGGTCATCAGCAAACCTTAAATGGTTTAATCTTTTCCCGTTTATATTTATACCAAGGTCATCCCAGTCAATATTTCTAAATATACTTTCTAGTACGGATGTAAAAAGTTTTGGCGACAAAGGGTCGCCTTGTCTGACACCCCTTTGGATATTAAATTCTTCTCCAAGTTTTTCCAGTTGAACTTTAGCTGTAGAACATCTGTATATCTTTTTAATTATATTGATGTACTTCTTATCCACGCCCTGATCTTTTAAGGTTTTCCAAATATAACTGTGATTCAGGGAATCGAAGGCTTTATTGTAGTCTACGAACGCCATGTAGTAAGGTTGTCCATATTCATTGCATTTTTCAATTATTTGTTTTACTACATGGATATGGTCGACAGTTGAGAAATCAGCACGGAAGCCTGCTTGTTCTCTGGGTTGATTTTTTATAAAGGGACAAATAGGGGTTATGAAAATTATACTCATTTACAAGGAGGCTTTTTTTTTTTTTATTGCATTGAATGACGAGACGATCATGCCGTTCGCCTGATGGTAAGCTATACGACCACCCATAAACACTAGTAACACCATCCAGCACCTTGACTTACAAAGTACTGTGTGACATTCCACTGCGCTCGTCATCCTGAGACATGTGACTGATTTTAGACACTATCAATTTGACTGCAAACAACAAGGTAAATCATTTCCACATCTACAATAAACATTTATCTTCAAGCTAGCTTGACAAAATATGATGAAGATCAATGACACATTTAAAGCAGTAGAGCACGGCAGGCCACTACCAAGAACCAAATCAAAGCATCACTGTTAGTCTAATAGAATAATTTGTACTAATTCATGCCGCATTAAACTAATTACAAGCGTAACGGCGATACTCATTCATTTTTTGTCGTGTTTATCTTTTTTCGTCGCGTCTGTGTTACGGTTCATTTTTTACTTTAATAGTTTAGATGCAAACGTTGAAAGTTATGGTTGATTCGTTCACATTATAAAGTAAATGTTGTACAGCCATTACTTACGTGGAATTGTCAATGATTTTGAAAGTATTTTAATCTAAATTATTTTATAACGGTCTGCCGAAAAAACACAATTGTTTTTATTTTAAACCCTTCTTAAATAGTAATGAATTGAAAAAAATCCTTTTAATCGCACAACAGTCTATATTATTTTGAATTCCGATGAGTTGCAGAATTTCAAGTTCCAATTTTTCCACAGATTTTAGAAAAAAATCTTTCTTCGTGGTATCATTTTTACGAAATGACAATTATGACATTCAAATACGTTATAGAAGAAAACATCTACTAGGGTTTGTTGAATACGTGGTAACTGCGACTTATAGTTTGAAAATTGATTTATTTTTATTTATTTATTTATTACTTTTATACAATAATGTATAAAGGCGGACTTAATGCCGAATGGCATTCTCTACCAGTCAACCTTAGGGTGATGCAGAGATAAACAATACAGGTAGGTGTAATAAATTAAGATATAACATAAAATGAGAAAGAGAATTAAAAAAAAAGACATGTTAAAAAAATTGTTATTGAAGAACCAATATTTATTACCAATATTTTTCTCATATCATTATCATAAATAGGTATAACAGTACTATCTATAGTATACCTAATAATGATGCATAGACAAGATACCAGCATATATGAGTACTGCTCGATGGTTACTTATTAAAATTGATTATACATTCACAATGCCTTGTATAATTACCTTCTTAATTCAGGTCGCTTAATCTAAATCATTTACCTCGGCCACATCCAGTTGTGCAAGCACGCGATATTAACAAGCTAATACATTTCGTAACAGAAAGCGACATTATGGCGTATATAAAACTTCAATAAATGTTCTCATTGCTGTCAAGGCGGACTTCATTTAACGTTACGCGGGATTCGACACGCATGTAGCAATATATTATGTTTGGCAACACTGTTGGCGTAAAACATTGCATATAAGTAAAAGTACTTATTGCCCAACTGTCACATAAAGGTGGCTTAAATTCGTGTGATTATAGGGTTGCTATTCTTTATTTCCCCGACGATGTCCTACTTTGCAAAGTATCCTGAAAAGACATTACAAAATGTCCGTATAAAACCTACACGTCTCATAATCTCCTTCATTGTGATATTCTCAAGTGTATAAAAATGGAAAATATTTATTTTGATAGATAAGCTTTCCCAGAAGTTTCCAGTAGCTTCAATTAGGGCGGGCTTGTCACTAGAAAAACACTTCATTACCCTCAGATTTCCAAGAGTTATATCAAGCTTTACAAAACGTAGCATTAGAGCAGTCCTCGGAAGATTTAAACTTAATCCATGAAATTGAGATTCGTGGCAACCCTCGTTGCACCACGGCTAACCCCCTATTCACTCTATACTTCCCATAAAACACGCGGGATTAATCTAATGATCTAGTCGTAATTTACGCTAAAGCACTCATCCATTTTACGCCAAGTTTTCACTTTCACCAGTATCTAAAACCCTCTCCAATAAACAATGATTTAACTCTAGTAATTATACGTAATAATTATAGCGCTAATTACTCAGAGATTTCACGCACCGATTCAGATATTACCTTGATGGATATTTCCAAAGAAAGCTACTTTACGCTTATAGTTCAGGGGTATCAATGTTCCGGTTTCCATTAACGCACAGTGGAACACCTTGGTGCCGAGAGAAAATCATTGACTAACAGCAATTGCCATGTGTGTTTGAATTTTAATGAGATAGGGATTCGTCAATTTCGTAATAAAACATGTTGTAATTGAACGGATATTCAATCAATTAAAATGGCTACGAAATCTTAGTCGATGTTTAGCCGTCGTGTGTTGTGCAACAGTGAGTTTATTTAATAAATTAAAATATTTAAATTATCTAACAATAGTAATTAAACGTTTAAATACATTCCAATTCCATTAAACTCGGGAATTCAGTTCTAAAGTTCAAGACGATTAAACAACCCTTCGGAGATTTTCATCGAGTTAATAATTATCACGATAGTTTTAAGAAAATTCCGTGTTACACTTCGGGAGTAAGTAGGGTACAATATATTATTTCGATCTGTCTCAATTATACTTTGAATTTAACAGTTATAATAGTTTTTATTTATTTATTTTAAAAAGCACCTTCTTGCATTAATATCTCGGCTTTTAATACAGAAGATACAAAAAAAACTTAAACATAATTTTAACTTGATAAAAATTAAATCAAAACTTACTCCATACTTGATTATGTGAACTTTGCTGTCTATTTATGAGTTCTTATCCCGTTGTACGATCCATTTTAAAACTTCTCACGGGTATTAAAAACGTACGGGTATTTAAAACAGATACACAAAATAGGCACATATATGACCTTAACATGTATATACACAATTTGACATGTCGTCATAGTGACAATATTTTTTATTTTGACATTAATAAATTTATACAAAATTGTAAATTGACAAAAGATACTATGTATCTGCCAGTTAGATTTAAGAAGACAATAGCTACTTTGATAGCCTACAATATTAATATAAATATTAAGAATTGTAAATCTGGTATTAATATTAGTATTACTACTAATGCAGTTTTTGACACACCCAATAGTTTAAACTATTAGGTGAGACAACAGATAAGCAATTTGTTTTAACTTTAGCTCACCAAAATATACAGGGCTTATCTGGCAAACAACTAGAATTAGATTTATTTATAGAATATCATAACATTAATATTCTTTGTGTCACAGAGCATTGGCTACAGAATCATGAGATGATATTTAATAACAGCCATTACTCTGTAAAAAGTGCGTTCATAAGAAAGACAGCAATACATGGTGGTTCATTAATCTTTGTAAATAACAATATTAAATGTAAGGAACGTACAGATATTTTGGAACTATCTATTGAGCGCACTGCTGAACTATCCTGTGTTGAGCTTGAGCAACATATTATAATTTGTGTGTACCGCCCACCGTTGAGCAATCTTAATGTATTTGAAGGTGTTATGGAAGATGCTCTAAAACGTATAGGTTCTAGTAATAAGCATATAATAGTATGTGGTGACTTTAATATTAATTTATTGGAACAGTCATCCTCAAAAGATAGACTGATTAATCTATTTATGTACTTTGGCTTGAAAAATTTATTTTGTGAGCCTACTAGAATCACAGCTACCACAGCAACTTGTCTGGATAACATTTTCTGCAGCTGTCCATGTCTGAGTAAAGCTAATTTGAGTGATTTAACATCTGACCACTGTGGTCAAAAAGCAGTATTTTGTGTCTCAAAACAGACCAAACCATCTAATATTACAATTAAAAGCAGACTGTTTACTGCTAATCGCTTAGATAAGTTTAAAGAAAGTATCTTTTCTAAAGTTAACAAAATAGAGTCAGAGGGCCATCCAAATAGGCTTTATGGTGAGCTTTTTAACTTAATAAATATAGAATTTAATAAGATATTTAAAACTAAATCAGTGAATAGGACAATAAAAACTAAGTTTTGTGATTGGGCTACTGTAGGTTTACATAGAAGTAGAGCTCGACTGTATGAGTTATATGGTATGAGGCGATATAAGCATGACCCGTCCTTTGTTACTTATGTTAAAAATTATTCTAAAGTATTCAAAAAGGCCTGTATTGCAGCAAAATCATTGTTCATAAGTAAAAAAATTGAAAAGTCATATAATAAGGTAAAAACAACTTGGGATATTATTAATTCCGAATCTGGACGGACTCAGCTACGCGATCATAATTTTGAACTGAATGTTGATAATAAAATCATCCGTGACAACGTTCACATAGCTGAATCTCTTAATAACTTTTTTGCTAGTATACCTATAACCACTACAAGTTCTTTGAATTCATGCCCATCTCAAGCTGAATTACTTTTAAAAAATAATATAAATGAGTGCTCGGTAACTTTTTGCTTTAAGCATATAAATCCTGGCCACATAGTAAATGTCTTTAAGTCGATTAACCAAAAAAAAACCTCTGATTTATGGGGAATTTCAGTCAGTTTATTTAGTAATATTATTTATATTATAGCTCCAAATCTAGCACTAATATTTAATAAATGCGTTGATGAGGGCAGTTTCCCAGACCTCATGAAATATAGTAAAATAATACCTTTGTTTAAAAGTGGTAATAAAAGTGACCCAAGTAATTTTAGGCCTATTTCTATATTACCGGCACTGAGTAAAATATTTGAAAAAATTATACTAGAACAAATATTACAACATTTTAAAACAAATAAATTATTGCACAGTCAACAATTTGGATTTAGTAAAGGTCGATCAACTACTGATGCTGGTGTTGCTCTTATACAACACATTTTTGATGCCTGGGAAAATTCGCAAAACGCAATTGGTATTTTTTGTGATTTGTCTAAAGCTTTCGATTGCGTTGAACATGCCACTCTATTGTGCAAACTCCGCCATTATGGCATTAGAGATACCGCTCTGAATTTAATAGCATCCTACCTTAGTAATAGATCACAGTGCGTCGATGTTAATGGAGTCCAGTCTTCTGGCTCCCCAGTGCGTATGGGGGTTCCACAAGGCTCGATTCTAGGTCCTTTTTTGTTTTTGATTTATATTAACGACTTGCCTTTCTTCGTTAGAGGTATGTGTGATATTGTGCTATTTGCTGATGATACCTCCCTTATATTTAAGATAGACCGTAAAAAATCAAACTTTGACGACGTAAATAGCGCACTGTCGCAAATCTTAGATTGGTTTACTACCAATAATCTCTTACTGAATACAAAGAAAACCAAATGTATTCGTTTCACGTTGCCTAACGTCCAAAATCAACCGTTGGATTTATTTTTAAACAATGAACCTTTGAAACCAGTCGATTCCACAGTATTCTTGGGAATAACATTGGACCCCAAACTTCAATGGAACACTCAAATTTCTTGCTTGGCGGGGAAACAGCTCAGCCGCGTTTGCAATACGCAAAGTGAGACAATTGACCAATGTCAACACTGCTAGGCTTGTCTATTTTAGTTATTTTCATAGTGTTATGTCCTATGGAATTTTGCTTTGGGGCAGAGCCGCTGACATTGAAACAATTTTTATCCTACAAAAAAGAGCCATAAGAGCTATTTATAACTTAGGGGCACGAGTTTCTCTTAGGGAACGCTTTAAAGAAATAGGCATCTTGACAGTTGCATCACAATACATTTTAGCTAATATTATGTATGTAAAACAAAATATTGAATATTTTAGTAAAAATAGTGATCATCATAATATTAACACTAGAAATAAAGATAAATTAACAGTACCAGGTCATCGATTGCACAGGGTACGCTGTTCGTTTGTGGGATTGGGTATACAAATTTATAATATAATACCACCAACTGTCTTAAATTTACCTTTGAACAAATTTAAGCAATTTATAAAAAACAAGTTATTAAAAAAAAGTTACTATACTGTTGACGCGTATTTTGATGACAAAAATCCATGGGAATAGTTGCTCGCTACGCAAGGATAAGATCTATTGTATTTAGGATAAGTGATTTGTGAGAGATGGATATGTGCGACTTTCCCGGATAGTCCTAAGAGTATATTTTTTACATACTACGTTAGTCATTTGATATACTCCTTTGTTGCATCTAATTTTTCTTGGTTAGCCACAATCTGAGTAGTCTTGCTCGCTTTAACGTCTGTGCTTGCGGCGGCGTCGTGTGCCGGGTCGGTCACTTCCCTGCAACATGGTTGAGGAGGCCGATGGCTGGCACATGCGTCATATTCGTGAACGGGTGCTGCTTGCGTGGACTGGTCTGCTCTGTTTGATGGTTGACTCTATTGTTTACTTAATAAACATGTAGCTGGTTATTTGACTTAGGTACTCTCCGTTAATTTTCGCATTTCATATCCATCTTTGAAATTGAATATTTATTGTTACTAGCAATTTGTAAAATACATATATAAAAAAAATATGAACATTAAAAGACCTACGCTGAGTTTCTTGGTGCTTCTTCTCAGGTCAGTGGGCTTTTCCGAAGCACTGGTAGAATCTTTTAGATGATAAAACATTGTAAAAAATGACGTGTAAAAGTGCCCTTAGGGGCCTAATTACTTAATAAATGATTTGATTTGATTTGATTTGTACTGTTGTAAAGATTTAGTTTTTTCAATAGAAAATAATTAATACAACTACATTAACGTCATAGAATGCAATTTATTAGTTTTTAGTTTAAGCAACGAGAATTATGAATGGAAATTCTTAGAATAGACATAAATATTTTTCTCGCTTACTTCTAATATTCGTGACAAGTATTATTTTTATTTTATGTGCGAAATGCACGAATATTTCGTCTTTTGTGATAAAGAAAATAGAAACATTAAGTCCATATTTATTGCTCACATAATACAAAACAGCTTACAAAAAATAAGTTTACGAAACGCGCTAAAGCGCATTAAACATTTCTCGTATAATGTTTCACAAACTGTGGTTATCGGAAGCACCTAATAGCAGCTATTTTAAGTCACATTTAAACTGGTGTATAATAAGTGTTATCATGTGTTCAATTCGGGTACTTATATGTTACCTTGCAACACTCACTTATCAGAAATGTATACACGTCATTAGACAACAGCTCAAATATTAACGCCCTAAATCGCAAAATGAACGTTAAATTGTGCACTGAAAGTAAAATTTACTCTGCGTTCAGGACAGACAGTTTTTAAGGAAAAAACTTTAAAAAAATGTCATAATCCTGTTTGTTTGAATGTAACGCTTTTAACTCGGGAAATATTCTACATTCAAGTCGCAGTTGCTTAGACGGAACGGACGGCAGAGCGCGCTGTTGCCAGTAAAATTTAGTTTCACACTCCGCTGGGAATAAATGGAAGGTTTTTACCTGTTGGATACTAAAGTTTATTTAGCGGTTGCTATTTTTATCTAAATCCCGAGGTGCACTTAGACAATCGACCTAGACTTTAATGTAAGTATAGAAATGATGTTATTCTCTACTTAATTCAGTTTAATGATTTTTATTTCTACCCAACTACGGCGAACCGAGGAAGGGTTATGATGGTAAAACATAGTGAAGAAAAAATATGTCTTACTATTTTCCGATCTTCAATCAATCAATTAAAATAAATCCGTGCATTAAAGCCAGGTAGCTTCTGACCAGTGAGTCAAATTTAACTGTCTTTTTTGTTGGAAATACTAAGACAATTGATAAAATCGCAAGAAATATTCTCTCAGTAATCAAAATTGTGGGTGACGTTGCCACCATATATGGACAGCCATTTCATCAAGCGAACGACGTGCTCGCCTTGCCATTCTTTTGTATACAAAAATAAGTGTAGACCGAATAATATTAGAAAATAATTATACTTAAAGTAACAGGTGATAATAATATTGTAACTAATTTAATTTACACCCGTGACCTAATTCCATTGGGTTACGACCTTAAGGTATTGTCTACAAAGTTTATGTATAGATAAAACAATTGCTCAGAAATCTCTACTGATTTAAGTGTACCTAAGTAGATAAGTAAATAAATAAGTATTTCGATCGTAACAATTTATAACAAACCATTATACTAACTTTAAAAAAACATATTCTATCCATATTTAAACTTAAAAACATAATACATAAGCGATTCCACATTGAAATAATATTTTTATGTTTTCCAAAAGAATACACGGTTTTGATTTGCATCTAAAAACATACGAAAAGGTAACATTATGCGGCATCATGTAGATTAACTACGGGAGAATTTTAATATCCCAGCAAAATGTAGGTTAAAATATGCCCGTACCTCGCAATTTAAGAGTTAAATTTATTAAAGCGTATAATTATACCCTAAACTTAAAAGTTATGCTTTCATTAGAGCACATGTTTTCAAAAAACCGTAGTTGTCTCTTATATGAAACGAAAAGACTAAGCTTTAAATTAAACTATTATATGCATCAAGTAGCTACGTTTTCCTTTCACGTTGTACAGTTAGCCACATAAGTAGCTGAACAAATACAAAATTTCAAATCGCCTAAACGCGTTTGGTTTAATTGTAACATATTTTTTTTAATTCGTAAAGTAAATCCGTCATATTTTATTTTTGTCAAGATTTTTTTTTTGCTAAAACAACAAAAGTTTATAGGCGATTTTAAGTATTGAATTTATTCAGCTACTTGTGTAGCTGACTGTACATGATACAAATTTTGACATATGAAAAAGTTTATTATAATTATTTTTTTCATAGAGCTGAATAACAACACACGCAAATTGCTTGCTTGGAGTTCTGCGCAACGCCTGCCTGTAAAACAATAGCAGCAGCAACATTGATGTATAAAAAAACCAATACATCAATGAACAGCACCTACAATTTTTGTTATTAAGAACATGCGTAGGTTAGGTACCTGGACATGGAACATTAATTAGTTTACCATACTAAACGAACAAGCCGAATTTCGAATTTATGCATTGAACATATTCCAATGAATATCCCGTGCAGTCAAGCTGACCCATTCAAACTTTGTATTTTCCTATGAAAGCTCAGAATCACAGCACGAAGAATATTTAATATCTTATCCAAGTTGTCTTGTGTTCACTGAATAATCTCACAATATGACAAGAACTAAATAAATGTGAGAATGTGACCGCAATGAACTCTCCTTCCATATAAATTACAAGTGGATGTTTGTCTTCCCGTCTTCTCTTGTTGAGAGGGCATTTCTGCATAAATACGTAAATCACCATACTGCGTACACATTTTTTAGAAACCAATTTAACCCACAAGTATCATCTAGTCATATTATCATTTTAACATAGTCTTTCAAAACCATAGCACGCAGACCCTATCCACAAACGTTTTATACCTTTGTGGAACGTTTTCAAAAGAAAATACGAGTACTATACAAACAATATCCTTCATTCAGCATCCTCAGAAAGCAAAGAGCATCATTAATATTGCTCACAGCGGCGGAAAAATCACTGACAATTGTGACAAGCGAAAAGCCTGCAAAATATTCGATTCATTTTCGCGGTGGGCGGTTATTCTGAACTCTTCGTTCGTCGCCGTCGATATATTTCGACCGAATGACGATTCGTGAGCCAACAATAGAGCGCAGTGTTTAAAAGTAATTATGAGAATGTTAGTCATACGTTACTCGCGGGTGAAATGTTTATTTTCTTCAAAGATAATTCTACTAAAATATTTGTGTATTTGCTGGAAACAAACAGATAAACCGCTTACTTTATATATAAGCAGTGTAGTAATCAATAGACCAAGATTTGGAAATTAACAAAAGAGCTAGAAAGATCAAAAGAACAGTACATTGAGACTTATCTCGCAAAAGACGCACACTTTATTCGCGTAAGGCTCCGCGAAAAAACTTGTAATAATCATGGGCGGCGGTGAGCACTTACCATCAGGTGAACCGTATATATGCTCGTTTGCCCCCTATATCATAATAAAAAGTAAAATCGTCACATTTACTACTGTCTAAAAAGTCAGTTGGAAATCAATCAAATTATAATTTATGAAAAGCAATTTCAATCTCCCAAAGCAAAACTATTCGACATTAATCACACCGCTTATTCGAGCCAACACTCTGTAGTGGACTATCTGTAACATCTTAATAGACCGGCCAGTGGTGTGAACGGTTCTGAATCGCAGACAAACTAATCTGCACTGAAGTTGGTTTAATGACAGTTGTACGACAGCGGGCAGGGCGATAGTCCGTATAGTTCGCGCCAGGCTACAACTGTCAAGTATTTCTGTTTTTGACAGTTCAAAAGTCTGAATTGTAGCAAAAAATTAATGTACTTTGGTACGATAAATAATACCAGCTTCCTTCCAATTTCTTTATCTAGTAACAGAGAATAAATTATACGCAAAATTTAATTTCGTCGTAATTTAGCGTGGTTAAATGTAAATTGACTGTGTAAAATGATATCATTTTTTAGACTTGTACAGCCAAAGAACCATTCATAAACTGAAGCCAAAATTTTCCTGTAAAACCGTCCCAACGCTTACAATGAAACTGTTATAAATCAAATGAAAGCATAGTATCAAAGTCTGTACGACTGATAATAAAATAGATGATAAATGGTTACTACTAAAGGAGTAAAATCTGCCTCTAAATGAATACAACTTTATTTTTGCCAAAGAACAAGACTGTTTGTTGTAGTCATCGCGGAATATTTTAATGGTGATAAAGTTGGCTTCACTTCGCAATCTATTATCAAGGCACTAACAATGGATTGTAGGCAGTCTAAATGCTACTATTACAAAACTGAATAATGTAAAAATTTATATAGAAAGCTGCCTCAATATTTCAAGGATTTGCTAGTGTATTAAGAATTCATGTTAACGATATTTGCTCTGCCGTTAATTATAATTTATGCACGCACACTATTGCTACACTAATGATCCAAAATTGGTTACGTTCCTTAACCGTACACATTCCTTATTTCGATTCACAATCACACACAAATAGAAATCAAAACAAACATCCGACAATGACGATTAATCTAGACATTAATGTATGTACAGTGGAACCGATACCCCATATTTATCCACCATAATTGAATAAACGGCGCGAACATACATCGCAATTGGAGTGTCACGGGCACAAGAAAGCGGATGTGGGTGAAAAACTGATAGATGAATGTGATAGGTACGAATGAGGCGTGACAAACCAGCGTGCAAACGGCTTTTTATAGGGATAACTTTAGATATCTTAGCTATATGGCGAATGAAAGATGAACTAGACAACTAAGCAACTACATACGTGTAAAATATGTCACAGTGTTTCCTAAGCTAGGAAATCCGTAGATTAATTGCCAACTTACTGCAACTAGTTTGATATTGGGGCTTGTTTCGCAGGTTTCACGTTTATTTGACAGTTATCACGTTATTCAGTTGATTTAGATACTTAGTACTAATTTTAATATCATTTATTTGGGAGCATAAATTAGAGTGTGACTTTCGTATTTGGTCCGCTTATACATTAGTGTGACGAGTAGCATTTATCAGCAAGCTGTGAATCGGCCCTTAGTAAACTATGTTATATGCTGGCATGGTATGGATCTGTACTGTATTTTTTTTATGGCATTAAATGACGAGACGAGCATACCGTCCGCCTGATGGTAAGCGAAACGACCACCCATAAACAGTAGCAATACCATCCAGCACCTTGACTTACAAAGTACTGTGTGGCATTCCACTGCGCTCGTCATCCTGAGACATAAGATGTTAAGTCTCATTATGTCCAGTAGTTATATGCAGTATATTTTATTCTTGGTTGGATGTCATACACTTTCGGGACTATAGTGGCGGTACGCCTTACTGACCATGTTAAGACCGCCTGTGTCAATGGCTAAGTCGAAGAAGATATTTACGATTTCGGCTATAAGAAAAATAAACCCTTTGAACAACTTGAAATTCTAACAAACAGGTGGGGTCCCACAAAAAATACCGGTTTTGTTTTTAAATATGTACATACAAAATAGTGTCCATAAATAACTTTTACGAACAAAATAAAACTTTCACCTGTGATATAATTTGCTGTTATGTAACCCTCATAATCACTAAAATAGTACGCACAGCATTAATCTTAATCAGTGTTTATTTACGCAGGGCTATTTATTTTAGTTAGTCGTTGAAGGTTAGTCAACTATTTTGTACGCAAAATAAAATCTTGAATCTGAAAAATCATAAATCTTTTATGTCCCTACTTTACTCTGAACACTAGCTTTTTCAAATAGAGTTACTTTTACTTACAAAATGCAAACGGAACGGCAAAGTTACAAATTAAAACTAAATAAGTGAACTTTTGGGGAAAACCAATCATTTAGAATGGGAGGGCTAATTGGAAACTAAAAATCAATTATACGCGAAACCCAAAAGTTTTCAACATATTCTAAAGCGCCACCGCTATGTAATTAAAATAATAACTAAAACAAGTTTGAACAGAACTGATATGTTTGTTTACATTATCAATGATAACATCAAAAACAAATTATATATTACACCGTTGATACTACGGCTGTAATGACATATCATTACACGAGGTCAACCCTGACCTTACTCGTACAGCGTATTAATGACCGATTAGATCAACAAACAGTGACAATATTTAAGGTCATATACACAAGTTTCACTTTCATATAATAAAGTCAACATGTCGATATTATTGGTTATACCTACATCAACACGATACCTATATAAACAATGTTATCGATGTCAAATATAAACTATTATAAATATTACGCCATAATAATCTATACATCAAACAGTTTTTTCACGCTATAAATTCACAAGTTTACTGTAACGATTTTATCTGCTCAGTATCCCGAAATAATGTTTGACTTTGGATCACGAAAGATCTATTTACGTTTCGCTAAATATAAAAGATATCGACTGCGTCCGTCGCGGTGGAATTTTTTTCCTAGCCCTGTGACAAATTTTGTATGAGCCCACTTTGAAACTAATGAACAGATTAATATTGTAGTATGACGCAAGTTCTCTCATAGATAAGAGGACACTGAGTCAGAATTGAATTTTCAAGACCACAATGTTGACGTTAATTCTTATCACTTTCATAGATCGTCAGCTCTAGTTTAGAGTAGCTTACATTTATTGCTATTGCGATTAGCAACTCTGCGTAAGATTTCAACTTGAAACAGATTGAAAACCTAAATTAGTTTTGGCCTATGTGACAAAGACACATCTCTCCCATATACTTATTAATCAAATAGTGTAATCATGTACTGCGCCTAAATTGCGTAAAGTCCAGCATACAATAAATAACATGATCGAAAGTTACAAACATTAATAATATCAAAGTGAATCCGCAACTACCGCTAGACAGAGCTCAGACATAACAAAGGCATTATGAAAAACCTTGACCTAGCGCCTTGCTTTAAAATCACGCTTTATTTATTACATAACATGCCGACAAGCTTGTATTCCCTTGACCGTGGGCACTATAACATAACTCACAGCAGGGTAACCATCAGTCTGGATTTGTCCGGATTTTCGGCCTTTGGTCCGGTTATGCATATTCTATCTCCAAGTTGGACACTCGTCACGTGTATCCTAACATACGAACGATAAGGCTCAAAAATTCATCCACCTGTTACAAGATTTCTATCATATGTCAGCCACGATATTGAACTCAAAGAATTCTCTGAACTTTGTATCTAATAGAGACGATATAGTTCAGGCAACCCGCTGCCCTGGGAATTAATGACGCGTAACGTGTACGTTGTGAAACGATTATGAACAGGAGTACTTAAAAACACTTCCCCAGTCCTAAACTAATCATGACATGTGTAGGTAGCCTTTCACATTGTATAAATAAACTATTCGAACAACTCCACAATATGTAGTCTCTTATTTTAAAATAAATTGTATCATTAAGCATGACTCTTCTCTATACATAGAAAATTATTGCTAAGCTCCCTAAAAAATATTCCATTTCAACAGCCATTAGTACCTATTCGCAAAGTAAACAGAAAATTAATAAAGACATTCTCAACATCTCTTATTCTAAGAGTCTTTTGACCTAATCATAGCACTTGAGCGTTTTCCAACTTAGTCAATTTTGAGAGCCGTGAAATTATATTTGAAAGCTCTTTGCGAAGGTAGGTTACTGACAAATTGGAGCACCAGCGGCGTCCTCATCAGTGAATTAAGGAAGATAACGTTTTATGGAGGCGTGTTTTACATTTCAAAAAGTCGCAACGGATTTTCATGGTACTTGCTTTTAAGCGCGTTTTGGAAGTACACTCTTCCAATATAAAACATATTTTTTACATTAACGTATTAAAAACCTAATACATCAATGATTTTTTACTTATTCGTCTAGAGGATTCAAGAATTTTCCCGTCATGAGTAATTGGCAAACAGCAAATTAACAGTTGAATTTTTCTTTTTGTCATTCTAAAATTTTACGAGTTAAGAGGAACAGTGGCAAATTGAAAATCCTTTATAAAAATATAGTGTTTAGATCATAATGGTAGAATATTGTAATTTATGTAAATAAAATACATACATTCATACACTCTCACGCCTATTATCCCGAAAGGGGTAGGCAGAGGTGCAATTAGTGCACCCACTTTTCGCCGTGCGTATTCCGTCCCATGATGTGATAGGGGGCGAGCCTATCGCCATATCGGGCACAAATTTCAGACTCCAGGCTGATACTGAATAGAAAAACCCAATATCCCTTTGCCCGACCCGGGGATCGAACCAGAGCCCTCAGCTTTGCAGTCGTACCGTAATACAACTACGCCACCGAGGCAGTAAAAAAATCATACATTTAAATATTATATTACTACAGTAAATCCAATTTTGTGTTTTATTTCTTTTTACTGCTGGGATAAAGTAGATTGATATCAACCTTTTTAATAATCATAATCCCTTCCTAGCCGATTTCGGCCACGGCGGCCAATCTCAACAGAGATCAGCCAGGTACGCAGGATATATTATAGTGTACAAGTGTGTGCGCAATACACAAGTGCACTGACTATTCCTTCACTCTCATAGTCCGGTGAGACGGCAATCCGACATGACCGGAGAGAGATCAGGCGCAGGACCAACGGCTTTACGTGCTTTCCGAGGCACGGGGGTATCACACCGCCAACTTCCTGACTCCGGGCTGCGACTGAGTAACTTTTAAGGTGGAAAAACCCAGTCACAATGATTTTTTTTGGCCCGACCCAGGATTCGAACCCAGGAACTCAGCGCACAAATCGTACTCGTAACGCGTACGCAATACAACTACGCCACCGAGGCAGTCAAAACCTTTTAATCAAAATATGTTGAAAAAAAGGCTTCATCCAAAACGATACCCTGTAACTCTTTAAAATTTCAATAACACTAACTTCCAGTACCTACTCATCCTTACTTACAACGGGTTTCAATTACTTACTTTTTACGCATATAAAATAGTAAAGGTAAATTGCACCACAAGGACAATTCCAATTTCCATTACCAAATTTCGAACACAGAAGCGTTTGGCAATAATCAGAATCAGTTGACCGAGGCTGGCCCAAGCATTTCCTTTATCGCTACTGAATGTTCCCGAGAGGACGTTTCGGATACCGGTTGATTATCTTATCGCTTGCACTTCAATTCGATTTGATTGTAAAGCCTTGTTTATTGACGTAGAGGTTTTGTTTGAGATTTGTTTGTACTTCTGAATTGTTATTGACCTTCAACATTTTACTTTAGTACAACAAAGCCTTTTCATGTCGTACAATGCAAGCATGTATTTCACACCCCTATTATAGCATATAGTATCTCCTTAAAGGTCATTAGATATGCAACTAGTGCAGCCACGTGCAAACGTGCCTATCATTTTATTAGCGGCAATAACACTTTCGAGTACCTATGCGTTTTTCAAAATGAAGACTTCGCATTTAGTTTTTCTACCTGAGAATCGAACTCAAACATAAAAAATCCAGTACCATATGTATGTATGTTGCATGTATGTTACGTTCTCTTAAACTAAATATTAAAACGTCATGTCTTGAGATATTACAACATACCATTCGTGATATTTTAATTCTCGCCTCTTGACAACAGCCAAGAGCGTCGGCTTTACGAGATTTCCGTGACTCTGCAGGACGAATTTCCACTATCAACACGTATGGAAGTTACAATCATTTATTACATAAGGAACTACACAAAGTTGGTTATCTACGAGAAAATTAATGGCAGTCACGACTCGTACAATTAGATAATAGTTGCATTATCTCATAAAGTACGAGCAAAGATAACGATAACACAGTTTAACACAGTCATTTAAGCCCATGATTAAAAAATATAGTAGCACTCTATACTTAACGATACTAATGGCTTAAACCTATTCGGATTACTTATTCAGAGACATTTTAGAGCCACGCTGTAGACATTTGTCTACAGAATGAATGGGCCGGCTCGAACAGTGTAGTAGGAAAACCAGCGTTTAGCTGTTACATTTCATATGGTGAGTGGGATTGCTGAATACCTAACACCCTTCTCTTATCGCCTCCCTTTTAAACAGTGCATACGATTTTTATATTTTATGAGCGATGGGGATCACTTACCATTAGGTATCCCACTTGCTCGTTCTGGGCTATGCTATAAAAACAACTCACTTGATATAAAAATCTAGTATAAAACCCAACGGTTGAAATAAAGTATTAATAAAATACAATATCATCTAAAGCCCTGAAATACATAATATATTTCGATAGAAAAGATTAGGTCACCAACATTCAACACAGTTCAGTGGTCACATAATAGATACATTGTATATAACATTAGAAGCGGACCAGTATCCGTGCCAAGAATAAAGACATAAAAACGTACGCCGGAAAAAAACGACTTCGAGAATTACGCGATAAAACTGTAAACAAACATGAAAAGATCTGAAATTGTATGCTCTTCAGTTGAAATAAGCACACAACTGTATGTTCCCATTTTCCCAATCTTGTTTCCAATAGAGTGCGAGTTACCTTCTGTTTTTTCGATTTTAAATGGTCCCACGAATTTAAATTATATTTTATAGATGGCATGGTAATGAACCAAGATTAACAATCAGTTAGTTTTTCCTTTTAAAGAAGAAAAAAAAACATGCACAAAGTTTTTCACCTAAATGGTATTAAAACATCTGGGATGTATTAGTTTGAAAATTAGGAGACCTAGTATCAAGAGGAAACTGATAGAATATGAAAAAAAAATCATTGCCATGAACTTCACTATCGATCTCCTTTCTTTGTAATTTCAATATGGCTTCGCATAATTGTCGTGTACTTTTCTTCACCTGACGTCTATTACTAAATTAGTAACATAAGTACTGAAGGTTATTACTAACTGCAATTTGATTTATTGCATTAGATCGATATGGTACCTTTATTAGAACCTTCATTTCACTTACGAGTATGTGGATTGTGGATACACTGGTAAATTTAATTTGTGATATATCGACGTATGTAGAAGCGGACGGACCACATAAGCCGCAAAAATGATGGCAGATGGTGTAAGGCAATGCTGGAATGGAGACCAAGAACTAGTTATAGAAACCACGGCAGACCTTTGATGAGGTGGACGGACGACCTGGTCCACGTGGCGGGATGAAGTTGGATGAGGTCTGCCCAAGACCGAACAACTTGGCGTGCATTACACTCAGCATTGGGTGGATATATAGGCTGAAGAAGAAGAAGAGAATAATATGTGATTGTCTCTCTTACGTGTCCGTTTAGTTTAAACCACACGTCTTTGTATATGTGGCGCCAATTTACTCGGTGTTTAAACTTAAACCTTTCAGACTAACATGTGCTCACCTATTCAACGCTTTACATTTGAAATTCGGGCAACTTTGCTCATGTTTACGAGAAATCGTTACACTTACCATCAAGCGAGCGACTTGCTTGTTTCCTCATTATAAAAGTAATAAAACTATTTCCATTCATACAATTATATTCTTAATAGCTTGAGATGCATCTGCGTCCAGTAAATCTGCGTTTCCTCTATTTTATATGCCATTGTCCTCACGCCTAGTTTAATTCGAGCCAGAATTAACTCCATCCGGTTACCAACCGAGCATTTCTGAATTTTAAACAATTAAAATGCATTATATCATTCACAGCGAAAACGTTATATTTGAATTTATTTCCTCATTTACAATTAAAGTATGGGATTATGTGCAACGAATGGTTAATAGTTAACGGTACTTAATTTTTTTTAAATTTACATATTTGTTGAATAAATACATGCAGAAATTATAATTGATTTGTTTACGTTGTATAACCCACTAATATTATTACCAGGCAATACTGACTTAGATAAGCGCCGAATCGACCTTAATGTGTCCTTCAGGGATTGTCAAAAAACAAAGAGTTTTAAGATTATATAGAGCGAACATTGGGAAAATTTTCATACAAAATTTTTGAGCCTGTTCGTAAGGCGCAAATTGGCATATTTCCTTCCAAAATATTGTTTTCTGTACAAAATTTGCGCATACCGAGACGTCTTGTCACATGGATGCGTCAGATAAGACAGCGACTTATTACCAATTGGTAATAACTTTTTGACGAAAAATTTGGGCCTGATGTCCGGTCTATAACTATACTGTTTAATGTCTTTGTCAAAAAACAACTATGATTGGTAGCCCTGTCCTTGCATAATAGGCTATATTTAATTTAGACTTGGTCACTTATTCGGAATAAGTCTTTCAAACAGCAGAATCCACGAGCAAAATATAGTATGTATAAGTTAATTAAAACGTTTAACTCGTGCGAATAGCTAACTTAACACTAAGTTATAACATAAGGGTCCTTAGGTCGTCGCCCTTTTGTTGAAACGTAACGTAAATATTTCGCAGGTAAATGAGCGGATTAGATCATCAAAAATCTCTTTCCGCTGCGATGACATCATAAACGTATCTGACAGTGTTTGTATATTGAAGCGACCATGACACCAGTCTCATAGGAACGGATAGATGATGAACGGATTCAAAATCATTTACTTATAAAACTTAAACTCACGCTATTCTCAAAGGGAATATTATGTACTGTAGACGTGCAATAATACAAATTACAATACCGACAATTTTTTTCGAATCTAAAATGTCGTAATAGTTTTGATTAACTGTGTTTCCCGAGTACCTAATCAATAACGGTTTAAAAACCTAACAATCTAATGGCACATAATATCGGTTAAGAAATAATAAACACCCAATAATGACAATCCTAAAAAACAGGTTTAGCGATCTTGCGAAATTAAGAAAACGTGAATTAAATACGAAATAACAACATTTTAACGCGTCTTTATACACGTTAAATATGCAATTTAAACTGTTTTGTTTCAAAGTAAAAATATTAAAATTTATTATCGTTTTAAGTACACGCAACAAAGTTATTTTACGCAAGCCGCGTGCATTATAAGACACTTAACACAATGAATACATAAACACCATTAACTTGGTTCTTGTTAAATTTATAACGAAATTATTAAAAGAATCTTATCTGCATTGCGACAGAATACGTTCATTTCACCCTACTAATATTATAAACGCGAAAGTTTGCAAATATGGATGTCTGAATGTATGCATGCATGTTTGGTACTCTTTCACGCTATAACTACTAACGGATTTCGATATAGTTTGGCACACGGGTAGATTATATCCTGGATAACACATAGGCTACTTTTTATCCCAGGAAAATATAAAGCGGTACTTTTATTCCGGGAAAACTCATTCACGCGGGCGGAGCTGCGGGCAAAAGCTAGTAAGAAATATACGTGCGATTGAATATATTCATAATACTCTTTTATTTTATACGGTCACGGCAATGTGACCACCCTGTAGCTGATTGTAAGCAGAGAGGGGTCCAGATAGAGTGTCGACTGACGAGAGATGTTTACCGTTTACCCCTCCAGTCGACACATTTAATTGGTAATAACTTTTTGACGAAAAATTTGGGCCTGATGTCCGGTCTATAACTATACTGTTTAATGTCTTTGTCAAAAAACAACTATGATTGGTAGCCCTGTCCTTGCATAATAGGCTATATTTAATTTAGACTTGGTCACTTATTCGGAATAAGTCTTTCAAACAGCAGAATCCACGAGCAAAATATACTATGTATAAGTTAATTAAAACGTTTAACTCGTGCGAATAACTAACTTAACACTAAGTTATAACATAAGGGTTGAAAACCCGCCGAACGAGCCATTCGAACGAATAGAAAATTAGTATTATAAACGAAAACAAAACATACCAAGGATATGTCAACACGTAAAGGGGCGCCCATTTTTAGTTTCTTTATGGTTTGATGTTCGTCATTAGTGCTACCCGGGGATCCCGGTTCTTAACACAAATCATAGCCAAGCGCATCGCCGAAGTAAGCAGATGCATATCTTTAACGTTTATTACCCTTCGGCCGTTAGACACCCCCTTAAACTAGAATGGGGTGAGTCAAAACCAACATTAAATATTAACGCATAACGCATGCTCACGCCTTTTATCCCCGAAGGGGTAGGCAGAGGCGCAACTAGTGCAGCCACTTTTCGCCAAGCGTATTCCGTCCCATGATGTGATAGGGGGCGAGCCTATCGCCATACCGGGCACAAATTCCAGACTCCGGGCTGATACTGAATAGAAAAATCCAATATCACTTTGCCCGACCCGCGGATCGAACCCGAGACCTCAGCCTTGCAGTCGTACCGTAATACAACTACGCCACCGAGGCAGACATTAAATATTGTTTTTGTAAACTCTTAATCTATACTATTATCTATACTAATATTATAAAACTGAAGAGTTTGTTTGTTTGAACGCGCTAATCTCAGGAACTACTGGATCGATTTTGAAAATTCTTTCACTAATAGGAAGATACATTACTCCTGAGTGCTATAGGCTACTTTTTATCCCGGAAAAACATTTCCACGCGGGCGGAGCCGCGCACACTGCTAGTCTGGAATATTCATTATAAAAAACCTTAGTAGTTTTTCGTTCTTAATTATTTGTAACAGTAGTAACCCTGCAAAAGCATTATTTAATTAACCACAACGTAGTAATCGAGCACACAATAATACTGTACCCCTAATAAACCTTATTCTTTGTGTAAGAACTTTAATCTAGAAATATATAACCTTTGCTCTTACAAAGGATATTTAACGAAACACAAAGAGCCTTCATAATCATTTTTACGTGTACAACGGCCAGCAAGTGAGATTCTTTTGTACCCCGAAAGACAAATATAAAAGCTCCAAAAAATTTGTAAGGGAAAAAAATTGTCTATGTCTATAGTTACCTATTACCGACACTGACAAGAAAAAAATAATATTTTAATTAGTTTTTATAAAATTAGAAGTTCTCGGCGTGGGATGCGAAACAATTTAACATTTACGCAAAAATAAGATATGAATAAACTTCGGGTCTACGTAATATTCTTTCATTAAATTACGATGTGGTTATAAATATACCTTTACTGACTATCTATAAAGTAAAAATGTTAACTAACGTCAACACATACATTATTGACTGCCTCGGTGGCGTAGTTGTATTACGCTACGACTGCAATGCTGAGGTCTCGGGTTCGATCCCCGGGTCGGGCAAAGTGATATTGGTTTTTTCTACTCAGTATCAGTCTGGAGTCTGGAATTTGTGCCTGATATGGCGATAGGCCCGCCCCATATCACATCATCGGACGAAATACGCACGGCGAAAAGTGGGTGCACTAGTTGCACCTCTGCCTACCCCTACGGGTATAACGGGCGTGAGTGTGTGTACTACAAACATTAAATTAAAATCTATACTTAATATTATAAAGCTCAAGAGTTTGTTTGTTTGTTTGTTTCAACGCGCTAATCTAAGGAACTACTAAACCGATTATGAAAATTATTGCACTAATAGCAATTTTGGCTTCGTAAAACGTACTATTTTTTCTGAGCTTTGTGACCGTTTTAGGGATAACTTTGTCATCACTGCGAAAATACCTTTATCAATAATCTCACCGTAAGTTGCTATCTGCCTACTCCTTAAGGACACAGGCGACATAATAAAACAACAAAGATCACAATGTTTTGCGTTTAAAACCTTTCCGCATAAAATAAGTGAAATTATGGAAACTAAAGCAATAATAACTCGGCCTAGGCGAAACTCGTAGTCGAAGTTATATCTCACTTATTACGATGTCAATCTCTTGCCATGTTCCAAACCAAAAAGGTTAAGGACATTAGGAACAATGGCCTTGGTTGTGTACGAAATATAACGGACTATTACATTATGTATTCGACGTTGTGGAATTTATTTATTAAGGGTATAATGAAATAGGAAAAGTATATTTAAAAAATGTTTGCTTTTCACGGAGCAACGGAGTAACTGATCGGCATGTCTGTATCCCGAGTTATATGCTACTTTTATTCGGTTCCTGAAGGTCTTATTCCAGCAACAAAATACCCTTAAGCAATATCAAGAACTGGGAAACGATAGCCTCGGAAAGCACGTACTGCTGGTAGGTCTCTCATATGTAAGAGTCGCAATGTCTATTTCTACCGCCAAGCAGCAGTGTGCATACACTGATGTGTTTCGGTTTGAAGGACATTGTACTGGACATAATCAGACTTAACATCTTATGTCTCAGGATGACGAGTGCAGTGGAATGCCACACAGTACCTACTTTGTAACTCAAGGTGCTGGATGGTGTTACTACTGTTTATGGGTGGTCGTATCGCTTACCATCAGGCGAACGGCAAGCTCGTCTCGTCATTCAATGCCATAAAAAAACCTAAGTTCTTTAAACGCATATAAAGAAGTACTCAAAATTATTAAACTATTGAACTAAAACCTCCCCTCAGGGAATTAACCAGATCCATCTTTCAGACAAAACTGCGTGCAAAAGCTCGCACATTACTACTACTTTGTAGTTTGTACTCACATCAGCAACCTACCGTTTCATACTCACAAACTTTTCATTATCCCAGAATAAAATTATTAACCCGACAGCCGGCACGCCTGCCTTTGGCGTAGATTGTTGGCTCCATTCGCGAGTTCATAGCTTACGAAACGCCAACTATTCCTATCATGCTAGCCGGCGGTTTAAGAAGGAGTTTCTTACCAACACCTGTTCAAAATGATGTTACAGTATTTTTATCAATCTGTTTGCGACCATATACAGATGGATTTTGATGGCAGTGAAGTTTACAATATTGTTAGGATAAAACGCTTTTTGAGGGTATTTGTGATATCAAACTAATAGTGGAAGTGACAGTTGGGTGTTTAAAAGGGGTGCCATGCCATATCGATGTGCAGCCTCATTCGTGCTGGACTTCGGTCACAGTCTTGGCTCAGTCGTAGTGTTCCATATCTTTGTGAAAGTATTGCTGTAAAATCAGTGGTAGATATTTTTATTTAAATCGAAATCACTTCAGTTTCAAACAATATATTCTCACCTTAAAATTACTCAAACCTCTAATGGTCTTTTGATCCTTATATACAGGAACGATTAGCAACAAAATAAGTCTTTGTTAATTTGCCCATTTTCTTGCTGACATTATATTTATTCCAAAATCTGAATGCAGATCTTAATATCTTCAAAATGATGCGACAGTTTTCTCAAACACTTGTAGCCGCAGAGGTCAAGGTTGCACTCACTGCTCCATCTCGAAAATTCACTCTGTATAGAAAAAAACTATCATGGTAGTCTACACCTATGATTGAAAAATCTAAAAAAAATTATGTTCTATAATAAGGGTTCAACATCCCATCAGCCGTAATATGACCCACGTAAAAATCACTTGATTCCACGATTTCAAAACACTGGAAAACCACCGGTTATTTTCATTTACAATGTTTATCGACTCGATGCTATATTAGAGCCACTATCTATCACTAATCACTATTAGTTATTACCTTTGCACATCTACTTTTACAAAATCATTTTTTTGTTATAGCTAGAATTTACAGGAGAGTAAACCGAGAGTATTTACCAACTTCCTTAACAAACGTGACATGAATAACTAAAAAAAAATATTGCGGTCAGAAAACCCGCCGCAGTGTCCCGTAGAAACTGCCAAGTGTCAAGTGATCTGTCAAAAGATAGGGCAGTGGCCCAGTCGCGACGCGACTATGAATATTTATAGACATTCTTACGCCACGTCGGAAAACGCGTCACATTGTTAAATGTTAATGTGATGCGATAACACACAATTATGCCGGCCTGTTTGAAACCGCATATACACAGGCTGAACCCGGAATGCGACACTTACTGGTAAGTCTCTCATATGTGTCCAGGGGCATCTAGAGAATTCCGAGAATTCCCCTGCCTGTCGTAAAAGGCGACTAAATGGGGCTTGGAGTAAGTCACGGGGCGAGCAGTGGGGGGCTGCTCACTCCAATTTAAGTGACTTCGAGGTGGACAACAATGCGGGTAGTCGGTTTCCCGCTGTTGTAGGCGCCATAGGCGTCCTTTAGAGTTCAGGGGCATCTTAACCCCCTCATTTAGAGAAGGGCCGCAATGCGGCATTACGCAGGGGCGGTCCCGTGCAGCTATCTTAGTGCAACAAGATACCCCGGGGCCGTCCCGTATACGCCGAAGAAGGCCACCGCGGGTTTTGGTTGGTATGCCGGTGTAGGCTGTATATAGGGTTAGGGGGACTCGGTTTAATGCTCGCTCGGATGATGCTATACTCCCGAGTGTCGACATTAGGCCGTAAGACCGGTGAACCGTCTCTCATATGTAAGAGTCCGTCTGGGTGGGTACCACCGCAATGTCTGTTTCTACCTACAGCAATACTAGGCCGTGACGTCACCAAGCGCCATCGGCGATCACGCTGCCTGCGTGCGAAAGAGATAGGGTGATATCCCCGCCACGCACCCACTTTTGCTCACAAGAGTATTTCAAAATTAAATAACTGTTTTATTTTTTAATCGATTTTGATGCTGATTTCACAGAAGAATTTCTTTTTCGTATTATTACTATCTGGACTTCACTCCGCTGACCATCAAGTACAGTTAGATCACTTTGCGGTGTACGGATAAAAATAAAATTACATAAAAACGGGGATTAAAAATATTATCACAACTGGTAATGGAGTTGGCAACCTCTAAATGTGAATCGCGAATGAAAACAAAACCATTACGCAATATCGAAGAAAGCGCACAAACGCGTATCACTTAATCTAAAGTAATATATAAATCAGGGCTAAAAGCTCTCGACGCGTATTCTGTACTCGCTTTTGGTCTTTTTTTTTACTCCATTTGGTTACATAATTCGTCGGGATCGGGACTTCCGCACGGACAGAACTGCGAACAATGGCTATAAATATTACACTGTGAAATATTTGTTTTGGCAACAATCCTTGTAGTACACACAAATGACATTAAATCTTACGCAACGTCTCTATTACTTCAAATATTTTTGGTATTTAGACTAGTTTATTTTTAATTCTAGTCCTTGGTCCAGTGTTAAGGTATATAGACAGGAACAAAATATAGTGAATTCGATACCCAGCTCACGTATCACCTTGAGTGGTTTTAACACCATTATCTCGGGATTTTGTGCTGTAGTGAACCTAGCCAGGCAGCCGGTCATAAAAACTACACCAAGTCTAATCTATAACAACGTAACATAAGGCGTTAAAATCTTTACCCTTCCTCGATTCGCCGTAGTCGGTGCACCGATCGAATCTCTAATCGAAGTTGAATAACTACAGGAGAATAAATACGAAGGGCCTATTTCACAATATTACCTTTATCCAACAGTTAACGTATAAGACAGTTAATGGTAAATGCACTCATGTTTACCATCGATTTGGGAGCTTGACTTTTGTATTTAGTCGACTGGTATGATCGACCATTAGCGTTTACTCAGACATCGTGTAACAGGACCTAAAACTAGAATTTTATTTTAATAACTATTAAAAATAATAACGCGTTCAGTCATGTATAGGGTGAAGGGCAATTCATTAAATACCGCACTTGAAGGCCAGCTTATACATTAACAAACCAATCAATTTGTCATTAGAAATTATTCGTTCAATAAGCTTTTTGTTTGCCTAGACGATCTATTTTGCTATCAATACTCGTATTAATTCATCAAAAGAAGCTGTTAATCGCCATACAGCATCAGTATTAATCACAGAGTCGAAATTAGTTAGTGATCCTGCCTAAGCGAGTACCCGAAGTCATTAGTTAATCTCTGCACGCCCGCATCTATCGGTCTTCAACATAGACCACATGTTTGGGTCATGTGTAGATATCAAGAGCATACAGATTCCCCCAATTGATGTCATACTTTCAACTATGTACCTATGACTAATATGAAACATAAAATTTCAAGTAAGTACTTTATTAATTCGCCTCGGGTCTAAAATGTATAAAGACGGTTATTGTAAAGGCACAGCTGTTATTGACAGTGACAAAGGGGAAAATTGGCGAAAAACATTTACCATGGGATTGGCAAAACGTCAACCATTTTCACGACAAAAACGTAACCCCGAATATTCGGTTTATCCAAAAAATATTCCCACATATTTTGGTAGACACACGAACACATGTTTGTTACGTATTCAGTTCACGTAATCCTGTACGAAGTTTAGTGTTTCTTGTACAGCAGGCTCAAATAAAACATAAGACACTGGCCCCAGATTAGTAGAGTCCATACAATGGCTGCCAAGAACAATACTACAAATGGAATCCAAACATAGGGACTGCTGCACGAAATAAATATAATTAAAGCGCTTAGGAAATGAAAACTCACCCCAACGTTTCGACAAATGAAAATCGGCATTGCGTACTCAAACTGAAATAAAATAGCAAAACATTGACAACGTATTATTTTTCAATTCCTTCACGAACGTCCTTGTCATAGAATATAAATTGTACGTTGTTATTTTCTTTCAATGGATTCTTTACAACCAAATTGAAAGCTAACAGAACAACCCTACAAAAGTGTTGACAAGCATGATTGCTATTCGCTGAACAATCTTACCGCTTCATTCCATTTACATAACCAATCTTCCGGAGAAGTCTTGAAATTTTAAAACCCTTAAGCATCACGCCCAAAGCCATGTTGTATGGAAATACGGGGCGCCAAATATTTATTACAGACTGACGCTTTGGCATCGTTTCAAATACTCTTTGCAGATGTCGTATGCTTTAGAACTCGTTAAAATACCCAAGAGTTTTGTCGACTAGCCATTAGTTAGTCTACATTCTAGAATTAGTATACATGAGAGTCATTGTTTCCGAAAAATGTTTTAGTTTGCTCTTCTAATGAAGAGTATTGCGCGTGACATGAACATTATATCAAATTATAATTTTGTTTATGAAACCTTATTTATTAGAGTACTTCGTTTTATTAATGAAAATACGCATAATTTTTTATGGATCATCTTTTCACTTACACACACACACACACACACTTATGACATAATAGATATACAATATCCTCGTTTGATGTACACAGATGTACATGTGCACACATAAATAATGTAATACCCATTATATGAAATCCATTGCGTCCTCTTTATAAATGGAGTGTATTGAATAAATATTCTCATTCATTTAGTGATTGAAGCACCGAGCATCGAGTGCAATGAAATATGAATTACCGGCGGTCGCTGAAATACGTATTGCTTTAATCATTGCCAATTGCCATTACAGACAGATTTCAGATTCTAATTTTATTATGATTATAATTGTTGACGAGCTGTCTAATAAATAAACCACTACATAATAAATAAAAAATATTGACAAAAAAAACTGATCATACAATTAATTATTTGTAGGACATGTTACATTTGCAATTAGTTACACCCACAATTTTTATTGCAAATATTTATGTTTCATATTTATTCTAAATCCTGTTATAACTTGAGTCTAATATGGAACGGAGTTGCAAACTTTGCTAGGAACTAGGAAGGCATTCAGATAGTTGTAAATTATATATTAATTACACATATGTAGATAAGGTTCAATTCCTTGAGAGCTGTTTCAACTGGCAAATATATAAGGGAAATTTTTGTATTTGATTACTTTATCGTTGATGGAGTAAAAATATTTGTGACTGTTGTTAACGGCGCTGTATTCTGGCCAAGTGCCAATATTGTACACATCAACAAACTACATACTAAAATCTAGTTAATGTCAACAAAATGTACGGCGATCGGACCATTTAGGTCCGATATTGTCCTAGTTGACATGGCAAGCTTTATGTGTTTACTCATCAATGAAACCAAATTTTAAACATAATACAAATGAGATACCATAGTAGGTACGGCGTTAACGCAAAATAAAATCTATAATATTGTATTTAATTTATACGCGAAGATAATTTGCATAAGCGACAACAAATTGATCGAAAATTGTTGTTTTAAAGCAAACACTGCTTCACTAAAGATTATGACTCAAACTTGCCGCATCGAAGCTACATATCTTATGCAAACATCACTATCTGGAGCATGGAGAATCTTAATCTAATCTGTTGTGTTTTGCGTTCCAGACACTCGGTGGACTCGGTCGCGTCGTATTCTAGTCAGAATCACGTTGACCGTATAAGGACACAGAATTTCTCAGCGGCTTCTTGTCAAGACGAAGGCGACTTCGGTTCGATCAAGACAAGCTTATTCAGAAGGTCGTTAGAATCAAACAAACGGCCGGAGAGCGTCACCTCAAACGCAAGCTCTACAAGAAGCCGCCTTCGAGAACTTGTCGAAAGGAAATCGAGTCAGGACGACCACAAGTCGGCGGCAAACACCGTCGGTGACATACAATACTTTGAGAACCCCACTGAAACGTTAGAATTCGACAGACCGCGGAATTCATTAGAGTCTAACAAGAGTAAAGACGAACGTCCCAAGAAGAGGAAATTATCTAAAGGTAAAGATAAGGACAAAGAATTGAGCGAAAACAAAAGTAAAAAACATGAGAAGTATCAGAGCAAATTAGCTGAATACTACAAGCTTCCTGTTCAGTTGCCCCAAGACGAATTTTATCAGCATTTAACACGATCAAAAGCAGCAGAGGAACTTCTGCAAAAACGATTTTCAAATTCCGACACAGAATTCACTGGAAGTTACGGAAGATTGTGCAAACATAAAGAATCGGAAGGATCGAATTTACGGCGCAGTCGAAGCTTGGCTGTTATACGAGAGGAAACCTTTACTGATCTACAAATTCAGAATCATTCGAAGAGCAAAAGATCTCAGCTAATACCTCGCGCCCGCTTGTTTGATAAGCCCTGCTTCAAAGACAGGTAAATAGAACAATCTTTTATTTTAAACTACATTAAGTATGCCAGCAATTTCAACAGATTTTCAGAAAACGTGCGATATATTAAAAATATTATATGTTGTATTATGTGTTGTGTAAAAATGTAATATGTTTATTGTAATGATATTTTACTAAACAATTTAAGAAAAAAGAAATGTCATGACTACAATATCCCAGTCCCCATTTTAAAATGTGTATTTTATTGGTATCTTGTTTATTATGGTGCAGCGTAAGATTAGACGCTTGACAAGAGGCTACAGGATCGAGTCCCGCGCCGTATCTAATGTTTCTTAGCTTAAAAACATTTTCTAGTTAGATAAAATAAAATAAAATCATTTATTGATCAAGTAGGCTTATAAAAAAGCACTTATGACAAGTCATGACAAGTTAGAGACAATAACAAAGGTACATATACCTATTATTTAAAGTACCTACATTAAATAATGAACAACCAGCACGGGCTGATAGGTACAGAGGACACGGACATTGGGGACGGGAATAGGGCTAGGGAAGGAGAAGTGGAGCTGATATAAAAGAAAGGGAAGGAGTATCTATACATTACGAGGAAAGGAAACGCCACGATCCTCGAATGCGATGATAAAAAGGTCCTAGCCTAGCTAACCTACCAGCCTTTCACTAGCTACCTAAGCGATGACGACCCAAAGAAGAAAGGCAGAAAGAAACTCCGGGCTTAATTTTTTCGTCATCAATTGTCATGATTTTCTTCAATTTTTTTTTAAATATATATTTTACAGTATGATTATTTCACAGGTTAATGTATGCATGGATGTAGCCCTAAGATATAAATAAAATAATAGATAGATAGATGTGGGATAGCCAATTCTATCTATTTCCTGATCGCCATAACAACGACAGACTTCATAAACCCATAAAGTATACATGTATAAAATTATATATTTTTTCTATTGCAGGTTAATCGGTCGTGCAAAATACCAAACAAAGGAAGAAGTTTTGGAAAGTATTTACATAGACAGTACTGCTTCTTGTTTCGGTGACATAAACGAACATACTAAAACTCCTGAACGCACTGAACACAAATCAGACAAAGAAGACGTTGTATCTCGCAACGAGAGCCAACGCTCTAGATCTGTAAGCGGAAGCTGGACCAATTTGAACGAAGAATTTAAACAAACAAATCTATCTGAAGATAGTATCGGGCATTCACGCAATCCGAGCGAAATTGATAGCTTAGATTCTAATTATTTAAGAAAACATTTCAATTTTGAAGAACATAGGCAAAGTTACAAAGAAAGCTCTCCTGAAACAGAACGGTCTATTCCATCCCCAAATCCAAGCAAAGAATTATACGTAACGACAGACGAACACTGTAGCGACAACGAAGATAAAGACAGGTCTAAAAATAACACACTAAAATCATTTACCTACGATAGTCTATCACGAAGTGAAAAAGATAAAAACGAATTTGATGATATAAAGGAAGCTAGCACACCAAAACCGTTGGACAATATTTCATTAAAAAGCAAACAAAGTGAATATCAAGAAAATTCAGCACCGACGGATATAAATCCAACTGAAAGGAAAGAAGAAGATGATAGACAATCTGTAGTTTCCGAAAACGACGAAACTATTTCAAGTCCTCCTGATAGTATCACTTCATATATTTCAATTTCGATTGCTTCATCAGAGAAATCACATAAATTGGAATACTTAGCTAACTCCTTAGCTGAAAAGATTGATGAGTACTGCGATTCCCAATTTAAAGAGAACGCTTCTACTTCTTCACAAACTATAAACTGTGAAAAGTTCAATACATCAGAAGGTGATCCAATATACACTAAAGTAAATAAGAAAAAGACGTTCGCAGATATCCGAAGAGACTCATTTTTAAATAAAAACAAAAACCTATTTAACGAAATTCTTAAAAAGCAGAACAACGAAGTTTACGTTAGCAACACATACATTGAAAGTGATACTTATTCTACTAAAAGTAACTGCACGTCCAAAAATATAACCACAGAACCATTTGTGACAACATTGATAGAAAATCAGTATTACTCTTTACCTGACATAAACATCAGTAAATGCCTTAGAAAATCAGAACGTATTGACGCTCAGTTGAGGCAAGAAGATCCTGAAGATATACCTTGTGAATCTTCCTATGAGCTAACGCAGTCTCACTTTCGTGATATTTTATCTGCTAAAGGCAACGACGATTACGGGCAATTAAACAAAACTTATGTAACACCAAAACATAACATTAAAATTCAGACGAATAATTGTATATATCTACCAGATTATTCTGAGCCACAAGTAATACAAACTTTTTCAAAACTTGAAGACGACTTAAAATCGATAATCACTATCGACAGTTCTAACGCTGACGATAAGGACGCAAATTTCTTCAGAACAGATTATCATCAAAACGAAAGGGAAATAAATGAAATCGAAGGAACAATAAGAAACAACAAAGTCATTACAAAATCAGAAAGTTTAAAGCTTAACACAAATACTGAACAAAAACCAGAAATAAACAAAACAAAATCTCTTTCAAACGATAATATAAATAAAAGTTTGCACGACAAAAAGACAAAAACAAATATCAAAAAACATTACTCACTTAGACAACGCGAACCATCTATAGACGAAGATCAACGTGTACCTAGTCCAAACACTGTTGAGAAAAGTCTTACAAAAAGTAACGAACCATTATTAGTGAAATCATCACCTCAAATCGAAGAAATAAGAAATAATTCCCTGTTGTCTCGGGTTCAGTCATTCAAGACATCCTCTGATTCGAATATCACTATTGTACCATTAAGCGGACATCAAACTATTGTTATTAATCCCCCATTAACACAAAATTCAAAAGAAAATAAAGATCTAGCAGCATCTATCGAACCTAAATCCGATGTGGTAATTAAAACTGAAATAACATTAGAACCAAAGAGAGATACAAAAATTGAAGAGCCCATCATCGAAAAATCTAAGGACATTCAGAAGACAGTGCCTGGAAGTTTTATAGATACATCAAATTTTTACACACCTAAAGATCCGTTTATTACAATAAAACTTAATAAGGTAGTCAAAACTACTATACCGAAATTTAAAAAAGAAACCTGTGAGAAAATAGCCTTTGTGCAGAATAAATTTGAAAAAGGACCACCAAAGCTATTAGTAAGAGAAAATAAAAACTGTCCAGAGACTTCCATTCATACATTCAAAAAAGTAATTACAACTATGACTCGACCACAAGTATTAACAGTAATAGACTCAAAGAAAAGGAAACATAGTATAAGTTCAAATGTAGAAACTGGGACCGACTCAAAAGCAACATTAAATAATACCATTAAACTAGAAAAGCCAGTTGAGGTTAAAGAAGAAATTAAAGATATTAAGATTGAAAACAATGTTAAAGAAAAATTAAATAACGCCATAAAGACAGACCTTGAGTATCAAGAGAAACTGAATTCAGTAAAAAATTACTGGTCGAAACTTATAGATAAATCACCAGAAGGAAACATAAGACAAGATGTAAATTCAAGGCAAGAAGATTCAAACAGCAATGCTGATATTGAAAGCGGAAATGAAAAAGATCAACCAAAAGATGAGAACCACAGATGTATTGCTGAAATATCTGTAGGAAGTATAATCAAGTCCATAGAAAGTGTTAAAATTGTTGACAGTATAAGAAAATTGAGTCAGACTAAATTACAATTATGGAAAGATGAAACCGAAAAAGTCAAAAGCGATTCGGAAGTAGAGGAACCACCCATAGAGAAAATCGTCAAAGAAACTCAAGGAAACACGTTTGATAAACCCATACGCAAAGAATCTGATGTAGAATCGAATAGAGATACGCCTGAAATTGAAATTGTCGAATTGAGCAGTGACGATAACCAAAATCAAAAGACTCAAGCCACGCTAATAAAAGCAAAAAGTTATGAAAAAGGTTGTGATGAATTTGATCATGTTCGATATAAGGTAATGAAATCCGAACTATTTAAAAATAGTATGATAGCTAACTATCGTAAGGAAGCGCAATTCGATGGCTTGTTGCAATATTTACAAGATTACAGCTTTCAAGAACTACTCGTGAATAACAATATTGTAATTATTGAACCAGTAAGAACAAAAGTTGAACCGGTTCTTAGGAAAAAAACGGATACCTGCAAGATTTCACCAACACTTTTAAAGAAAAATGACAGTAACGCTGGACAAACAGATAAATCTAAAAACGTCATTCGACGGCACTTTTTTTACCATCCTATACGGGTAAATAAAGAAATCATAGAAGAAGAATTGCCAAATCCAGATACAGTTAAGAAAGTTCGAAACTTATTTGAGGATACCTTAAAAATGAAAACACCAATGACTCAAGATCCTCCACTCATTGATGAAAATATTCGTTTAACTCGACGTGCAACATCATACAGAAATTTAAACGAAGAGGCAAAAGGGAACAAAAACGGGGGTAGGAAGAAAGTTATTAGGCAGTTGACCATAGACACTAACTATGGAAATAAAAAGTGGGACAATGCTAGTCTTTCCAGTGGAGTATCCAGTGGGGATCTCAGTTCTAACAACGAATACGAAACCGATGGTCTTAGTCCATATCCACAGAAGCAACTTAAAGACAATGCTTATAGCTCGAGTGAAGAATATCTCTGCGACTCAATGAGCCAAGACTTTTGCTGTGAAAGTCAATACGTCAGTCCAGATATATTAAAGAAAATCAGAGATTGCGGCACATCTGTAACATACTATGGTGGGAAAGTTTTAAATTCTAAAACGTCAGTTAGCCCAATGACAAAAGCTATAATGGAAGAAATTAAGAGTTTACAAAAAAACTGCAGTAGAGATTGTTATTCTTGTCAAACGAAATGCCGTGGAGACAAGTGTTCATGTCTTATTGCCGATAAACACAAACAAATAGTAACAGAAAAAAGAAACTCAAATGCTTCAGAAGACACAATAAGTCAAAATCAAGAAAAAAACAAATTAAGAGAAGGTTTTCCCGGATTTAAATTCAAACTAGTTAAGTCCAACAGCTGCAGCAGTCGGTTAGAATTAACAGGCACTGACGACAACAAAAATCCTAGGGGAAAATACAGAAAACAATTATCTAAAGAAGACCCACCATTGGTACACGATGATGAGAATTCCGTAAAAAATAAAATATGCAGGCTTGAGAGCTACAGTAAGGGTATAGTTAAAACTCCGTTTGAGAGCAAAGACAACGAAATTAAAAAAGTGATACTTAAACCAAAATTTGAAGTAACAAAACAAAATGACGATATTGTAAAAAAAAGTGACATCGTTTCACAACCAAACCCTCTAGTAATTGTAGAAACAAACGAAAAAGAAGAGACCAAAGACCAAGAAAGTAATGAAGACGTAGAAAATCAGAAAGCAGGATCCCAGACGGAAAAGGCTTCTACTGATCCTCACAGCTTTGAAAAGAAATTTTACTACGTAAATGATAACCTGGAACAAAGCAAAGCGACGACGGGAAAGTTTGGAGAAATGGTATTCGAGGAATTCGAAGTATTAGAATCCTGTTACGATAGTTTAAATAGTAATAAGTCGTTGAATTAATATAAGTAATTATGATTAATTGTAATATTTTAAGCTGGTGCTTACATAAATTGTGATCTGTATTCAAATGACTTAAATTATTACTAGATATAGTACGTATATAAACAATTATCGTAGCATAATCATGTATCTAATTTAGTTTATAGTCAAACTATTTTTAGCGTATAATGATAATATTAACATTCCAAAAATGTACTGTAATTTTGGTGATGGTCTCTTCTGTATTAAACGTATTTTTTGAATCAACTTATTTTTATTATTTTTTTTGTGTTGTACCCTTACCGTCAGATTTCTCGGTGTCGACTTTTGTGGGTGACATTTTTGATCCATGTACGCATATACTTGTGAAGAAGGTGCGGCGGGTAGGCCGCCATCGCCGACACCACGATTCCTATAAAAAAAAGTACTTAAGCACAATCCAACTACATATCATATTTTAAGGATTTTTAAACGGAATTGCATTGAGTACCTACTTACTTATTTTAGTTAATATACTTAAAACATCAACTGTGTAAGTGCTTAATAAAATAAACAACAATTCCTACACAAAAAACAGTAAACAGGTTCTAAATCATAATTCATGATCAAACAAGAATAATTCATTATGTTGTTGAACTTAGCACATTGTTCATGGTTGGATTTAGAACTGCTGTTCATGAGGCAAAATTATACTATTATAATAGTTAAAAATGATCAAAATATTCAATTGTTGTCAAACAAACCGAAAATCTTTTAATTTATAAGGAAACCAACACGTTCTTTAGATTATCTCACAGCAAAATGTCATTGTAAAATAAAATGGAAAGCATTTAGATGTCATTAAAACACAATAAAAAACGCACCTAGAATTACAATAAACCGCACACCATAATAGCGTTAAGCATTCATGCATAGATACGATCGCGCAAATCAAAACGATCCGTGTGGCATGAATAAAACTTATTCACTTGCCCATAAAACAGAAAATGCTTTCGTGACATTATAATGACGAAATATTATTTAATCCACTTTCAAATTTTGTAACTGCCTTGTAAAAGAACAATAAGCACCATTAGCAAATTAGTTTTTAGCGTCATTTAACAAATCAGACTTATGCTAATTGAGAATGGTTTTGACCCGCATGCGGGCGTAGGCAATGACACGTAAATATACACGGCTATGATTCGCTGTTACATGTTCAGAAGTTAGATCTTATACCATTGAAATCGGGCACTATAGACATCTACCATCACTGTTTTGTTACTTTAGATGTTAGTGTTAAGATTATTTTAAATACTTCTTTATATTAAACCGATGTAATTTTAACCAACCCAAAACTCAACAAAATATATTTTTGATGCGTCAATAGAGCTGAGTGCGAGCCCAGAGGAGTAAGGGAGATGAAAATATAATATGCAATCCCTAGATCTATAATTTAGAAAACATAACTGCTAAGATATCCAGAAGCAAATTCAACTTCGCATAAAAAGAACACACTCTCTGCACACAGTGTATTTACTATACCACATGAAGGTCGCGTATCATAACACAAACTTAACCATTCATATTTTAACTATGACTACTAAAACACCAGTATCTTGTAGCAACAGAAACAAGTAAAAACTCCACGCTAGAATATCAGAAACTTGTTAATAAAGTTTTCAAAGAACTAACGTCAGTGGATAAAATAAAGTTTACACGTCGTGAGGTAAAAACAATTTTGGTGTATATACATTCCAACTCAATGCTACTTTTCAATAAAATCTCTAGTGTTTACAAGATTTTCTTTGACCTTGCGATTTAAAGGTGATCTTCAACTATGCACCATTATTTTTAGTTTTGTAAATTCATTTCGTGAGTGCTAAACTGCATGCAAAACATACCAAATACCTATCTATACAATTGTATATGGGTTCACATGTACAGTCAGCCACATAAGTAGCTGAACAAATTCAAAACTTTAAAACACCCCAGTAATTTTGTGTTCTTACCAATTTTAGTTTTACCTCCACAAAAATACAATAAAAGGCATTTACTTTACTTCAAGCAAAGAAAAAAAAATGTATTCAATTAAACATAACGCTTAGAGGCGATTTGAAATTTTGAATTTGTTCAGCTACTTATGTGGCTGACTGTACATGGGTTCGATACTACAGTAATTTCGAACAAAATAATAAAATTCTAACGTAGGCATCCTTGACCATAATGGCTGAGTCACATGAGCAACTTCCTTTTATGAAATCATTACGATTGAAAAGTAAATAGGCGTAACCACAGATATGATACATATTGTAGGCGTAACTAAAGATAGTAAAGTCATTTATATAGGTTCACGCCCTATCCACGAAAAGCAAAGCAGAAATGCATCCACCCGATGCGACGGTTTATCAACCTTATTTTCGTCTTACACTGATACGGGAACAAGTATTAGTTATATAATGTAACAACTCCAATTCACAATTATCCGCATAGGCATCATCATCATCATCATCAGCCCTGTATTATATATTGCCCACTGCTGAGCACAGGCCTCCTCTACTACTGAGAGGGGTTAGGCCTTAGTCCACCACGCTGGCCTAGTGCGGGTTGGCAGACTTCACATACCCTCGAGATTCTTATGGAGAATTCTCAGGTATGTAGGTTTCCTCACGATGTTTTCCTTCACCGTTAAAGCGAACGATAATTGATAAATAATACACACGTAACTTCGAAAATTCAGAGGTGTGTGCCTTGGGTTTTGAACCTGCGGACATTGTCTCGGCAGACCGTTCCATTCCCAACTTGGCTATCGTCGCTTTAGGCGTCGCGCATAGGCATACTCACGCCTTTTATCCCCGGAGGGGTAGGCAGAGGTGCAACTAGTGCACCCACTTTTCGCCGTGCGTATTCCGTCCCATGATGTGATAGGGGACGAGCCCATCGCCATATCGGGGATAAAGGGCGTGAGTGTGTGTGTGTGTGTGTGTGTGTGTGTGTGTGTGTGTAAATAATTACAAGGTAAAAATAAAATACTAAACAATGGCTCCTGTAGGTATTGATTTATCCTGTTTGCAGTCCAATAAACAGTTCACTTCAGTTCCAATTGTTTATTAGCTCATACATTGCTCATTTCAAGGTACTTTATATTTGTTGCCTCCTAGTCTGGCGACAGCGTAAATGAGTTATGCACTAGGAGTTGGGACATTCTCGGTTCAAACCCTAGTTCATACTACACGTTGTGTGGGTCGATGACAGTTCACATAATATTCACTCAGGACTCGATCCCCAAGAGCGATTGAGGTGAGGCAGGCGCAAGGTGGCCGGTCGTAAAATGAAGCGTACGTGTGAGAACCGTGTTATACCGACCCCACTCTGGAGGGAGGTAAAAGGAAGGTAGAAGAACAATGTACTTGAAGCTATATCAAAAATTCAACATTGGATTTTTTATATCAAACAAGTTTTTTATATCATAAAGTCTACATACATTTCATTACCAAATTCGATTACTCTATTTCTATCGATAAAAAATGACCAATTCGTAATGAACCTTGAGGCACATCTTCCTAAAAAAATAAAACAAAATAATCTTATTTAATCAAGGATTATCAACAAATATAACAATATTTGCTGTAATAGTAGGAAGCTAACTACCATAATACCGAAATGAAGCGAAGTATCTAACTAGGTATTGGGTTGAGAAAAGACATAAAGCCACTTCTAAAATCCTAGCAGATTTCGCTAACGCTACGGGCGGCGTAAACTTTTGTTTACGACTCGAGTCTTCGCAGTCCGGCAAAACCAGCGTTGTGAAGCAAACTTTGCGACAAATAGCCTATATGTGGGACGTAGTTATTAATTCGTGCCTTTAAAAAATTCATAATAACGCATACGCATACTCACACCTTTTATCCCCGAAGGGGTAAGCAGAGGCGCAACTAATGCACCCACTTTTCGCCATTTTTATTCCGTCCCATGATGTGATAGGGGGCGAGCCTATCGCCATATCGGGCACAAATTCCAGACTCCGGGCTGATACTGAATAGAAAAACCCAATATCACTTTGCCTGACCCGGGGATCGAACCCGAGACCTCAGCATTGCAGTCGTACCGTAATACAACTACGCCACCAAGGCAGCCAAATTCATAATATCATACCGTAAATTTTTTGCTATCTTCAACAGCACAATAGATACAAAAGTTGAAAATTGATCTTTTCAAGGTGTAACTTGTAACCAGTTTCTGTGCACAAAAAAGGATTTTAATGAAAGTATGTCAGTCGCTTTCTCAGAAAAATGAGTTTATTCTCAGTGCTCTTGTAATCTCTCTGGTGAAATGAAGTAAATCGATACATCTTATCATCTACTTAATCAATGTTAATAAAATTGTTGATATTAATAAATAGTCGTAAAGGTAGATAAAGATATTGCATAGCTAGATAAAAATATTGCTGTAAAAACATCTGCCCGTACGAATTAAGACTCATTAAAAAATTATAATCTAACCTTTCAGTAGTATTATAATGCTCTTTGCTCTAACCTAACTTAAGAAAGGCATCCAAAAAAAAATGTTTTAATCTCAAAAAATGTTTTTTATTCAACTTCAATAAAAGTCTATCTATGTCTAATTCTATGTCCTCCTTTTAAGTTGTTTAGTCAGTTCGCTGCTGTCGCTAAAAATCGTAAGATAAGTAATCACTAAATAAGCACTTCATGAACACTCTGCCTGCCACACAAGATCGTATGTTACTTAATATGTGTAAATGTCTGTTATCAACCACGTTAGCCAAATGGTCCTAATGAAAAAATTACCACCTGTACAAAACGAAACTAACGCGGTACACGATACAGACAGGTCGCAGTGCAATGAACTGTGAATTGATTACGTTCTGTAACCTTGATGACACACATTTGAATGAATCAATCGTTTTGGTCGGCTGTTATCGTTTGTTCACGGCTAATTAGACACATAAAAATTCTATACGAAAGATTATGATAACCTGGTTTACTTCTGGAAAGTATCTCGCAAGATGAGAGCGAGAGCCGAGAGAAAAACACGTTTCTCGCTTCAAGGCCGTTTCCTGCATTTCTTGCAATTGCAATCAGCCCTATATTATATACTGCCCACTGCTGAGCACGGGCCTCCTCTACTACTGAGGGGTTATTAGGCCTGAGTCCACCACGCTAGCCTAGTGCGGGTTGGCAGACTTCACACACCCTCGATATTCTTATAGAGAATTCTCAGGTATGTAGGTTTCCTCACGATGTTTTCCTTCACCGTTAAAGTGAACGATAATTGATAAACAATACACACGTAACTTCGAAAAGTCAGAGGTGTGTGCCTTTGGTTTTGAACCTCCGGACATTGCCTCGGCAGACCGTTCCATTCCCAACAAGGCTATCGTCCACTTTTTTTTTCTGCATTTCTTAGTTTCAATTATTTTATTATGTCAAACAGTTGAAGTATCATGTACAATCGGAAACGAAACTCATTTGAATTTGGCAACGACGGATGCATTTTTTTACAATATTTTCGGTTATTAAAACAATTTGTCGTCATTGAATATTTCAACTACTTAATTCTATAAATTCTAATATTTATAGGAATAACCAGTTTACACAAAATATGTTTTTTTATTCTAAATAAAAGTCGAATAGAAAGGAAGATAGAGCTAATCTATCAGTCAATATACGTACCCTTATCTCGAGAACCACTGAACTAATTTTGATGCGGTTTCTACACATACTATCGGGATTTATCTTCGAATATTTATACGCTATTTAGCTCGTGGTTCCGCCCGCGTGCGCGACCCTATCTATTTCAATCAAAAATTCAGTATGTATGTAATTGGTTGGATTACCCCCAGATTAGAATCCTTTTATATTATGTAAGTAAAAATAATATTAGTGGGACATGTACGCACGGAACAATAGGAGGTATTAGGTATAAGTTAATCTAAATATGTACATTATTATTGATAAAAGGGGAAAGTGGGGGAAACACGAACGCCGGGTAATCGCGAACGCATCAGTTCTGCTATGTTAGAAAGAGATATCAATATTTCCTCAGCAGCTATCTTGAAAATCAAACCACTCTCAGTGCCAGTCAGCAATACAGGCGAACCGGCCGCACACGTGGGTCAAGGTATGTTTATTTAAGTTTTTTGGGTGTTTTCGATGTAATTTTTTCATAAAAATAACTTAATATAGCTTTATTTACTTGGACAGTATGAAATATAACGTTTACTTACTAGAATATCCACTAATCAAAGTTTCCAATGGGAATAGTGCTAACCGCAAATGCAAACATAGCCTATGTTTTTTTTTTACATTTGTGTTTTTTGATACTGTGGGGCAAACGCGAACGGACCGTGAAGGGTAATGACGAACGTTCGGCATTACCCCTCTGCAATTTGTTCAGTGTCTCATTATTTTTCTTTTAATTGTTTTAGATGCCTTGACATTATGTACGAAAGACGGAAACAAAATATAACTTGAAAGATCTCCAAAAAGCAATCGAGGATATCCAAACCAACAAAATAAGTCTTGGAAAAGCATCGCAGATTTATTCGGTACCAAAAATTAAAATTTTTGACCATTTGGAAAAGAGTGTAATAAGAGTGCCGAAAACTGGAAGAAAATCATTATTTAGTGAAGCACAGGAGTTGGAACTCGATGACTATATTTTGAAATGTAGTAAATTATTTTATGGATTAACGATCAAGAAGGTTCGCGAAATAGCTTTCCAATTTGAAGAGCGTAATAAACTGCCCCATAACTTTGTCAAAATTAATAAGCTAGCTGGAAAAGACTGGTATTATAATTTTATGAAAAGGTATCCTAGAATGTCTTTGAGAAGACCTGAAGCAATCGACGTAAGCACGTTATAAATGTGATCCCTGTCGTACCTAATTGAAGACTGATTAACTCTCTGCCGTACCTAATAGATAGGATAGGATTTGCCAAATGTCCTAGATATAACATTTAAACACGAACAGCAATGGTTTTGTTTTTCGCTTAAAATTTTACCTTTTATATGAAAAATTTAAATTTTGATTCTTTAAATTGTTACTCAGATAGTTTATCTTCCTCAAAAAGTATGATAATAAAACTTTCATCATTATTCTGCTGCGTTATTTAAATTCTCTCTTAGGTGTTCGCCATTCCCCCACTTTCCCCTATATTATCATGATATACCTCGGCCCAAATAATATAACTCTACAATAAGAGTTTTGCGAAATATCAGACTTCTAACTCAAATAACCAAGAATTTGTAAATATTACCAAAAAATGGGTGAGAGTTGAATCCTCAAACAAGCTATTATAACAGATGAAACTTCGTGCGAGACTTCGTGCACATTATATAATTGTACTAGCTTTTGCCCGCGGCTCCGCCCGCGTGAATGAGTTTTCCCGGTATAAAAGTCCCGCTTAAAATTTAGCTTATATGACACGTTCGTAGATTTACCATAGCAGCGCCATCTATTGATTACTTACTCAACCCAGTCGAAAGGTATCGACATCTGTTAGAATCATTTGGAGTTAAGATAATTGTGACTGTCAAATAATAACAGACAAATAATTAGCAATAAATTAAAATTGCGACTATAATTTGAGATTTAAACTATCCTATCTCTCAAGTTGGATCGAACTGCACATGGTGTGCGAATTTTATTATAATCGGTTAAGTGGTTTAGGAGTCCATTGAGGACAAACATTGTGACACGAGATTTATATATATTAAGATTTGTCGCTTAGTAAGTATCACAACAGTTGGCATCATGTTTTCTAGCATTACAAGAAAATGTTAAACTCTCGTTACATCAGTTTACGTTGAAGTCATAAATGAAAACATTAACTTCCAACAAGCTAATAAACAAACAACGTTGTATCTCAAGACGCCATCAGCCTCGCAAATCATTAGAATATAAACGTATTTCACCGCCGAGGTGGTAAAATCATTTATCTTTAATGTGTGGTTAAAATAAATCTTTGGTAAATAGAAGCATGTTTATACAGTATCCGTTTTTGATCTATGAGCCAATTGGATTAAACTATACATTAAACGAATTCCCTCGCGTTTCAATAATATCTTCTCTATGTCTTGCATCTCTTCTTATCTATTGCATTTCTACGCTCGTAATTTATATTTATATATGTACTAGCATTTGCCCGCGTTTCCGCCCGCGTGTAAAAGTTTTTCCAGGATAAATATTTTCCCGGGATAAAAACTATGTCACTCTGAAGTAATGTAGCTTCCTATTAGTGAAAGAATGAAACCTACTATTAAAATTTTATATATATATTACAACTTTGCCACTCCTTTTTACCCCCTTAGGGGTTTAACTTCGCAAAATCCCATCTTAGTGAGCACTTACGTCCCAAAAGGAACCCCCATGCAAAATTTGAGACTCCTAGCACTTGTAATTTCGTGATGAGTGAGTGAGTGAGTGACCTTTCGCTTTATATTATAGACTAGCTGTTGCTCGCGGCTCCGCCCGCGTGAATGAGTTTTCCCGGGATAAAAGTCCCGCTTTATATTGTCCCGGGATAAAAAGTAGCCTAAGTTACTCCTTATTACATCAGCTACCTGCCAATAAAAGTCCCGTCAAAATCGGTCCAGCCATTTCAGAGATTAGCCGGAACAAACAGACAGACAGACAAAAATTGTAAAAAATGATATTTTGGTGTATGTACCGTATATATATATATATATTCATATACATGTAGTAAAAACGGTTATTTCAATATTACAAACAGACACTACAATTTTATTTATATGTATAGATGTATAGATAATATGTTTGAATAGACAGGTGTAGACAAAAGCCTTATTTTTAAAGACTATATATTTCCTTTTTTATAGTCGTAGCAAATACTGCATAATACCCGTTAAACTTTAACAAAGACACGCTTCAAAATAGAAGTGGTAAGAGTTAATTGAGTTAGGTAAATTCACTCATGCGTAAACTAAGGCGGAATATAGCAAGTTGCCCGGTAGGCAACGGCTTGGCTGTGCCTCTGGCATTGCTTTAGTCCATGGGCGGCGGATGCTGCTTACCATCAGGCGGACCGCTCGCTCGTTTGCCTACTAAGGCAATAAAAAAAAAAAAAAAAAAAAACAAGTTGTGTTAAGATCTTATTTGGTTTCACAATGCCCTCAAGATGAGAATCTACTAGAATGTTCTCTACACTCGATGAATTCAACGATGAAAATCTCCTTTGCCCACCTTTATTCACAAGACACCATAAATTCATGTGATTTCGTCACGTCTGAATTCTACAATAGCTTGATCTAATGTCTACTATAATTTACGTCTAATACCAACTGCTCGGCGGCGTAGTTGTATTGCGTACGCGATACGACACCAAACTAAGGTCCTGGGTTCGAATCCCGGGTCAAGGAAATTGATATTGGGCTTTTCTGCTCAATATCAATATATATTAATATAATATATTAATATCACCCCGGAGTCTGGAATTTGTACCCGAGATGGCGAAGGGTTCGCCCCCTATCACATCGTGGGACGGAACACTCAGGCGACCCCTTCGAAGGTAAAGACTGGATGAGTATTTTGTTTTGTTTGTAATCCCAACGCCGCTGTAATAGAAATTTTGCAGTAAGCCTTCATAATTATCTTTGACGTTCAAGTATGTATGCCAGATATTCTACAATACAACACCTAGCACATAATTCGCGCTCGTGACTGAATGACTGATGACTACAGCGCGACAAACACGATACTAATGATATTCTTATGACGCGCGAAAACTCCTACAAGAACACATGACACATGGTGTAAAATGTAAATATGCAGATCAAATATAATTTATCGTGATTAAATAGAGTTAAATTAATATTCTTTAACGCAACGGGGTTCATGATCACCTTATTAGCGAATACAATTTCAAACTTCTAGTTTGAAATCGCGAAATAACTTATGAAAATCATGCGATTTAAGTTATATTACAGTGTCAAGATAACGAATTCTAAAACTAGTAAATAAACACTGCCAGCATTATCAATATTACTTGGATACTTGTAAATTTTACTCTTTATTTCGACAGAAATCTGGTGATCCTAAGAGCACCTTTATAATATTAATCACATCACAGGTTGTTACTACCTTTTTTAATCAATTAAAATAATATTTTTTTGGTCATTTTAGAACTGAATAACTCCTAAGTCCTAAATGGAGTTTTTCCTCCAATAAAAACATTTCTGTAAATAGACACATTAATCACATTATAGTTCAGTTTTAATAATTACACGTAATTACTCTTATCAGAGACCTAGTTGTCGGGGTGACATCACGAGAGAATCGTTGCTTATGTCTAATGATTTGTTAACAATATGGAGATAATGTGAACGGTCGACGCGGTGGGCTGAGCTTGTTTTCTTAATATACAAAGATAAAAGATTATTTTGGGTATGGAGATCCGTAATATTTACTTTTTAATTGCAGTGGACATGCGAACGGGCAGGTTGGACAACTCCTAAGTCCTGATAAATGATCATTACCACTCCAAGAATTCGAGAAGAATCGTGTGCGCTAAATTTAAAGGAGTAAGGGGTAGGATGGAGAGAGTATCTGGACCTTCAGAAATGTCGCTTACCATAATATCTATGCGATATACCACTACCCAGCCTAACAGATCCATTCATTTAGTAAAAAAAATATAAATAAACAACAAACGGGCTTCACTACTTACAAAATTGAGATTCGGGATATTATTTAGAATATTATCCTGACAAGACTATATATAATGTAGACTTTTTCTATTCAGTATCAGCCCGGAGTCTGGAATTTGTGCCCGGTATGGCGATAGGCTCGCCCCCTATCACATCATGGGACGGAATAACGGCGAAAAGTGGGTGCACTAGTTGCGCCTCTGCCTACCCCTTCGGGGATTAAAGGCATGAGTGTGTGTGTGTGTGTGTGTGTAAGACTATATATATTACAAACAAAAAACATGCAAGCAATGAACGCAGAGTTTAATCTGATCATCGATTATAAGAGCCAATTTTTTCTTTATTAGCCTTGCTGTGCTGGGCAAAGGATTTCTCACATTATTACGATTGTTTCGTAATTATCAGGCTGTCATAGTCTAATGCTTTGTCTATTTGTGAAGTTAGTTTAGAGTACCAAATACCAATAACGTTATTTTGAACCCAATCAATACTTCCGTACATATACCTAGCTAATAGGCTTTATGTTACCGCGCTAGTCTCCAATTCTCAAAGTTCTTTCACTAATAAAAGTAGCCTATAGCACTCGGAGATAATGATCTTCGAGTGCTATAGACTATTTTTTATCTCGTAGTTATACGCGTAATCCTAGTGTGAATAATAAGCCCAACGTGTAAATAATGTAACATAAATGAGACTTTGGTTTATAAGCATAGTGACACGCATGTACAGTGTATACAGGAAAATTAAATCGAATACTTAGGTCGCAAAAATAAACTAAAATTCTCATTGAACATGATCCTGATAATTACGGCTGCACGAGCAAAGTTGATTCACATATTCGGTATCGCACACGTCCTATCATAAGCATTTGATACCAAACCTCTTACCAATAAGACATTTATCAATGAATCAGTTTCTTATTTATATCAACTAATTTGGAGATCTAGACAACATCTATAAGGGATTAGAATTTAGTTCGACCGCTCTTTAACAGAAGATTATAAACTGTTCACTAAATTAGATGCCACAGGCTAACTTTACACACTTCGGTATCTGATTTCGAGTCTAATTTTTATAGTATAGTTTTTAGAGTAGTATTTTTAGAGTCATTTAATCACTTTTGTTGCTTCGAAATTATTTTATTTTTTCATCACCGTAATATTTAAAGTACAAAATTATGGCCAACATTGTTTTTTAATTTTACGCATCAAAAGGGAAAATTAAAATACTTTTGTATTACATTACCCACGATTAATCTCGAGCCCCGCATCAAGCGTCCGAAATTAACTTTTGTCCTTTACAAATAACACCTCACTGTTGTTTAGGTTTAATTTTAAAATACCTAGTTGAGTAGTCTTCAGGTCGACTAAAACCATTCAAGCAATGAAAAATAATACGTAGGTAACTATGATCGAAACAAAATAGTTCAAAATGTATTCGTGAGCAATTACCTACATTGTAGTTAGCATGAAATTGGATTTTAGGTTGAAAAATCTATTAGCACGACGTTTCAGAGATTGAGATTCGAGATATCAATTACAGAAATCAGATACTTACCACCAAGTATAGTATTCATTGTTACTTACTTTGAATGTTTTTACTTAAATATGTATTGAACGATTTTTAACCCCCGACAAAAAAAAGAGGGGTGTTATAAATTTAGGATATGTAATTCTGTGTATCTGTATGTCTGTCGCATCGTAGCTCTCAACGATGGACCGATTTTGATGCGGTTTTTTAGCAATTTCAGATTATTTTGTGGTGTTTATAGCCATTGTCGTGATTACGTAAACAATAAGAGAAGGCTTTTTGGATTTTAGATTTACTTATACACAAATATAAACCTACCTACCTCCGAAAGACATTCTATGTTTATGTGGAAATTAAAATATGTTTTGAAACAGTTGTTCTACTAATAATGCATGGGCAAATGTATATTATATCTCAATACGTAAGTAAAGAACAAATGTAGATGCCTGTCACCTGTATATGCAGCTACATAACGATTTCTAACCTGCACGAGTTTCAATCATGATTTATTACGTACACAAACCGGTCATGACCGTATTCCTTTGAAAATAACATGAACATTATACATATACATGCGTGTTAAATAAGGAAAAAGATAAGTTTAATCCTAAATGTATTTAGTGAATAACTAGAACCTATACTTACTGCAATATTGATTGATAAATGAAAGCAAAACATAAGTACCGGTACTTATTTTAAAGGTACTTCTAAAATTCAAATTATCGAATCCTTATTGAAAATATATACTTAACTGTGTTCCGAATTTTATAGCGGTTTTTAAATTGTATTTTCTCCCGACATTCGCATAAACATAAGAAATAATTATACGAATCGTTATTCTCGAGCACGTAATAAAACTTAAGTACTTAACAAAAAATAAATCAGTAACGTAGCCATAGATATGCTGCATAATACATAAACATTGATGCTTAAGTAATAAAAAAAACTTTCGGTTAAAAACTTATTTCAAAGGATATACAAATATACCTAGTACAGTGTGTTAAAAAAAATTTACTCCATTTCAACAAAACCAAAAAAAAACAAAGAATTTTTATCCAGCCGGCAAATAAGGTATTAATTACTAGTTAGATTTTAACGATAGTGATTAGTTATCAAGTGAAAAAGAAAAATAAATATAATATAGTTTTTATGCATAGTAATAATAATATAACCACAAAAATAATAAAAACAAATTGGATGACGTTTGACAGCTGCTATCGACATAACTACACAAAGCGCACGTGCATATCAGAACACGACTCGGAAACGGCAATCATATATGAAACAGTGGAATATAAAATTAAATAAACACGTAAGAATACTCAAAACTTACCCTGCTATTTGACAAATCCCTTAAAATTGGTGATAAACACAAGCCACGATTTATTTCTAATTTAGCGAACAAACGACACCTAGATACACACACCGACGACGCCATCTTTACACTACTTATGTACACAAGTAGATATCTATAGTCCAGTGCCGGTCACCGGCTCCGTCAAACTGGCGCTGTGAAGCGAGAAATGTAGCGGGATAGGCTCCTTCAGACTTATTTTCCTTGACGAACTCTATATTCGGATTATTTGTAAACAATCAAATTATAATGGAAGTGTAATTTGGATATATATTTAATTGTGAAAGTAACTAATGACACTAGCAATACGGCTATTTTTAAGTAATTACTGATTATTATAAGCGACTAGGCGTTAATTTATTATAAATGTGTAGCCGACATACCGCTGCGACCTCTTTTACATTTCGTATACATTTTTGACTGTTTTTTATGACAAAAGTAATAAAATAAAAAATCGAGAATTTAGAATACGCGCCTTATATTTTTGTAATGTTGGTATTACTATTTTACATACCTAGATAATATATTTTATATAAACACTGTCGTACTGAACCATAGACACAACTAATATAAATAGTCGATACACTCATTATTTTACTTTGGACCTATGATGTAGTTTCCTTATTAAAGTCAGGGGTCATTCATGTTATTTGCACTCAGGTGGTCTTTTATGTTTTGTCTAACAGGTAAGACAAGAATATTCTCTATACATTCATACATACATTTTACATAGTACACACTCACGCTTTTTATCCCCGAAGTCAAGAATCAACTAGTGCACCTACTTTTTCACCGTGCGTATTCAGTCCCATAATGTTATAGGGGGCGAGCCTATCACCATATCGCTATATCGGGCACAAATTCTAAAGTTCAGGCCAATACTGAGTAGTAAAACTCAATATCACTTTGCCCGACCCCGTGATCAAACTAGAGACTTGAGCATTGCAGTCGTACCGTAGTCCGTAATACAACTACACCACCGAGGCAATATTTATAAAGGACAATGGCAGGTCTCCATACATGATTTTAGTTGATGTAAATGTGTAGCGTTTAGAAGTAAAAAAAATATTTAACAATTCAGCAGCAATTCCTAAACAATTATGTATCAAGATTATTAGTGAAAAAAGTCTAAATCTAAAGATTTTTCATTTTAAAGATTTTGAGGTTATGATTTAGTTGACATTTATGAATTGATTCTTACATAATAATATGAATAATGAAACTCATAAAATGTTTGGTAATCTGTCTATTGTCAAGCGAGACCCTCCCTCATCACATTCGAACCTAACATTTCACTAAACATGGAGAAGGGTGATCTGCCACACGGCATACTAGCGCGCGGCATGCACCTTCCTCAGCTATAGGTACAAGCTTATATATCAAATCATTTTTTATTTATAGATACTACTATAGTAAATAGTAAAGGTTTCTTTGTTTTTTTTTTGTAATAAACTCTGAAACTATTGGGAAAAATACGTTCAGACCCTAAGTCTTAGACTTTGGGAAATAACAATTAAATAAAAACGAGTTCTGAAAAAAAATAAAACACAATTTGTTTTTTTTTATGTTTATTCATCTTCTTAATAATAATTCTCTCTGATAAATATATCATCTAAAAATTCTCCCGGGGCAGATACATTGCCTTGTCTGGCGGCCCAACCCAAATACCAGACAACTGTCATGGTATGAGCGCAGCAACCTACAGTACGGTTGCTCGACCAGGTACAGTATTTTCAATCAAAACATATTATCACACATTTTACAAAAATACTACATGCCAGAAACGAAATGTCGGATATAGCTTTTTTTTCTAAAATGATATAAGCAATGACCGTAACTATACAGCCAACAGGCAGCTGGTAAGAATGTATAGAATAGAATATACATAGTAAAAAAATGTGGTAAGAAAGCTGAAATCTTTGTTGTTATTCCTAATGAACATTTTATAGTCAGATATATTTTTTGCAATTTTTAGAGACCTGATGAAAATGATGTTTTGGTAGCCTAAATAATCTTAGGTCATTCATAAAAAATGGCCGTGACACATTGGTAAAAAGACAATTAAGTTTTTTTAATAATTTATGCAACTTATACACACTTGTACAACTAAAGTTAGTATGCTGAAAAATCATACAAAATAATTATATTGAGATTACCATGTATGGAATTTCTAAACGCATAATTTATTTATAAATACGATTTCGCCATTGTCCTTTGCTAATAATATAAGTTAGTCGATTATTACAATATCATCCCTAACGAAACTGATTGACAGCCGACGTCAACATGATATGACAAGTTTTGTTCGCGGCGATTGTTTCCGATTTTTACTCCAATTCCATTTAGAAAATAACAACAATGGCTATACCAGATTATAAGCTAAGTGCCGTATTATGTGGTCATTCGATGGACGTGCGATGTGTAGCTACGACTAAAGAGTTCTGTATATTATCTGCGTCTAGAGATAGAACTGCTAAACTTTGGCATCCCGAAGGGTGAGTTGGTGATAGTTCCATGTTTAATTTTCAGGCGAATTATCTATGCATAAACGATGTTTTTACAGGGTTAAAGATTTCGTTAACGTAATTACGTACAAGGGTCATAAAAACTTTGTATCATGCGTGTGCTGGCTTCCTCCTTGCGAGGCGTACCCGGAGGGGCTCGTGGTAACGGGCAGTAACGACAACTCTATCTTGGGGTACAATCTGCAGGACGGCTCGATACAGATCACTATTGAAGGCCACGAGAACGCCGTGTGCAGTGTCGCTCCAGGCAGAGATTTTGGAGTGTTGTTGAGGTTAGTATTTAGAACAAAAGAACCATTTTGTATAACTTCCGGTACCGCCTGTGTAAAATTAAATGATTCCAATCGTTTCTATGACAAATTATGTTACTCTGCTTATTTACATTACTGTAATATGGATTATTTTAAGTTGTAAGATTCTTAGGTAGCAAAAGAAAAGACTCACTACTTATAACTACACTGACTACTAATTCAATTCTAAAATAGTCCACTAATGCTATAATTTTGACCATACCAATGATTAGATCTTTGTAGTCCTTGGATGCCCACGGTGGACACCGGTGTCCATTTATATAAGGAAATTAGCTTATAGCTATATATAAGCGGGCGTTGACGGGTTAAAAACTCCCCTCTCAAGCTATATAGAAACTTTAGTTCTTTGTTAGATAATTTAACATTTTTAACTCAATTATTCAACATAATGAAATTGGAAACAGAAACAGAAATAATTCAAATGTTATCAAGTATCATATTTTGGCAAAACCGTCTCATTGTAGTTCAAGCTGGGATAGTACAGCAAAAGTTTGGAATGTAAGCAATCCAAAAGCTGCATTGTTGACCTTGAAAGGTCACCAGGCAGCGGTGTGGGCAATTGTTGAACTTGGCAACAGCAATTACGCAACGGCTTCAGCTGACAAGACCATCAAACTCTGGAGAAAGGATGGTGAACTAATCATTACACTTACAGGTAGGAATTTGGTTATCTAGTATCTACTTTGTTCAACACATCTTGTAGGTATAGGATAGCTTTCCATGTAATTAATGTGTATGCCTTACTTAGTATCAACAATTACGTTTCAAATACAATTAGCGATCACAAATAAAATTCTTCGCATGTATTCACACCAAGATGTTCACAGTAAAAGAATGCATTGATTAATATTATTCACACCTTTTATGTCCAATGGCTTAGGCACAGACTTCTACTACACTTGTAATTCATAAAAATGTTTTCTGCCCTATAATATGGGGGTCTGGAAAGAGCCAGATGGTTGATGAAACAGAGGCGTGCTGGAGTATAGACTGCAATTAGGTAGCGATAGTGTATGATGCCCTACAGCACGATGAACTGACGACTTGAGAAACGCTGCAAGTAGCAGATGGATGCGGGTTGCTCAAGATCAGGAATGTTGTGGCTGAGTTGGGGAAGCCTTAAATTCAGTAGTGGATGACAATATGCTGATTGTCTTTGAATAAAGAGCTCACACTGATATTTTAAACATGTATACATTTTTTAATTATGTGCATTTCAGGCCACACTGACTGTGTCCGAGGACTTGCTGTGGCTAGTGCAGAAAGTTTCCTAAGCTGTTCCAATGATGCATCTATTAGACTGTGGTCCAACATGGGACATTGCCTCAACACTTTCTATGGACATGCAAATTACATTTATAGGTAAGTTGAGGCCTGTTCTTTTTTTATATTGGGAAGATATAAACATTTTTAACTTACCCTTCCTCATAAAATAATTTATAATAGTTCTTAGTTTCTATTCTTTTACTTTGTCCTGGCTGAATTTATAAAAGTATGTGTCTGTCATGTTGCGTACTAGTATTCTATTTGAGTTTGTTGTTTTTCTTTTCTTGTGGTGTAATTTTATAAAATAGATAATTACGTAACATTTAGCCCGGGTTTTTCAACCGTGGTTAGGGTGATTATCGGTGTTATTAAACTGGACGCGCTCGCAGAGCTTCGAGTGCACCAAGCGCTGCAAGCACGTCCAGCTTAATAAGACCTGGACAAAAAAATAACCACGATTGAAAAACGGGGGCTTGGTCATTGTTTTTCAATGCCACGTATAATAGGGAAAATATCTGCAAAGACTTACATGATTTTTTGTTAGGGATACAGTATTAATTGCCCAAGTCTAAAACTGATGTAATTTACAGCATTAGTGTAAACCCAGCAGTGTCAAATGGTTTCGCAACATCAGGCGAAGATGGCAGTGTTCGACTTTGGTCAGGCGGTGATTGTGTGCGAGAGATAAAGCTTCCGGTACATTCTGTGTGGAGTGTTACATGCCTCGACAACGGCGATATTGCTACTGGTGAGTTATTAGATTAGTTATATCGATTTATTATGGTATGATTTAACAATGCAAGTTTGTACTTGAAAACATGTCAATAAATTGTGAGGTACAGAACCACTATGCATAATTATATCATGACACTGTACATCAGATTTTCAGTGGCATAAATCTTCCATGATTCGGTAGTACCATTTGTCTGGAGGTGTGTATGGGTAGTGTCCAAATCAACTATTAGAAGGTCCATTTGCGATTTGATACATTTCTAACCTGTCATAAAAACGGTACAAGAGGTTTTATGTTCCCAAATAGCTTGTCAGGAAAATCATTGGTACAAGTTATGAGTCATTGACTATAACATTAATACCATACCTTACCACTAGGGTTGCCAACCATACTATAATATATAGTATTGTACTGTATTTCGAAGTTACGTGTGTATTGTTTATCAATTATCGTTCGCTATAACGGTGAAGGAAAACATCGTGAGGAAACCTACATACCTGAGAATTCTCCATAAGAATTTCGAGGGTATGTGAAGTCTGCCAACCCACTAAACCCTCTCAGTAGTAGGAGGCCCATGCTCAGCAGTGGGCACTATATAATACAGGGCTGGTATGATGATGATGATGATGACTGTATTACGGGACTCCGTACTATATACTGTTGAGGAAATATATAGTACGCGAAAATACTATATTTCCGTACAATAGATCAATGTTTATATTTTGCAACACTAAAACTAATAAAACTAAAATTGAATTGTCTAGTCTTGTTTCTTTGACTTGATTAAAAGACGTTTCAACAAATAAAACTAAAAAAAAAACAGAGCCAGTATATCTATACATATAAATAAAATTGGAGTGTCTGTTTGTAATATTGAAATAACCGTTTTTTACTACATGCATATGAATATATATACGGTACATACACCAAAATAACATTTTTTAAAATTTTTGTCTGTCTGTCTGTTTGTTCCGGCTAATCTCTGAAATGACTGGACCGATTTTGACGGGACTTTTATTGGCAGGTAGCTGATGTAATAAGGAGTAACTTAGGCTACTTTTTATCCCGGGAAAATATAAAGCGGGACTTTTATCCCGGGAAAACTCATTCACGCGGGCGAAGCCGCGGGCAACAGCTAGTCTTTAATAAAAATGAGCTTTTGATTTATATTAATTTATAAATTGACTTCGATAAAGCTTATGTCAGTTTTATTGAAAACAAAACATTGTTAAAGAATGCAAGAAGTGCAAAAAAAATATTTTTGTAAAAAATAAATGAGTAAAGAAATATAACTTGTCTATTTTTTATTCTTCCCATAAAATAGTATATTTTTCTACTTACTATGTTTTTTATAGTATTTTAAAAAACAATACTATATTCAGACAAAAAAATATTGGCAGCCCTACTTACCTCAGCCCTGTATTATATACTGCCCACTACTGACCATGGGTCTCCTCTACAACTGAGAGGGTTTTTAGGCCTTAGTCCACCACGCTGACCTAGTGCCGGTTAGCAGACTTCACATACCTTCGAAATTCTTATAGAGAACTTCTCAGGTATGCAGGTTTTTGAAATGAAATGAAATTAAATAATTTATTCGAAACCATAAAATGTTATACATTGTTTAGATTCCGTCAATATTAACTCTACCACCAGTTCGGAAAGCAGTTCTCACTAGAGAAGAACGGGCAAGAAACTCTAGTGTTGCTCTTTTGCAATCGCAACAATTGCATTATGTAGAGAGAAAAAAATACAATTCAGTATTTGTTAACTTTTGTTTAGAGCACTTTATTTAATTATACTCGCAAAATAGGTAATAAATTTTTAATTCCAACACTAGTGCATAACTATCTCAGGAATCATGTAATAATGTGATCTGAAATGTTCAAGATGTCGCTATTAATCTAAGTTCAAGATATACCCCTAATACTTAGATATAGTAAGCGAAAAGGGCAGACCAGTCCACACAAGCAGCAACTCGTTCACGAGTATGACGCATTTCCTCACGATGTTTTCCTTCACCGTTAAAGCGAGCGATAATTCACAAACAAAACACACATAACATTTTAGAAAATTCAGAGATGCATGCCCATGGGTTTTGAACCTGCGGACATTCGTCTCGGCAGTCCGTTCCAACCCCAACTAGTCTATCGCCGCATGCTGTATAACATTAATGCTATCATTTAATCATGCCCTCAATTCCAGGGTCAAGTGACGGCGTAATTCGCGTGTTCACGAAAGATCCGGCGCGTTATGCAGACGAGGCGACTCTTAAACAGTTTGAAGATGATGTCGAGAAGATGCAAGCTGCCTCACAACAAGAGATCGGCGGATTTAAACTTTCTGAGTATGTATTGCAGACAACAAAAACACTTTAAAACTGAGTTACAAAATGATCTTATATAGAATATAATAAATCATTAAAGTTTTAGATCTCTAAAATACGATTGAGTTATGATTATACTAAAACTTTTATTGAGTTATTTAGTCTAAGATAATTTATATTTAAAAAAAACCCAATTTCCGATGTTAAATGTAACTAGTAATACCACAATCATGTCCCTATAAGTGGCCAATTACCCTTATTTGATATGTCCAGATTACCAGGCCCAGAAGTACTTTTAGAGCCAGGTAAATCCGACGGGCAGACTAAGTTGGTCAGAAGAGGGGCCAATGTAAAGTGCTATTCATGGAGCGCGGCAGAAAACACGTGGAATGAGATAGGAGATGTGATGGGAGCGAACCCTGCCAGTGAAGGAAAAACTATGTACCAGGGGAAGGTATAATTTTATGTTGTAAAATTAATCTAAATTATACATAGGGTTTGGCTTGAGTCCTGAATTAAATAAGTAAAATTATCTAGCATTCAGTAAAGTTCGCTAGAAGTGTTAAGATACTTGTTTGGCATGTATAAATATGATAGGTCTATATAGATATTCTTCCATGGCACTGACGGTCTCCGGAAATACAGTTAGTTATTACAATTATAATTATATACTAATGAGACAAAATTAGATAGGTTTCAAATATTTCCTCGTATGCTGTTTGCCATTTTCGGCGTAATAATAATTTTTTATTCATTTCAGGAGTACGATTTCGTGTTCAACGTAGACATCAAAGACGGCGCGCCGCCAATAAAGCTGCCGTTTAACAAAACTGAAGACCCCTGGGTCGCCGCGCAAACTTTTATACACAAGTTAGTATGACAATAGGGGACCATCATATGTTTGATTTTGTACATTATGCTATATGTATGTAACGGTAAATACTACGAAAACAAGCTTTTCTGCGGAAACTGCATTAATATTGGTTAAGAATTGTATCAGTAATTTTTTATTTCAAATATTGCAATGGGCAGCCTTGGGTGCGTAGTGGGGTTATCGATTTATCTCTTTCTTTCGCATGCGTTGAATTCTCCATGACGTTAAATGTGGGTATTGCACATTTTTTCTGTTTCTTGTCACTTATCCCTTGAAATTGAAAGGCTTATAACTTGTTTATTTTTTGTCGGATTTTAATAATTCTTTAGGAGTTAGAATTTACATACACACACTCACGCCTTTCTTTTTATCCCTGAAGGGGTAGGCAGAGGCGCAACTAAGTGCTCCCACTTTTCGCCGTGCGTATTCCTTCCCATGGATTGATAGGGGGCGAGCCTATGGCCATATCAGGCACAAATTCCAGACTCCGGGTGGATACTGAATTCCAGAAAAATCCAATAACACTCCGCCCGACCCGGGGTTCGAACCCGAGACCTCAGAATTACAGTCATACATACAATATATATAGTCATACAACTACGCCACCGAGGCAGTCGTCAGAATTTATATGACATAAAATTAAAGAACAAATGTAAGTCCGGTCCCCTAATTTGAATGGAATAATTTCATAAAAATCCATAGTAAAAGGTTGAAAGTATTTTTTGATTACAATATATAGTTCTTTGAAACAACTTATCTTATCTACCACTGGTAGATATTAGTATAACATAAATATTTTTTACAGAAATAATCTTCCACAAGTCTACCTGGATCAAGTCGCAAATTTCATTGTAACAAATGCAAAATTAGACAGCTTACCAGCTTCTAGCAATGGGTGAGCAGTTGATATATTGTAATTATTTATTTTATACAAACTTATTTACTAACGGTAATTTCAATAACTATTCCAACTGCTAACTATGCATGGTAATGAACCATTATCTGTAAGCATGTCAAACAAACTTTATTCTGATTGGTCCATTTTTGCTTTGAATACGACGGTAGGCTAAGATTGTTTATAGGAATCAACCAGTAATAAACAAAGAAATGTTGACATCTCGGTAGTTTAGTATTTTGACAAATTCATTAAGGTGAAATTATTAAGTAGATCTATATATTTTTATCATTTAAGTTTTGATAAAAATTACAGCTTTAATAAGCAGTAATAGATAAACAAAATGTTTGATACATCATTAAAAAAATATTAGTCATTTTGGGCTTGGACGCCCAGCTGAATTATTTTAGTATGAACATAAATTATACTAGACGGCATCAACTACAATAATAATTATGTATAAATGCAGCAGTTACGCGGACCCGTTCACGGGCGAGAATCGGTACGTGCCAGGTTCGGGCACGGCTACTGCGGGGGCGGCGGTGGGGGGTCGCGACCCCTTCACCGGCGCCGGCGCATACACACCTGCGCCTGCGCATGCCATGCAAACCAACACGGATAGTCCACTCATACCGCACGACTCTTACATCAGGTGAGATTACTGTTAAAGATAAGCTTTTTAGCACAAGTCGTCGTGGAGCAATGGCCCACACTGGACATATTTAAAAATTTGATGCCTATACCATCACCACTTTTATATCCCCAGTATATGAGAAATAACGCTCTCTTCATGCGTTTATTCTGCTCGTATTTAAAAATTTTATGATATTACCACTATTAACAAGAAAGCATATTTTCTATAATTGATTACAAAGTATCAAACATAGCAAGGCTATTTTTGCTAAATGCGTTTCAATTTCAGATTCGATCAAGCCAACCTCAAAGCAATACACGAGAAACTAAAAGAATTTAATAGTAAAATAGGTGATGGACTGAGCCCTGTGACCGATGTACAATTAGAAAATATCGTTAAATTAGGAGAAATGGTGAGTGACAACCAAACATGTAATGACTATGCACAAGGATACTCATGTTGGTGGCAGTATATTTGTATACGCCCGAATAGCGTCCACTGTAGTGGACCGTCCACTTAAGGTGTATAACCCGCCATAGTGGCCCACGTAAGTCTCGCGTTTTAGGAGCAACCTGTGTATATTATTTCAAACATTCTGGCTTAGTAATTGTGTCGACTGGCCAGTGACCATGTATAATTATCTCGTTATTTGACATTATCTGGACCCTAGTAAACTAAATATGTAATTTCTCCATGTAACTGCATAGCAGCAAGCATAGTGTTATAATACCTTTTAATTCGTTTTTAAAGCAGCCCTACCGTACATGCATCCTTTAAAAGATATTTTTTTTTACAGAATAGTGCTTATGATGTAGAAACGGTAGCGTTACTAAAGAACATGTTAGAATGGCCAAAGGGTAAGTAATGTTATTGTAAATTGTTACATAAAGGTAAGTTATAGCAAACAAGTTATTGTCTTACCTGATAGTAATCAACGTCGGCAAATCGATGAGGGCACTAACTGCACAACCACTTTGACTTCTTGATTCTTCGTTTCTCTATCTTCAATATAATAAAATCTTCTTCATCAATATAATTTTCACAACTAACACATGAAAATACTTCATCATCAGCCATATGATCTCCACTGCTGAAAACAGATCACCCCTAGAGATTTCCAGAATCAAAATACTTAACTCTGTTTTGTTATTAATTTTTTTATAATTTATAAGCAGTAATCCACTTTTTTTGCAACTACTTGCATTACGCAAAAAATTTCCTTTTGGCGTTACGTTTTGTTGTTTTTTTTTATTCATTTTACGACTTGGTTCATTCAATTTTCATATCATTTCATGTTACTACCCCAGTATTTATGCAAATTGTCGCTCTATTTTATAAGAGTCTAATTGGAAATGTATATTATTATAGTTTTGTTGTTCTTTTACAGAAATACTCTTCCCAGTATTAGACGTGACTAGATTAGCTGTTAGGAATAAAGAAATCAACGGACAAATATTCGACACATCGTACGGCCCCTCGTTCGTTAAATATTTGCTGACTTTATTGAAACCAGGTATGACCCAATTTGACATAGTACACTAATTATATTATTTTACTTAAATTGTGCGTAAACACAATGTTAAAATAAGTCTGCATCGCACTGATTCGTCTTAAGACACTAGAAAGGCAAAAGAAATAAATATATTTTAGATTTTGAGACTAATATAAAAAGGTTAACAATTATTCACTGCTAGCTAGTGGAAAAGTTTTTCCGGGATAAAAAGTAGCCAATAGCACTCAGGAGTAATGTAGCTTCCTATTAGTGAAAGAATTTTCAAAACCGGTCCTGTAGTTCCTGAGATTAGCGCGTTCAAACAAACAAACTCTTCAACTTTATATATTAGTATAGATATACTTAAGAAGTTATAATTAATATGATAACACTGAAGATTAACTTGCAAGCTCTTGATTTGTCTTGTAACACAGTAGCATGATATATAACTATATAATGCATAATTTTCCAGATAATATGCCAGCGAACATAATGCTATCGATGCGAGTGTTGGTGAACGCGTTCAGCGACCTGCCCGGCGAGATGCTCGTGCTGGCGGCCCGCGAGAGCGTCGTGCACTCCATCATCTGTCTCACGCAACTCAACAACAACGCACAAGTAACGCTACTATCCTAGCTAAATGTTCCTCGTGAAAAAAAATTGCCGCACAAAACTGATGTATATTAAATATTGCCTATGTTGAGGGACAGTTTAGCTTTTGGAAAGGGAAAGAATTCTTAGAATTACTGTTACAAATTGTTGGAGAGTTCCATACTATTTACTTTCTATTTTTCTGTAAATTACTTTGTCTTGGTTACTCTGTGTAATATAAGGTCTGATTATCTTCATCTCTAATTATATTCTTCAAAATATTATACAAACATTTCCTATTATATTTCAATAGAAAAATAATAATCTTATATTTTTTTCAGATAGCGGCTACGTCGTTGCTGTTGAACTTGTCTGTTGCGCTCGCGCAACAACCGGACAGCGTTGACCTCGCCGAGTGTGTCATACAGTTACTAAACAAGATCACCGATAATGAAGCGTATTTCAGGTAAGTAATTACAAATATATCCAACAGTCCCACATATTGTCCTAAAACAACACATTTTGCTCGGGTATCCATAGGGCACGAGAATATGCCTGTCTCCTGTTATAAAAATAGCCGATGTTGGCTTTAGAAATCTCAATCTAACCCATGACATATATTTTTTAATTGCAGAGGCCTCGTCGCTCTCGGTACGCTGCTAGCCGAATCTCCGAACAAACTACAAATACAAACCAAAATAGTTTCCAACACTCAACTCAATAACCGACTGAAAAAGGACAGCGCAACAAACACCGTCGACGGAAACCTTAGGAAAATAAGCACTTGTTCCCAACAAATTATTACACTTTTATGAATAACGTATGTAACTCACTGCAAAGGATATAAGGCTGTTATTTATTTAAATACAATTGTTCAAGTTACATTTTTCAATAGATTTTTCATATATGCAAAGGTTTTTGAGATTAGAAGAATTGAGTCTATAAATAGTTATGCCTTTCCCTTCTGTGCAGTGCATAAATTGTAGCACCTATATTTGTATCTGCGTACCAGATACAGTAATGCCTTAAGGTGCCGTGCCGTACGCAGCTGCAAACGCTTGCGTCGATATTGGTTGGGTTGTAACGGAGCAACATTACTTCGACTAGTGCGGTAATTACAAATGCGACAGATTGTATTTCGGCAGCTTTGTGTGATACATACCTTCAGTCCAACAACGTACAGAGGAGCTTAAATCGGCTAGTAGTTTTTTTTAACAAGAGCAAAATGTGTCGATGGTTTTATTAAAGACTGGCCTGCTGCTGTCCTCAATTTCCTAGGCATAACTGATGTTTTAAAAATTATTCTCGAAATGGCTTATCGATAATCGATTAAAAAAATATTACTAACAGCTTTATACTATTATTTGAACTTGTCTCAAATAAGGAAGTCATTTTATATGCATGAACTAAAATTGCATACTCTGTTTTATTTTTTTCTTTAAATATCGTACGTAAATGATGCCCATCAGTTTTAAAACGACAGGTTTCTGATCATTGCTGCAGGTGGCAACGTGCTCGCTTGAAACACTTTGTATATCGTCGAAAAACAATTAATATTTAACCCTTTTTGCGACGTTCTGAAGTCTTCCTTAAATATTGTATTAAACCACTTTTTTTTATAATTTCAAAAGCATTTTACATATTTTACTAAAACTGTCAAATTGTCATAATATCCATTTTATGAGTTACCTGTTTTAAATCAATGTTCATTCTTTATTAATATCTAAGGAAGGAAAATATAATTCCTAGCATAACAAAACCATGACACTGATTAAACTCCGTAGTGTATCCCCATAATCTACGCCCTGACGCCTTACACAAGTGATTGGAATAAAATAAAACATTGAATAAATGAAATGTGACTGTATTTTTCAATTGTCGAAATAACTATATGCTATGCTTACGAATGGAAGTATGATATCATATTGCGAACATAGCAATAATAAATTGTATAAAACATAAATATAAATATCTTTTATTATACACAATGTTCATCACTTTTCTACCAAATCAGTGTTATTTAACAACCGCCTACATATTTTTATTAATATATATTTATGTTCATTTCCACTAAAATCATCTTGTATGCGATTGTTGAATATCACTACTGGACATTCACTATTTAATTATTTTACAATAGTTGTAAGATACAACGTTAAACATTTACTTTAAAGTAGAATTTATAATAGTTCATAAAAATTAAGTGTATTTCTATGGTGTTATCACAAAATATCTTCGAGCAAAATAATACATTCAGATAAGATGAGATGAAAGTATCATTAAGCTGTTTGGAAAGCATGATATAAAATCGTGAATAATAATAGCACAAAGAAGTCATAGCAACACTATGACTATTAATTTGAATTATTTTTTAGGTATAAAACTTAACATATTTTGTGTTGACAAGCTGATAAAACATCGAGTTTTTCTATGATTTCGGCTAATTATTATTTTTTTGGTCGCGGCATTTATGCCATGCGTAGGAGGACGAACAGCTATCAAGGAAGATAATGCTGATATCCTTGAGACAAGCAGATGGAAAAATAAAATATAGTCCTAATATCAGAAATTAGTTCCATATTTTACCAGAACATGGCGAAGTATTTATTTTTCTGGTTAGGCTATAATATAAAATGTCAATAATAATTAGTGACCGATTCGAATTCCGCAAGTGTATAAAAATCACGTGACTCCACACAATTTATTTCTTCATTTTCAACTCCTCAAACCTCCTGTTGAGATCCTCGAAGTCGATCTCATCTGATCCGCTGATATTGGGCGCGTTGGGTGCATTGGGCGCGTTGTTCGAAGTGTTGGAGTTGTTGCTGTGCGGCACCGAGGGGAGGATCAGGTCGGACGGCACGGAAGGCAGCTCCGGCAACTCTGGGAAGTGGTTGGGGGGCACGCGGGACCTCGGCTGCGGTGTGGGCACGTGGGCCGGCTGTAAGGAAATTATAATGTGTACAAATCCCACCTCATGTCTGTTAAAATTGGAGGTATACTTTTCCGCCTTAGGTACTCTAAAATAAGTTTTTAAGGACGCATTTACATTTTTGACAACTTCGATTTTAGATATTTTAATGACAAGAACGCGCTTTGCTACACGCGCACACATCGAAACCGATTTAAACTAGATTTTCCATTGGAACGAGCTAATCTTAATACTTGAAGTTATTATTTTACTCATCCATATTTATTTTTTTGGAATTGTCGAATGTTTACAATTATATTTAATAATTATTATTATTATAATTTCATCATGTAATAGACATTTTTATCTCTTTATTTTAAATGTTCCTTTTTTCATATACAAATATTTATTTATATAATATTGTTATATATACAAAAAAAAACATAAATACATATAAATTTTAAAAAAGTGTATCACCCTTCGATGGCGAGGCTCAAGACCCAAGCCACCGGTAGTCAGGGATTCAAAGTGAGGAATCTCCTCACAATGCGTTTGGTAAGCGATACGACCACCCATAAACAGTAGCAACACCATACAGCACCTTGAGTTACAAAATACTGTGTGGCATTTCACTGCGCTCGTCATTCTGATAAATAAGATGTTAAGTCTCATTATGTCCAGTAGTTAGACTGGCTACAATGTCCTTCAAACCGAAACACTACAGTGCATGCACACTGCTGCTTGGCGGTAGAAAAAGACATTGACATTGCGGTGTCCAGAAGTACTGCTTTCTGCATCTGGCTCTTGACCCAACGACTAATTGGTATCAAGCCATGAGCAGAAACGACAATCAGAACAATAATTGTGGAGTCCTCTTCTCACATGTCGGTAACCTCGTGTGCCAAATCTAAACATTTAGACATTTTGTCCTTTTCGGCCTTAACGAGGTTATCGTCATGCGGAATGGTGACGTCAACAAGTATTGCCCGGCGCGCCAATCGATCTACTATTACAATATCAGGATCTACTATTACAATACAATATCTTATTGGCAACAGTAGCCTGTCCGTGATAATAGATTGATCCCAGTACAGCGTTGCATGATCATTTTCGAGAAATGGTTGAGGCACATACTGGTAATATGGCACTTCAGGAGACACAAGATCTTGGCTACTAGGTTGTGTCTATGCAAGTACTCGCCGTTAGCAAGATACGAACAACCCGAAATCACATGCCCGTTTGATTCACCGGGACGGTGGCATGCCCAAGAGATATCGACCGTACCGTCCTACAGGATGTATTATAATTGTTCATATTTCCTATAATTGTTCGTCTTTATAACTTTGTCCATAATTGCAAAGACAAAACCCTCAGTTTCTCCAAAAAGGTTACCAAAACGTAGCCAAGACGGATGCGAGCTGAACGCCCGGATAGAACCGACCGTATAGTTCTTTGCTCTTCCATATCACCTCGCGTTCCCTAATGCCCATCGCCATAGGGTTTCGCCAGTTCTCATTCGCCAAGGAAAGTGGGATAAATCCCTTATCCACCATGACTACAATCTTATACATGCCCACTTCGCTGTGGAGGATATAATCCCTAAGATTGCATACCTCGCGGTTATGCAACTCCATTAAGTAAGCCTCGGCCCCGCATCTCCGGGGGATGTATAACCTCATCACTGACCACCGTGGGTGATGCATACGATATGCAGTCAGTAGGGTCCGGAACTTTCGATCCAGGGCGTCAAATTCAGTCTGAGTCCTTCTTTCTGAGTATACCAAAAGAGTACATGAGTACAGGCATAACCCAACCGTTGAAACCACAAATCTTGTTTCCACCTGACACAAAACTGTTAAATACAAAAGTATTCAACAAAAATCAGGCGGCCGAAGAAACGGTCATTCACCGATTGTTTTACGTCGGCACTCATAATACCAGGTGCCTCAGGCATACCCAGATATTTGTAAGTTTCCGTCTCAAAAAGGGATCTAACTCTCTAAGACTTGTATGTCACCAGAGACCACGACCTCTCCTCGCTTCACATGGATAACCGCACATTTATCTACACCAAACTCCATATTGATTGAGTTGCTAAATCTTTCAGTTATTTTTAACGACTCAATCATTTTTATTTTGTTTTGATGCAAACAACTTGAGATCATCCATGTAAAGCAAGTGAGATATAGGCTCACTCCCTCTCCATAGACGGTATCCTAATCCTGAATCCAACAACAGAGTACTGAGAGGATTCAGGGCCATGCAGAACCACAATGGTCTCAGGCTGTACCCTGTAGCCTGACCCTGGAATATACCACGCTTTAATTTAAGGAGCCCCCGCGCATCTCGGCGCTCTCGGCGTCAACGGCAGCGTGAGGCCTACCTGCCACACTGCTGTCCATCAGGGGGGTCCCAACAATCTGCTAAAAAGACAAAACTAGAGAAGGCACCTGCCCGCGACCCCCGGGTGGCCACTATTAGTTGCCTTTTACGACAGGCAGGGGATACCGTGGTGGAATTCTCCAAACACCTTCAATCCACAGGGTGGGAGACGCCGGTCAGTCGACCACCCGGCGCCTCCAACGTCTCTTCTGACGGTGGGAGGAATCCTCGCGTTCCAGATCCCTCTCGGCACTCTCCTTCTACGAGCGGACTATCTCGCAGAAGTGGGCCAACACACGCCAGACCTCCTGACTGCCGACCATGGGAGCGACCACGGCCGGCAACGAGAGGCCGCCTCCGACAACTGCTTTGAGAGTGCTGCGCTCATCATTCCAGGCTGGGCAAAACTCAAACGTATATTAAGCCGTAGCCAGCGGGCAACTGTCACAATGGCACACACAGCCGACACCTCCGTACCTAAGATACGAAACAGCTACTCACCGAAGCAGTCATGCCCAGTGAGTAGTTGTGGCTGAACTGTAGTAGTGAGTGTTTAGATATTTTTGTAGCTGGAAAGGCTTTGTAGGCGGGCAAAAACGCGAACTAAACCTAGTAAAATTTAAAAATAAATAATCACCGATACTAAAAATCACAAATAGATAAATAGTAAATACCATAGACTGCAAAACTTGTCGATTTTGTAAATATAAAAATACATCCGCCATTTTGATTATGAAATTTAAATATTCGCATTAAAATAAATGATTTTTTTATTAATTAAATCAAATTTGCATTGACTTATTGTAATATTAAATTTTCATACTTGCTTTTTGAAAAATAATAATTTGAAATAGTATCAACTATTTTATTCGTAGTATAATGACATCGCGATCAATTTATTACGTATTTATTTTTTGAAAAAAAGTTGTACACCCGTGCTTCCTCGGCCGCGTCTCAGCGCGGAATGACAGCCCGAAATAGGAAAATGTATGAAGAAATTCAATTCAGGTTATATTTTTTCTCATAACTGGAAAAGTATTTAAATTTACTTAAAAATATTTAGCCATAAAGCAAGAAGACTATATAAGCCAGCATATTATTTCGGTTTTATATTAAAATGTTCATTAGTCTTAGGTATAATGGTTCCGATTCAGACCCTATTTTTCGTCATTTTCAGCGATTCTTGCTCCAGAATAAACGTATTTACGTGTTAATATTGTATGGGAGCATACAATTTCTATATGCCATAAGCAAAGAGGAATGTTTAATCTTTATTTATATACCAAGATTTCTTCATAAGCGTGACTCCTGATTCAATAAATGGTACCTCAAAACCATGGAAATTTGTAAATGCGCCCTTAAGTAAGTATAATATTTACAAATTATATACCAAAAGTTTTAGGAAAATTAAGCAGAACATGTAATATCTTCATTCTACATTTTAAAAATTAACTACAAACTAAAATTAAAAAGTTGAAAACAAAATTTTCATTAATGGGTAGAAAAGCAAGAAAATAAAAAAAATGTGTATATAACAATTACCATGTCATGGTGTATGCTGTCGTAAGCAGGTGGCAAATTACTCATTTCGTCCTGTAAACGGGAGAAATGAATATTTCAGGAGGTTATTAAAAGTAAAGCAAATTAAAACAGTGCAGTGAGTGATATTAAGTTTACACAAAACTCAATCATCAATTTTATAGCAATGATTACCTGCAGAAAACTGTTGCTCAAAGTCTTTGAATCAGCACCGGGAGGCAAGTGGTATCCCATAGGCGGCTGGCTCGGTCCTCCATAGTTCTGTGGTGGTGGAGTAGCAATGAAACCACCAGCCTTGCCACCAGATGGTACCTAAAATTTACATTCTTTAAAATTCACTATACTATTGATATATTACTTACTAGGTGTGGGTCGCGGCTTCGCCCGCGTGGACGCCTTTACCCGCTACAAGTCTCTAGAACACGGTCCGACGGCCATCTACTTAAAGAATCAGATTACTAATATCCATTATTTCTCATGGCAGCAAATAACTGAGATAAAAGTAGCTCATGTCCAAAAAGAGACCTGAAATTCTAACCAAGACAATTTATATATATTTAGATAGAGCTCCTAAAAACTAGCCTTTTACAATATATTTTTTAATTTTAAAAACCTCCAATTTTGAGATTTTTGAAATTTATTTTGCTTAAAACCTACCGTTAATATAATTGTTATAAAAAAAGTTAGTTATGAATGGTGGGGCTAAAAAAAATTTTTTAATGGATCCAAGTTCCATATTTTACCCCTTTCATATCCCTAAAGTTTGAGCAAAGTTAGATTTTGAGGCCAAGCAACCATACAAAAAGCGGACATCTCCTTTCATCTAGATCCGTTTAGTTGTTTCTGCATTTACTTCTAACATCCAAACAGTTTTTTAGAAACTTTCACATTTATAATATTAGTAAGATTAATTAATTAATATACAAAATTGTCCTTTGCTTTACCTACTAATTCTGAATGATAGTAGGTTTATTAAACTACACTCACACCTTTTATCCCCGAAGGGATAGGCAGAGTCACAAGTGTACCCACTTTCTGCCATGTGTTTTCCATCCCTATGTTCTATTTGTTCCATCTACTAGGTCCTCCCCGCTATTGCCTATTGTTTATTATGCACATCACTATAACTGGTGCAGTATTACTAATCTACAGGTAAGGTTGTACCATATTAAACTCACAACTTCCTTATTAGTAATGAGAAGTAAGCAATAAAGGCATATTGTAGTCATTATAAATTTACAATGACGATTATCGACTACGTATTGTCAGCACTATCAGTGAAGGAAAACTAAATCAGGCAATTAATAGCCTCCAATAATCTCGTGCAACTAACCTGGCACCACATATAAATACATAATATAATGTTGATTTGCAATGTATTCACATAATATTGGATGACATAGATTCTGACAATGCCTATACAATCTTCTAAAGCATGTGCCAGACGTGCGGTATTTATGGAATTACTATTTTAATATTACGGATGTAACAACCTGGGTGCAATGATTATATTTGTAATCATGTTAATCAGAGGAATTTGTGTTACAGGTTTTAAAAGATAGGATTCTGTAATTTAGTTCCCAATACATGCGGCAAAAACAATGTTACTACTTTAAAATTATCTTCCATCACACCTTTTTACAAAACACACTACTAAAACACACATTATTACTCAAATACCTTTATTGATAACAAATACTTACTGAGGGATAGCTGAATGGTTCCACATTTGGCGGTGGTAAATTGGGCATAGGCATGGGTGGTTGAGGTGGATAGCCTATGAAACCGGGTGGCATGGGGGGACCATTAATGTCGATCAACAGTGCGTCTCGGCCTAAAACAATTATTGAATTAATTAAACCTAATATACATGATACAGGTGTATGTAGTCTACTTGTTTATCAATTATTGTAAAATAAGAAATTTTTAGTAGAAACAGTTACAAAGAAATATTACGGCCTTAACTTATTGTTTTATTATATCATGGTTTTTTTTTCTATAGGGGCACAGGACAGTGACTATACTACAACTAGCACAGTAGGGTCAAATAGTGTCAACTGGTGAGACCGGTGAGTCTGTTTGAACCAGATATACACAGGCTGAACCCGAAATGCGTTACACTAACATGGGCCCCTACAGTTTAACACCTTTTTTTTTTTTTTTTTTGTCGCGGGGAAATCACTTTAAGATCCCGCGTCAGTCCAAGGAACTGAGGCGGGTATGTCGGGGTTACTGGCATGCTTTGCACGCCTGCGTACCGACTAAAACCCCGCGGTAACCTTCGTCGACGCATTAGAGGCGGTTCCGGGGTACCATAAGGTATTACCTCAGATTGCTAACAGTTTAACACCTTGTGTACAGTGGTTGCTATTTATCAAGTATAAATTATATCCCACTATCAGAATAAAATGCTCAAATGATAGAACCCTTTAATTTAATTTTTATCCGTGGTGCTTTACAACTGGCTTCTCTAGTTGTAAACGTCCCTATACTTGAGGTTAAAATGCCTCCTTAGTTCATTATTTTGTCTCCCGCTTTGTTATGGAGGGAAGTGGACAATTAATATTTCCAACTCGTCCCTATCTTTCTATTTGATTAATTTCGTTGCGGGATAAAGACAGACTAGTGTTCCCTGAGACTCGCCGAGCTTCACCGCTTGGTGTCATAAAATGCGTGCCATTATTGATCCTGGCTTACAGGAGTTATAGTGGCGGGTATGACGGCGGGATAGTCTATCAGAATAAAATTGCATATTAAGCACTCTGGACATGTATGTACCAATAATTAAATAAAAGTAAATTGGATACTCAAACAATATTCACCTTGTTCTTCCCGCATGACTTGTTCATCGGGAGTGTACTCCACATTATAGTTCTTAGCTATCTCTATTAGGTATCGTTCAACAAGGATCTTCGGAGGGCTCTGCACTGACAACTTGTGCTTCAACTTATCACTAAGTGTGCTCACACTCTCATTCCTACACGCGTCTGCGTAGATCTTACCGTATTTTGCGGTGAATAAGTCTGAAACTACTTTCAGCTCCTGAAAACAATAACATCAATTTTTACCCGATTGCGAAAGAAAGAGGGTTATGTCTAATTTTTTTTTTATTCGGAATATTGCATTAACAAATAAACTTGAGGGAACAGTATTAATCTTGTAAAAATATGCAAATGTTAAAAAAATATGTCATATTTAAATTCCATAAAGTTATGATTATTCTAAGGAATATAACTTTTGTGCATCATTTATTCGTACAGGAAACCGAAAGGTCATGAACATATTGTATCTGACACAATAAAAATTTATCAATATATTAGAAAAGATTGTGTATTGCATACATAAACTATAGTCAAGCACATAATTTTAGATTTTTACGTAGAATTTTATAGTTTGTTGGTTATACAATAAAGAGTTCTAATATTATTATTATATTTTTAATAATAGCCCGCATACCATTTTAATGATTTTCTTTTATGACCATAATTCATGTGTACATTAATTATAATAAGATTTTTTAAAATTATGTTTTGGTAGTTCATGCACCAAACCTAAAACATAACTTTGTCGAATAATTATGTCATCCAATATCCAATATATTTATCTCAATTAAAATGTATTAAACATAAACAAAATAACATTTTACCTGAATATCTGTGTGCATCCTGGGAGCAACCCATATGAGACTGGATATAGCTTCTGCCAACCCTTCATCCAACTCCTTCATCTGAGTGACGAGACCAAATCTCGCCAACACAAGGTCACAGTACATCTCAACTATCTCCATTGCCTCTACCATGTAGTCCTCTCTGAAATAAAACACAAAGTTTATAAACATACTTTATTTTTATTCATACTTGCAAACTATTAAGATTGATACCCATATGATGTCTGAATCTTGTACAGCATGTGATTTTTTATTGCTTTTCTTGTAAAAACTTTATTAATTAAAAACACCTGACTCATCATGTGTGATAAGTTTTTTACATATTTGTAGATTGATAGCAACGGAGAAGACACTATAAAATGGAAAGTAATATTCTACAATAGCAGATTTATAGTCCAAACCTTTCTTTGTAGACAGGAAGAAATATGTGCATGATGTATTGCATGATGATAGAACAGCAAGTTGTTATAAATACACAACTTAGCACTGCAATGTTTAATTGCAAATAAATACATGTCTCTTGTAGGAATATAATGAAAATACTCACATTTGTATCAAAGAAGATACAGTATAATATTTATGTTGGTGGCTGCAGGAAAGTAAACATAAGGTTTGCAAAACTTTAAATAACAAACTAAACTATGAGGCCTAATGTTTCTAAATATGCGTCATCAACTAGTAAATAAGACAGCCATTGCATCACTGTAAATTGAACGGATTTATAATCGAGGACATACATGTACCTAACGAAATGTTTGTGCACACCTTACTAACTACAAATGTTATGAGCGCAACAAAATCTACTAACCTGATAATATGTTCCACCCGGATTTTAGCTCGTTCAGTTTTACCAGCGGCAATATATTCAGCAATTTCCTTCCTCGCTTTTGACGCTAACTCTGTTTTCTTCTTTTCCAACAACTTGAGACGGTTTATCGCCAGTCTTAGATGCGTTTTGAGTTTAGTATAGTTGGGATTTGTGGAAAACATCTTGATTTGTTACTTTTAAACAGTCTTTTGGTGAGTAATAGAAAAACAATTGTTATTTTTAGTATGAATCACCACTAACGCAGTGCGTTGATTTGTGAGCATATCTGACATTTCACATTAAAAGTTACAAAATTCATTGATGTAGTGAACTACAATTATTAGGTTTGTACGAGTGGGACAGGGACAAAACAGATAAAGCTAATAATAATAGATTTCCAACATAGTTACATTGGAACATTTCAAATAACAATTTTTATGTGTCAAAATAAAACCGTTCCGTTATTCACAAAAAGATATAGAAATATTTAACATAATATTATAACGAACTATTTATTTAAAATGTACTAATATAGGTCCAAGTCTGTCACTGCAGAAAACTAATGGAAAATAAGTGCCTATTTTTTGTTCTGATTAATAACTGCTGTCCGTACTTGAGGGGAAATCCCTCCAGTATACGGTTTTCGCAATATAATACTAATTCCATAATATTTACAACTAAAATTACATACTTACCGTACAAATAGTCGCTTTTTATTTAATCTCCATATCAATAATTAGAAACCTCTCAGTCTATGTCGTATTTATTTTTATAAATGAAGGCCGTAAAGTCCATATTAATAATCGATTTGGGTCTCAATCTTGAGACCTCATGGTTGGTGGATCAGGGCCGTATTTAGATATTTTATATGTTAGTGTTTTTCCCATTGCCTTCCAGTAGACCTAAATGCTTATTGAAAGCTTTTTGTTTTGGTTATTTTTCGAACCTATATAATAGGTAAGTACTTATTAAATATTGAAACTGGCCGGCAGATAAGTACTTACTTCAATTTGTGTAAACTACTTAACTAAATAACTGTTCGAAGTGGTTTAAAATATTTTTTACGTAAACCAATAGCAAAAAACATTTTTTTATCGATGCAATGCAATGCAATCAGCCCCGTATTATATACTGCCCACTGCTGAGCACGGGCCTCCTCTACTACTGAGAGGGGTTATGCCTTAGTCTACCACGCTGGCCTAGTGCGGGTTGGCAGAATTCACATACCCTCGAAATTCTTATGAAGAATTCTCAAGTATGTAGGTTTCCTCACGATGTTTTCCTTCACCGGTAAAGCGAACGATTATTGATATACAATACACACGTAACTTCGAAGTCAGAGGTGTGTGCCTTGGGTTTTGAACCTGCGGACATTGTCTCGGCAGACCGTTCCATTCCCAACTAGGCTATCGTCCACTTTTATCGATACCAACTGCTATTATGAAATATACACGTACATCGCCTCTTAAGTGCTAGCAGCTTTGGTGGCAGCGCACTGTAAAGCGGGATATTCTGGGTTTGATTACAGGCCAGGCAAAGAATATGTACAAGTTATTCCATTCGATGTGGCAATAGGCTTGCCTATCCCAATATGGGACGGAATAAGCTTAGCTAAAACTGGGTTCATTATATGCGGTTTGGCGCAATTAGTGGATGTCCAGGTATATGATCTAAGTAGTGGACCAAGGGGTGGCCCTTCGGGGTAAATGACGGAAGTGCGAATGTGTGTACTATGATGGCCACGAATTATACCAACTCGATACAGAATATAAATGTCTCTTGCGTATATAAAATAATGCGGTTAAATAAAAGTGGGTAGTGTAATAAAGGACAGGCATATTCATACAAAAGTTAACATTTTATTTAATTACTTTTTTACACAATAACATTAGACACAATCATAAAATTCACTGGTTCCTACAAAACACTTTCAATACTTACTACGTAAGTCAAACAAGTTATTTACGCCAAACAAACATTTTGTATATTTTAAAAATACATTTTCCATAGCACAATAACATCGTAACAAAAATATGTTTTCTTTTTAATTCATATTTGTGATTACAGTGTACTTAGCTCATACAAACACTATACAGGGAATGAGGAAGTGATAAAGCAGTTGTAGTCTACGCCAGTTTATGGCCAGCTTGAAGTTACCTAACCTTTGCTCCCCCTATCTCCCCTCGAGCTGAGAGTTCTGCGGAGCGACAAAATTCTAACCAGCCAAAAAGATTGATGATAACTGTAGGTACAATGAACATAATAAAAATAAAATATTTGTATAGGTCTTCGTTACCATTATTTTTAACAACGTTATTTTACGTCCAAATAATCAAATCTATTATCATTAATATTATGCAAGTAATTTGAACAAGAAATTTTGTAGATTAACGGTTAATTAATTAAGTGACTTTTAACAACTTCAGCTATATAAAGCTTAAAAAACATACAAGTCAACTCCAGGAAAATGTTGAAATACGTTTTGTTTTGCACTCAGAAAAACACAGGTGAATCAGGCCCGTATCGACTAGGCACCAAACCAGCGTTGGGCGGAGAAAGATATCACTTATTACATACAGTCGTCTTTCGAAACTGCCCAACGAATCCCAACAGAACCCTTCTCCGCTTTGGTTACTGGTAGATACGGAACTGAAATGAACGTTCATGAAACATAATAATTCTTGTGTCAACTCATTAGATAATATATAGGCATGCATTCAAATCTAGCTATGAATGCTCTTTGTATATTTTTACTAGCGGATCTTAAAATAGAGAAACATGGTGTTCAAATAAAATATATTCCCTATGTTTAGCGTTCAAACTTCAAATCCATGCCGCGACCTAGACCTACGAACTTTCGCAATATGCAATAAAAAAAATACTATGAAGGTATTCGGTTTAAAACCCGATCCAGGATATTCCTATTCTTATTTCGATAGTATATCGATGGCTATTGTTTAAAGCTGAAGGACGAGAATGTTTCTATAACTACATATTTAAGCTGTGTTGAGTTTTGAGCAAAAGTGGCACCTTCACGATATGGTGTTAAACATTTTCACGTGACTGAACTGATATCGCGATCGCTAGCAATGTTACGTATCATTACGAAGGATATCAGAATTGCTCATACATCACGTTTCACACAGATAAATGATTTACACTTATTATAAGCACATATGTAACATCCAACATATAAATATTACACTACGATATACAGATGCCTTCGCGTTATCAGAAAATAATGCTTTTTAATATATTAACGGACATTACACCCACAAAGTTAATATAGAGAGCAGCAATGTTACAAAAATAATACATCTTAATTGTTGCTACACGTTTATCGTGTTTATTATTAAAATAATAGATATATGAATCGTTTTCAAAATTTTCTTGAATTAGGTACAGTGTCGCTTAAGGTAGCAAATATTATAACTACATTGAATATATTAAGTACGAATTTCATTGTAATAGAAAATTGACATTACTTTTAGAAAACTAATTAAGTAGGTAGCACAATTAATAAGCAGACACAAATTCAGCCTAAAAAATAAAAATACTAACAAAATAATACTGACCAACAATACATAATGTGTGTATAATACATTTCGTTTCAGATCGATTCATTATAAAAAGTGAGAAAGATACAATCCATTATATTATAATAATCGTTCACATACGAAAACATTCAAATCAACAAATTGTAGTCACATGTTGACAATAACAAGGTAAGCTCGTTAAGATCTTATATTGTCGAATGTGAATTATTTATGCGATAATTATTGTCACAACAATCATACCTACACCTTGAATATACATAAAATATATAATACATACAAAGACAAAAAGTAAATGCGTAACGATTTCAGTTAACTGTCGTAAATATAGAAAGATCAAAATAATACTGCTACATTATAAATAAAAAACTTCAAAAAGTAATTCCTTATAGTCTAATTAGGTCTAAACATTCAGTCATTTTCACAAACTAAATTACATGTAAGACTAAGTTTCCTGTCATTTTTGTTTTGAAAGTTATCAAAGTCGTCATGTAATACAACAGTTGTGGCACTAGCACTAGACGGACTATGAGAATGTGTAAGATTTGTACGATTGCTATCAGCCAAGTGTTCCAGCTCATGACTCTCCAGATTAGGTACGCCTGAACACACTGAACTTACGCGAGACACAGATTTCCTTTCCTCTGGCGAAGACTCTTTCGTCGAACTTCGTCCCACTAAATATAGTAAAGAACAAAGGAAAAACGTTGCGTACGTCCAACTGACTGTCATGATCAAAGCTAAAAATGTACCGATTTGTGAATAAGGGAGGAGATTCGATCGTAAAAGAAAAATTCCCGCAAAACCTGTAGTCAATGCTGCAGCTATCGTTGGACCAGCAGATGCTTGTAAAGCATGTTTGACCCTAGCGAATTTACTACCACTCGCATTTGTGTAGCTCAGAGCATAATGAAGACTAAAGTCAACAGCTAGACCAGCTGAAGTGGAAATTGCAACACTCTCTAAAATATTTAATTTCCAACCATTTAATACAAGTATAGCTATTGTAACAGTTGCGGAAAATATCATAGCCAACAAAGCACAAACACTGATGACAAAACTTAAAGTGGCAGGAATCAAAACTATAAATCCTAATGTTGCTGACAATAGTAAAGCAACAACAGTTCCACTAGCCAAGGTTTTTTGAAGATCGTAAAATTGGAAGTCTGACAAAAACCATCCACATTTCATGCCTGGTGGAGCAGTTTTAAGTTCCTGCTGTGTCCAATTTTCAACATGAACAAAGAATTTGTTCATTGAGGTGTATGACATTGAGTATGGGACAACACTTTCAAATTCTACCACCATTGCTGCTACTGTTGGCTTTGCACTTCTAAGGAACTTAGGACCTGCTACACCAGGCAAGAATAACTCTCTAGGTGTTTGATAAAGAGATTCAATAGCTTTAATGATGCAAAATTCAAAGACTTCTTTCTTATAAGGAAAACGAGATGATTCACAACATGGACTCCTATTTATTTTATCAATATTGTCTATGCATCTTCTACTCATGTACATTTTGAAACTTTCAATAAAGCAATTTGGCAGAAGAGGCCCTAGTGTCTGCTGATAGAATGGTTGAGCTTTAATTCGCGCACAGAAACCTAAGAGCCATGCTTGTGACTTTGGGTCTGAAATAGAGAAATTTTCATCAAAAACTAAGTGACCTTTAGAGGAAGGGTCCATGTGATTTCCATTATCAATGGCTTTGACTCCCCAGATCCATCTGAGAGGCATTTTACTGCCAGTACCTATATCCTTACCAAGCCTTTCAAATATAAATTTGTCTCTATACTGCAAATCATATTGTTCAAAGGGATGAGATGTTTGGAAAATCTGAAATTGTTTAGAGTCAGGTAATTGAAGACCTGGTGAATTAAATACTACAAATATACTGCCCACTCCAACAGCACCCAATATTACAACAATTGCTACATGCAGTTTAGTAACACACATTATAATAAACCTATTCAATACAATTCTGATATCGTCCCATACCTCACTAATTGTTTTGTGCACAACACCAAACAAGTTTTTATTACTTGTACATAATTTAACATCTATTATAAATACTGATACTGGTAACCAACTTATCATTAGAATAAAGTTGACTAGAACAGCAGTGCCTGCAAAAACACTGAAACAATTGATGGCTGGAATATAGCTGACATATGAAGCATAAAATGCTACAGCAGTTGTCAAAGTAGTAATGAACATTGTGACCACAGAATGTTTGATGGTCTCTTCAAGAATCTGTACAAGAATTGTCTCTCCAGCACTGGATACATTCTTGATATCAGACAAATCATTATCCTGGCTAACAACATTATCTCTTATCAATTGTGTACTGACCATTTTCCAAACTTTGATATAGAGAAATGCATCATCAGCACCAATACCTATGACAACTACTATTACTAAAAGATTCATAAAGGGAAAGAACTCCAAATTGAACACATAAACATACAAGAAGTATGCAACACCTAATGAATATGTTATGGCCGTAAAAAGTAGCAAAGTAAGTATGAGAGATTTTGTGTAAACCCATACACATACAAAAACAAAAATGCCACCTAATCCTATCAACCATGTGTCTTCTATTACCCATATATCAAAGAGAGTATTTTTTAACCCAAAATCCATAGCTGGTATAACAAGTGTATCATAAGATAAATTTGAACTTTGCAGTTTAATATAATACGGTAATACTGTACTGCTTCTTGGCAATGGCAAGAAAAGCATTACATTTTTGACAAGGCTTTGTGAAAAATCTGCTGGTGTAAATGCTTCTGAATCTATCAGATAAAATAATAAATTATATACAACATCATATTGAGAACAATACTTGGGAACTTTGCAGCGATCCAAGTCACATGATGCCATCAGAGTGAAATTATGGAAATATCCAGCACATCTCTTCAAAATACTGACAGTTTTATTCACATCCTCCTTACTTAAGTCTTCACATGAGTTTTTGTTTGATATTAAAGCTATGTAATTTGGTACACTCCACACTGGGCAGCACAGCACCTCCGAGTGACCTGACCTTTGGCACATGTCATAGTATTCCAAGCCACCAAGTTCCACTAATTGAGACTGCAGCCTACACATTTTCTCTATGTTTTCAAATGTTAACAAAGATGAATTATCATTATTAGTGATAACAAGATGAGCATATTCTGATATGGGTGGCCCACATGTCCCCGAGGCATAGTTTATATGGATAGGTATATCGGGTCTCCGCTGCATTTCTTTTAGAGACACCCATTGTTTTCTTGTATGATCCTTGAGAAAGATAGCATTATCATCCTCAAAGGTCACATTTACTCCAAAACCCCAATGGACATGGCCATTGGATATGTTAGATTCCGGCGTATCGAACCAGGTCTTCTCGTAGCCAGTGCTGTTGTAGTTGAAATTCTTTTTCTTGTTACGTCCCTTGTTTTTTGTCCGCCTTCGTCCTGATCGGAGCTTGTTTTGTCGTGTTCTGTTGCTATATGTTTGGTTCATACGAAGTTGATCTTCTATCTCCTTAGGATTGACGGCTAGTCTTCGCGAGGGTCGGGTCTCATCTATAAGGTTTTCCCAAGCGATAAATCGATGGGCTAAGGTGGTGCCGCGGGTTTCAAACCCCACTATTGGGTCTGAAAATGATGGCAGGTCGTGCAATATCAGAGGGATTATGGTAAGAACAGTGGATATCACGCTCACTGTAAACAAAACGACGTACGAGTGGCGAACAATAAATCTGGCGTAAGCAGCAAACATGTTTGGGCGATTTCCCAAGCTTCATAATAACGGTATAACTATCGCACCATGTTCTCCCAATGATGTAACACATTTCAAACTTCCAAAGCTATTATATAAAGTAATTAAAAAGGGATTACATGTTTGAAAACCTAAATTGGGAGAATGGAAGGAATGAAGAATCTCACCACACAAAATACAAATCACCAAACACAAGTGACAATTACTGACAAGTGACAACTGATAAAATATAACAAATGTCATAGACATTTTTTTTTATTTTGTTTTCTCCTTCTTACTAAGCATGTAACAAATCACTATAGTGCGTTTCAACTTTAAATTCCGATGGCGTGAATTGGCACCCCTGTCTGACAAGATGGTGGACATTATAAAGGAAATTTCCGCCATTTCAGTTTAAAAAAGTAGGGTTACCAGAGGATTAATGTATTTCCTTGAATAAAATATAATATCAAAAATCCAAACAATAATTGTATAACATCGATTAAAATGACAATAAATAAATTGCCAGTGGAATAATACAATGTATTATATGATAATTAATGTGTTTTGTGTTTTTTGTGCCGACTTGTCATAATTGATTTTTAATAATTACTTACCTCCATGACTCATTAAAAAACTAATGTAATTTCATTATGATAAAGAAATATTCGTCGTGTTTTATTTATAAATGTATTATCCTAAATCTACAAATATAGTTAATAATGGTTTAGTAGATAAATATATTAAAGTTTATTTAGCTGCTGAATATCTACACACTCATCAATTATGCTTATAGTGTTTGATTTACTTCCGTAAATTGCAGATTAAATTTCATAGTTTTATTTTGTGACATAACTATTTGTACATCTTAGAAAAAAGAGAAGCATTTATTGGAAACTTTTGTAACGCATTTATTTTTATTAGCGCAATGCAATAGCAGCGTAGAAGTAAAACTATAATGTGCACATAGTAGAATTATATTGTATTCAATTTGGCAACAACAGTCACAGTAAAAAACAAAAGTCAACAATCATAAAAAGAACCAAGTAAGCAAGACAGCTAATATATTCAAATTCAAATTCAAATTCAAATCATTTATTCAGTAATTAGGCCCCTAAGGGCACTTTTACACGTCATTTTTACAATGTTTTTATCATCTAAAGATTCTACCAGTGCTTCGGAAAAGCCCACTGACCTGAGAAGAAGCACCAAGAAACTCAGCGTAGGTCTTTTATTATATTTTTTTTATATATATTTTTTACAAATTGCAAGTACATTATAATAGACACAATTTAATTATAGAACATGTGTGAATCTGAGCAACCTAATCCCAAGCATTTGTATCTTCAAGATAGTCTCTTATACTGTAATAACCTTTTTTGCAAAGACGTTCTTTGACAGTAGTTTTAAATTTTTTTATTGGAAGATTAACAATATGCATAGGAAGTTTATTGAAGAAGCGTACGCATAGACCAACAAAAGAATTGCTTATTTTATGGAGACGAGTAGCATGTACTATAAGTTTATCTTTATTCCTAGTGTTTTTATTATGAATATCGCATATTCGGTCAAAATTTGCAATATTTTTACGAACATACATAAGATTTGCAAATATATTTTGCGATGTTACGGTAAGAATGTTTATCTCTTTAAACTTTTCTCTAAGAGAAACGCGAGGTCCGAGACAATAGATAGCTCTAATAGCTCTCTTTTGCAAGACGAATACTGTATTAATATCCGCAGCATTGCCCCAAAGAAGAATACCATACGACAGAATACTATGAAAATAACTGAAATAAACAATTCTTGCCGTGTCTACATCAGTCAGACGCCTTATTTTTCTTATAAAAACTATATTTACGTCGTAAAAGATCAAAGAGGTTCTACCTCAACATAAACTACATAGCTAGTTAATTATTACGTCTTTACGGCAGAATTCAAAGATATTAATAATAAATTATTTGAAAAGTGGGTACATAATTTATGCTTATATATTTTAAAATTTGATTTGAAATGTTAGTGTTTTGTTACTAAACAAAACATGTTCCTATTACAAAAAAAAAATCTTCATTTCAAGGTAACGCATTTTGAGTGATGTAGCAGCACTGCATATACATTTCTGCCAACATCACGCCATCGGTAAAATAAAATGAACGCACTATACTTCGTTTGTGTTATGTCATAAAAGTCGAGTTGCTGCTTGCTTTGAAATTTAGTGGTAAAAATTCCACTTCCTATACTAGGTACACCATCACATGATTGGAAAACTGTTTTGCGAATATGTAAAATTAATTATTTGCATAACTTATAAAGAAACAAAGAGTTCTACGTAAATAAAGGAATAAATGTTTAGTCGTTTTATAGTCTTTGAATATTATTTTTTTATAAAATCTTATTTTGAAGTGGCAATGTACCATTTTATCAAAAATATTACCTATTTTTGCTATGAACAGTGGTGAATTTGTATATATATTGTTTGAGACTGTATTTTACGACTACAATTCTAATATATACACAAAACTACTATAAGTGTCATAATTTTATAATTAAATAATAACCTACTTTTTAGTCACAAGGGGTTGATGTAGCAAAGTTTTTGTACTAGCAACATTTCTATTGTCTCTGACATCTTGTGATCACAAGACCTCTCCGTTTTGAGTTTTCTTGTCAAGGCAAAAATTGGGCGAAAAAAGGCCGTCCCTTTCGGGATAAGCGGGTAAAACAGCTCCAATATTCTCAACTAAAATCTCAAGATGAGATACTTCCTGACGTACTTGTTCGTGCTGCTGGTGGGACTCGCCATACCCATATTCTCGCTGTACTACTTGCTGAATGGAAAGGGTGAGCAGATAAGTTTCGGATGGTTCCTCGAGAACACGTCCCCCTACATGTGGGGGACGTTGGGAATCGCCTTCTCCGTCGCCTTCTCGGTAGTGGGTGCCGCGATGGGCATCCACACGACCGGAGTGAGTATAGTCGGAGGAGGTGTCAAGGCGCCTAGAATCAAGACCAAGAACTTGATCTCCGTCATCTTCTGCGAAGCCGTTGCCATTTATGGACTGATCACTGCCATCGTATTATCGGGTATGCTGGAGAGATACACGGAGCCTCTGACTGACGTGACCATCAAGCAGCAGAACTGGATGGCTGGATACGTGATGTTTGGAGCTGGTCTGGCCGTGGGTCTGGTCAACTTGTTCTGCGGTATTGCCGTCGGCATCGTGGGATCGGGTGCTGCTCTAGCTGATGCTGCCAACGCTGCTCTGTTTGTCAAAATCCTAATTGTTGAGATCTTTGGGTCGGCCATTGGTTTGTTCGGACTTATCGTCGGCATTTACATGACGTCAAAAGTCAAAATGGGCAACCAGTAATTTAAGAAGAACAGTTGTTTTAAGTGTAAGTATTATGTGCTTCTCGCTTTAATAGTATAATGTTAGCGCATGTGTAAGTGTTGTTGAAATGGTGCTAAACTATTGTCACTATGGAATGTCACATGCTGTTTGTAAATTATATCAGCCATTGTGTTCTTTGAATGCAAATATATGACACATTAAACTTTTTGTTTTATTAAAAAAACTAATACTTCTTGAGCATAATTATTTGCCCCGTCACTAATATCTTCTCAAAAATATGATGTCAATATCATAGTATTTTGATTTATTTATATTTAAAAGTTTATAAAATTTCTTCTATGACTTATCTTTAAGTACTACAGATTGTTACAATTATTGATTTTTACAATACTTCACGCTACCTAGTAAAGTACAGACTTATTATCATTTTAACTGAATGATACTTTTGCATAAAAAATGAAATTAAAGAAATAAGAGTTATATAAATATGAGTTAACTTTTATACGAGTTAAAGTATTGTTCTAAGGATATTTTATATTTATATACTGAAGGAGATGACGTCAGATTGTGATATTGTTGTCACCAAAATACATAGTTGACTATGTAGAGATATATAATAGTCATTTTTAAACCACTACATATCCTTAATTGCTTATGAATAACAAACAACAAAATGCTGAATTTTAAATAATGATATCCATTGTCATTTGGTCCTTAATCCTTAAACGCCCACGGTGGACACCGGTGTCCATTTAGATAAGGAAATTAGCTTATAACTATATATAACTGGGCATTGATGGGTTAACTGAGTAATTGCAATTTAAATATAGGAAACTGATTATTATGCAATTATGACATTTTTATACCTAATGAGGTTAAGGACACTATATTTAAATTGAGGTCATTGTCAACAGTGTTAGGGTAAAAAATCTCATGAAGATCTTTATTACAAAGCTCTGGCCATCTCAAATATGAATGGTACAGTTGCATATTAGTTGTCTTAAAAAGAATACTATCACTTCACAACATTCAGTATGTATTTAACCTGTCGACGCCCGCTTATATATAGATATATACGTGGTTGCCCTATATACCCGGACACTGGTGTCCGCTGTGGGCGTTGACGAGTTAATATTGATTATTTATTATGTGGATTTAATATTCTCTCCTTTTTTGTTTCCAGTATGAAAATGCACTGGATCAGCCCAGCCTTGACTTCAAAAGAACACTTATGAAAGGAAAGTATCCAGTGCTCGAACGAACCTCTATTTATCATGGGAATAAAGCTTAAAAAATATTATTGCAGTGTTGAAAATGTGTATATTTCCTAAACTGTTGATGTGTTTACGTTGTAATGTAAAGTCTTCTTGTATTGCGAACAATATCTGATCTTAGCACTACATAAACATGTTTAACATAATGTCAAATTATATTTTTCTACAAATTAGATTGGTGAAGACCATTCACCAGATGTATTGACTACTAATCATCCAATTTTTTGCTATCAGTGGGACTGATAACATTATTACATATTATTTAATTATTTTAAATGCATTTTGTGCTAAGGTAACAGATATTATAAACAGGTTTGAATCAAACTGGAGTGTTTTTTTGACAACTTTTCAACCAATAGAGATTGTGTCGTACAAACTGTATAATCCTAATATTCATGTTGACTGGATACAATGTAGAAATAACAAAGCATGGTGGAAATGCGCACGCATATCTGACGCCTAAGAACATGTCGCCTTCAAAGCACAATGTTGTATCAAGTCATTTTCGTTAAGGGCTTAAACATTCCATAAACCTTCATTTCAAGTTCTATAAAAGCTATCATTGGTTTTGAGTCAATATCCCCGTTTCATATAAACACATGTGTACATATTACATTTGGAGTTTGTAGTATTTTTCCATTAGATACCGATGAATACACCAGACTAATGTCAACATACTTAGAACTTAGTTTATTTAAAATATAAAATTCTCAATTATGTAATCTGTATCTATTCGGAAAACGTCCTGTTAATATCTGGTATAGATAACATTTATGATTGTCTATTTTTTTTATTGATATAAAATCAGTCCACTTGTAAATATTAGTTGCTTCCCTGTACTAATTTATTGTAAATTCATATCCTTATAAAACTTTACTCTAGGTGTTAATGTGAATGCCATAGATTGTTTGAATATCGATCGATGAATTAAAATCGATTCAAATCGATAATGGCTATTAGGCACAATGTGCAAATTTCGAAACAAAACGATTGTAAAAGTATTATGTCAGTCTTAAGTACCGTTTACTGATGTAATTCTAAGTTAATTATTTGTGCAAATGTAGATATTATGTATGTTGATGAATAAATAGATAAAAAGTTAAGATTGCAGTTTTTATTTCATATGACCCTCTCACTAGCTTACCTACTGATATTGCTCCATCACCAATTCCATCTATTTCTACAAAATACAGGATAATAATACACATATTTAGCAATAAAATATTTTATTTCATTGTAAAACAAGTCCACAAGGTTTGTATTATAATAAATTTGAAAAATTGTAAAATTACAAAAATGAATACCCAAATAAAAGTATCACAAATTGGAATGTAGATAAAATTAGACGAAAATTTAAATGTAAAAATTCGAAAGCAATTACGTAATATAGTAAACTTATCTACTACATGAAGCAGATACTTGAGCGGAGATTAATGTGGCAGTTTTGATAATACATACATATTTTGTAATTTAAAAGAACTACTATAACTTATGGGTGATTTATTTCTTATTAACCTACAGATGTTTTAACAGGATGAGTTCTACGCTAAACGAGCTTGTGTTAACTTGCTTTGGTTGTACCTTACATTTGAGTCAAAAATAAATTACGGCGCTTATTCATTAACACAGATCTATTAAAAATAAGTATGGCAATCTGTCTCTAAATAATACGTAAATAAAGCTTCTCCTTAATTTTCCACTAGATTTATTCTAATTTTACTTGCTATAAGTGTAAAAATCTATTTATTTACAAAATAGGTGGACTCTTCTTATTAAAACGCTCAATACACACGCAGAACATTATTTACACAAAAATGCAAATATTTATTATAATGCTACCACAATACAAACTAAATGCATATTATAAAACAATTTCTACATTTTTAGCCTAAGCCTGAGATATAAATACAAGTATATTTTAGCTTTGTAGCAACATAATTATTTCTTATTCTATACTTGCATTATTCGTCCTTTATTAGCATCTGTTTACAGTGAACTTTGGGAAATTCATTGAGTTAAAGTTAAAATTATGAGGGTATTTTATTCGACACTACAAAATGAAAGCCTCGGTAATAAATATTTCTTACAATTCCATAACTATCCTGATCCAATATTAAAAAAATAAAATTAATATCTATTTCTAAATATTCATATCAATATAGACTTACATAAGCTATCTATTTACATGACTGACTTTGGAAAATATTATAAACTCAGTTTTATAACATTTGTTTCATGCACCCAAATACATTCTTTAGAATTTGAATCCTTTCTTAACTTTACGTATTAGTGCTAACTTCTAAGTCAAGTTGAACTAAAATGATAGTTGTTTAGAATGAGATCTTATTATTCGTTACTAATAATAGCGAAATATTCGCTGAGTAATTTTATTTTATACCTTAACATATCATTTTAGTATTATATCTTTAATATAATATAAACTACTTAACCGTTTGCATATAATGCAATTTAGTGATCCCTATAGTAACATCTTAGGTTTTCGCCGCACGAAATCATTTATCAATAACTTTCGCAACATCATCTAAAATATTAATAATATCTATTTAGACAGCTACGCACAGATTTCCCAAATTCGATCTAGATTTTTTTAGATAAATGCGAAATTATGTCATCTAATAATCAACTTCTAAAGACAAATGCAATTCCTTTCAACTTTTGTAAGTGAAATAACTAAATGATTTTTACAATTTATTTTCGACAATTTATACTTACAAAAACTTTCATTACCTACTCTAATTAAAAAAAAAACTAGTATAAAAAACTACACGCTGTAACCACTATGAGTTTATTTTCTACTCTAAAGCACGAACAAATAAATACAATTTACATTATGGCAGTGGGTACTGATCGTTTGACAGTCTTGACGAAATTAATACTATTCAGAACCGCTACACTAATTAAAATTAAATTATTCAGCTAACTGAGATTCATTGGAAATCTTGTACTATTTATGTTATTACACTCTCGTCTCTGCGTCGTCTTCAATAGTAGATTTCCTGTAATGAAAAAACACACGAAGGTCTATTAATTCTCAAGTTCAAGAGTACTTAGATAGATGACCATTTGTATCTGGAGATTGTGTACGGTATTGATATTTTTATCTTATCTAGCAAGTAAGTGTCATGCGCCTGTGCCAAGACTATTATTTTGTACTAAATAAAAAAAGATAGAAACTAGAAAGTGCAATAATATAATATTTTAATGAAAAAAAAAGATTTACTTGAATAATTTGGTTTTAGCATGTAAAAGAAACCTTTTATACTTCTATTGTCTAATAAAACATACATAGTTATCCAAATTAAACCTAACTTTTCTGAAGAATGATAAAAGTTAGGACGATACATTAAAATGCACGCATAAATTTAATTTAAAATTAGAACTAAACTGATTTATGGGTACCTAAGATATAATACTATTATATTTAATAATACTCTAGGTTTGCATAACATTTAGTTCTATTTTTAAAAATGTTGAGAACAAAAGTAGTTACCTCATCCCTAATATGGTTGAAGATGATTGCGCACGGCAACACCACCGGTTAGCAAAGCAAAAGATGATTACAATGAGTGTTTCTCATACAACCGCCACCATCTATTGACAATTCATCATTATAGAATAAGAGTTGTAACATCTATTGGAGACGCCTTACAGATTTTACTTAGCAAACATATTTTCAATTGCATTTATTGTACGGTATTACAGCTATACTTTAGCAATTCATTTTCCGGGTATTGGAATTTGTTTTGCCACATATTGGAACATAGGAATCAACAAATAGCAGGATCATGTTTTCTAATTGTAGCAATCTATTGAATTGTATGCGATTTACTTTTATAGCCGACTCATAACTGGATCTAAAGATATTTAAGATATATTTCATTGCGCATATGTTTGCTGACTCAAGAATTTAATATGAATTTTACACTAAAAATCATTTATTTCATGCAGCTTATCTTATTCATGCATTGAGAACCATGACGTCACATTGAACTTACTCGCTGGTCTCGCCCATACTAGCTAGTGGCGCCCCCATTTGTTGCTGTGATTCACCTGTAAGATTTATAGTGTTACCACAAAAACATTTTTTACTTGTTACTGGTAAAATACTCTAATAAAATCGGACCGTAGGAAAATCGAAAAAAAAATAAAGACAAATGCTGAAAAGGGAAAAAAAGCTTGGCATTCCTAGTGATTCTGTGAAGGGAACCTTTATTTTTGCAGTGGGAGAAAGAAGCTGTAATAACTGAATAAATGGCTAGAAAATGTTTTGTTAATATTGTGTTGCATTTCCTAAAATTGTATTTGATTATTTTGTCATTCACTTTTATTAACTGAATATATGTTGTCCATATAATATTATGTTCATAAATAAAATCTACAGTGAAAAAGATTAAAACAATGTCAATATAAAATAACCTCCATTGGAAAATGTTTACTTTCTGAAGTTACTTTTTCTTTAATAATTTATTCTTGTCCATGGATACAAGTCCTTCAGACGCATACTTGTTTCTTTTTTATCTTCAGTAGTAATTTTGCTAGTGTTACCAGTATTAACGCCATATTCAGGTAGGAAAAAACAAATTAAATATATTTCCAAGTTACTACATACTCTACATTTACTTATAAAACAAATTAACGTTTAGTTATGTCTTTCCTTGAATCCTCTCGGTACCTATGGTAATTGTAAAGCATTAATTACCTGGGCGTGCCATCTCACTACGGACCTGCGGAGACTGGCTGACCCCGCGCAAGTGAGCGTGGTCTTCCTCAGCTACAAGCAATGCAAAGTAAAATCACAAGCGGCTCACAACTCAAGCCCTGTCGCGGTGTTGTTAAAACAACAAAAAACAAAGCACACACTTTCACTATAGTAAGTACATGGGAAGTACGGTAGATACTTGGATTATTGTAATCATTGTTTGATAAAAGGGATATATTTTTTTATTGATTATGGGTGTGTGCGTGCCATATAAGGAGGAGGATAGGGATATTTTTTGCTTTATTAATCTGTTTTTATCGTTATATAAAACTCAATACATTCCATTAAATTGACGTCTATCCTACGTAAATACTACACAAATATATTGGTAGAGGAGACAGGGGCTTATAATAAATTTAATATCACTCAAAACAACTCAAAACACAATTTACGTACCTGTGTAGGGGAACAGATATTTATCATGTGGGTGATGTTTCTCCGATCCCTCTGACATTCTATCGTTGTAGTCACCGCCATAGTGACTTTCCATCTTCCTTTGGTAGTCGTTCTTCAACATGGTCGCAATACCGGAATCTCTAAAATCCCGCGGCGGGTACCCATCGTGTTCCCGTGTGGACACCCCCGAATCTCGAAAATCTCGCGACCCGTATACATTTGTTTCCGAGTTGAGGTATTTAGTCGGGCTGAACCCGTAATCAGACGTCCGTGATGGTAGATACGTTTTGGATCCGTAGGGGTTTCCCGGTAGTCTGTACATGGTGGGTGAGATGGGGTAGTTTGGATCGTATTGCATTTGTTTCTCTTCGTTGGGCATCACGCCGTACATAAGGTCGTTTTCCATGACGCCATATCTGTGAATAGAATTGCTGTAACATTTATTATGTTGGTAACGATGAAAACATCGTTCTATTTTCCATAAAATCATAAAAGTGGCAAGGTTTATTCTTTGTCGCAGCAATGTTACAAAATAGAATGGTATTTCAATTTTTAAAATATTTTTTTTATATGAAATTCACTTATATTTTTTTTTTATATTCGTTATTATATATTTAATAATAATTCATACCTATTATCTAGCGGTAATCTAGACGCATCCACACTGGCCACATACGTGTCATGGACATTCTCTAGTATGGAGGGCTTCATCCTGTGCCTGCTGAGCTGGTACACGTCCGAGGTGAGGTCTGGGTTAGGGAGGGGGTTGGGGGAAGGTGTCGCCATACCAACGTTCAGCCCCTCGTTATCTGAGCCGGTCTCTTGTGACCAACGACCGGTCTCAGGACGGTTTGAATCTAAAGAAAAGTAATGATTGATATTGTTTGTTTTGAAAAGTAATGTAAGCGCACGGTTTAAGAAATGATACAATAAATAAAAATAGACGATAATAAGTAGGTATATACCTTCTCGAATATGCGATGGCCACCTGGGCGTCATGGCTAGTGGAGCACCTTCTGTAATGTTTGGTAAATAGCTGCCACCGCTGCCGCTTGTCCCTCTCTCCCCTATGATAGATAGAATATGCTTTAATTTTCGACAATAATTTGGTTTGTATATAAATTAATTTACATACCTAAGCAATTTCTTCTAATATGATGATTCAAATTAAGGATGCGTTCTGTACAACTACAGTGTACACCTTAAGTAGCATAGAATATTAATAAAAATTAAAAGAATTTTGATGATCAACCACACGAGGCCTGCGTGGGGGATTAAAGTGTAAACCCTCTCAGTAGTAGAAAAAGCCGATCCCAGCGGTACGCTAGTATGTATTAATAAGTTCTAGTAATATTATATACTGACTGGTGGCGGAGGGCGGGTGGCTGGAGCGGCGCGTGCTGGTCTCGTCGTCGTCGGAGGAGTGGCTCGACGCCAGCTCCAGCGACCGCGCGCTGTCCGAGTCGCTGTCCGTCGCGTCGGCCGCGCCACCACCACCGCCACCACCACCAACACCACCAGCGTCACCGCCGCCCGGCTCCGGCGCCGCCTTGCGACGACGACGGCTTTCATCTACAACAAATATAATTATAAAACTGACACATACAAAAACACCCACACACACTCGCTCCCTTTATTCCCGAAGGGGTAGGCAGAAGCGCAACTAGTGTACCCACCTTTCACCGTGCGTATTCCGTTCAATAAAGTGATAGGGGGCGAGCCTATCGCCATATTGGGCACAAATTCCAGACTCCGGGCTGATACAGAGTAGAAAAATCCAATATCACTTTGCCCGACCCGGGGATCGAACCAGAGACCTTGACATTGCAGTTGTACCGTAATACATATTGGGCTCTTCTACTCTGTATCAGCTCGGAGTCTGGAATTTGTGCCCGATATGGCGATAGTTCGCCCCCTATCACTTCATTGGACGGAATACGCACGGCGAAAGGTGGGTAGGTACACTAGTTGCGCTTCTACATACCCCTTCGAAGATAAAAAAAAGGCGTGAGTGTATGTATATATATGTATATTTTTTCCAACAATTCAATATTCAACAATTATAATATTTAGTTTTTTTATACGGACCCGACAAAATGACCCCACTGCACCTGCTAGTAAGTAGAACAGGGTCCATATAAAGTGTTGACTCATAAGAGATGTTTATCCTTCGCCAGTCTACTCTATTAATCCAACTTGTATGAAACTGGATATACACAGGCTAATCCCGGAACGCGACACCGTGAGGTACTATGATGGACGGACAGACGGATGGCGCATGATAGACGCCATCCGAGCGACCACAAGTATCCTACCACTAGCAGTTAGTGCTTAAAGATATAATTACAAATCGCTTACCATCTTTCCTAGTGTGGAAGGAGGAGTCGAATCCCCTGAGATATGCGGGCATGTCGCTGGCACTGGTGTTGTAGTTGGAGGTCGATGTGCTCGTGTGACGAAGCTGGCCGTCGCTGCGACTACGGACGATATCTCAAATTAGCTATGGTTTCAGTTTGAATTCATTCGCGTTAAAAACAAAATTATAATAAAATAGCTATGAAAATAAAATGTTAATAAAAATTCTTTTTAATCCCCTGCCTCCTCTAAGAAAATGAATTTTATACCATAGTTATATTACAGTAGTACCAACATTTCTAGATCAGCATTTCCCAAAGCATGGGTCGCGACCCACTGGTGGGTCGTGAGCGAATATTGGGTGGGCCCTAATAAATAGGACGATACATCAACTGTCCGGCAAATATTCTGTCAGCCACTGACGGACCTTAAAAGTGGCAACATTGAAGTTGATTCTTAAGCTATGACATAAAGTAGGAAACAAATATTACCTTCTCATTGTAACAGCACAACTTGTACTTATGTAATTTACTCCTTATTACAAATTTGTATTGTCACTTTTTTTTTTTTTGTAATGGCATTTGTTTTCACATTTTGCCAATGTCAAGTTTGGTTTGTCTATTTTATTATCTGTAGTATGTCGCATAGATTAAGTAATACTACGTGTATGTCGAAGTAAAGCAGTGGCTACCTTACCAAGACTTTATCGAGGAGTATTGGCGGCAATAGAAAAAACACTTGATTAGCACAATTATTTCAATTCACTTCATTTGAGCTCTTTAATAGAACTATATTGGATAATATACCACCATAATTATGCAATATAACACTAAATATCACCGAAATAATGAATTAAAACAAGAGCACCTCATGACACTTCCAAGTTCCCGCCAAAACTCCTGTCACTTTTTTATTTCAACTTTTTTGTTCATAACAGCCCAGAGGTGGTGCTCGAATTTAGAAATTTGTTAGGTGGTTCGCAGTCCAGTTAACTTTGGGAATTACTGTTCTAGATATTTAAATAGATCGGGCAAAAGTTTTAATATCAAGATCTTAGAAAGACGCGCAGTCTTTAACATGAAAGGGCTATGCCAAATATGTGTTACCTGTAGGGACTGGAACTGGTTTTCGTGGTTGATCTGGACGTGGTGGACGAAGCAGATATTCCAATATTGCGCAACTGTCGTCCAGGCTCGGTGCTACTGTGATACGCTAGAGACGACCTGAACAATGAAAACATTTATAATTTAAAATGGAATTTCGGATTACCACGATACAAGAGACATGATTAATGTAACCTACTCTAAAGTCTAAACTAAATCACTTATCTGTTTAAAAAACGTTTTCTGTTTTTAATAATGTTTAAAACAAAATTTGCCATGCTTCTTATTCAATGTGTCAAGCTAATTTACTTATAAATAATTTTAGTAAATGGAAAATTGTGTATGATTGAGTTTGATCACGAATTAGAATAATGGTTTTACCTATTAATTTGTGACAAGTTTGCACTGCTGCTGACGATAATTGAAGTATCCGCGAGAGGAACTTTCTTTCCTAAACATCTAAGTACGGTCCTGTAGGTGTAAAAAACAAGTACTGTAATCAAAATTTCAAGTGGAAAATAGCATACGAAACATTCGGTTTTGAATATATTAAACAGATTTTTTCAGTAAATCTTGTGGTTTAAAAAATTACCAAAAGCAATTCATTAGTGGACTACAAATCACTACAGACACTCTTACCTCTTCAAGTTGTCTCTGACTCGGATATTGAAAGCGATATAGCCGAGTGACGCCGCGGTCGCATGTAATGCCACAGCGGCAGACAGTACCGCGCTGAGAACGTTTCTACGGTCGCCTGCCTCACTGCCAAGGAGCAACGCACTTGCCCAAGCCACACATAAGAGAGGCTGGCATACTATGCTCACAGCTAGTAGCATCCTGGACATGAATGAATATTTTGGTTAAGATCTATGGTATTCCGATAGGAAATTATGTTATGATCGGGCTCGAAGGACCAAAGTCGATTTTTTTTTTGGATCGTTTATGACTATGGTTCGTGACCCCACTGCACCTGATGGTAAGCGGAGGCCGGAGAGGGGTCCAAATAGAGTGTCGACTCACGAGCAATGCACAAATTTATGCCGGTCCGATCTGGCGGATATACATCCCAGAATGCGGACACTGACGTGGACCACTTATGTATGGCAGTCGCTATACGGGCGGACACAAAATACACCCGACCACCAGCAAATTAAACTTAATCAATATAACAGTATACACATTAATTGTAGTACAGTGGAAATAGAGTCATAGAAAAGATATAAATAAAACATAATTTACCTTAGGTTCCCGAAGCCAGTGACGTGATCTCTAACAGTAAAGGCGGCTCTAGTAGCGCCGGCGAGGAAGATGAAGGCAGCGCTGGCGTACAGCCCCGCTGGGATCACCACCCACCACACCACTGGCTCGTGGCAACTCACCCAGCAGCTATTGTAGAAAAAGCATTTGCATTATGAGACAAGTAGTTCTTGACCAGTGCTTCAACAACATGAAAAGCACAAAGTATTTATGCGGCCGCGGGCTATATGTTCACAGTGGCTTTAAATAATTAAAGTGTTGCACACTGCTGCTAAGTGATGGACATAGATAAAGTCGTATAATTTAGCTTCCATCTGATTCAATTTTTTACTCTGAATCGGAAGAGTGATTATATTGGACCAAATAGTATAAACAATACGGTAAAAATATAATGACGCACTCATGTTATTTGATATTATATGCTGGTATATATTATATATATGAGATAATTTAATAGAAAGAGTTTATAGAAAGAATTTTACTATTTGTGGGGTTCTTAGTCGTTATACAGTTGGGGAAAACATGAGATAGCCTTCACTAGCTCATGGAAGGTTTATGGTATTTTTATATATCTAACACTTGCTATCTAGGTTACGTTAGAAACAATAAAATGGTCATAGCGAGATGCTATGCCGCTATATACAATAGTACAGAATGTAGTAGTAGTTCACGCAGTAGTATAGTGTGTAGTGTGTAGTGTGTACGTACAAGAGCGCGTTCCCGTACTGGTGCTGGTGGTGCGCGGCGGCGAGCGCGAGCGCGACGGCGGGCGCGGCGTACGCGGCGGCGAGCGGCGCGCACACGGCGCCGTGGTTCACGTCGCGCACCTCGCGCACGAGCCGCCGCACGTGCCACGCCTCGCACGCGCCCCACGCCACGCCGCACACCCACCAGTAGTGCAGACCCATCGCCATCACCTTGCACGCGAACTAAATACAACACACAAAATATTCAACAGCTATATAATACAATACGATTGCTGCACAACAGTATCACACGCACTGCTATGGCTCTCGGTGAAGCTCTAGAAGGAGAGCCGCTCTCCTTATACTTTATGGTTGCTATAGTATATGACAAAATATCAAAAGTGATAACTGCACTATCCCGTAATACATTGTAGATTAATCGACCCTGAATACAAATTCTGTTTAAAAGCGGATTGGAGTGGTATTCGAATGTTATTTTTTTAAAGTGAAAACTTCTTTAGCGGCGTTGAGCGCTTTTCTTGGGATGGGTATAAAATGTTAAACTCGCGTACTCGCGTCAGGATCACGTGACCGAATCTGACGAAAATGCATGCGGGGGTATTACTAATATGAACCTTAAATACATTGCATACAAGCTATATCCCCAGCGTTGGCACGGCACGAGTACAAAAGAATCTAACGTTACATTCTTTTGTCAAATTTTGATTTATTCTACTTTGGTTGTGATGACCATTGCATTTCTGACATTTATCTGTGGCGGCATAATTAACAACACCGCCACCTATCAATATTGGCTGGGAACTACTACATTAAGTAGTTAACTAGATGACCCGACACTCATCCATCGGACATCGAAGTGCAGAGGTATCGACAATTAGCAGATGACGCCCAATAATACTTCTAGACGGTGACACCTGGACCTCCTGGACGATAGCGCAATAAATAAATATTGTATTTAACCACATAAATGCTAGTTACTATACTAATAAATAAAGCAATTCGTGCGAAATTATTCCCTAACCATTCCAAAATATTCAAAAATGCACAACGTTAATGTTCAAGTTTTCACTTCTGCCGGCAATCCCGGAGTGCAACCCGTTCTTTTTTTAATTTTCAGACTTAAAAATACTCAAACCTCTAATAGTTCCATGAAGTTTTTTGATCCCTATAAACAATAGGATCGATTGGCAACAAATAAAAAACGCGAAAAGGAGAATGCCCACCTGTGTATGGAAGTTCTTTTTTTTTATTTGCTAGTATAGGCAGACGAGCTAGCGGCCCGCCTGATGGTAAGCGGCCACCGCTGCTCATGGACTCTGCAATGCCAGGGTCACAGACAAGCCGCTGCCTACCGTAGGGACAATACTCTTTTTAAGAATCGTTTGAAGAAGGATAGCTCATAGCGCTCAGGGAACACAGACACAGGTACTTCATTTTAGAGCTTACACGTACGTGGTAAAAAAGAACGCTGGAACCGTTCCGTTCGGGAAAGGTACGTCCCCAGGTGGTAGGAATTAACTGTACTGCGGTGACGAGTGGTGCGATGGTACACATCTTAAACACTGGTGGTAGTTCTCTCATATGTAAGAGTCCGTCTGGGTAGGTACCACCGCTATGTCTATTTCTACCGCCAAGCAGCAGTGTGTATGCACTGTTGTGTTTCGGTTTGAAGGACATTGTAGCCAGTGTAACTACAGGACATAGTGAGACTTAACATCTTATGTCTCAGGATGTCGAGCGCAGTGGAATGCCACACAGTACTTTGTAACTCAAGGTGCTGGATGGTGTTGCTACTGTTTATGGGTGGTCGTATCACTTACCATCAGGTGAACGGCATGATCGTCTCGTCATTCAATGCCATAAAAAAAAATGCTCGGAGCACTCCCCGTGGAACAAAACAAATGCTCCAGCACGTAAACGGGGTAGTTAAGGTCGAGACATCGTCAGGGGTAGATATCTGGGTCTCCGTTAAAAAGAGCAGGGCAGGCCGCGCCGTCTCTAGGTGGTGGTGGACGGCGTCGAGGTTGCTGTGTAGACCCTGACAATGCAGAAGTCCACCGAGAATTAGAATGGATTTGGGATTACCGCCGTAGACCACCTGCTTTTTTTGGACCTTCTCATTATTTTGAGGTATTGAGATTGGGATTGGTTGGGAATGGGTGTGGTAGGCCCAAACGACTCTCGTGAAAGGGGGCGGATAAGGCAAATCCCCGGGTTCAGATCACCTACTGACCGGCAGGCGGCCGGCGGTGACCGTCCCCCCCCGGTCTGCCTGCACTTCACGCCAGCATCCCCCAACAATACCAGTTGGGACATCCACGCCACACACGAATGAGCATCGTCCGGACCCACCAACACCTGGCATAAGAGGGGGGAGGAAAAGGAGGGAGCGGCTATCCGGCCCTTCCACCGAAACGCATTTCTACTTGGCAGCAGAAAAAGACTGGACGGTGGTACCAACGCGTGCGGATTCTACATTGAGAAACTTATCTCAATGCAGAACCCTACCACCCGTCAAGAGGAAGGAGAGGACACCAAATTCGCGAATTGGGAAGTGGGATGCGAAAATGGTGGCTCGAGGGTCCGGGAGCGCGTACTGTGAGGTTTTCGTACAGTAAATACTTTCATGTTTATTTTGAATTTACTTTTGAAAATCTGTAGACTTAGACTATCTAGAAAGTTTAAGATTGTGTTTTAGATTTATTTATGTGTCGTTAAGAAATTAACGCAAGTATAAATAAATCTTAAACACTTGTCTGTTTTATGTATGAGCATTTGCTTTTATACTTTTGCAGAAAGGAAAGATGATAAAAGCCGCTTCCTTTATATATTATTGTCTAAGGATGTACGTTACCTCTAGGGATTGGCGATATGATATTAATAATATATCTATATCGATGATCAACGATCATTAGAATTCAATATAAATTATGAATAATTTCACAAGGCCATACACTCGCATTAAAGGGTGGGACCATATTTGGGCATTCTCCTTTAAATTTCGTACTAGATATAGATTTATGTCAAATTCTTTTAATACAGGTATTAATATCTTAAACAATTATGAACAGCCCCTTAATATTATTTTTTATGGTAGCTACTCGGATGTCACCTTACAAAAATGTAACCTGCATATTACATTACAGAAGAAATAACCTCACTTACCTCATTTTGTACCAACGAAGTCCTCGCTTTCAACGCGATCAAATAAAGTAGTTCAGCCATAAACACGCAGAAGATCAGATGTTTATGTATTGTATTGGATACTGTAGCCGCGCCACCTCTCATGAGGCAGAGGGCGGCCCACGTCGTCAGCAAGAGCGGGAGAGAGATACTGAATGCTGTGTATGACGTCACCGATTCTAACAGCGATGGTTCGGGGATGAACTGCGAAGGACAAAAGGATTACTGTGGTGCAGTAGAAATCGATAAAACTTCAAGATTTTTAGAGTAAAGATAATAAGAAAATTACAAGATTAATTATAGAATTACGCGGAAATCGTATGAAAATCAGCAATATTTAAGTTCGAAAAGATTTACCTCGATATCGACCTCGTCGACCAAAACAGCGAAGGTTGAGAGATGGTTGCATGTGCAGTTGATGAGAAGCGGCTCGTTGGAGTAGGGAGACCAGTCGTAGTCGATCTCTGTGTGACATCCCACTCGAGACCACTCACCAGGACTGTGGGAAATGAGAATCATCATATTGGCCATATCAATATCTCTTAATTCCGCATTTCAAATAGACTAATATTTTTATCATATGTTTTACGAACGAAACCTGGTGTAATTATGTCTTCTAATAAAATAGAATACCCCTCTACAAGATCAAGATACAACATAAAAATCATGTTAAAAAAAATGTGTTGATTGATTTAGGAATTTCGCCCTTGTGTACTACCTCCGGACCAAGGTGGTGAATATAAATAACCTAACTGTTATTGAGCTTAGAAAATAAATACAAAAATAGAGTGGAATAGGTGACCCTAAAATTAAATTCGAATTTACATGAGACGCAAATGAATACTTTCAAAATACTTACCCTCTCAAAGTAGACCAATGCACGCACTGTGGATTCGTTCTCGATCCAAACGTCTCCTTATCGATATCTAGCCACATTTGCAATCTAATCGGCTTCTTCAGCCTTATCCCACTCAGGCTCTTGTACATCAACTTTATCTTCCCGGCATTTGTTACATTCCCTTCCCTCTTCTCTGGGTCCATCACCAACGCTAGTACTTTAGGTCCGTCTTGTTCTAGCTTCTCTGCGACGTATGAGGAGTCGTTTTCTTGGAGGTTTTCTCCTGGGTACACTGATTTGTCTTGTTTCTTGAACGATGGTTGGATTAGAATGGGCCCGTGGTCGTTGGGTGCTTCGTCGTCAGAGTTGGGCCATTGTTTTGATGGACTGATGTTTACGTGATTGCTGTTGTGATTGTTGCCTCTGTTTGCGTACATGATCCCTACAATGTTGATGAAATATTAAGAAATTTACCTTAAGATTAGCAGCTTTTTTCAATGTCATACAATCTGTATTAAGTAAAATACACCATACAAGTTACTTCATGGAATATTACGATCATTTTTTGAGATGATCTTATACTAAAGTAATGATAAAAACATTGTGGTCTGGAAACAACACGACTAACGTTAAAATTTTCATTTTTTGTACTATCACAACGATTACAAAAGAAATTTAACCAGATGCATCATTATCATTTACTAAAATATTTACAGCATTATTCTTCAATATTTCAAAACCCAATTTATCGAGAACAAACATACCTTCCCCATCTTCAGGATTCATTTCAAAGACTTCTTCCTCTCTTGATTCCTTCATCCATACATACTCTGGTACGTACAACGCTAATTGTAGTATCGGCGAACCAACGGTGATGTTGACGCCCCAACGACGACTCACTGACTCGTCCATGTATAGAGGCATCAGTTGTGAGGAGTTGCGAGAGTATTGCATGTACGAGAACACTGCTCGTGATTCGTAGGTTGTGTCGAGGGTGTCTACAAAAATTGATGGTTGGTTATGCTTTGTAGCTGGTATTGTAATTGGAGTTAGAAAGTTTTATAGTTAGTGCCTAATTTGGTATGGGTTTGTGAAATTATAAGATATTGTTAGCATAGAATTGTGAAGAAAGGGGGCGTGGCCAGCACATCACGTGATCGGAAGATCGTTCGGTGGTCTGACAACTGACGTCATCGAACCAGTCGTGGAGGAAAGGCGCGCGCGCCGTTTTTATTCATTCTGTATCGAGCACGCGCAGCGTTCACTTGTTAGCCGAAACTCTTGTCGAATTATTGAATAAAAATATTAAGTCGAATAAATAGTTTGCATTATATATTTTTGGTATATTGTTAAGATTTATTCTAAATTGTGATTTAAAATTATATTGTTTGTATTTGTAATTGTTTTTTTAATAGAAAATATAAGTGTTTGCTAACAATATATAGATTACAAAATGAGTTGCCATCCTAAAAGACGAAAGAGGTTATACTCTTTATGGGAATACGCTAAACTATAGAAAAAAAACCCAAAAAAACCGATAAATAATATCAAGCAGCGCTGGAAATAAAACAATATTGTATGGATAGATTTTTTTAAATCGAAATATAAACCTTACCTTGTAAGTTATTGTTCGTAATCCCAAGTAGATCCAAAGGCAGCAACACTCTCGTAAACTTATCAAATTTATTTTTACTCTTCACGTAGTTGTTATACTTTGGGAACGACACAGTTGGACTAGATAGTTTCTTGTTCTTATTCACCTTCCCAATCCCATAGTAGACGGGTGCTTGTATGGGAGAGTGTATGAATGCTGACGTGTCTGGTAGAATCACTTTCTCAGTGGTGTATGATTCGACATTGTATCGGTTTAGCTGCGCAGGCTCGAAGCCATATATAGATTCTGCAGTTACTATATCCACGCCAATTACTACAAAGAAACAGTTTGTGTTATGATCAGAAACTACGCACACTCACGCCTTTTATCCCCGAAGGGGTAGGCGGAGGCGCAACTAGTGCACCCACTTTTCTCCGTGCGTATTCCGTCCCATGATGGGATAGGGGGCGAGCCTATCGCCATATCGGGCACAAATTTCAGACTCCGGGCTCATACTGCATAGAAAAATCCAATATCACTTTGCCCGACCCGGGGATCGAACCCGAGACCTCAGCATGCAGTCGTACCGTAATACAACTACGCCACCGAGGCAGTCAGGAACAGATCTGGAACTATAGAGTCGATAATATCATCGAGTGATTTGTTTCTTATTGTACAACTGAATTGTCTGACGAATGCGTCGATAAGCACTGCGCCTGATACCAAACAATAGCAATGTTGTAAAAACTTTAGGTAACTAAATGTTGCACCTACAGTAAGTAAACTAGCTCCAATAATTTTCAATATAGAACATCAGTACTATCATATTGAGTCTTGGTGTCAAGAAGGAACTTTTGTACCCATCTCGACTAATTATCTATACTAATATTATAAAGCTGAAGAGTTTGTTTGTTTGAAAGCGCTAATCTCAGGAACTACTGGACCGATTTTGAAAATTCTTTCACTAATAGGAAGCTACATTACTCCTGAGTGCTACTTTTTATCCCGGAAAAACTTTTCCACGCGGGCGGAGCCGCGCGCAATGCTAGTAAAATAATATAGCCAAGCGAATCTGAATTATAAAACCTAAATAATTTAATAAGACACTTACCCACATCACGGGTAACGATTTCAAAAGGACTTGTGTATGTATCATGCTGACTTTCTGCTAACACTCCGATGTACTTATCAAACTTCTGTAGAAGCAATTCCACTCCGTTACCAGTTAACTCTCGTATTCTCTGCCATTCTTTTTCATATCGGATGTTTAATATTGTGTTTGCCGATTTTATTAGATTCTAAAAAAAAAACAGATTTTAATATCGGTAATATAGTATTTTTTAGATGAGCCCTCAAAAATGTAACCATGGACTGCTGATCCTGGAACTGTTGAAATTAGACATAATGTACTCGGTTTTCAAAAAGACCGGCATCATTGTATCGATTGGTAAGAGGCTATCATCTCTTGTCACTTGACACCGCCCACTCCACTTACCATCCACTTACCACCACGTACACCTAAAGATTTTTTTTTTATTTTTTTTAGGTAGGTATACATACCCTCAAGGGCGGTGGCAGACGAAAACTAAACACCTTCCGTCGGAGGAAGCCCGCAGTCGTCCCTAATGCGCCGAAGATGTGTATAGCGCGAATTCAACATAACCGTCCAGCCACCCCCCAAGAGGGCTGGGCGGTTCTGGTAGACCAGTTTCTCCGCAAAAAAGGAAGTAATAGGTATACATTTTTTTTATGATATAGGGGGCAAACGAGCATACAGTTCACCTGATGGTAAGTGATCACCGCCATGAACATCTGCAATACCCGGGGGCACAGAGCCTTTTAGGTGGGAATACGGTCTTTTTCGAAGGTGGCCAGGTCGTATCTATCATATATACATTTATTTATTTATTCAACACACACAGTCATTACAGGATATACCCAATTCGTACTGGCGGGACTATCATAAAATAACATAAACATACTGTACAAACAATAACTATTTATAAAAACAATTATACAACATAACTTAAACTAAGTATAACAAATAACATATAACAACATTTTTGCGAGCTCACTCCAGTTACATGACAAAACATCTGTTTTTACATGCACCTCATTTATTGTTGTAATCCTTGGACGCCCGCGGTGGACACCGGAGTCCATTTATATAAGGAAATTAGCTTATCTATACTAATATATAAAGCTGAAGAGTTTGTTTGTTTGTTTGTTTGTTTGAACGCGCTAATCTCAGGAACTACTAGACCGATTTTGAAAATTATTTCACTAATAGGAAGCTACATTACTCCTGAGTGCTATAGGCTACTTTTTATCCCGGAAAAACTTTTCCACGCGGGCGGAGCCGCGCGCAAATGCTAGTAGCTATATATAAGCGGGCATACCCTGACATAGTCCTTGTCCTGGCTGTGCGTGAGGTTGAGCCCCGCCTGGCGCAGCTCGTGCCGCAGCAGCTCCAGCAGCACGCGCTCGCTGACGAGCACGTCGGCGCCGTGCAGTGCGCCCGTGTTCGCGCACGCCGTACTGAGCTCCGCGGCCAAGCGGACTCCCACGAACGTGTTCATCGTCAGCTCACCTGTTTCTATCGATTGGACCTGGAAATGTATTTTTAATTAGTACGGCACTTTACGATGAAGTGGACGATAGCTTAGTTGGGAATGGAACGATCTGCCGAGACCATGTCCGCAGGTTCAAAACCTAAGGCACACACCTCTGACTTTTCGAAGTTACGTATGTATTGTTTATGAATTATCGTTCGCTTTACCGGTGAAGGAAAACATCGTGAGGAAACCTACATACTTGAGAATTCTTCATAAGAATTTCGAGGGTGTGTGAAGTCTGCCAACCCGCACTAGGCCAGCGTGGTAGACTGAGACCTAACCCCTCTCAGTAGTAGAGGAGGCCCGTGCTCAGCAGTGAGCAGTATATAATACAGGGCTGATTGCATTGCATTGCACGGCACTTTAGGTGACAAATTTAAACGGTTTCTGATTGGCTTTTGAAGACAATCTACAATAAGAGAAAGTACAGTCAGCCACATAAGTAGCTGAACAAATTTTAAACTTCAAATCATCTCTACACTTTTGTGTTCTTACCAATTTTCATTTTCTCTTCACAAAATTAAAATAAAGGGGATTAATTTTACTTCACACAAAGAAAAAAAAGTATTTCAATTATATTTTAAGCGTAGAGGCGATTTGATTTTTTTTATTTGTTCAGCTACTTATGTGGGTGACTGTACAATAGGGTTTTTTTTAATTATAGGAAGGAGGCGATGACTAAATGGGTCATTTGATGGTAATACAATGGCAAAACTTATTTTTTGTTTGGTAGTTGTACCACCCCATCTAAACTGGCCTATTTATGCTGCAGATGAAACGGCTATAACCTACTTCTCTAAAACCTAGCCATTGCGAAGATCTAGATCTAGTTACCTGCTTTTTGAGTTGATAGAAAGTGGATGTTGTGCAGTTGAACATGTCAGGCTCCTGCCACGGCACCACTTGCGTTTCATCACACATTCTGGTCGCCTTGCCGCTTGTGCCTAAAGTTAATATGCATTAGGTTGACATTCGTTTGAGTTTATACCCAATTTTGTAGTCTTTTCATATATTACCTGCTGGACAATCTGTAATAGCTTGAATGCCGAACTTGGTCCGCGGCCACCACACGCCGTGAGAGAAGGAGCGAGGACAGCCATCATACACAACTAAAATGAAAAATAAATGTACAAGTATTTGCATTTATAAAGGTGTGCTTTTAAAAGGTAGGTCTTTGGATAATTTGATTGTTAAATACAGGGCCAATCATAAATACTACAGTGTTTTGAACCCCATCGTGTAATTGATGGTTGCAGGTATTCTCTAACGTCTTTCAATGATTTAGTCACTTTGGCAGTTTGAGGAATTACTTTTTTAAATTTAATTTGATTATTAAAAAAATAGAAAAATAGCTAATTCTATTTAAAATAAATAAATATAAAGTTATAGGATCCTCAATACTATAATTTCTAGAGGTAACAACCTAGGCATATAGCCTATATCTTGGGCTACCAGTGACACAGTTAGCTTCAACTGAATGTCAGGAAGAAAGGAAGAAATATTTTTAAATGTCCTTACCTTCGCATCCGATATTAAGAGCGACCTCAGCGTAGAGGTTTGCGCAGGAGTCGCAGGCGCGGCCGATGACCCCGTCCCTGCAGTAGCACTGCCCCGTCACTGACTCGCACGAGCTGTTCACAGACCCCGCCGCGTAGCACTGACACGGGAGGCAGTCCTCTGTTCCCTCCGGTTTGTAGTGGTTCTCCTGGTAGATTATTAGTTCAATAAGAGCTGTTTAATGAAATTGAACTGCTTTTTTATCATATGAATGGTAAAAACATCTATTTAATGTATCATGTAAGTTGTACATAATTATTGGACTTTTAATGTTACCTTTATTTTTTTTCTTAAATTGAATTTATCTTAAAACCTAGTAATATAGCATGTATTGTAATTCATTAGTTATCACTTATCAGCATATACATCAGTTGTCAAGATAATAATATATCAATGAGTATAAACAGGTATGAAATTAAAGCGTGGAATAAGGCTGTAGTGTGCAGTGCAGTGTGGTGCAGTGTGGTGCAGTGTACCTTGCAGTGGCAGACGCCGGTGGTGCGGTGGCAGTGCGGGTGCTGCCCGGGCGCGGCGCACGCGCACGGCCCGCACGCGCCCGCGCCCCACCACCCGCCCGGGCACTCGCCCGCCTCCCACCACACGCAACCCTCCTCTATACAACACACACGGAAATTACTAACATATATATTATACATGTGTATATGATTGTCGTATTTATATTAATCCATTTATAATAAAAATATAAAAAGTCTAATTAGACAGGATGTACAGATATTAAGATGATAATATTTCACATGGCGAAGTTATTTAAATGTCTTATTAATTTAAATAGATTTTATTATAGTTGGAAAATAAACCATTACTTTCTTTACATTTAAAAGAAACTAGTAGAGGGAATAAAATTGTAATAGAAAATGTGGTAATTCCCCCGTACCTGTGAGTATATACCCGTCGTGGCAGGTGCAGCGGTACCCGCGGTCGGATTGGTCGTCGTCGCAGTGCGCATGCGCGCCGCACGGCTGCAGGTCGCACGCGCGCGCACAGTGCGGCCCCACACGTCCGCGCGAGCACACGCACGACGTCGAGTCCCACGACGACACGCACGAACTCTGCATACACACATTTCATTGCAATCAGCCCTGTATTATATACTGCCCACTGCTGAGCACGGGCCTCCCCTACTACTGAGAGGAGTTAGGCCTTAGTCCACCACGCTGGCCTAGTGCGGGCCACATTTCATTATTGTACAGGGTATTAGTGCATGATAATGGGTACATAGCCCAGTGAATTAGCAAGCTGAAGTGGCAGTGGGCAGGGCACGTAGTTCGAAGAACTGACAGCAGATGGGGCAAAAAGGTTCTCGAGTGAAGGCCACGTACTAGCAAGCACAGCGTCGGCTAAAGGTCGCAGGAACGCGCTGGATGCAGGCCGCTTTTGACAGATCCGTCTGGAAATCTTTGGGAGAGGCCTATGTTCAGCAGTGGTCGTCATGTGGCTGATGATGATGATGGTGATGAATGGACACAACCAACATATTTAGTACCAAATAACAATTAAGTCACAGCCGTTTTTAATAAATAATCCCAATCGATTTCAATCCATCATCGCGAAAATAGACCAATATAAACATTGACGGTTTTTTAATACATCAATGAATATAAACGAAGCTTTTTTGTCATGCTTACAAATGATTTATTTTGATTGATTTAATATGAGATTTAATAATACAAAAATAATGAGATATGAAGTATATAATTAAATTTAATTCATTATTTTATTGGAAAATACTAAGCTGACATACTTATAAATACCCCTTTGAAAACTTTGTACTATATATAATATACCTATATATAAAGTTAAATCATCTCTCATAAGGAATACTCACGTAAGGTGGACAAATAGACAGCATACAGTCGGCGCGCGACTGGCATCCATCTCGCACGTTCTCTCGCACCGTGGGTCTGTTGAGCAAAGACTGAGCGGATCCCACGCGGACATCCTGAAAAATAACGTTACATTAACAAGAGTGGTTCAGATCAGTTCCTTAATTACATTAGACTAATGTGGTTCGATAAAGGACTCCATTGTGGTATAGTAAAACTTACGACAGGTTGTTTGCAAGCTTTGAGGAATACATAATCATAAGTCCACTTAAATCCATTCTAGAGGTGACTTAAAATTTTGTACAATTTTTTTTTACTAGCTTTTGCACACGGCTCCACACGCGTTAAAAAGTTTTCCCGGGATAAAAAGTATCCTATGTGTTAATCCAGGACATGATCTACCCGTGTGCCAAATTTCATCAAATTCCGTTCAGTAGTTTTTGCGTGAAAGAGGAACAAACATACCATACATAAATTCTTACAAACTTTCGCGTTCATAATATTAGTAGTAGTAGTAGGTTGATCCAGCAATACGATAATATCCTACCTGTATACATCCTTCGAAGTACCCAACATCAGAAGCCAGCAATCCTGCCGTACTATCAGGCCCGCCAATCAGAATCTTGCCAATGTACTGCCCTTGAATCTTATTGGCTAACATCGGTAACAGCGCCGTCCGCAGTCCATAGTCTATGCTCACTGATATGTCAGTGCCGAGCCATTTGATCTCTACTCTATGCCAGTCCCCGTCAGCTAGGGTTGTTGTGGGCAGAAACATTGTCTCTCCGTTGTATGAGTAGTGAAGCAGACCCGATTTTAGCTGTGGATTTGATTGTGGGTGAGAATAAAGGACATAGATAATCATAGAAGAGTGTATATAGTAAAAATACGTTTGATATGTAAAGTTTTTTCAGTAATTGTGTTTGTACAGTCAGCCACATAAGTAGCTGAACAAGCTCAAAATTTCAAATCGCGTTTACGCGTTAGGGTTCATTGAAACATAATTTTTTCTTTAAGTAAAGTAAATCTCTTTAATTTTATTTATGTGAAGAGTAAATAAAAATTGGTAACACAAAAGTGTATAAGCGTTTTGAATTAATTCAGCTACTTATTTATTTATTTATTTACAGCTTATACATGGAGTAAAAGCGGACTTAATGCCATAGGCATTTTCTACCAGTCAACTTAAAGTGGTGCAAAGATACAAAAAGGCAGGTGCGTAAATAATGGAGAATTAGGTAAGGAATAAAATGTCTTCAAAGTATACATGTATTCTTATGTGGTTGACTGTATAATTAATTGTTTTTATCTCTCTAGTAAAGAATGATGGCAAGTTTCCATACAACGTTTTACCTGATATCGATTTGACGCGTCTTGGAATGAAAAAATGTAAGAACCATAGAATATACTTATCCTGAACCAAATCAAAAAGATTTTTTCTATTAGGAGGCCACAAAAAAATCTTATTCGTTATTTAACATTTTCATACTTAGAGGTTATCTGTCAATGAGATATGACAGCAGATATAGACTGTATTTAATTAATACCATATAATATATCTTAAAAATGAATACTTAACTACTTAATGATTTTTCTAATCAAAACAATATGTAGGTGTATATTTTACTAAACTATTTTGAGGGTGGGCTACTCTACTCCCACTGCTAGGTCACCGACTTTGAACACTCAAACATACTATGATTCTGTTACTAATTAGAAATTGGAGGTTTATTAGAACACAGCTTTAATTGTTACTAAAATAGAATAAGTTTTCATGTGTACTAATTATTTGAAACATGGTTACTTGACATACAAATACTAATAATATTTAATAGCTGAGTTCTACAATGTTAAACTACACCCAGACCTTAATTTCTGAAATAGTGATCTACATCACAATAAATCATAAAAATCTATGTATGTATTATATTTATTTGTCATAGTCCATCTCAGGTAAAAAAAAATGGAATTCCATTGATAGATAGGCTTTCGGTTAAACAAAACAAGCTTTAGATTTATTGACAATTTATTTATTCCTCATCATTTTCGAAATCTAATGTAGGGTTGAATGCATTCACAAATTAAAAAATGTGTTGCACTTGATCAACAATAAATACATTAATGCTATTTTCTGATTAATATAATTCATCCCATGAACTCCTAAACAAATGGACTCCACAGACACGGGCCAATTATGGCACATAAAACATATTATTACATAATTTGATGGCTCATAGTTTATCAGTCACACTGTAAAGTACCAACAGTTGGGCAGTCAGGAAAAAGACAGTGGTTACCGGTGTTGGCCACTCTCCTGTAGTTTTTTTTTTTTTTGTAGGCGATCCTGCAGTCATTACCGGGGGAAACCTGCGAATGGGATACTGGAGTCCCCCGGCTTTACGACTGCAGGGGCCTGGGAAGGAAGCGGAAAAGGATGATGGAAGGAAAGGTGGGGAGTGGAGAAAGGTTCTCAGGATGGGCGGAAAGGAAAAGGGTGCCAGGAAATGTTCGCGGGCCCTTTTAGGCCTCAATGTGTTATGCAACCAAGAGGTATACACACTGACTGTGTGCCTCGGCCCGCGACTAATGTTCCCCCGCGCATGGGCGTGCATTGGGTGTGAAGACCCAAAGCACAAGAATTGCCTCGGGGGGGACTCTCCTGTAGTTAGGTAATAATATTGTTCTGGACTCCATATTCTGTGATCCTTATGCCCTGGCATCATCAACAACATGAGAGTCCTCACTGGGTTGGTTCTATTTTATTGAACTCCCTGCATTCAGCCCGGAGATATGTTCCTCATCGACAACATCTTCATGTTGATCTATTGCTCCATCGCGTAATCTTAATTCGGTTGCCTGAATATTACGGACAGCTTCACTTTTGGTATGCAACCAACAACATGGCATACTTAGTCTGTAGATGTTATCTGTGTGACAGAAATAAGATGTATAATTCTGATACAAAATCCAGTCCTAGATAAAGGAAATATTTTAAAACAAACGTCCATAGTAATAAACAAAATTACAGTTATATAATGTAACCCATTGAACAAAACATACCAGGTTAAATAAAAATGGAAATCCTAAAAGCCCAATAACTACTACACATAATATTATATCATAAAGTAATCTTTTAGACTTTTAAATTAAATGGAACTACACACCTGTTGTGGTTCTTTCTGGCTTTCAATTATCAGAATAATAGTCTGCTGCAAGTCAGTGGGATTATCCTTCAATACTTTATCACTTTGCCGTCGTGCAAGTGAACAGCCACACAAAATACAAACATTAGTATAGCCTAGTTGGCCTGTTCCAGCTTGTGGAGTATTAGTATTTGCTGAAGATTTTGATTTACAGCAGCCATTGCGATTTCCAAACATGTTTCGCAAACACAAACAGTAATAAACAGTATAAACGTCATAATGTTACGCTCGCTGTCATCGGCTGGGTTGCTATTACTTTTTTTATAATTACCTTAGTAGGTTGGGTAATGGAACAATCTTTTATGCGAACTTGACACTTAATAGCAAAAAGGCGATTGGTTATTATTTTATTACATTATTAGTATTTAAAAATAATTATTACATATTATTACCACTTCTTTACTATTAAAATAAAACATAAATATATCTACCGCGTTCAGCCGCTTTTATTCTCAAGTGGCAACATTTTTTATATATCACTACAAATCACAAATAACGTAACCGGAAGTACAAATGATTAACTTTTAATTATAAACATTACTTTGTGGCCTTTAACAGTAAAACTAAAACTGTGATAAATATTAGCTATTTAAATTATATTTGTTTTTACATATCTTAATCTTAGACGCTTACTGAAACAATCAGGTATAAACTTGCCATCATTCTTTCTTAATGTTATTTTTTTCACTTTATAATATTTACACACACAGACACGCCGAGAAGGAGAGAGAGAGAGAGATACAGAAAGAGGTGATTTTTTTAGGTTTCTAAAATGAAGTTTTCCATAGTTACAAATTATTTAATTTTAGGTCTGAATATCGATTATAATAATAGTGATACTGACAGTGATAAGTATGGAGCTGTTCTGGCCCACTTGCACGGACATGAGGAAGGCGTCGCCGCGGCGCGTGCGCAGCGAGAGCGCGTTGAGCCACGGCAGCTGGATGGGGCGCAGCAGCGGGTTGAACGACAGCATGCCGTCGCCGCTGAACCGCCACGGGGCGCCCGTCGCTGCACAATTACCATATTGTTCTAGAGTGTTCTAATGTACTCATCGCTTTATACCCATATTATGGTATACGTAAATCTATAGTGTTAAATATATCATAAAAAACTTTACTGTTCTTGAGGTTCGCCAGAATTATGCTAGCCTGTTATTCGTCGCCAGCTATACATAATGGAACTTTCTCGACTGCATTTAACATCACTTACCACGAGGTATTCAACTCACATTTCCTTAATTTTTTATATAAAAATATTTCGTAGCAATTTGAAAAATAGTCCAGTATAATAAACTACGCATTGACTCTTTTTCCTAGTATTTTTATAAGTTATACTTCTTTTGGCGCGTTAGGGAAAAATAATGAGAGTAAATTTTTACGATGCGCGCGCACACCGTCACGAAAAACCGACACCCTGAAGTTAGCTATGGTCAACATTTTTGAATATTGAACGTAGAATAAGGCGAAAAATAAATTTTTTAAAAAGGTTTTTTATTTTATTACGCCAAAGAAGTATAACTTCTAACGCGTGTACATAAGTACACACACATTTTTTTATTTTTAATAATACCCTAGATTATATAAAGTACATACAGTCGGCGCAGTCCTTGCCGGTGTACCCCTCGGTGCAGTCACAGAGGTAGGTGTCCCACAGGTCGCGGCACTGCGCCCCGTTGTAGCACGGCGCCGACGCACACTGCGAACGCTTCTCCGGACACCCGGCCAGCGTGCCGTTGTCCGCCACGAAACTAGTGGGAATAATGTCATTCATGAATATATCCTGACTACAAATATAAATCTGCTTTGAAGGGCGCCACTTTCGCTTTTTAGTTTTAAAGTTAACGTTGTAATTACGAGAAATTAGTGCCACATTTTACCACAATATGGAGAGTTTTTAAGCTATTGCATAGCTTCTATCGCGGGCCTTGAGCGTGGAGACCGAATCCAGAAATTCCGTAACGAAAATAACCTGACATCTTTTTTATCTTACTAATATGAACCTTAAATACAATGCGTAGAAGCTATAATTCTTGAAACGAGTATATTTTTATTTATTTTATTTATTAAAGTCATTAAAACCATTTCTTACTAATCTAATATGCACCTTAAATACATTGCGTAGAAGCTATTTCCCCAGCGTTGGCACGGCACGAATACAAAAGAATCGAACGTAACATTCTTTTTTCAAATTTTGATTTATTCTACTTTATTGTGATGACCATTGCATTTCTAACATTTATCAATAACAAGACTAAACGTGCGTTGCTCGCGTTTAAAAATCTACTTTATGTGGTAAGCGTAAGATCGAATTTGTGTTTAGTCAATCAAAATTTGTGATAAAAAATGCTATGCAATAGCTTTACCGCGGCAGTCTCCGAGTGCCACACGTATTTTTTTTATTTTCGTGATGAGGCTGTAAATACATAAAAAAAAACACAACAGTCACATATAATAGATATAATATTATAGTCTTGTGGTATGAGTATCTAGAATTACGAGGGACTTTCAGTCATAAAACACGCAAATTTTAGTTATTTCGTGTATTTGACTAGTGATAGGTCTCTGGTATGCGAGGGGTCGGCTGTGTACATACCACCGGAATGTCTATTTCTACCGCCAATCAGCAGTGTGCATGCACTGTTGTGTTCAGTTTTGAAGGGCATTGTAGCCAACGTAATTACTGAGCATTATGAGACTGTCACGCAGTACTTTGTAATTCAAATTTATACAAGCTGCGTTGCTACTGTTTATGCACAGTCGTATCGCTTACCATCAGGCGAACGACATGCTCGTCTCGTCATTGAACTGCCTCCTCTTCGTTTGTCAATAATAATACAAAATGTTTACCAAATCTGTAAATAATATAAAACTTACCTATTCAGGTCTATGAATTTCCGGTCCACATAAAGGTCTGAGATGCAGCCTACGAAGTCTTTGTTCTTCACTTGAAAGCTGCTCGGTATGTTGGGCAGCCCGCCTAACTGCAGCGGTCCAGTCAAATCCAAGAACCTGAGGGCAGGAGGAAAACTAAAAAATAATCATTTGCGTTTACTCAAAGCCATTTATATTATCAAACTATTTAATATGTCCCTAGCAATATATACCTAATCTCTATGGTGCTTGGGTAAAAATAATATCGAAAATCAGAGCCGCAATCTGTGCACATAAACTTCATTATCCTGTTAAAAAACTAATAGAGAGCGAATTTAACGTCATAGTAGACATACATTTTAATCCCAGATGGGTGTCTTTTGATAGGAATTATTTAAATTTTTTTTTGGCTTGGGATTCAAACTCTACTTAGCTCTAATTAGTTTATTACTAGCATTTTTGTTTAGAAATCATTTTTATAAGTACAATATATGGATAAAAATAATAATATAGTTTTTTTTATGAATGGCAATTTGTGCCGTTGTCGACAATTCTGTCAATATCGAAAATACAGTACTCGTGTGTTTTGGTAGCAAAGAGTTGGTAGTCACAGTTAAAACAACTAGTGACTTGAGTTCGTTTGTTTACTCGATGTGTGTTGAATCGACAATGAACTAAATGTATTAGAAATAATATAGTTATCATTACCTATGACACGTCTCCGTAGGGCTGTCACAGCGTGGAGGCAGAACCTTTTTACTAAAGTTGGCGCATGCGTATTTGAGTCCAAATTCAGCGGCGCCTGCGAGGGAGAGCGCCTTATCACAGTCGTCTAACACCATGGTCACAGTCTGCGAAAATAAATATCAGTTAATTGCTGCACAAGTATTAATTTCCTGGTGTGTATGAAATGTGTTATATTTTCCAGTATTATTTTGTCATTAGGTACTACGCATATTTCATACGTGTGTTGTTTTTATATGCCAGTAGATAGGAATATAAAAAGTACGGGTAAACGACCAATATTTTATTTTCATCTCACTCATTATTGGAAGGTACCGAGAAATTAATTACGCATTTTAAAACATTTTATTTTCTGAGCATTGTTTTGCAGAATTAAAAAAATTTGAAATGCTGAAAAAAAAAACAAAGCATACCCGATTAAAATAGTGTACTTCGACAGTATGCCACATGCCGTCGCCCACGTCCCCCTCCACAGTGACCTCAGTGCGAGCGGCGCCGAGTGAGAAGCTGAACTTGAGTCCGGCGCCGCCCTTCCCTGCGCCCGCGCTCACTAACTCAAGCGCGAGGAAGTCGTGCCGCTCGTTGTACCGACCGTTGTAGAGGAGCAGCCCTGATGTTGTTTGCGTTGCGAATCTAGATAGAAGATTTTTTTGTTAAGTTTTGTTTTTGTATATAGAAAAAGTTGCTGTGCCAGATATATGTTGATGGCGGAATTTGAATACTTAATTTTTCATTATATTATAATATATTAGAATTCATGAAACAACAGTGCTAAAGTATTGTAAACGTGTATTTTTGGTGTGATTTTGATTATACATTATTGATTCTATTTAAATAAAAATACTTTTAATTTATTAACTAAAAAAACCAGTAGTGCCAACCCTACCACGCACAATTGAAAACATAATATAAATATCCCTACTTGAGCTTCAAATGCAGTCGGTGCCGTCGCTTCAGTCCCGGGAAGGTGAGGAACGATGCGGCCGGGAAGCTCCTGGCCCTCAGCTCGCACAGATCGGTGGTGTGCGCGGGCTCGAGGGCGCAGCCCTGGCACAGGATGCCGCCCTCGCGCCGCGACACGCACTGCGACCCGCTGCGGCACATCCACCCGGACCCGTTGATATCGCACGTCGCTTTTGTTAGGATCGTTTCGCAGTTCTCGCCTGAGAGAGATAAATTTGATCATTAACCTGGTATCCAATATTCGATAGCGTGAATGATACGTAAGTTGACGAAGTGGGTAGATAGCTTAATTGGGACATAAAGTGGGCCTGCGGTGCAATTTACGAAATAGGCCGAGGCATACCAAGTCTCGTTGGCTTAGGCCGTGTTGTTCGTCCGTGATCCGTGATCAGGTAAAGATAAGGCTCTTACCATACTGGTGAATTGTAAGCAAATTTACAACGAGGCGAAGGCGCAGTGTGCTTGCCCACACTTTAGTGTGATTGAATTAAAGAAAAATTCCTATCTTTCACCTACTACTAGAACAAAAGTACTAATAATAATATTGAATAGAATAAAAGTTTCAATATACAACATTGGAGGTGAATTTATGCCGAAAATACATCCTACCAATATTATAAACGCGAAAGTTTGTAAGTATGGATGTCTGGATGTATGGATGTTTGTTACTCTTTCACGCAAAAACTACTGAATGGATTTCGATGAAATTTGGCACACGGGTAGATTATGTCCTGAATTAACACATAGGTTACTTTTTATCTCGGAAAAATATAAAGCGGGACTTTTATCCCGGGAAAACTCATTCACGCGGGCGGAGCCGCGGGCAAAAACTCGTATAATTTATTTTGAGTTATAGTTAACATTACCAGTGAAGCCGGGTGCGCAGACGCAGGTGTGGCCGCCCTCGCGCCGCACGCACGTGCCGTTGTTGAGGCACGGCGACGAGTAGCACAGGTCCACCTCCGTGTCGCACATGTAATGCTCTCGGGAACCTGGAATAACGACTCTATTACTATTGCGCATAAAAATAAAAATTACTTAGTCGTAGCTCGGAGTCAGGAAGTTGGCGTTGTGATACCCCCGTGCCTCGGAAAGCACGTAAAGCCGTTGGTCCTGCGCCTGATCTCTCTCCGGTCATGTCGGATTGCCGTCTCACCGGACTATGAGAGTGAAGGAATAGTGAGTGCACCCTGTGTATTGCGCACACACTTGTGCACTATAATATCTCCTGCGGCTGATCTCTGTTGAGATTGGCCGCCGCGGCGGACAAAATCGGTTAGGAAGGGATTGTGCATAACGATTATTATAACCAATTGATTCCTTTACCAATTTGGAGTTACTTTAGAAGTCAATTTCATAATAAACGGAAACGAAATATGGACAGCTCCTTGCCGCCGCTTTGTGTTGTGAGCGCAGTGCAAAAAAATGTCGGTGTCGAATATCTACAGTCACGGCGTGACTAATTAGATCGATATTACTAACTTCGCCAGGACCCAATATTTATTCAGAGACAACGACAAAAAAAACTTTTAGCTGATACTAAAAACACTCTAATCTATCGTATACTAACCAGTAAATCCCTGAGGGCATTGACAAGTAAACGTGGTGACAGGATATATTGGCCTGAACAGCACCGAGTCGCTGTTGATGAAGCCCGACGCGTTCCCAAACTTGAGCACGGTGAGGCACTCCTCGTAGTTGAGGCACGGCTCGTGCACGCACACGTTGTCGTCGAAGGGCAGGACCTGGGGCGAAGGGGGGGCGGGTAGTCCTTTAATCGTATTGGATGAAGCAAAACTTCTATTTTGACACAATTTTGAACGATTGGACCGTGGTGTGCAGAAATGATTGAACTTTAAGTGAATTAATAGAAGTAATAATTTCAAATATTACATGTATGATTTTGTAACATTTTTTAAATCTATCGTTGATAAAACTATAAATGACATTGCACACAAAATAAAATGAGGTCCTGTTACGTAAGAATACAATTTTTTTTAGTACACGGTCTTAGTTTCAGTATTTGATAATAAGATCACTGTAAATGACTGAATAAATGTGTAAGTTCTTGTTATAGACTGTCTTGTCACTGCCAAATTAGTTATACAAATTTAGATCAGTATAGCTTTCAACGTCTAGACGTTTTACTTCAAACTCGAGCTATTTCATATCAAGCGCTATCAAACTTAGCTTGGAAAAAGCGTGGGTTATATTTGACAGCTAGCAAGCTATCGCAAGCTGTCAGGAAGCTGTCACATCTAACGCTATACTGCGCTATACTAACATTTACTTCAGTTTAGATATTCAATATACAGTATATATTGGAGTACAATATAGGCACACTTATATACATTACTCACGCTTCGCATCGACAACTAGAACAGGCAAATTGAAAATTATTTATTTCTAGCTTATTTGGTATTATTAAAATCCTATTGCTGGGAACGGGCTCGTTTCTCTTTCACTACGTAAAGAAGTGTTATTATAGCAAAGAATATTATCAGATATAGAGCGGTATAATCTTCGATTACAATATTTTTATATTGCATGTTTATGTGAGTAGGTTTTTTCAGGATAATATGTGTAATTTTTTTTATTACTAGTCCAATGGGTGTGGATAGACCGTAATTCATAGATATTAAAATATAAATTAAATTTTCTGTGACAAAAATTAGCTCATATTCATCCTCAGAACTTAGATTATTTTCATACAAAATTTAATCAAAATTGATTCAGCCTTGTAAGACATTTAATTTGTAGTAACTAAAAAAATTCAAGGCGATATTCTACAATATCCCAAATAATAATAATAATATAATTATCTCTGCGGCTCTGTAAGTTATAAATACATTTAAAAAAAATGTTAACTAATGACTGATGTCAAAATAAATGAAAAAATAATAATAGTAATGTTGTAAGTACCTGTACAGTGGCGAGCCTGGCGAGCGTGGCGCGGTGCAGGTACACACGCTCGCGCAGGTGTGTGGGCGAGTAGTAGCGCGCCGCGTCACCCGCCGTGTCACCCGACACGTCACCCACCGGGGCCATCTCCACCTCCGGACGCCTCGCCGAGAACGACACGTTCAGGATGTTGCCCGTCACGTCCGTGTCGTCCTGACAACAAATAATCATCATCATCAGCCACATGACGTCAACTGCTGAACGTAGGCCTCTCCTAAAGATTTCCAGATGGACCTGTCAAAAGCGGCCAGCATCCAGCGTGCTCCTGCGACCTTTATCAAGTCGTCTGTCCACCTTGCAGGTGGACGGCAAATATTATAATGAAAATCATTTTAAAAATATGCTTGGAAATTAAGCAAGTTTGACTTAATAACACTCCTGTGAACTATTTAACGTTTTTTACCGAATGATATTTCGTCAATAATTCGTTTTTGTTTTAATAATTTATTATCTTGAATTGTGAATATTATGGACTTATTGCGGCATTGAAGCAAAGAATCGATTTGTAGTCTGCCCATGGTTTTTATTTCAAGTAAAATTACTATTATAAATTTAAATGTACAGTCCAATGGTACTTCGCGTCTAAGTCGCAGTAATTGTTTTCAGAAAATGATGCGTTGCACTATCTGAGGTAAATAGTTCAATAAACTTGCATGAAAGGCAAACTTGTTATCGTACCTGCACACTAAACACATAGATATTCTCCTTCGGGCAGGGTATGATGGCCGCCAGCCCGTCGATGAAGAAGCCCAGCAGCGGCGACAGGAACTGCTCCGCCGTCATGTCGTTCAAACGTACTGTGATCGAGTTGAACAGCATATCTTCAGTGATCAGCCGGACTGAGAGCTGCATCATCGCTTTCACTTCGTTAACGCCATCTGTTGGTGGAATGTTGGTATTATAGTACTTTTTGTACGGGAGCCATTGATATTGTATTAAAAAACCCACGGGAGTCTAATTTATTTCAAACAATGGTTGACAATTTTTTGACATCTAATTGTTTTGTCTCTACCATTCGTCACAATATAAGGCTCCGCGCAGACGCCTAAGATAGCAACAAAGAGTTCGTTATTAAATTAATGAATACAGGGTATTCTAAATATTGTGTACTAGTATTGCTCGCGGCTCCACCCGCGTGAAAAGGTTTTCCCGGGATAAAAAGTAGCTTATAGCACTCAGGAGTAATGTAACTTCCTATTAGTGAAAGAATTTTCAAAATCAGTTCAGTAGTTCCTGAGATTAGCGCGTTCAACAAACCAAACAAACTCATCAGCTTTATAATATTAGTATAGATTCTTTTCGTTGCAGTACTTACCGGTGACGGATATTTCCATAGTGGCCAGTTTCGGCACGTTTGTGTTGAGCTGCGGCGACAGTGTCATGGATCCTGTGGTTTCGTTCAACAACACGAGGTTCGCGTTGTTTCCAGATAATATCCGATATTGTAACTGCAAAATTAAATTATAATGACAATTATAGGCTATCTATTTATTTTCAGCACGAAAGGGGGGGCTCTAGTTTTGACTTCTCACACAAATTGGTAAAGTGGATTATCAGTTACGTTTTATGTGGTCGGTGAGGTCCTCCCTCTCTTTATACCCCCTCCAGCCAAACTCGTACTATATCTGATCGGTACTCAAGATTCCTATAGCTATCTGCATGATCATGTAGTTACTACTCGTAATCATAACTTCCTCTCATTTACCTCAAATAAATAAACTCACCTTATCAGTAACATCAGCATCGTACGCCGGGACGCGTCCGAACGGCCCAACCGGGAAGCAGTCCTTATAATTATTGAAGATGATCTGGAAGTCCTTCATGACGGGCGCGTTGTCGTTCACGTCGGTGACTAGTATCTCGACCCTGACGTCGTTCCAGAGCGGCGGGCTGGCAGCTCGGATGATCAGCTCGTACTTCTTTCGAGGGCTCTCGTAGTCCAGATCTACCATAGTGACTAGTTCGGCCTTGTCGGACCCTTGACGTGTTTCTAGGGAGAAGCTGTTGGAGTCGTCGCCACCTGGATAAACGGTTAAGCATTATCATCATCATCATCAGCTACAGGATATCCATTGTTGAACCGGCTGTCCACTGTCCAAGGATTTCTAGACCGTCCTGTTGAAGTCGGTCTGCATCCAGCGACTTGCTATAATTTTTTCATTTTATATATCAATGAATAGTTGCTAATAAAAGCGTAGATATCACTGGCATTACTGGTTTGAATTCTCAACTTTCATACATTCCCGAACTTTCGTAATGGGACAATTTTTTTGTATCAAGAAACCCGTTCTTTTATTTTTTTGAGAGTGAAAGAACAGAGTCTGCAGCTGCATCTATGTATTGCGCACACTTGTGCACTGTAATATCTCCTATATATACATACATACATAATACCACGCCGCTATCCCATAGGGGTAGGCAGAGACTATGCTACCTGACTAACCTTCTTTGAGATTGTCGACGGTAAAAAATCAGATAGGAAGGTTTTATTTTTTGTCATACCCTGGTTACCTTTGCTGGAGTAGTGATTCAGTTATAGTAACCTTTGCTGGAGAAGTGATTTAGTAATAGTAACCTTTGCTGGAGTTGTGATTTAGTGATAGTAACCTTTGCTGGGGTAGTGATTCAGTAATAGTAACCTTTGATGGGGTAGTGATTTAGTAACGTAACCTTTGCTGGAGTACTGATTTAGTAATAGTAGCCTTTGCTGGAGTAGTGATTCAGTAATAGTAACCTTTGCTGGAGTAGTGATTCAGTAATAGTAACCTTTGCTGGAGTAGTGATTCAGTAATAGTAACCTTTGCTGGAGTAGTGATTCAGTAATAGTAACCTTTGCTGGGGTAGTGATTCAGTAATAGTAACCTTTGATGGGGTAGTGATTTAGTAACGTAACCTTTGCTGGAGTACTGATTTAGTAATAGTAGCCTTTGCTGGAGTAGTGATTCAGTAATAGTAACCTTTGCTGGAGTAGTGATTCAGTAATAGTAACCTTTGCTGGAGTAGTGATTCAGTAATAGTAACCTTTGCTGGAGTAGTGATTCAGTAATAGTACCTTTGATGGAGTAGTGTACGAGCGCGTTGGGTCCCTCGTCGGGGTCGATGGCTCGCACGGCGCCGAGCGTGGTGCCGACGGGACTGTTCTCCGACACGTAGAACGTGAGGCAGTCGCTCGCGAACACCGGCGGCGAGTCGTTGATGTCCTCCACTTTTATGTGCACTATCACCTGACAATTCAGTTGTTTATACTATTTTTGAGGATGTAAAGGATCAGGGAGTTTCCAATTTTCGTTCTCAATAAACCAAGGATGTTCTTCGAATGAAATATCACACTTTTTTGTTACCGGATTTGGGAATTGAACAAAGAACCTCCAGATTTATAGCCCAAGTATTCTATTACTGGACCTATGATTCTACTAAATTTAAATGATGTCTGACCTTATCACATTTAATTATAGAAGAAAAGTATTTTTGAGTCTATAAAATATAAATGTTACTGGTGACCCTTTTTTCTTAAACGCTGTATAATCAAAATACTCATTCATTCTGCTTAGTTTTAATACTACTTATGAAAATATACGATCTAATACAAAATTCTTCACCTATAGTTCGCTAATTACTTACAGTAGAACTCTGAGGCGGCGTCCCTCCGTCAATGGCAACAGCTTTCAAATCATAAGTAGCCACAGACTCCCTGTCCAAAGCCTTGTTGGTCCTGATGACCCCAGATGCGGGGTCCACCACGAACGACCCCTCCTCCCTGTCTTTAGGGTCCAGCTCGTAGTGGACTCGCCCGTTGAGGCCTACGTCAGCGTCTGTGGCGCTCACTTGTGTTACTGATGTTCCTGTAGAAGAAATAAGAATGTTATTTTGTGAAGTCATAATTGGCTGTTTAAATAATTTTTTAGATAATTTGCCATTTCACTTTGTTATTTAAGGCTTTTACTAAACTGCATATTTTCATTAGTTTTTTCTCTATCGAAACAAAATATTAGGAAAAGGATTGTATTCCGTAACGCACTGATCCCTCAAAAAGTAAAAAGAGCTGCAGCAAGCTAGGATTTGCTTTATGTTCGCAGAATGTTTTTTTTTATAGCATTGAATGACGAGACGAGCATGCCGTTCACCTGATGGTAAGCGATACGACCACCCATAAACAGTAGCAACACCATCCAGCACCTTGAGTTACAAAGTACTGTGTGGCATTCCACTGCGCTCGTCATCCTGAGACAAGATGTCTCATTATGTCCAGTAGTTACACAATGTCCTTCAAACCGAAACACAACAGGGCATGCACACTGCTGCTTGGCGGTAGAAATAGACATTGCGGTGGTACCCACCCAGACGGACTCTTACATATGAGAGTCCTACCACCGGTTGAGCTCGCTGCAACTTTCTTTACTAACTGAGACATCTGTGCGTGACATAACCACAACTCCATACTCATAAATTAGACCTTCATAAATTCATGATAAACTCACCGACTAACGCATCCTCCATGATAGTGGCAGTATAGAGTTGTTGTTTGAACACTGGCTCGTTGTCGTTCACATCCACGACGGAGATCTCCACGTCGGTGGTGTCCGAGAGGGACGGCACGCCGCCGTCGCGCGCTGTCACTGTCAGTAGGTATCCTGGGGGAAACGACAGGTTACATGATACTGGTGGAATTAAGCAGTTGAGATTGGAAGATACATAATTAATGATGGGATTGCATCGACCAAGGAAAAAGTTTGTAAGGAAAAAAAAAGAGTGTGTGTATTTTTTTTTTATTTTTTTATAGTGGCATTTGTGTTCACATTTTGCCAATGTCAAGTTTGGTTTGTCTATTTTATTATCTGTAGTATGTCGAAGTAAAGCAGTGGCTACCTTACCAAGACTTTATCGAGGAGTTTTGGCGGCATCAAAAAAAAAACTTGATTAGCACAATTATTTCAATTCACTTCATTTGAGCTCTTTAATAGAACTATATTGGATAATATACCACCATAATTATGCAATATAACACTAAGTATCACCAAAATAATGAATTAAAACAAGAGCACCTCATGACACTTCCAAGTTCCCGCCAAAACTCCGTGTGTGTACTTATGTACACGCGTTAGAAGTTATACTTCTTTGTCGTAACAAGATAAAAAACTATTTAATTATCTTTCGCCTTATTCTTCGTTCAAAATTCAAAACTAAAATGTTGACTATAGCTAACTTCAGGGTGTCGGTTTTTCGTGACGGTGTGCGCACGCAGCGTAAAAATTTACTCTCATCATTTTTCCCTAACGCGCCAAAAGAAGTATAACTTCAAAAATATCTTCCACTTTTGTTAAGCGGTTGAAAATCAAGACAGGTTACGTTCTTGTAGCGTTAATTCTTTTGAGCATTGAATACCCGATATCCGTTATCAGTATAAATATCGAATCGTCAATTTCGGGATCGATCTGTGGATAGCTATGTGTGTACCGCTCATGGTCTCCCTGTCGAGCAGCTTGTTGGTGGTGACGGCGCCGGTGTGCGGGTTGATGAGGAACTGCTGGTCGTGGTGAGCGACGGCCTCGGACGAGATCTCGGAGCTGAGGCTGTAGGTGACCTGCGCGTTGACGCCCACGTCGTTGTCTGTGGCGGATACCACCAGCACCGTCGTGCCGAGTGGCGCGTCTTCAAATACCTGAGACAATGAGATAAGTATTTAATTCTATCGATTACTAATTTTACGATGGATTTTCGTCGAGTTGCTAGTGACGATTTAAGAATAACTCTGTGTTCGTCGCAGCTCTAGCCGCTGTAACCAGCTACTTTTTACCCCTTTCCAGGTAAAAGTAGCATATAAAATACATTATCATTGACTATTTACGAGGCAAATTTCATTCAAATCTGTTTAGCGGTTTCTGCGTTTTCTTCTAATACAGATCTAAACATCCTCACAAACTTTACGTAATATATTGTTTTTATGGAATAACACCTATAACTGTGTTCTGCATGTTTGAGATTTTCTAATACCTGTGACCAGTAACGAACGTTTGTTGCTTCTTTATAACGTTTTTCTGCTAATTTGTGAACAGTGGTGTTGGTTACATGTTTATTAATGTAATTTTATTCTTTAGTTTTTAATGTGTACCTTGTCCACTGGTGGTAGGTCTCTCATATATAAGAGACCGTCTGGGTGGGTACCACCGCAATGTCTATTTCTACCGCAAAGCAGCAGTGTGCATGCACTGTTGTGTTTCGGTTTGAAGGACATTGTAGCCAGTGTAACTACAGGACATAATGAGACTTAACATCTTATGTCTCAGGATGACGAGCGCAGTGGAATGCCACACAGTACTTTGTAACTCAAGGTGCTGGATGGTGTTGCTACTGTTTATGGATGGTCGTATCGCTTACCATCAGGCGAACAGCATGCTCGCCTCGTCATTCAATGCCATAAAAAAATAAAACTATTTTCTGTTCCTCTTGAATAAAATAAAAAAATAAAAATAACTTACCGAAGCAGTATACGGAGCGTTTTCAAACACAGGCGCGTAGTTATTAGCATCAGTGATATTGATATGGACCATGGCAGTATCAGATCTTCCTCCAGAATCGGTGGCCGTCACTGTGAGGACGTAGCGCCTCTCCTGCTTGAAGTCCAGCGGCTGGGCGACGGTGACGAGCCCGCGTCCGTTCTGCGATGTGATGGAGAACCGACCGCGAGTGTTGCCGCCTGTTATCTCGTAATGTAGTCTGTGGTAGAAATATTATTAGTGGGGATTTTTATTGATCTTAATACATTAGAACATTAGTTTCATAATGTTTATATAAGTATAGTGTATAGAAATGAGTGTTGTGGGACGTGATACGGCTTAAACAATTGTGTATATATATTATTGCCTATTGTGTTATAAAGCTCAATTTCTCTTTTCATCCAGATACACACAATTATCTTCCCTAGAAAAATAGTGCTAATAAACAAATATGTATTGTGTAAGCTCATTGTTTGTTCTAATTCTTTATAGTTTTAAAACGAGGCTTACATAATATTTATACGAAATCCAGTAAGCCATTATGTGTATCGGTCATACAGCTCAATACACCCATATTTAATTCCCCACAATTCCAGTTAATCAAGGTGCTTTTGTTAGAGTTTCGTACTGTAATATTATCGTAAACCTTTAACAGCGGGGTTATGGGTCGTTAAATTATTTATTACCGTTCACATAATACTGAATATATGTATGAAACTATAACTTCATTAACCACTTAAGAAACGTTTGTTACTTGTGAATGATCGTAAATAGTTTTTTATTTGTTAGGTAGTTAATTATGAGATTTAAAAAACACGGAATGTGGTTTTTATTTAATTTTAATAGTCTTTAAATTTATGTTTTTTGCTAGCAGGGCAATAAAATTCCAGGAAATATAAGCCTGTGGTAAATCAGGAGTAGTAAAATCACCTTAATCGAACATCATATCATCAAGATCGATCAAAAAAATTAACGGCATTATCCTTCTTGTAAAGTCCCATAAGTATAAAATAAGGTTTACTCGTTTATTTTACCAATGAGACAGATAAAGAAAAGATAACATTACGCTACAGCCCATAAAAGGAAAAACGTTTATTTTACGAAAATTGAGAAACAACGAACGGTCGGAACGGAACATTTATTTTTAAATTTTTTCATGTGTCTATAAACAAACTTCATTTAAGTTTAACGAAATGCTGTTCAATGTCTTTTACAAAAAAGACGTTTCTTACCGAACACACTTATTATTTATACAATTCTCCTTTAAGTAGTGTACTGACTATTAGAGACCTGGGTATATTTTTAGACTCGAAATTACATTTAGATAATCACATAGATCATATAACTAATAAAGCGTTTCAACTTTATGGATTTATTATGAGATCGTGTGAGCAGTTCAAACGACCGGAAAGCTATTTGTTACTGTTCAAATCTTTAGTAAGGTCGCAACTTGAGTACGCAACAGCTATATGGAATCCCCACTACGATATATATGTTAACCAAATAGAAATGGTTCAACGTAAGTTTTTGCGGACAATTTACTATAAATGTTTCCGTGCAAGGTCCTCGTATGTAGATTTGTTAGGAAAGTTCTCGCTTACATCACTGAAAGTTAGAAGACTTTATCTAGATCAAATGTTGCTATATGGTATTTGCCACAATAAATTTGACTGTATTAATATTAACGACGAGATCTCATTGTCGGTTCCCCCACATATTCCCCGTTTATGTAACAACCATTCTAATGATGTATTCTATACTAAATTCTGTCGGACTAATGCTGGTGAGCGTGCACCTATACGACGACTTATGAAGTCATACAATGAATATTTTTCTGATATAGATGTGTTCGCATTAAAACCTCGCGTGTATAAAAAAAAAATATTAGAAATATCAACAGAATTGTAATGATTTATCTATTTCTACTTTACCCTTTTATGTATAATTTCGGTTCTGCAGTTTATTTATCCTAATATTACAAATGTTGCGGTGTAGGTACAAATTATCAATATAATGAGTTAATCTGGGGACAACGGTGTTGGTTAGACAATAAGCTAGACTATTTAATTTATATTTTGCATGTAAGATGTATTGTGTAACTGTTTGTTGTTCTAAATAAAATAAAATAAAATAAAATATAAAGTAAGAAGTCGATCAGTCTAAAAAAGGAAAAAGTACAATGATCTAAAACCTAATCTGACCTATTATCCTCATCAGCATCAGTGGCAGTAAGTGTGACCACAGGAGTCCCTGGGGGTTCGTCTTCAGCCAATTCCACTTCATACTGCGCAGGGGAAAACACTGGGTCGTTGTCGTTAACATCCTGCACGACTACTACTACAGATGCTGTTGCCGATTTAGGGGGCGTGCCTGCGTCTGTTGCTGTGACCTAGATAGAGGAAGATGGTTGCTACATTACAGAACAAGTATTAAAATAAGACTGTTGTAACCTGACATGGAGAGAGAGATGATTGGTACTTTATAGATCAAGTATGTCGTTTTATGTGAAGTCTATCAATTTGCACTATGCTAGGCAAGACCCGATCTCTCAATGTAGTATAGGAGGCCCGTACGAAGCATTAGGAAAATTACATAGGACTCATAATAGTATTATTCTATTATTTTACTGATCGAGTGGCAATAAATTGTTCTATGAAACTGTGTGTAATCAAATATGCTGGTACATTTTATGATTCTAAAGACGTAATTTATTTGACCAAGGTTGCAATTTCGCTGGATATTATAGATGATAGAATAGCTACATCAATTCTGTGAGAACGTAAGTACGTTAGTTCATTTACTGGAGGATACACGTATGATTTGTACGTTTTGTTTTGAAGCAACTAACAGTCAAGGATTAACCCGATCAAAAAAATACTAAACAGATTAGAAATTTGATTAAATCACTCCCGTTTGGCCTTCCAACGTTCTTATCGGAAGTTTATACAATGAATAACTTTCGTGTTGTAACTGAACGAGTCCTTTGCATGCTACTTTAATACCGGATGTACCCACAGGGCACATGAATGTAGAGGTAGTTAGGAAAGGCCTGTGGGTGTGGTCTTATCGCCGATTTTTTGCTCATAGTATAATGATATGGCTGGCTGCCTCCGTAGCGTAGTTGTATTGCGTGTGCGTTACAACACCGCTCTAAAATTCTGGGTTCGAATCCCGGTTCAGGCGAAGTGATGATTGGGTTTTTCTACTCAGTATACGCCCGGAATTTATGCCCGATAAGGCGATAGGCTCGTCTCCTTATTGTATCGTGGGACGGAACACATATGGCGAAAAGTAAGTGCCCTGGTTGTACCTTTGCCTGAAACTTCGAGGATAAAGGCGTGATTTATTTTTAATAATATGAACAAAAATCGTCATCTAAATTTTTTATTGTACCGGCATTCATTCTTGGCATATTGATGGTGGTGTGTAAAAGTATTAGTGCCTCAGCTCTGTTTATGTGCCCAACAAATTAGAGGGTCTTTGTATTAGTGTACGTTTGGGACCATCGAAACTCGTACTCATAGGGCACTATGGTCGTTCTAACCTTATTCATATGTAATAATTTTTCATATTTACGCAAATGTAATTTACTGGTGGTAGGTCTCTCATATGTAAGAGACCGTCTGGGTGGGAACCACCGCAATGTCTATTTCTACCGCCCAGCAGCAGTGTGCATGCACTGTTGTGTTTCGGTTTGAAGGACATTGTAGCCAGTGAACTACAGGACATAGTGAGACTTAACATCTTGTGTCTCAGGATGACGAGCGCAGTGGAATACCACACAATACTTTGTAACTCAAGGTGCTGGATGATGTTGCTACTGTTTATGGGTGGTCGTATCGCTTACCATCAGGGGAACGGCATGATCTTCTCGTCATTCAATGCCAAAAAAAAAAATGATCGACATTTGAATATAACTACTTTACGGATTTTATCGCGATAAAATCCGTAAAGTAGTTTTATTTCAATGCTTATTTATATTTTCTGTAGATATTAACAATGTGATATAGTCTGTATTGTGATGCACTGTTGTCTAGATAGTCGGCAACAATATCGGCTTTTACACGTCCCTTGAGACTCCATCGATCACCATATACGTAACACAACTCCGCCAAAGACAAATAAGACAACTTGAATTCCCGATACTACTCCTACTAAACATGTATGCACCATGACATAATTGATCGCTACTGCATATTAAGTGATTACCATTTCTGAACACCCGCTCGCTATACTTGGCAACGGAATCATGGTACCTATGTCATGCTGATTTACATAAAATTAATAAAAGAAGTAGGGATTGGAGAAAGAGAAGAAAGGTTTTTTTTTATTTCGGAAATTTACTGGCTGCGCCAACAACACTGCTTCAAGTCCTACCAGAGACCTAATGTTTCTAAGCGAACCTGACGACAACTGCATAAAAAAACCGCGTCAAAATCGGTCCATTCGTTTGAGAGCTACGATGCCACAGACAGAAATACAGATACACAGAACACACCCTAAACTTATACACACACATGTCTTTCTGTCGAGGGTTAAAAATATAACTTACCAAAAGCTGGTATTTTCCTTGAGCCTCTCTATCCAGCTGTGCTGAAGTGTAAACCCAGCCCGATCGTGGGTCTATTGAGATCGGCAATTCGCTTGTTCCAGAATATTCTTTGTCTGATAGACTGTAAGTCAGTTCAGCGTTCACTCCTTCGTCTGCATCGTAAGCTTGCACCTGGATAGGAGAGTAAAATTAAGTTCACTAATTAGATATTAAGACCTATTATTATTTGTTTTTTTCTTGCCAGGGATAAGTACAGAGTAATAATCCCTTCCTAGCCGATTTCGGCCACGGCGGCCAATCTCAACGGAGATCAGCCAGATACGCAGGAGATATTATAGTGCACAAGTGTGTGCGCAATACACAGGTGCACTCGCTATTCCTTCACTCTCATAGTCCGGTGAGACGGCAATCCGACATGACCGGAGAGAGATCAGGCGCAGGACCAACGGCTTTACGTGCTTTCCGAGGCACGGGGGTATCACACCGCCAACTTCCTGACTTCGGGCTGCAACTATAGATGGGTAATCACCCGGGAAAAAACCCAGGGCTGGGAAAAAACCCAGTTTATACCCATTTTTTCCCACCCATTGGGAATTTTGGCTGGGAAAAAACTAATTATTTAAGATTTCTGGAATTGAAACATGCAGCAGGTAGTGGCCACATGTCCTAAGGCAGGACATTATGGAATGCGCAGCGCACCCGCAATTATTCGCGCATCCCTTAGTTTACTTTGGTTCATCTCGATGGTTAGAGTGTATGTTCTGTGAAAGTTTGTGTTTTTATTTACGACCCGGAATTTTTACACTGCTATTTGATCCTGTTATAATCTGAACAGCCTTGGCTTGAATTTTCTGAGAAAGATCTGCTTGTGAACTGTTATTAGAACCTTTGTAAGTACAAATAAACATTTCTAAAATTTGTTCCTTTGAAAAAGACATTAAAAAAAACCAAACGTGTAGGTATATGTTTTTCCTTTAGATTCTTACTTAATAAATATTAAACGGGGGGGGGGGGAGCCGGCCTATTCTTATTTTTTCTTATAATAGGGGGGAGGGGGTCAAAAACTAGCGAAAATAGTCTTACGTAATAAATGAATGGCCACTTATGATGATTGATGTAAATTACCTATTTTGCTTGAAATGTATTTTTAATTTTTATTTTTTTATTTTATACTTTGTACAAAAGTAAAGTACACGCGGACTTAATGCCTAAGGGCATTTTCTCCCAGTCGACCTTAAGGTGGTGCAGAGAGACGGAAGCAGGTGTATATTATGAATAATAAAAAAAATAACAAAATAATAAATAAATAAACAAATCAGATACAATAATATATTAATGTTTCAGACCTAACAAATAATGTTCAAATACGCGTAGTGGTAAGGAATATGTGCTTCCACAGCATTGAGCAAAGTTGCTGTTCGAATTGAACCGCACCATGCACATCTGCAGCTGTAGAGCGTTCTTTGAGTGCTCACCGTAACGTCCACAGTAAAAGTAGAAATAGATTAACGACGGAAAGGGCAGCAAAATTGACATAATATATTGCTTCATTAGTAATGAACTAATAATAGAACTTAATAGAATCATCGCATCGAATGTAACGTGAGGCCAATATTTAATACCAGTCCCAAACCTTCACTATCCACCGCTGGCATACGCAATTTTGATTTTTTAGACTGCGAACGTATTTCAGACGAAAGTAGCGATATAAGTTAATACTTTTATGTGTTTTAAAACTACGATGGTCAAGAGAAGACTGACAAATATATATTGTTATACAGGAAAGCAGTTTACACCTATGTATATATTCTAAATTATATAAAAAAATATTGGATTTTGAATTCAGGCTTTTATTTGTACAACTTATAATTCACATCACTTTTTGCCATCAAATAATCCATAAAAGACATTTTTTCCCACAAAATGGGTGTTTATGGGAAATAACCCGGGAAAAAACCCAATTTCCCGGGTTTTTTCCCAGGTGGGAAGATTGGGTTTTTACCCATTACCCATCTATAGCTGCAACTGAGTAATTTTTAAGATGGAAAAACCCAATCACAATGTTTTTGGCCCGATCCAGGATTCGAACCCAGGACCTCAGCGCGCAAATTGTACTCGTAACGCGTACGTCATACAACTACGCCACCGAGGCAGTCATATTAATCATTTAAGTAAAATCTTAGTAGATAATAATAATCTATTATTTAGAAAAACTATAGAAAAAAATAGGCAGGGACAAAACAAGTTGCTGTTATTTCTATCCCAAGAATGACGTATTAATCCCGTCGCCTCATCAAAATTCATAACCTCTCCATCAATGTATCCCGATATAAAAATGTTAACTGTCTACCCACTTACTAAAAACTCTCATACATTAAAATCTTTCGGTATATAAGGCAATTTAACTCTCCATTCTAAGAAGGTTATTAGCACGTGGTGCAGTGGTTGGAGTATTCGAGGCACGGCTCGCGGCCGCCACGCGCCGCCCCGACTATTTAATGGGTGACGTCACTGTTCGTGACTCACTCGAGTAGGGATGTCGGGCTTGTGAATCAAATTGTTTATGATTCTCATTCAGAATACCGATTCCTATTTTATCACCTTATGTAGGTAGCTGCGTCAGATATCTGAATTCTGAAGGGTTGGAGACAAACATTGATTGCGTAAATCATATCAAATATTTTTTGCCACAGCCTTCTAAATTTAACATATTGAATTTTTATAATTCACAATCTTTATATAAATGCTATGTGATGAACATAATATTTTTGATTTTAATGTATTTATTTCTATATAAACTACAGACCGAAAACATCAAAGTATCCTGTGATAAAAACTATGTG